>CM044431.1:65826414-65921942 GCA_024363595.1 Xenopus borealis
ATATATATATATATATATATATATTATGCACCCTTTTTGTGAGATACAGAAAATGGGATATCCATGTACATAATGATTATAGTACACTATGCTGTGTATACATGAAAATTGAGTCAATAAAAGGAACAGTAACACCAAAAAATGAAAGTATTTTAACGTAATGAAAATATAATGTAGTGATGCTCTGCACTGGTACATCTGGTGTGTTTGCTTCAGAAACGCTACTGTAGTTTATATAAACAAGCTGCTGTGTAGCCACGGGGGCAGCCATTCAAAGCAGAAAAGGCACAGGTTACAAAGCAAATTACAGATAAGCTCTGTAGTATACAATGGGATTCTTCAGAACTTATCTGCCATCTGCTGCGTATCCTAAATATTACAAAGCAACAGAGTAGATAGACATATCCACACTCCTCCTTTGCCTGATACCTCTAAACCAATGCCCTCCTGCCACACTGGGAAGTGAATGTGTCCTTTTTGATGAGCACCTGCGTCCTTATTGATGTGCCCTTTTTGACGTGCCCTTTTTGAAAGGCAGGCGCACATCCTTTGGTACTCATCCTTTTAAACGCATATTGGGCGCTGCAACGGCCCAGGTTGCCTACATCACCTGGTCTAGCGCTGGACACATATCACACACACCCATTGTTCTCCAGAACAAACATTATTCAACTGTATCACGGTCATAATTTCCCTGTAATGCATTTATCGGAGACAACAGGAATAACTTGCTGCTGGATGGCACATAGCAACAGTTAATTTTCTGTACTTTATTGTAACCAAGCAGAGATTTGTTTCATTTTGTACCCTGGAAGAACATTTTTCTTCATGGTCTGTGAAGAATCGAAACATACTCTCCTTTCTGTGTAGCAGCCTGCAGAGTTGTGTTCATCAGATTACAGTAAAATAGAGGGTTTACACATAGCTATAAAGTGATATGTCAAATGTTCTCAGTTCCCAAATGGACCACAAAACATTGGCAAACACTAAACATTTTGGCTTGCAGTTATCTCTTCAACTAAGAAACTTGTCCTTGACTTTTACTGTTCATTGAGTTTATATTGTCTGTGAAAAAGACCCATTTTAAGTTTCTGTACAGAAGCATTACATTAAAAAAACACAATTGTCACCCTCCACCAACAATGGCACCATTTTCAGGGCTCATTAGTCCAATTAAAGGGGTGGTTTATGTTTATGTTAACTTGTATAGTAACTTATGTTACTGTAACTAGTATGTTATAGATTGGCAATTATAAGCACCTTTTCAATTGGTCTTAATTTGTTTTATATATTTTTTTTTAATTATCTGCCTTCTTCTTTGGACTCTTTCCAGCTTTTAAATGGGGGTCACTGATCCCATCTAAAAAATGCATGCTCTGTAAGGCTACAAATGTATTGTTATTGCTACTTTTTATTACTTCTCTTTCCATTCAGGCCCCCTTCTATTCATATTCCTGTCTCTTATTCAAATCAGTGCATGGTTGCTAGGGTCATTTGGACCCTAGCAACCAGATTGCTGAAATGGCAAACCGGAGAGCTGCTAAATAACACAAAAACCACAAATAATAATAAATGAAAACCAATCGCAAATTGTCTCAGAATATCACTCTTAACATCATAGTAAAAGTTAACTCAAAGGCAAACAACCCTTTTAACATAATTAAAAGTGACTTTCCTCAATTTGAGAAAAAAGATGAATACAAATATAAATTGAAGATTTTCATTACAGATTGAGGTTTCGGGTTCACACAGTGCTCTTTTCAACAAAAATTAAACACTATCTTAAAAAGCTAATTTTAACAAGTTTCTGAGATATTGACATTTTTAGATTTCTAATCCCAGGCTCAATTTAAGAGCCCATTTACTAACATTCATATATTTTTTTTCTTTTCCACAAATCATATTTTTTGAACTAATAATCGTGCATTCTACTAAATACTCGAAATCCCGAAAAAGGTGTAATTTATCAAGCAATAAAATAACAAAAAAACACTGATACAAAACATCCCCATCTAAAAGCTGTCAAGGTCATGTAGAAGTCATTAGAAGTTGTCCTTTTCCAACTGTAAAATCTTTCAAGCTTTTAGAGGTTTTGGCGGGAAATTTTCATATGTAGTTGCATGAGGATGTCAAGGTTTTCTAATTTTCTAGTTTTCTGATTAGTTCCACATTTTTATTTATTTTTTTCTATTAAGCTTTTTTAATACATGATTTGGCATTTGTGGTTTTAGAGTCAGCAACCGTATGGTAAACTAGATACAGGAAAGAGTCTTGGTTTTCAAAGAGAGCTGCTGAACTAAAGCCCGCCTAGCTGAAATATACTGTCTAAATCTGCTAATATCTCAGAAGCTACTGAAAATATAAAATCAATATAAATTGCAAAAGAACTCAGATACTTGGTCAAGTATCTGAGTTATTTTGCCAGGCATACTATGATTTCTCCCTTACCATCAGCCCTGAAACATTTCTATGAAATGTAAAAAACATCATCCAATGTAAATTGATTCTGTTCCACAGAGTTAATTGTAACACTTGTAAACCTCTTAAAAACACAGTAATCAACAAGAAAATTGATGGTTTCTGTCCTCCTCTTTGTTGTTAAAGAAAATATCACTTTACATATCTCTTTTTCAGTAATGAAAAAATTACATAATTATCCAAATCATTAGAACATCACATTTGTTGATTGGTTTTACCTTAGGGTACAGTATCATAGTCTAGTCCAGTCATCCCCAAACAGTAGCTTGTGAGCAACATGCTCTTCAACCCCTTGGATGTTGCTCCCAGTGGCCTTTTGAATTCCAGGCTTGGAGGCAAGTTTTAGTTGTATAAAAACCAGGTGTCCTGCAAAACAGAGCCTAAATGTAGGTTGACAATCGCCATAGGGGCTACCAAATGGCCAATCACAACACTTATTTGGCACCCCAAGAACATTTTTCAAGCTAGTGTTGCTACCCAACTATTTTACTTCTGAATGTTGCTTATGGGTTCAAAAGGTTGAGGATCCCTGGTCTAGTCTATAGTTTGGTAGTCATCTCAAAATAGGGATCTGGAATGCCCTCAGTCAGGCAACAGGTAGCTCAGTTTCTTTAGTCAACTTTCAACCATCACTTGCTCTTGTAGTATATACAGTATATATAGAAATGTTCAGCTCTATGTGGTATCTTTCTTTGGAGGTGCACATTCATTGGCAACATAGGTGGCCAGACACAGTCCTTCCCACTTGGATTGTATAGTCTTCCCAACTGATGTACCGTAACCAGATATCAAGCTAGTAAAAAAAAAGCAGTTGGCAAGAACTTCTTTTACATAGTTACATAGTTAAATTGAGTTGGAAAAAAAAACCAAAGTCCATCAAGTTCAACCCCTCCAAATGAAAACCCAGCATCCATATACACACACACACCCTCCATACCTTAACATAAATATATATGCCCATGTACTAACTATAGAGTTTAGTATCACAATAGCCTTTAATATTATGTCTGTCCAAGAAATCATCCAAGCCCCCTTAAAAGCATCAACAGAATGAGCCATCACAACATCACCCAGCAGTGCATTCCACAACCTCACTGTCCTCACTGTGAAGAACCACCTACACTGCTTCAAATTAAAGTTTTCTTCTAGTTTGAAGGGGTGGCCTCTGGTGTGGTGATCCTCTTTATGGATAAAAAGGTCCCCTGCTATTTGTCTATAATGTCCTCTAATGTATTTGTAAAGTGTAATCATGTCCCCTCACCTTTTTTCCAGAGAAAACAACCCCATTCTACCCTCATAATTTAAGTCTTCCATCCCTCCAACCAGCTTAGTTGCATGTCTCTGCAATCTCGCCAGCTCATTTATATCACTGCAGCCAAAAACTGCACTGCATACTCCAGATGAGGCCTTACTAGAGATCTATAAAGAGGCATGATTACATTTTCATCACTTGAGTTTTTGCCCTTTTTATTTAATAAAAGAACTTCATTTGCTTTAGTAGCTACAGAATGACACTGCCCAGAATTAGACAACTTGCTATCAATAAAAACCCAAAGATCCGTCTCATTTAAGGAAACTCCCAACACGCTGCTATTTAGTGTATAACTTGCATTCATGTTATTTTTGCCAAAGTGCATACATTTATCAACATTGAACCTTATCTTCCAGTTTGCTGCTCGGTTTCCCAATTTAGACAAATCAATCTGCAGAGTGGCAGCATCCTATAGTTCTGGACAATTTAGTATCATCTGCAAAAATAGAAACAGTACTTTCAATGCCCACGTCCAGGTCATTAATAAACAAGTTGAAAAGCAAGGGACCCAGTACAGAGCCCTGTGGTACCCCACTAACAACACTGGTCCAATTAGAAAATGTTCCATTTACCACCACTCTTTGTAGTCTATCTTTAAGTCAGTTCTCTATCCAGGTACAAATACGATGTTCCAGGCCAACATTCCTTAATTTAACCAGTAACCTTCTGTGTGGCACTGTATCTGCCATCCAGAATCAAGCTCCCTGCTTACCTTCTCATAAAAAGAAATTAAGTTAGTCTGGCAAGATCTATTACGCATAAAATGATGGGTACAAGGATGAAGAAAGATGTTCTTAAACGGAAACATTGTGCACTGCCTTTTCTTAATTTTTGTTTAACATTTTCTTACTTATGCCCCTTATCATTGAGGGCAAGTTTTTGACTCTGTAAACAGTTCACTGAACCTGGTTGACTTGCATTTTCTATCCTTGGGGCATTCACAACTATCAGCACCCAATTTCAGAGACTGAGCCTTAGGAACTAAAAGAATGTACCTTTTTTTATCAAACGGTTGGTTTTACAGTATATCCTCCAACTGTCTGAACTCATTATTTTTTTACTCTTTTTTTTCACCCACCTCATGAATTGGATAAAATATAATGCCTTTAAAAAAAAATGATTTGAAATTCTTTAATACAAATATCAGTTTATTATCTAGGTTTTTTTATGTTACGGGAACAGTCTGGTCCAAGGGCAAATAGCAAAAGCAAGGACATTATCGTTTGTTTCCAAAACAGCAAGTAGAATTTCTAAGTACATGCATTCAATAATGACAAAAGGGAATTAAGACGTTTCAAGCAGTGTAAGATTATTCCAGCATTTTTGTTCCATGCTTAGAGGACCTTTATCTTGTTGTAATCCACAGAATATATTTTACAAGCAATCTATGAAATGAAAATAATAATAACAAGTAAAAGAACTAGTATAGAAAACAATTACATTAACTGAGCACTGAAAATAGATGGATCAAACTGAGTCACTGTGGAAAGCTCATTTTATTAATTTGCATAATCATATAAGTTTCAGTCATGAGGAAGAATAAGAGGCTTGTTAAGTATTAAATGCCAACAGGGATAATCTTTTTTAACACAGATGATAAAAAATACATATATATTGTATCTATATAGGAGAGTTTCAAGGAGATGATTCCCAGAGGTCAGAAACAGGTTGTTCCCAGTCTTCTCCCATAATCCATTTAAAACTGAATTCTCAAAAATATTCCAGACGATGACTGCAAAACAATTTGGAGTAGTAATATACACTCTTTCAGCATTTATATAGCTTAGAACAAAAAAATGGAATTGCACAATGCTGAATAAAAGAACATTCTGTGCACAAAAAATGCACTTGAGCTGGCATAAAAGTTTACAAAAGTAGCAAGAACTGAAGTCACCAGTAATGCAGAAACAGTTTTTGATTAGCATTTAAAACAAATTAATGTGGTATTAATGTTAAAGGAGAACTAAACCCCCTGGTATTAAACATTTTATTTTACACTGATGAGATTTGCATCGTGCCAGACAGCTTTGTTAAGCTGTTCCTTGAAAATTGCAGTGCTACCAAGAAAAATAATAGAAATTGTAAAAGAATAGAAAAGATTTTTTATACCACAGAAGGATAATGTTGGAGGGTAAGATGTAGCAGGTCTAAAAATAGAGAATTTTAGAGAGGTAACTTCAAGTGAATCAACTATCGATCAGCTTTCAAAAAATACTCAACCACACTTCTTAAGACTTTAGATATTTGGAGAAATTGGTTTGTTATCTTTTTATCCTTTGTTAAAACTTAAAACACAGTACTTACAAGTTGGGACCTTAGTCATCAGCTGTTTCCTCTGGAGGTACTGGATACAAGGTTTCATATATTCCACCAATACCAGAGCCATGGATAGCATAGGAATTCATCATGTTAACATCAGGTGGAAAATAGCTCCAAGGAATAAGGGCACTGCCATGCCATTTACCCTAGTCAGATGTAGTATCCGCATTAAACTTCAATTCCAACTCTTTCTAATGCAAAAGAATGTTATTTTAAGGCTTAAGAATGAAGAAACATAATGTTTATTTAAGAAATTATAAAACTATGAATATATGATATTGTTGTAAACTAAAATGTTTAACGTAGCACATAGTAAAATTAAGAAAACCAACTCTTCTGGCCTTGAAAAAATAAGATTCTTTGGCTAATGTACACATACTGTAATTAGAGAGGCATTGCTTAGACATGACAAATCAAAAACCCCTTGTTTAAGTACAGTAGAACCCCCATTTTACATCCCCTGATTTTATCTGTTATTCAGAAAACCCCAGGTCCTGAGCATTCTGGATAATAGGTCCCATACCTGTAAATATATATAATACAAAGGTTTTGTTTATTCTACATTAAAAATGGATTCTGCCACATTCAATGTGAATGTACTCCTAATTTACTGAAGAGCTGGGTTTTTTTTTATCAGGCCCAGAGTAGTCTCTCGTATAGAGAAGCACCAAATCCCATCCCTCTCACTTCTTCAACCCATCCATATGAAAGTACAAGAAAACTAAACAGTAGCGGAACTAGGTGGGGGTGGGTCCTGGTGGGGGCCTGGTGCGCAACCTCGTCCATGACAAATTTTTGTGCTGCTGCAGCTGGTGCAAGACTGCTGAGGGGCCCTGCGGGGGTGCGGGCTGTGGCCCAGTTTTTTTTTTTGTTCCTTTGGTGAACACACATGAAAAATGTTATGGAACTCCTCTGTGACTTAAAATATCCTTATATTTTACAATAGGGGTAACTTAATTCACTATATAATACACAAAAGCCACGAATATCCTATAAATTATATCCTTATAATCAGTGACTGGTGAGGTCAGCCTCCTGCTTTTATATGATCATGGAACTCTTCGGTGACTTACAATATCCTTATATTTTACAATAGGGGTGCTTTATTCATTATATACCGTTCATACGTAATTTTTAAAATAAAAGTGACTAGATATCTTAAAGTAAGTCAATAAAGTCATATGGCTGGTAAGACATAAAGGAGCAGATTTACTAAGGGTCGAATTTCAAGGGTTAATTGACCCTCAAATTCGACCCTCGAATTTTTATCGAATAAATACCCCTCAAATTTTAACGCAATTCAATTTTTCAAATGATCTAATATGAAAAATTTGATTGATCCATGAAATCGTTAGGGATATATAGTAATTCAGTAGGTTTTATCTGCCAAATCAAATTTTGTTTAAAGGGCCAGTACTTCGACAGTCGAATTCGAATTTTCGAATTTGACCAATTCCAATCGAGTTTTGGCCTATTCGATAGTCGAATAAGCCCAAAATAAATTCGAATTTCAAATTTTTTTTAATTCGAATTTGATTTGAATTTTCACTTTGAATCAATTCGAACCTTAGTAACTGTGCCCCAAAGCATTAGTAAAATTAAATTTAGGAAAATCATGGCAGACTTTTTGTTTTATACAATGTTTTGAAAAGACACTTCAAAGAATATAGATAGTAACTTTCATGCAGCTTTTTATCTGCACATAGTATCATGTCAAAGTCTTGTAGGCCCCATGATCAATACTCAGACTGTAGGATAGACTAAACAGTTTTGCAAGTAAAGGCAAATCAAAGGGCACATTTTACCACAATACCCAAGAGCAAGAACGCCATTCCTTTATAAAATCTACAATCAATGCACCCTGAGGGCTTATACTGAGAATTACAATGTTCTTTTTATTAAGATAACTAGGTTGTTTTTGTTTAGCTAGTGACTGGAATGTACGTGCAATATTATCTCTGAATATTATTTCTTTAGAACTTATACCCTTGCTTCTTACTTTGATGTGTTTGATTATGCTGTATGTTTTCCTGGAGATGGGTTATCTCTATTATCTCTATTGACATGCATATTCCTTGGTTATTGCATAAAATATTGATATGTAAACTCTAGTTTCTCCCATATTTACCCTTGGTGGAGGGCAACATCTCCCCTCAGTGTCATTAGCTGATACATGACTCTAAAATAGCTATAGGGTTGCACAGATGACTAGAGATATCAAATAATTTAATAATTTATATATTTAATCACAATCTCTCCAGAGTTTGCAAGATCTAGTAAAAAACAACATGGCACTTTAGTACCAGATGATCAGGCTGCTTTACAGCTATCTGATGACTAGTGCTGAGCCTAAAACATTATACAGGTGTGGGACCTTTAATCCAGAATGCTTGGGACCTGGGGCATTCTAGATAACAGATCATTTTGATCTTGATACATTATGGGGCAGATTTATGAAGGGTTGAAGTGAAAATTCGAATAAAAAAATTTGAATTTCGAAGTAATTTTTGGGTACTTCAACCATTGAATTGGCCAAAATTCAATTCAAATTGAAAAATGTCAATTCGAATTGAAAAATTCGACCATTCAAAGTACTGTCTCTTTAAAAAATTTGATTTCAATCGTTCTCCACCTTAAACCTGCTGAATTGCTGTTTTAGCCTTTGGGGGACCTCCTATAACCTTTATGGAGTCTTTTGGAAAATTTTGAGAATTCAAATTTTTAAGGGGAAAATCATTCAAATCATTTGATTTGAACGAATTTCCCCTAAAAATTTATTATCGGTTTGAAATTCGACCCTTGATAAATCTGCCCCTAAGTCTACTAGAAAAGCATAAAACATTACATAAACATTAAATAAACCTAATAGGCTGGTTTTGCTTTTAATAAGGAGTACTTGTAACTTAGTTTGGATCATATAAAAGGTATGGTTGTATTACTACAGAGAAAAAGGAAATAATTTTTTTAAAATTTGGATTATTTGGATAAAATGTAGTGTATGGGAGGTGGCCTTTCTGTAATTCGGAACTTTGTAGATAACGGGTTTCTGGATAATGGATCCTATACCTGTAGTATAAATGTAATAACATTAAGTACTGGGGATTATTTATAAATGCTGGGCACATTAACACCTGGAGAAAAACCCACCGCAGCCAATCGGCAGCAACAAAGAAGGCAAACATCTGATTTGTTGCCATGGGTTACTGCCCAGGTACACATTTTCCCAGTGTTTATAAATGAGCTTTGAATGAACAGAATTTTTAATTGATTGTATTTCGAAATGTTCTTATTTCTGTATGATGAAGCTTATATTAAATTTTCATTTTCACGATAGCTCCCCTTTAAAAAGTTTTTCACACAGCATCTGTAGCTGAAGAGGTAAAAGGATGCTTGAGAGCCAAACTCATTTTAAATTAATGTGATAATAAGGTGAAGACAGAAATAGAAAAGAAAAAAAAGAAGACATATAACATTTTTACACCGAAGCGGAATGAATCATTTACGTGGAATAAAGCAAGGCACGTTGGCATCAGGCAATAGATTTAGCAGAATCAGAGGCAGGGAAATTGTTACATACAGAAAGAAGAAGCTTAATGGTACATTCAGCGGTTGGTAGGTACGTTTGTTTGGGGAGACTGTGGGCAGTGGTCAGTCCCCATTCCATGAAGGTGCAAAAGTATATTGTTATTGCTATAGAAAAAGAGCTATGTACACACTTTCAGCTATTGTACTGAAATAAAATGGACGTTAATTGCAAGATTTTTGTTAGTGTACTTTGGGGTTAGTGTACTTGTCCTTCATAGCTAAACAGATGTTGATGGAATTTCATAGGGATTATTAACTAACAGCTGGTCAGGGTGAAAAGTGCAAAAAAAACATACAGGGGGAGCAGGAGGAGACTTGCAGGCATCCCTTCTACCCATCACTTAAAGTGGACCCGTCACCCCAAAAAAATATTCAAAATAATATTTTATCACATTAGTCAAGAAAAATGAACATTAATTACACTATATAAATTATTTTAATCTTGTTTCCTTCAGTCTGGGAATTCATAATTATAGCAAGCAGGCAGGAGCCATTTTGTGGACACTGTTATTAAGACAAGTCTTGTATCATCTCAGAATCTTGTTTGAGCACCAGAATGGGGGACCCAATGTCTGTCATCCCCATGTCCTGGCTACACAATTAAATGGTTAAGAGAACTGGGGGAATGTGTGGGGAGCAGTGACATCTAGGAAGTGCTGAATGGAAAGTGAAAGTAATTATCTGCCCCACCTCTATGCCTAAGGCATAGAAGAGTGACAGACAATATTTGATTGACAGCTGAGATTTTTAAATGAGCTTAAAACAGCTATGAATGCTTTAATAAAAAATTGAAATTGGATTTCATGTTTAATTTGAAAAGGACGTTTATTATACAGATTTTTGTGTCTGGGTGACTGGTCCACTTTAAAGTACGTGTAAACTCCCCCTCCCCCCCCCCATACAAAAACGGCTAAAAGGTTAACAGTGATCATTTAGAGATCCTACTCCTGTAAGCCACTCTGCCCTTTGGCTCATGAGCATGCTCAGTTCTTCTCAGCTCAGATTACTGTAGATAACACACCCTCCAATATAACAACCAATGAAGAGATAGCATGGCTAGTTCCCATATAAAATCTAGCTCTAGCTCTACTGAGCTCAACCTCACCATTACATTGCTCAACCCCAGCAGAACTTTTAATCAAAGTATGTTGTACCTGTATAAATTCTGCATTACATGAACTTTACAGCATACATGTCCTATTTGCAAATGTTCATGTTAAGGTGGTCATACACGGGCCAATAAAAGCTGCCGACAGATGGCAGCTTATTGGCCTGTGTATGGTGCCCTCTGACAGGGTTCCACGATTGAGAACAGGCCTGAAAACTTATATATATATATATATATATGGTAGGAAAAAGTAGGCATTACATGTCCTGAGCACCATTCAGACATGCAAGTTTTCTTGCTCCTTCTGCCACAGTGGAGGGAGCTCCAGGTGTGGGCAGCCATGCTGTAGCACATGCATGAGCATCTCACTCATTATGCACATGTATGTAAGGTCAGATTATAAGGCACCTAGATCAGGTGTCCTAGCCCTGGCAGGGCAATTTTTTTTTTAAGAATAAAAACTGTTTCCCCAACAGTGGGCTCTGTTAACCTGCACCATTGAAGGGGAAATTATTTTAGGGTAACAGTTTACCCATTATGCATTTAAATGCCTGACATGACTCATAGAAATCTGGCCCCACGAGGGCTGGTCTAGCAGTAGATTATAACTAGGTTGTTGGCTGGGCCATGTGCCTCATTTTATTAGGCTTATGTAATAAAACATTTGCTGCATGTCTAGTCACCTATAGCATAGGAGGTAGCATTTAATGGTCACCTATTTAAAAGCAAACATTTTATTGGATGATTTGGTGGAAATGTTTGTGGCATACATTAAAGTACAGTTGTTCTATTCACTTCTATTCATTTATGGTAGTTCATTCACAAAACATAACTGGCAAAGTGGCACTATATTTTCCACAGCATATTTCTCACAGTGCAAATTAATTCAAAGCATTTGTATGTATTGATGTTCAAGATTTGATACTGTATCTGCTATCTTCTATTCTATTCTATTCTATTATATCTCAGCTCTTCTATGATAGGAAATGGTCCCTTTTATTAATTACAAACTACATATTCATAGTTAAATGTTACTTATTTTGAGCCCATTCCTCTTTTTATACAGAATAAAATGGTGCTGGTCCTAGGTGGCAAAGACTGGCATTCTAGCTTCAATTAAGACCATTCTTCTCTATTAAAAATTGTTTATGGAACTAGTAATACTCCAGACCAGCTTGCTATTTTGCTTAGTAGTACCCTTAGTTGCCCTCTCCAGAGGAGAGGCATGTATAAAGCCATAAGGATGAAACCAAGAAGTAGAAAACACATAACGCATTAATTGCATTACCATCATAGGGGAGAATGTAATAAAATAACACAAAATATATTATTATTAAAAATTATTCTTTTGTTTGATTAACTTTCTAACTAAATATAGGTTTTCTAAACCCAGAACATATTTTAGTTAAAGTGCAGGGCCAGAAAAGCTACATATTAGGGTTATTTATCAAGCTCCAAATATCCGAACCTCGAATAATTCATAGTTTTTGGAGCATAAAAAACTACAAATTATTTGACATTTATTAAAGTCAGATGGTCTAAACACTCCAAATCCTAAACCCCAGCATCTGAAAGCTCTCGGGGTCCCGTATAAGGCAATGGGGAAGGTCATGCGCAGTGTCCGTACCAATATACAATGATTTCGGGGATTCAAAGCAAAGAACTCTGAAAAATCGTAGTTTTTACATTTTTCCCTGGAAAGCTCCGAAGTTTTTGGAAGTTTTGCCCAACCTTATTTATTTTGGGCTTTTATCTTCATAAATAAAGTCCATTCGGGAATTTGGAGTTGCTCAGAGTTGGATATTAGAAATATTAAGATAAAGTAACCCTCATAAATTCTTATTAATCAAATCTTAAAATTGTGGATTTCAGAGGTTTTTTTCTAGAATAAAACATGAATTTGTCAAATGCGAACTCTACCCATCAACCCTCAAAAAAATTAGAAAACTGCATACACATATGTTGTTCCTACATGAACTTGTTCTGACCTTGTTATTAAACATTAACAGCAGTTTTGCCAGAGCAGTGAAAAAATTTATTAGTATTTAGAATTAATGCTGCTATATAATCTGAACAGAGTGGAGAAAGGTCGAGAAACATATAGGAGAAGGAGTATACTGTAATTCCAACCGTCGATGTGGGTGAGATTGTTTCTAATTTGCCCTGAATTATTTGCATGAATATAGTGACAGGGAGACACCCCATGCTATTAAACATTAAGTGTGACTTTATTTTGAGGTAAACATCTTGCCCTGGATTCAGCTCCTAAAATGTTTTAAGTAATACATGACCTGGGATTGTACAGTTATATTAATCTGCATAAATTCCAGTTATAAATTTACTGGCACTGGATTATTAAATAATCAACCTCCACATATGAACTTGTGTTGGGAGTTCCTTAAGTGAGAAGGATCTTGGGGTTTTTATAGATAACAAGTTGTCTAATTCTGGGCAGTGTCATTCTGTAGCTACTAAAGCAAATAAAGTTCTGTCTTGCATAAAAAAGGGCATAAACTCAAGGGATGAAAACATAATTATGCCTCTTTATAGATCCGTAGTAAGACCTCATCTGGAATATGCAGTGCAGTTTTGGTCTCCAGTCCTTAGGAGGGATGTAAATGAGCTGGAGAGAGTGCAGAGACGTGCAACTAAACTGGTTAGAGGGATGGAAGACTTAAATTATGAGGGGAGACTGTCCAGGTTGGGGTTGTTTTCTCTGGGAAAAAAGGCGCTTGCGAGGGGACATGATTACACTTTACAAATACATTAAAGGACATTATAGACAAATATCAGGGGACCTTTTTCCCATAAAGAGGATCACTGCACCAGAGACCACCCCTTCAGACTAGAAGAAAAGGACTTTCATTTGAAGCAGGGTAGGTGGTTCTTCACAGTGAGGTTGTGGAATGCACTGCCGGGTGATGTTGTGATGGCTGAGTCTGTTGATGCTTTCAAAAGGGGCTTGGATGATTTTTTGGACAGGCATAATATCAAAGGCTATTTTGATGCTAAACTCTGCAGTTAGTATAGATATGGGCATATATGGTTTGTGTGAAAGAGTGTAGGGTGTGTGTGTGTGGATGCTGGGTTTTAATTTGGAGTGGTTGAACTTGATGGACTTTGTCTTTTTCAACCCAATTTAACTATGTAACTAAGTAACAGCATTAATTCTAAATACCAATACATTGTTTTATTTGATTTTAATTGCCATCCTTAGTTGTAAAGGTGGTAGAGGTGGATAAGGTCCCCACCTCTTGGTATTTGGAAGTGTTGAATATCCTTAGCATATAAAATTGCATTTGTGGTCAATATATAATAAGACAAATGTACCTCAAAAGTCACAATCCATCCATGTTTTGATCCACTTTTTTTCATTGCAAAAATAGAAAACAGCTGCAAAATATTATATAAATATTCCTGACATTGATTACTTAAAGCTATTTGGAATGGGTCGTCGGCTTTCCCTCTTCAAAATATAACATCAATGAGACACTTGGGATGAATTCTGAACCTCTGATAGGGAAATCTAATTCCACAGATCTAATCCTTTAACACTGCAATCAATCCTGCTGCATGGTGGCCCTTATGTCTTGAAGGATGAAGACAGCTTCAAATGAAAGTTTATTCATATTTTAATATCAAAGAAAACTCCCGTGATGGCTGCAATATGTCACTAAACTTTCAATATAAACCTCATCATTGCATAAAATCCTTGACATAAAATATAGATGTGAAGGGGACAAGCTGCCTCTGAATGGTAATTTGAGAAAGCTTGCCTGTTCATTTTGTAATTTGCTTTTTAAGGTTAAAATAACTCATGTTCATATTCGCAAATAAAAATCACTGTTGGTAGGAGGAGGATCTATAAATTGGTTAATGATTTCCAGTAAAACAAAAATAAAGTAGGAGTGAGAAAGTATTGCATTTAACTCTCAATATCATTAGAAACTATAATGTATGCACTTATTTTGTTTAACAGCATCGGGACACAGGAAGCCATTGTGTTTTTCTTTATTTTAGAGAACAAGATACTTTTACCTGGTCTGTTCGTTCTTCATTTAAAATACAGTACAGTTGCTTACATTTTTACCCCCTTTGTCTACTTTTTTTAAACATTTGTTGTGCTAAAACCTGGAATGAAAATAGATTTAACTGGAATTTTAAGTCACCTCTACACATATTTTTGCATTTTCATGTCAAAGTTGAAAAATATAGATGTCTTCAAAATGATTTACTAATATGAAAGTATTAATTCTTAACCGTTAACTCACCCCTCACTGTGGGTAAAAAGGCTTCAGACAATTATTTTCTTCACTAACTGATGATGAATAGTTAAATCTGAACCCCTCTGTAATGTTTTACCCAGCAAGCCAGATGCTGTTCTCTCCATACATAGGACAGTACCAACTGTCTACTCCACTGTATAAGTCTGTTACAAAGGATAATTTCTGCTGGGACATTCTAGCTCTCTGGGACCACAGCCAACCCCCTTTCAATGCTCCCCCAGGTTAATTCAGGTAGCTTTCAAGGACAAGCTTTGTGCATGCTCCACAGGAGACCACTGCAAGTGGAAGGGTTAAGTATGTGGATTAAGCTCTACCTTCCTACACTTACATTTTCAACATTTTAATATATTTATTATAATTTGGTGACTGGATCACATAGGGGGCCAGTGCAGATCAATTTGTCAAAAAACCCATCCCCAGCATGGTTTTACTATGAGGGTAGTTGATTATACAAACAATAATTATCTGCAATGAATGAACAGACACTCAAATAATTTGGATTAAAATATGGATTTACAGATCAAAGAAAATATATTGAGAGGTGCTTTGTATTTGTATTGTATTTGCCTGCCTGGGGTTTTCTGCATTTAGTGGTGTTTAATTCAGATTTAAAATGTATTTATTGGGTTCACCTTTAATTTAACTTTAGTATGTTATAAGATGTCCTATCCTAGCAATCTTCATTATTTATTTTTTTAGAGTTTTTAATTTGATTTGAAAATGTCACTGATTCCAGCAACCAAAAAGACCTTTTTTTGTTATTGTTTCTTGTTTTATTCCTCTTCCCTCTCTTACTCATATTGCAGTCTTTCATTTGAACCACTGCCTGGTCAATAAGGTAAAAAATACCCTAGAAACCGGATAGCTGCTACAGTTCTAAACTGGAGAGCTGCTGAACCAAAAGCCAAATAACTAAAAAATCACAAAGAATTTAAAGCTGATCTTTTCAGAATATTAGTGTTATACTAAGGTGAACAAACATGTTAACACTTTGGAGGTGTAAAATAGTTTTGTTGTGACACAAAAGTTAATAAAACAAAAGATATTTACAACTACTTTGGGTGGCAAGTACAGCTGCAAGTCTTTTGTAGTATACGTATCTCTGCTGGCTTTGAACATCTGGATACTGCAGTTCCTGATAGTTGCTCAGGCTCTATTAGGTTAGGTTGGTTTAAATCTTGGCACCGATGCTATGGGGCAGATTTACTAAAGGGCAAAGTGACTAACGCTAGCGAATATTCCCCAGCGTGACATCATTTTGTTACTAATAAATAATCCCTGGTTCCAAGTATGCCTTTGGTCGTGCCACCTGCTCTGCCTCTGTCCGAATCAAGGCTGAAGTAACTGTGTAAGTAGAATAGAGCCAGGCACAAGCAGATTAACTGCAAAGTGATTTATTTCACAACATGTTTCGGGCAACGGCCCTTTACCACTTGATAAAGGGCCGTTGCCCGAAACATGTTGTGAAATAAATCACTTTGCAGTTAATCTGCTTGTGCCTGGCTCTATTCTACTTACACAATCATTTTGTTACTAACGAGCACAGGATGAGTACACAAATGAACATTCATTTTTACAGGGTGATAGGCTGCAAAGATTGTGAAATATTTTTGGGGTACCCAGCTTCCCCATTACATTTACTATGGAACATAAACTATACAGTGGGCACATGTAATAACTCTATTTTCTTTTATTAAGATTTCCCAGGCTTGTGTAATGTATTTTCCTGCAACATATACGTCCATTGAACTTTCACTTCCCGCCATATGCAAATTTGGCAATGCTAGCGCAACTTCGCCAGCGTTCAGCATTTAGCATTTTTGTGAATTAGTATCCTGGCAAATCTCGCATGGCGAAGTGTTGCGATGTGAGCAAAGCGGACACTGGTGAAAATGCAATCTTTAGTGAATTTGCCCCTATGTGAGAATGAAGTCTGGGCTTTGAGCATACCTCTCCAAAACATTCAGTGTTGGACAGAGGTGCCCAAGGCCCATGTGGGGTGTCCAATATGGGGATCCCCCACCGCAGCCATGAGCTCCACACACACATCTCCACCCCACAACATGTACTTTGATTGGTGCCTTGAAAGGACCTGCAGGTTTTTTCCCAGTGCCCCATAGACCCATTCATACCCTGAAAACATTTATTGTCTTGGTTTAAACCACTCTAGTATATTTTGCTGTGTGTTTAGGGTCATTGTAATATTGAAAGCTCAAACTTCACCCCAGTGTCAGGGTTGTAACACCTTAAAAGAGTGGTTCAACTCTCAATTGACTTTTGTTATGATGTACAATAGATATTAATATTCTGAGATAAGCTGCAGTTGGTCTTTATTTTTTACTTTTTGTAATTTCACGAAACGCCAGAGAAAATTCGCCTGGGGAAAATTCGCGAAAAAACGAGTTGCGAGCCATTTTTGATGCGACGTGACGATAACGGCGCGACACACGTCAAAAACGACGCAACACGTCAAAAACGGGCCGTGACTCGTTTCGCGAATTTTTTCGCCAATTCACAAATTTCACTGGAAATTCGCAAATTTTTCAGTGAAGCGAAACTGGTTAGATTCGCCCATCACTATTTGTTAGGCAAAGAACTGAATAGTAAGATAAGGGGGGGAAAGTACCAATAAAAGTGTAGCCTCAAGAAGCAATAGTTTTTTTTTTTTTTTTTTGGTTGTCGGGGTCTGTGATCCCAATTTTAAAGCTGGAAAGAAGCAGGAATATTGGCACATCGTTAAAACAAGAGTTTTGTCAGCTTGTAAGCAATACATTATATTTTCCTGTTACATTTTCACAGTCAAGTGGGAGAGAGAGAGAGATAAAAGGCGGCACTATAAATAGTAAACTATGCAAAGTGATCATAAGCCTGGGAAAGTATGATCTATGCTCAGTAAAAACCAGAAAGAAACACAAGTTGGCAGGTGTTGAGCTGTCAATCAGATGGGAGCATGGATCACAAAGTGTGTCAAAGACGATTCCCTCTGCTCATTTCTATAGGACATTAAAGCTCCAATCTGCTCTAGGTAAAAATGTAAAAATGTCTTTTATTTTGCACTAACCTACTATAAGTAAATTCTGCAATATTTTTCTGTCAAATATTTGTCACCTTTAAACTAATACTCTCGTTTTGAAAAGGCACCATTACATACCCTATAATATCTTATGCAGAATAAATTACTCCATTATTCAAAATATGATGGGGCCCGAGGGGGAGAGATACTTCAGGTATTTAAAATAGGTCCTTTGGACTACGTGAGAAAAATGTATATGCTTTGACTGTCCCATATTCAGCTGACTTTTTGATTAATTTGATTGAAGAAAATCTGTAAAAACCAACTTACAAGGGATTTCAAGATATTCTGGCAGATTTCAAACAAATGGGTGACTATTAACAAGAAATATGTTGCTTGTGCTAACATAAATGATCTAACAAATTCACCATCTTCAATTACTGCTGCAAAAATGAGAACAAAGCACTGATTTGCAATAACCAACTGCCAGTAGAGTAAAAAAAAATGACAGAATGTGATAATGAAAATCGCTCTGAATAATGTTATCAATGCAATTAAAATTGTGACCTTAAAAAAATTACCTAACATATCAAAGATATCACCTTCCCCATTAACTTTACAAAATGT
Organism: Xenopus borealis; assembly: GCA_024363595.1. Taxonomy (NCBI): domain Eukaryota; kingdom Metazoa; phylum Chordata; class Amphibia; order Anura; family Pipidae; genus Xenopus; species Xenopus borealis. The sequence goes on from CM044431.1 coordinate 65,845,143, forward strand.
TTTTTTCTTTTCCTTAGCTGACAACACTTCATTGTAGATATCCTGCGTCTTGCGGCCCACGCTCAGTATAATTTTCCTAATATCTATTTTAGTCTGTTTCTCTTTGCTGCAAGGCATTTAATTCGAAAGACGTCCATGCACTACTTAATTGGTACAAGAAAACAACAGAAATGTTTCCTGACTGAAAAATATACATATATTTACAGTCAAGCAGCAGAATATTGGAATTTCTCTCTAGTGAAAACTGCCAAGGTGTTAATCTACAAAGAGTGTAAAAAAATCTCCTAGAATTGCTGAAATTCAGCCAAGTATCTTCCCATTTTGGCTTAGCACAGAGACAACATTAGTGTAGAACTTACCTCCTCACAATATACTGCACATAGTATAACACTGTGTAATAACAAGTAGTAGTGTTTCATTTTTAGGGATACCCAAAATTTGCTGGAATGTATAGCTAGTGATGGGCGATCCCGCGTTTCGCTTCGCCGAAAAATTCGCGAAACGAGTCGCGCGTTTTTGACGCTTCGTATCCGACGCGCTTCAAGCGCGTCGCGTCGTTTCCGACGCATCGCGTCGTTTTCGGCGTGCGTCGCGTCGTTTTTGCTGGCGAATTTTTCGGTGGCAAATTTTTGCTGCCATTTCGCGAATTTATTTGCCAGCGGCGAATCACGGGAATTTGCCGTGAATTCGCCCCTGGCGAATAAATTCGCCCATCACTATGTATAGCCAGTTATTTTTAAGTCAATAAGATCAGCACTTTATGGTGTATGCCACAGCACTCTAGGCATGTAGATAATCACTCAATGGAATTTTGCTGTGATGTAGGCTAGAAGAAATTCTGACCTTTATCTTAACATTAATCTATGTCGCAGAGTCCACTGCAGTGTTATTTTTAGGTATGTGTATTTACAATAAATATATTCTGGTTGTGTTTAAAGGGATTTTCTAATGGGAAAATGTGTTTTTTTACAAAATGCATTAATTAATATAACTCCTCCAATGCAGAATCTTTTTTCAAAAGAACAGATTTTTTTATATTTCATTTTGGAATATGAAATGGGGCTAGATATGTTGTCAGTTTCCCCCAAGCAGGCCCGGACTGGCCATTTGTGGGTTAGGGCAAATGCCAGAGGGGCTGCTATAAGGTCCCATATAAAGTCAGTGTTTAGTGGGCTGGTGGGGGCTGTTTGGGCCTCTATGTGGGCTGATGGGCCTCTTGTGTACCTGAAATACCAGGGCCTATTTTAATTCTCAGTCCAGTCCTGCCCCCAAGTGCCTCCAGTGATGTGACTTCAGCTACTCTTTACTTCTGTTGGGTGATATCACTCCCTTAATTTCTCCCTCTGCAGCCCATGAGCAGAAAATGGGAAGGTAAACAGCTCCTTGACACATGCATTGCTAAAAATGCTCCCTAGTGGTATATACAGTATGAAAATAGAACTCAATAGTAAAAATCCAAGCGGCAAATTCACTAAAGAATGCAACATTGCCAGCGTCTGTTTCACAATCATTGCAACACTTCGCCAGACGAAAATTTGCTCTGACAACACTAATTCACTGAAGTCCGAAGTTTCATCCAGGGTGGCAAATTTGTGCTAGTGTTACTTCGTCAAGCAAAGCGAAGTTGTGCTAGCGTTGCCCAATTTGCATATGGCGGGAAGTTAAAGTTCAATGGACGTATATGTTGCGGCAAATACATAACAAATGCCCTGGAAACCTTAATAAAAGAAAATAGAGTTGTTATATTGCCCTACACATGTGCTCACTGTATAGACTATAGTTTATGCTCTATATGTTAGGAAATGTAGGGGGGAAACTGCGTACCCCCAAAAAAATTTGCGATCCTTTGTAGCCTATCACCCTGTTAATATGAAAACACGCTAGCGGGTTTTTGGGACTTTTCAACTATTTTTTGATGAACTCCTATCTACTCTATTGCACTTCGCCTGGTCTAAGGTGGCGAAGGCAACTCTGGTATAAGAGGTAAAATCCGCATCTTAGTGACTTGGCGTGGTAACACTCATTTGCCAGAGTAAAAATTCACCTGGCGTTAGAGTGCGAAGCAATGCTAGCGTACCTTTACTTCGCTAGCCAAGGGGTGCCTGCGCTCGTTAGTAAGTCAGCGAAGTAACAAAATTAAGTCACGCTGGCGAATATTCGCTAGTGTTAGTCACTTTACCCTTCAGTGAATCTGCCTTTAAGTCGGCTAACCCAAGTCATGATTCCTTAAGTTACATTGAGTAGAAGAAACAATAATCTATCTGAAAGTAGTTCCATTGTGAAGAGCTGGCTCTTTCAGAAAGCACCTGACCAGGCAAAATGACCTAAGATACAGTAGCTGCATATGCACCAATATTACAACAAAAAATTTTGATTTATTGGTTCAACAATAAAATTTTAAATGGTATAGTAAATTATGTACAATGTAAGTTATTTAGTAATAAAAACTATACTTTAAAAATCATAAGAGAAACCATTTAAGCATACTAATCTAATGTATTTGTATTTATATCCTAATATTTTTGTCAACCACACCAAGATCCCATTAAATCAGACATAACCTCTAAACATAAGAATCTACAATATTGGCAAAATAGGTGTTTGAGAGCTAGCTCCATAGAATTAAAGGATATATTCAGTATAAAAATTAAAACTGTGTAAATAGCAAAATAAAAAATGTTCCTGATATAGTTAGCTAGGCAAAAATGTAATGTATAAAGGCTGGAGTGGCTGGATGTCTAACAAATCAGTACAGAACACTACTGCTTTTCAGCTTTCTTGGTTTTCACTGACCCAGGTTACCAAGCAGTAAACAATCGGTGACTTGATGGAGGGCCACTTTGGTCATAAATGTTGCTTTTGAAGCTCGGCTGAATGCTGAGGATCAATTGCAACTCATTGAACATTTATGTCCCATGTGCCCTTCCCCTTCAAGTAGGGTTGCTACTTTTTCTTAAAAAAAAAAAAAAATACCGGCCTTCCTGTATACTTAGCTTTTTTCCTATTAATAACACTGGGATCAGCCATCAAAAATACCAGTCATGCCGGTAAAAAACTGGCCAGGTGGCAACCCTACCTTCAGAGTTAGAGAGCTGAAAATCAGGCAGTTGGGTTCTGGCTATTATGTTAGACATCCAGTCACTTAAGCCTTTATAAATTTTTGACTAACTAACTATATTAGAAACATTTTTTATTTTGCACAGTTCCTTTAAGAATCTATCCCGTACAAAAAGTTAAAATAATTGAAAGCATAGCTCCATTTTATCGTTCATTGTATTGCCGGCTGAATTCTAGAACTAAATGTGGTTTCCAAAACTGTAACCAGGCCATCACTCAACTAGGTTTACATCATGGGGCAGGGGTCAAGCACAAGAATCAGCAGCTAGGCTAATTTCAATGCCGAAATGATGCACCAGAGTCACAAGATGAGGAAGCAGAGTGAGGTTGGGTTATTTTAAGCTGCATATATTAATTCTGAGTGAGTTATATGTGGTGGTTTGGTAACATGAATCTCAAGAGGGAACCTGTTCAAAGATTTGATCAGTCCCATGTTAATACTTCCTAGGATACACAACTTGGTTAAAAAGCATTTAGACACACAATGCAATATGAGCACCCTACATTATCTCTCTTACAGTTTCCTTTTTATGATATCACAATGTAACCCTACTAAGCAAAGAAGGAGTCAGAACCAGCTCCATGTCAAGTCATTGTTCACAAATGAATAATAGTTCATCTTTTTTCCTTCTCGGCGTGTTAGAAAATATATTAAAAGATTGTTATATAACTGAGAATGAAGAAACTATATAATGAACATGTTAGTCCTCGTACAATAGATTTATCTTAAAAAGTAGCAATTATCTGCTTGGACTTCATGTAATACTGGAAAAAAAGACTGAGCTTCTGATCTCCTGTTAATATTTTATTAGCAATTTAAAGGACTAAATATATTTTTCTTTTATTTTGAATTGCACATAAGTACTGCAATGCATAAATACCTGTGACCTGAATACGTCTTATGGCTGTTTATCGCTTGAGGGATTGAGGTATTAGAATACAATGCGGCTGATTATAATTGTACCCCCTGAAGAAGCAATATGCAAGGCTAATGCCCCTCTCAATTACCTCCCTCAAGGCAACACTTTTTCACACAAAGCAGATGCCAGTTCCAGGGATCATTCAAGAACAATAATATACATTTTTCTTCATGACATCCACAGAAAGTTAATACTGTGTTGGGGGTGTCAGTTCCAATATAATCTGTTGTTTGCTAAACAAGATTCATTTTGAGATTTTGTTTTTCTACAATCTGTTAATAGTTTTGTGTTGAATTACTTACTTTAAAAGCATTTCCAACTCCAGAGAGTAAAAGGACCAGATGTTGCCCGTGCCTGGAAAAAAATGTAAATAGTGCAATTGCAATTAAGGGATTGGCTAAATGAAATTCAAAAAAACAATCTTGCTTATAATAAAAGCAAAGTTTACAGATGCCATTGCACACTGCATCTGTAATATTCTGTAAAACCTAATATATGCACAATTAATCCTAAATTAGTAAAAGTACAATAAAAACAAAGTCATCATTCATTATTTGTACAAATTATTTGTATTTTGTTATGCAGCATATATTTAACGACATGGACTTTTTAAAGCTGTATAGTTGATCCCACTGAATAAATTTAAGGCATGACATAAGGAAGAGTAAACACTATATACAAATGGGTATGCACACTCATAATAACCAGAAACAATCCAGGGGTGTATGCAAAAAAATTTTTTACTAAATCTTTCACAAGAAAAAATATATACACATATGTGCAATAAACAACAGTGTCAAGTAAAAAGATACATACCCCAAAGGAGAACTAATGCAAGTTATGGCAAATGATTAAACCCACAAACAGCAGATACGTAGGCCACTGGTGAGAAACCCCAACGTTTCGGCAACAAGCCTTTGTCAAGGGGATTCTTGACATATTAAATAATCTTACCAAACTGGAATATATATTTAAGTAATATTGCCCTTTTACATCTCTTGCCTTGAACCACCATTTCGTTATGGTCTGTGTGCTGCCTCAGAGATCACCTAACCAGAAAAACTTCAAATCTAAGGGGCAGATTTACTATTCGAGTGAATTCACACTCGAATTCGACCAATCGAACTGTGGTCGAATTGAAATCCTTCGAATATCGAATCATTCTAAGGATTTTACCGCAATTCAATCATAGTAAATAATAGTAAATATTCAATTGAACGATAAAATTGTTCGAATCAAATGATTCGAACGATTTTAACCATTCAATCAAATTTTTTTATTCAATCAAAAATTATTTAAACCAATTCGGTAGGTTGAAACTGGCGAACTAGGCAGTCTAATACAAATTTAAAGGGCAAGTAATTTGACTGTTGAATATTTGAATAGATTTTTATTCGAATCATTCGATTTGATCGAATTTTCAAAATTCGATGGTCGAAGTGGCCTTCAAAAACAATCGAAAATTCTGATTTGAATCTTTTTGAAAAGAAGTGTGGATGCAAAAGACAGAACTCTGTCTGTTACTTGGCTCATGTGACCTTACTTTATAGTTTGTTTGGTATGTTTGTGTGCACCGTTGAATCATACGATCCCAGGGTACGGCCCTTGTTTTTTTAAATTTTCTATTTAGGATGACCCAATGACACATGCTACTAAAAAAGTATATTATTATGAAAATGGTTTATTTACATGAAGCAGGGTTTTACATATGAGTTGATTTATGCAATATCTTTTTATAGAGACCTACATTGTCTGTGGGGTATAGTTTTCCTTCAATAAGCGGGCAAAAGGGGCATCTGCCCAGGGCCCACTTATTTTGGGTGCCCACACTGACTTGCAAAAAAAATTTTTTTTTTAATTTGCTGAGTAAAGTGCCCACTGACTGGCTGAAGTCTGGTTCATTTAGCTGTGGGGATTGCCTAAACCGACAGCCAATCATTAAAGAGGTACTGACACCTGAAATTAAACTTTTTTTACATCTATTATAATATTGGCTTTGAAAGCTACTTCTAACTTTGGCAAAGTGGTGAAGAGCCCAGGAACAGCAGAGCAGAACAGATTAGGGATCTTACAGTCACCTTGCCAGAGCCCATTGCTACTGAGACCCAGGACCTCCTGTCTAAGTAAACCTAAATTTCCCTATGCAGCTTGTAATAATTATTTCTGCATGTATAATGTGTCTAGTTTAACTGCAGATCAACAATACTTTACATCAAATACTTTACTGAACTATTTTCTGGTTATTCTTATTCCTTGCCTGTTGCTTCTGGTTAAACTACAAGTCTATGCGGAGTGGCTCAACATATTTGTATTTTGGTGGGTTCTGTGACTTTTAGTACAACAGCTATGCTAATACAGATTACTGCTAAATCATTGCCATGGCAGCTTTCAATGAACTATGTACACTCCCAAAAGGCAGTAGTAAACTTCTTGCTTTTATTAAAGGACCAGAAACATCAAAAAATTTAATTGTTTTAAAGTAATAAAAATATAATGCAGTGTTGCCCTGCACTGGTAAAACTGCAGTGTTTGCTTCAGAAACACTACTATTGTTTATATAAATGAGCTGCTATGTAGCCATGGGGGCAACTAGTCAAAGGAGAAAAGGCTCGAGTTACACAGCAGATAGCAGATAAGCTCTGTAGAACATAATGTTATCTGTTATCCATTACTTATCCTGTGCCATATAGCAGTTTTTCAATTTCCGCCATTGCTACTTAGCAGCTTGTTTATATGAACTATAGCAGTGTTTCTGAAGCAATCAGATCAGTTTTAACAGCGCAGGGCAACACTACATGATTTTTTCATTACTTTAAAACAAAAAATTTTTGGTGTTACTGTTCCTTTAAGTAGTAATTATTTATTGTTTGGCTAATGCAGTACTGATTATTAGGCCTGGATGATTCTAACAAATGCAAAAGGGGCTGCTTTAAGATGCCATAGACATTTACTCTTTATTGGGCCTAGGACACTGTCTGGATCTCTTGTGTCCCGGAGAGGTCATTGCCTGCTGATTATCCATTCTGTAATTTTACTGGCAAGTCTGATGTAGTTCCTATTAGCCATTTTCAAAGTGATTTTATAAGCTTCATAGTCTATTTTTAAAATGACTTTACTGCCATGTGTGGGTTTATTTCAATGCTAGTAAATTCTTCATTGAACTATGCAGTGCTCATAAATTTTTACAATTATTTGCTTGTAGATTAACGGGGTGGTTCACCTGCAAGTTAACTTTTAATATGTCCTAGAATGCCAAATTTTCAATTGGTCTTCATTTCTTTTTTTTTTGTAGTTTTTTAAATTATTTGCTTTATTCTTCTGACACTTTCCAGCTTTCAAATGGGGGTCACTGACCCCATCTAAAAATAAAAGCTCTGTAAGGCTACACATGTATTGTTATTGCTACTTTGTATTACTCATTTTTCTACTAAGGCCTCTCCTATTCATAATCTAGTCTCTTATTCAAGGCAATGCATTTTTGGATTGGAGAACACTTGTAATATAGTTGCATACTTTTGGTTTGCAAGAAATAAGTAAAGTATAGGTTCCATAAGAATGCATGTTTATTAAGAATATATAGGTATATGCAACCCTATGGCCATTATCCTTTGAAATAAATACTGATTCTAAAGCAGTAGTTATCAAATTCCCTGCATAGACCACCATGCATTTATTTTGGAAGCTTCAGTGGGCTGGAACTTAATTAGTAATAAGATTTTTTTTTTTTAATGTCTTTATTGTTTGCACCAAGCAGAACCGTATTAAAGGGGTGGTTCACCTTCAGGTTAACTTTTAGTATATTGTAGAAGTGCCAATTCTAAGAAACTTTTCAATTGGTCTTCATTATTTATTTTTCATAGTTTTTTAATGGTTTGCAATTTTCTTCTGTTTCTTTGCATCTTTCAAATGGGGGTCACTGACACCATCTAAAAACAAATGCTCTGTAAGGCTACAAATGTATTGTTATTGGCACTTTTTATTACTTATAATTCTATCCAGTCCCTCTCCTATTCATATTCCAGTCTCTTATTCAAATCAATGCAGGGTTGCTAGGGTAATTTGTTCCCTATAAACCAAATTGCTGACGCTGCAAACTAGAGAGCTGCTGAATAAAAAGCTAAATAACTATAAAACCACAAATAATAAAAAATTAAAACCAATTGCAAATTGTCTCAGAATATCAGTCTCTACATCATACTAAAAGTTAACTCAAAGGTGAACAATCCCTTTAACAGACGAAATGCAACATGTCAATACAGTTGTAAACAGGGGTCACAAATATGAGCTGAAGTGAGTCTACACATTCTTTGACCATCTAGTAATTCAGGATGTACATGAAACATTATATTACTATGACGCTTAATATCATTTCCACCCTCCTCCCACCTTGTAACCCCACCCCAAGATTATGTCACATGAAAAAAAACTCTCAAGATGTAAGCTGGGTGTTTTCGCCTGTTGCAGAAGAAGAAGGCAATCTATCGGACTTACATCCTGAACTGGGATAGTGCGGATCACTGTTTGCACATAGTGCATAACTTGTAAATATGAGAAAAAGTCCCAGGTCAATGAAGGATATCGTTCTTTGAGTTTGGAGAGCGAATAAGGAATTCTAGGAGTGCACTTTAAATGTCTGGCTTGTGTGAAGCCCTGCTTTGCCCAAGCAAGAAATGGGTTTCCAATATAGTTGTTTAGGAACTTTGGGTTGCTTACAAACGATAGGAAGGGAGACATTGAGGGTGAGATAGAGAATCTATGGCGTGCTGCACGCCAAGCTCTGATTGTGGTGTATATGAGTGGGTTATCTCTCACGGTTTGTGGGACTTGTTTCTCATCTAAATGTAAGAGAGAAATCAAAGAGACATTTGGTGAGAGTGCCTGATCTTATATAGGCAATGCAAAAAATTATTTATTATTAACCCAATCTGCTGCATAGCGGAGGTTACAAGTTAGATTATGGGGCAGATTTAGTAAATTCACATATATTCACATGAGGGATTAGAATATTCGATCGAATTTTCAAAAAGATTCGAATTCGAATTTCGAATTTGCCTAATTTGCATATTCGAAATTCGAATTCAAATCTTTTTGAAAATTCGAAAAAGTTAAATCCGATCACCTATTTCGCCAGATTAAACCTACCAAAATGGGGATCATTCCCTAAAATCGAATTTGAAAAATTAGATCGATCGCTAAAAATCGTTTGACTATTGGAATCGAATTCGATTCGAATATTCGATCGAATTTTCCCTATTCGATCATTCGATCGAGCGAATTGCGCTAAAAAAATTCTAATTCGATATTCGAATTTTTTTAATTCCCCACTATTCCCCCACTATTCCCTGGTCGAATTTAAAAAAAAAATTCATTCAAAATTCGACCCTTAGTAAATCTGCCCCTAAATGTCTGTATGTCTGGAAGATTTATCCCACCTTGGCATTTTGATTGTTGAAGTTTACCTCCCCAGATAAATTGTTCAACTTTGTTAGATCCTTACGGGTAAGAAATAGTGGTAGCATTTGGAGCAGATATAACAGACGTGCGAACCATATCATCTTGATTAGCAACATTTATACTGTATAAAGCATAAAGTCTGGGGGCGGATCTGGATTCCCAGGAACTGTATTGCCTTTGTAGTCCATTTGTAGCTGAAAGGACCATGCCATGTGTTTTTCAAACAAGGGTTAAGGGGCATGGCTACCGTTTTGCCAATGTTCACTATGAAACCTGCAACCCTACCAAAAGTTTCAATACTACTTGACAGAAAAGGGATCGCCTCTCATGGATTAGTCATGAAAATCAGTATGTTGTCTGCAAAAGCAGTTAGTTTAAATTGGGTAGGCGCAATTTGTATCCCTTGGAGGACTGGAGAAGCAAGCAGTATCCACAGCAAGGGATCTAGAGCCAGATTAAATAATGGAGAGAGGGGGCACTCCTGACAGGTACCTCTAGCAAGGGAAAATTTAGAGGAAAGGTATCCATTAACATAAAGTTTGGCCTTAGTTGGACGGTACAACATAGAAATGGCTTTTATAAACAGTGGTCCGAAATGACTGAATTTGACTAATCTGATCAGGTGGGAGTGGAATATCCTGTTAAATTCCTTGTCGCCATATATAAACAGTGGTCAGAAATGACTGAATTTGACTAATCTGATCAGTTGGGAGTGGAATGTCCTGTTAAATTCCTTGTCGGCATCTAGATTGAGATTAAGGTTTCAGAGTTTCTCTACAATTATTGCTGCTAATGTGGACCATTACAGACTTTACATACTGTCTGTTATGTGTGGATCGCAACTGTTTAGGTGTTGTAAGATTTGGCAGGATATTTTGCAATCGACAGGCCAGCAATTTGGTAAAGATTTTGTAGTCATAATTGATTAGTGATATAGGCCTGTATGATTCCACTTGATCTAGTTGCTTATCCTTTTTAGGAATCAAGATAATTTTTACATCACTGAATTCGTCCCATACCTCACCCGATTGTAGGATATTCTGAAATAAAGAGTGCAGAATAGGAGTGAATGCCTCTCTTAGGATTTTGTAATATTGACTTGAAAACCCATCAGGGCCTGGTGCTTTATTGACCACAAGGTAATAAGAATTTTAATTAAATTGTGGGCAATGGTGAATGAAAACAACTTACTATCCAAATGTAAGAGTTCTGTGGTGTTGTTTCTGTTTTCCTAATAGACCTATTGAACTGGTTGACACAAACCTAGAGGAATGCTTACTTTGTAAGCCACTGTCATTGTGCTTTAGTATACTAATGCAGATAGTCTGTATCCTCTTGATAGAGCAAATCTGGCATAGAAAATGTATATACCAGGATTGTACTATGAAATCGTGAAAGATGCTTTTAGGCTGGTTCCAGAGTGAAAATGAACTTACTCAACAGGGTCTGTAGTGAAAAACGAAAAACAAAAAAAAACGCTCCAGCTCACCATTCCAGCACCTGTTTACTGGCTATGTGCTCAGTCCTCAACATCCCCACTGCAATCACATCAAAAACTCCACAATGCACGGCACTTCTGGAAGGGATTTCTATTTCAGCATGCTGCAAGTGTGTAGCACCTAGACTACCCTTAGACTAAAGGAGGTACTCCGAAACACTTGCATCCTGCAGAAATAAAAATCCCTTGCAGTGCTGTCCATTGTGGAGTTTTTGATACTCAACAGGGTCATCCTTATCTCAAGCTTGCTATATAAATGATAAGTGGCCCTTACTAATATCCATTCCCCAGTATCTTATTACTTAGGGACAGATTTACTAAATTCACATGAAGGATTCGAAGTTTGATCGAACTTTCAAAAAGATTAGAATTTGAATTTTCAAATGTTTTTGAAGACCACTTCGACCAGTGAATTTTGAAAATTCGAACGAATCGCATGATAAGAATAATTTGAATAAAAATCTATTTGAATAAATCGACTTCAAATTTTTATTCAACTGCCTAGTTCGCCAGATCAAAGCTACTGAATTGGGTTTCATTATTTTTGATCGAATAAAAAAATTTGATCAAATATTTTTATTTGATCATTCAACAATCGAATTGCGGTAAAATCTCTTATATCGAATATCAAATTCAAAGGATTTTTATCCCCAAATTCCCAGCTATTCCCATGGTCGAATTCAAGGGCTTTTTAACCCTCGAATTCAACCCTTAGTAAATCTCCCTCTAAGTATCACTGATGATTTAAAGATAAACTCATACTTTAGACTGTGTTTTTTGCATCTGTTATAAAAAAAATGCTATGCTACAACACTGAAAATTCATTAAACCTTAAACTCTGAACTTCTGGAAGAAATTAATAAATGACCTGTTGTTTAATTAAATGATCGGCAACATTTGTGGCAAGAGGCTGCCCAAAAACCTTGATACCATATAAAGCAAATGGTTGGCAAGAATAAGGTCATTAACACAAGGCCATTAATTAAACCAGACAATTCACCCCAGCTCTCATAGTCCATCTCTGTGTCATTCTCTCTTTTGTCTTTGCTTTTTCTTATTTTACTGTATTCTGTGTTGTATAAAAGATAAAGAAAATTTTACAAAAACATGGGGGGGGGGAAGAGAAATATAAAATAAATTTCTGTTTTATAAGCAAGTAAGAGTGTTAACTGTCCAGTGACACATTACCAAACATGTTTAGCTAATGCTCAAGGGGCTGCAATGTATTTTTTATGCTTTCATTTTTGTCATGCATATCAGATTGAATATTTGCCAGAGGCTGTTTCTGAATAAATGAACAGAAGTGAGATTTTTTTCTATACACTGTACACTCTGTGCCCCATATAAACTAAAAATCTTACATTACACATAAAGCAACACATACTTTTTTGTGGTTTTTTGTTGTATGGCAGATTACAAAAGAAAAGGTGCAATTCATAGAAAGAACAGTACAAAATAGGTCATGTTCTGAAGCAAGAGAAGGACAAGAAGAACAAAACAAAATAATTGTATTAAGAGAAGTCAATGTCAATAACATGCTTTTCTACTGAAAATCTAAATGGTTTGCTTATCAAAGGCATTTTGTATCTACTTGCTTGTTTTCTGAGAAAATAAGTAGTTTGTTGTGTTTCTAAGCTCAGATACATTGATATTAAATATGCCATAAAACTAAGGTAAAATTATGTGAGTGAAAGTGAAAGAGCTTTATGGGTCTTTGTTCTTACACAAGCCAACCAAAGCCGTGTCTGTGGTTTGATGAGCTTTACAAAACTTTGTTCTTACACAGGGCTCCCAAACCACTGTGAAAGCAATTAACCAATAACAAGGGGTTTCAACTGTTTCCCTTAAAGTGATTAATGTATGTGAGTTTTTGGCCCTGTACTCTATGCTAAATACACTAATATAATTTCCATGCCTCCAGGTATTTTAGACGTCATAATGCAAATATCTCAAGAATAAAAAAAAGAGACGTCAGTTTAGCTTTTCCATGATAAATATTTCAGTTTAGGCAAGATTACATTTTAACTTCCCTTTTGTAAAAAAAAAATATATATACTATAAGTCCCTTGCAGAAGTGGTACCATATATTGTTAAGCAAGTTCAGCCATGAGGTGCTGAACTAGAAAGGTGCTGTATGACATTGTAAAAGTGATATAAACAAAAATGAGTTTTTACACCACTATATGGGTTGGATCTTTGCATGTCATCCATCAGGACATACCATAACTGTCTGGAACTGCCTAATCTCGAAATGCTTGCTAGTTAGGCTAGTTTCAGATGTAGTTGATCTCAACCTATGGACATTTGCAGGCTAAGAATCTGTTTCTCTGAGGCCTGATGTGCCTGCAACTGGATACTTTTCTCGGGTGCTCTCAGGTGTGATTTTGGTGCAAACGCTCACATTTCACACTGAAATCTACTTGCATCTGAACTGAGGTAATGTATCCAGGTGAAAGCACATCAAGCAGCGGAGAAGCAAATTCTCAGCCTGAGAAGATGCATCTGGCATTAGCTTTAATCAGCAAATCTGATTTCACAACTACTTTAACAAACTATTCTTACTAAAATGTTTTGTTCCTTTTCAAGAAACTATACTATTATGAAGCCATTGCAAAGTTAAGGGTCAATTTTTTTTTACCATTGGGCATCACTATTTTCAGCATAATTGTGGACTACACTATTATGTGACCATACTAATAAATTGTAGGCGTTGCATTTTTGGTTAGCTTGCACCAGTGGGGTGTATATTGCACAGTCCCGTCAATCCATAATGCTTGCAGTGCAGGAAATAGTTATATAGTTAGACAGTTAAATTGGGTTGAAAAAAGACAAAGTCTATCAAATTCAACCCCTCCAAATTAAAACCCAGCATACACACACACACTCCATCTCCTCTCTTTCACACCTCCACTCTTTCACACAAACCATATATGCCCACAGCTATACTAACTGTAGAGTTTAGTATCAAAATAGGCTAAAAGCCCTCGAATTCGGCCGAAATTCGATAAGCATTCGACTATCGAATAGTTTTACGCTATTTTTACCTCGATATTCGATTCCTTGATGAAATCGTACAATCGAATACGGATTGTTCGATTTCACGAAAAAATCGTACTATTTCCTCCGATCGCTCCAAAACTTTTTGTAGGATTCGAACGATCAAGGCTTTCTATCGTACGAATGGTATTCGAGCAGGTGATAGAAAAAAAAGCCTATGGGGGGCTTACTATAGGCTTCTATTGCAATTCGGTAGGTTCAATCTGGCGAAGTAGGCAGTTGAATAAAATTTTAAAGCTAAAGTACTTCGATCATCGAATGGTCGAATTATCGAAGATCCGATCATTCGATCTATTCGATACGGTCGAATTTTCGGTATTCGATTATCGAAGTGGCCAAATTTGCACATTCGAATATCCGGTTAAATCGGACGATCGAATTCGATCAAACTTCAATCTATTCATGTGAATTTCGTAAATCTGCCCCATGTCTGTCCAAAAAATCATCCAAACCCCTTTTAAAAGCATCAACAGACTCAGCCATTACAACATCACCCGGCAGTGCATTCCACAACCTCACCGTCCTGACTGTGAAGAACCACCTACGCTGCTTCAAATGAAAGTCCTTTTCTTCTAGTCTGAAGGGGTGGCCTCTGGTGCGGTGATTCTCTTTATGGGTAAAACGGTCCCCTGATATTTGTCTATAATGTCCTCTAATGTAAAGTGTAATCATGTCCCCTCGCAAGCGCCTTTTTCCAGAGAAAACAACCCCAAACTCAACAGTCTGCCCTCAAAATTCAAGTCTTCCATCCCTCTAAACAGTTTAGTTGCACGTCTCTGCACTCTCTCCAGCTCATTTACATCCCTCCTAAGGACTGGATTCCAAAACTGCACTGCATACTCCAGATGATGTCTTACTAGGGATCTATAAAGAGGTATAATTATGTTTTCATCCCTTGAGTTTATGCCCTTTTTATGCAGGACAGAACCCTATTTGCTTTAGTAGCTACAGAATGAAACGGCCCAGAATTAGACAAGTGTATAACTTGCATCTATATTAGGGATGCACCGAATCCAGGATTATGATTCGGCCAAATCCTTCTGCCTGGCCGAACCGAATCCAAATCCAAATCCTAATTTGCATAAGCAAAGTAGGGCCATGGAGGGAAATCACATGACTTTTTGGCAAGTGACTTTTTTTGCATATGCAAATTAGGGTTGGATTCGGTTCAGTATTCGGCCTAATCTTTCGGGAAGGATTTGGGGGTTCGGCCGAATCCAAAATAGTGGATTCGGTGCATCCCTAATTTATATTATTTTTGTCAAAGTGCATAACCCTGCATTTATCAACATTGAACCTCAATTTCCAGTTTGCTGCCCAGTTTCCCAACTTAGACAAATCACTCTGCAGAGTGTCAGCATCCTGCATGGAACCTATAGCTCTGCACAATTTAGTATCATCTGCAAAAATAGAAACAGTACTTTCAATGCCCACATCCAGGTCATTAATAAACAAGTTGAAAAGCAAGGGACCCAGTACAGAGCCCTGTGGTACCCCACTAACAACACTGGTCCAATTAGAAAATGTTCCATTTACCACCTCTCTTTGTAGTCTATCTTTTAGCCAGTTCTCTATCCAGGTATGAATACTACTGTATGTTCTAGGCCAACATTCCCTAATTTAACCAGTAACCTTCTGTGTGGCACTGTATCAAATGCTTTAGCGAAGTCTAAGTAAATCACATCCACAGCCATCCCAGAATTGAGGTCCCTGCTTACCTTCTCATAAAATGAAATTAATTTAGTCTGGCAAGATCTATTACGCATAAATTCATGCTGGCACAAACTCATAGTATGTCAGTGTGTAATTTAATAGGTGCAAGTCAGTTGGGGCACATTTAAAACATGCATCTCAGCAAATAAGTTTGGTGGAGGTTCAAGTATATGAGTAGAATTTGGATAAATGCATCTTTGCATGCAGTTTGTGCTTTGAACTGCACTTTGCAATGGAAAATGAGCTCTGGGCACAAGTGCAGAACTGTAAGGTTACATAGTTACATAGTTTTTCAATTTGCACCCTGCCCGATGCATAATAAATGACTCTTCAGGTCTCTGTCCAGGGGTCACAATGTTGCCTCAAAGGGAGTATTCACTACACTGGATCTATTCATTAGAATTTCTACTCTGATGGGTGATCGCCTGGGCAACTAACAGAATACTACCCTTTCTTGGTGGAGCAAATCCTGTCACACAGTCCAAGAGTTTGCTATAATAGTGTCTTGTCTCAAACCATCTAGTGCTCATTCAAGTGGTCCCTTTACCCAGGTGTACTCTCCTGTCTTAAGGCAGGGGCCTAGGTAATCAATTTTTCTCCCATGAACAAATCTAGTAAAACACAAACATTTTAATGGAATTATAATATAGTTGTTTAGTCATCAGCATATACAATGCAATGTCTTGTCTTATTATTACAGAGGAAAAGTTAATCAAGCAAGAATTACATATGTTCATTAAAACAATACTTTAGGGATTCAGAGGAGTTCAGAGGTGTTTTTGGGTCCAGGTCACAAAATCCAAACCTGTATGTGGTCAGTTGCTCTGTCCTACCGTGTTATAGTCTAATTCTCTTAGCCAGGAATCTGCATCATTTTCTCCATCTTAAAGGCTTTAGATATAAGCCAAGGAAGATGTGAATCAGGGCATTTAAAAAATGTCAGCTCACTGGAAGAAGAAATCTATATTTAGTAATGTTGAAAAAACGGACTAGGATACTATGGCATGAGGGGTTTGTAAGATGCAGTTCCAAATTGCATCAATTTTTATCTTCCCTGCTGTCTTTTGTTCCAATTCATATCACATACACTGCTTAAGCAATTTATTTTGTCAAAAGACCAGTATTTTCCTGCTCTGCTTCAGTATAAACTTTCTGGTTAATAAGCAAAGTTACTATTGCCACTTTATTTATCAAATTGTTCCCTTAACTTACATAATTAAACAATAGCATAAACATATTACACCTGCTTAGTCAAGGTAAATCCCCACACGTGAAAAGGAATAAGGTATTAAGCAGAACAGCATTCTGAACCAAACCAGCTTGCTTTGATGGAAATGTATAAAATAACTTATTGGGCGGGAATAATTTTTATTTTAAAGGACATGTCAACCCCAAATATAATTTTGCCCAATAAAAGAAAACATGATTCTAAGCAACTTTGTAATATACATTCATTACACATTTTCTATGGTTTTAAAGTTATTTGTACATGTATTGCTATTGAAAGCATGGTTTGTCTGTCCCTTTCTTTTCTCTGTACTGGTGGCTCTGGCTTTTGAAATAATGTAACATAAGCCAGCCAATTCACAGACCTATCCTGCTGGAGAAGACTGGCTTTTGCAACATTGTTTAAAATGTAACAACCAGGAATTATGAAAATGCTGCTTTCAATAGCAATTACATTTACAAATAACTTTTAAAGCACCAACAATTTTTAATACATTAATTTTGGAAAGTTGTTTATAATTGTGTTTTCTTTTATTAGGCAAAAAGTCATTTTTTGGGTTGACATGTCCTATAAAAATCTGCCTGATAAAAATACATTACAGGTGGGGAACCTGTCATCTGGATACATGTTTTGATATAATTTTGATTGGCATACTTTTAGGGGCAGATTTACTAATGGTCGAATTTCGAAGTGAAAAGACTTTGAAATTCAGCCATCTAATTTTTTGGGGGGTAATTTTCGAATATGGCCGCTTTCGTAATATTCGATCGAATGAAAAATCTTTCGAATAGGTTGTTCCGATCGAACCATTCGAACAATTTCACCAAAATCCTTTGATTTCTCAGAACTTAGAAAAAATTTCAGGACAAGTTCTTTGAGGTCCCCCATAGGCTAAATTGGAGGATTTTTAAAGGGTCAGTACTTTCAATTCGATAGCCGAAGTAGCCCAAAATTATAACGAAATTTTAATTTTAAAAATTCTTTTAGAATTTTCACTTTTACCCTTAGGGGCAGATTTACTAAGGGTCGAAGTGAAATCAAGGGAATTTTCAAAGTAAAAAAAAAAATCAAAATTAAAAGTAATTTTTTGGATATTTCGACCATCGAATAGGTTACTACAACTTCGACTTTAACTTCAATTTGAAGTAAAATCGTTCGAATATTCAGCCATTCGATAATCAAAGTACTGTCTCTTTAAAAATATTTTTACTTCAATACTACGCCAAATTAAACCTGTCGAAGTTCTATGTTAGCTTATGGGGACCTTCTAGAGCAGTGATCCCCAACCGGTAGCTCGCGAGCAAATGTTGCTCTCCAACCCCTTGGATGTTGCTCCCAGTGGCCTCAAAGCAGGTGCTTATTTTTGAATTACTGGCTTAGAGGCAAGTTTTGGTTGCATAAAAAACAGATGTCCTGCCAAACATTCTCTCCTGTAGGCTGCCAGTCCATATAGGGGCTACCAAAAAGCCAATCAGAGCTCTTATTTGACATCTTCATGGACTTTTTCATGCTTGTGTTGCTCTCCAACTCTTTTTTAAATTTAAATGTGGCTCATGAGCAAAAAAGTTTGGGGACCCCTGTTCTAGAACAAGTTCTTTTTAGTTGAAGTAAAATCTGTCGATCGTACGCTAAAATTGTTTGAGTCGATCGATTCGAAGATTCAATCATTCGATCAAATGATTTTACTTCGATCGCAGGATAGCCAAATTTTTTGAAAAATACTTTGACTTCGATATTCGAAGTATTTCAATTAGATGGTCGAATTTCGAAGTATTTTCCACTTCAAAATTCGACCCTTAGGAAATCTGCCGCTTAGTCTACTAAAAATCATTTAAATATTAAATAAACCCAAGAGAAGGAAAAAAAATTTTTACAACTGGCCAACATAACACTATCAGTCTGCCCTAAAACAAACTGTAAATCAATGCCTCTGAAACAACAAGCCTATTAGCCTGCAGAAATCCAAATGCTTTAAATGCAAGTGTTTTTTACGTAACTGTACAGTTCTGTTAGCACATTCGGAAAATTGCATGTGTTTTAGACTGACACATAAGCAATATGCTGGGAATGAACATCATTCCAATCTATTACTTTGTGCACTATATAAGCTTTACAGGATGAAAACCGTCCTTAACAGAAACATCAAACTGAGTGGAAGAAATATTGCTTCAGTGTATATTTGTTCTACTGTTTGCAGTGAGTATTGAGAGAAGGGAAATAGAGTGTCAAGTAAAGAGATAAACGACAGCAAAGGGAGAGACAGACGTTAGGCTAGAATAAAGGAAAAACAACAGGGAATAGGGCAAGTGATAGAGGGGTTACTTAAGGGGAAATTACAGAGTAGAAAGAACTACCCAGGGAATCTATGTCCTACTCATAACCACTATCTAGTTGCCTTAAACATCAACATTTACAACGGTTGGCTGCCAAAGACATTGCAGTGCTTGGATAAAGTACTGTGTATATGTCATTCAGAGCCTCTTTCAGTAGCAAGATTTAAAGACTTCACGCTCGCTTGTACGTCAGCCAACTAAAACATGTCTTAATCCAAAATGCTTCCCTCTTGGCTGAGTTTCACTGACAGAGTAAAATAGAGCCATTTTTTTTTTCCTGACTTACACTGACAAAGGGTCAGGGCTGTCAAAGCTTAACAGTTTATAGAAACTCTGTACATTTACAGTCAGTCTTGTACCTGTTCTCTTGTTAAATGTCTATAGCATTCACAGTTCAGTGCTGTCGCGTTTAAGCCATTGTTTTCATCACCTCAAAATGATTTCATACACAGACATAAATGTACTTACGGGCACAGTTCTACTTCCAGATATTGAGTGGTCCTGTTGTTCAGAAAAAAGGATTCAACCGCTGCAAGTCAAAAAATAAATGGTGTTAAAAGAAGGAGAAAATAAGATATTACTGGAACTGTGTGTGGCATAAGTACAGAGGCAGTTTGCTACTAGACAGATCCTAATTTTTTGGAAGGGGATGACCAATTTAAAAGAGATTTTTTTTATTTGCGACACTGATCATTTAAAAAGGTAAATATATCTTATTTATAGCCAATGGTTTTCTTTTATTTGCTTGAATGTGCAAGGATAAGATAGCCATATTGTGTGCCCTTCTATGGAGCTTATACATTAGCAGAAGCTTCCATATTGCTTGCTTAACATTTTCCAGAGAACGTAGATAGAGTCCTGCGCGGGACCATTTTTTGGGACCCGTACCCGCAACCCGCAATCCGCACCCCGGACCTGCAACCCGCATTCTTACCCACTTGGACCAGCGACCCAACCCATACCCGCAACCCAAGATCCGCAACCTGGACCCGCGACCCATCAAGAATCAGGAAGTGCTGTCATTGTAAACCGGAAGTGACATCATCGGAAGTAGCCGCCATCAGAAAAAAAGGAGTAAAACAGGAAGTGCTGTCATTGTAAACCAGATGGGACATCATCAGTAGTAGAAATGCTCAGAAAAAGGAGTAAAAAATCAAGTGACAAATTCTAAAAAGTTGCACAATTCAAATTCTTGAACAATTTTGTCAAGACTTTTCCCGCTCTGACTTTTTCAAGCTGATTTTTGGATAAATGACTGAGTTAAATTTGTGGATGGGAGTTACGTTTGTTTTAACAAAAAAAGGAAACCCAAAAGGATTCAAAAACCTTTAACTGGTAGTATAGTTAGA
The DNA here is from genome assembly GCA_024363595.1 of Xenopus borealis. Taxonomy (NCBI): domain Eukaryota; kingdom Metazoa; phylum Chordata; class Amphibia; order Anura; family Pipidae; genus Xenopus; species Xenopus borealis. The sequence goes on from CM044431.1 coordinate 65,865,812, forward strand.
AATTTTATTCAGTGTAAAAGAAGATATTTTACAGATTGAAAAATAAAAAATGCACTGGCTTTTAATACCTCATATAACTGCTACATTTTTGGCCAATACCATTATAAATTATGATCCATTTTTCTGCAATTAGAAAGGAAAGTTGATTTTTTTAGCCTATAAAATAAAATGGAATACAAAGGATTATAATTTAACATTATTATTGTTTTTATTATAAAACCTGAAATCCTATCCTGTGTAAATTTCAAATCTTGTGATCTATGTGTAACTAGTGATGGGCGAATCTCCCGCGAATCTGTGAAAAATTTGCGAAACGAGTCGCGGGACGCTGTTGACGTGCGTCACGTCGTTTTCGTCGCGTCAAAAATGACGCGCTACTCGTTTTTTCGTGATTCGCGAATTTATTCGCCAGCGGCGAATCGCGGGAATTCGCCGCGAATTCGACCCTGGCGAATAAATTCGCCCATCACTATGTGTAACAACTCACCTGGGTGGTCTAGCGGGGACGCCAGCCACATCTTTCTTCCAGCGCCGCTTCCTTAGGGTGCAGGCAGCGCATTTCCGGGTTATTTAAAGGCGCAGGCAGGCTGACGTGATGACGTCTTCAAATTATTTAAAGAGCATTTTAGCTAGTGTACTTTGCCGGTTATAGGTTTTTCCTGGTGCCTTGTATCCTGTGTTTAAAGCTTCTTGTCTAGTTCTGATCTCCTGTGATTGACCCTGTCTGGCTTATCGATTACTCTGACCTCTGAATCCTGACCTTTGCCTGCAATTCAACTAGATTCTGCTAAACCTACCTGATTGATTACCTGGTTTGATCCTTGCCTGTACCCGACTTCGATTCTGCAAAACCCTCCTGATTGACTTCCCGGTTTCACCCTTGCTCACCTGACTACGTTTGTACGCCGCCTGCCTCGACCCGGCCTGATCTGACTACTTTTTTGCCTGAAGCCTAGTAACATGACCTTCTGCCCAAAAGACTTTGTTTAACAGTTGAGCCCCACTGCTAGCCAGAAGTCTTCACTTTGCACTTCTCTTTAAGTCCGAGTAAGCTGAGGGCTCCTCCTAAAGCCAAAGGCGGTCACACTACTGGTGAAGCCGAGCCGAGACCAGGGTGCTTGGCAAACTATTCTGGTATTAGGTTGCCGATCGTTACACTATGTTGAGAGCATATTAAGGCTTGTAAAATGAAACATAAACGTAAAGAGGTTTAAAATATAATTAGTATAATTGGGTATTCTAGATCATATATTGATACATATACTAGTGTTTTGGTTACTAAGAGGATCTCTACAGGGTGAGTGCAGTTTAGGGATCATGTTAAATTCCTCATTTAAACTCTAAGCCCACAGGTATAAAAACAAGTATATTAGAGGTCACAGCAGCAAAGAATATGACACAATAAAGCAGAAAAGAAGAAGAAACAGAATTTGTACAAGAGCCAAACCATGACCACATCAAAGGCATGCTCTGCTTCATTGTATAAATTGGTATTCTTGTTTTCAACATGCTCTTTATACTAAGTGATTTTGTATTGTTCTTTCCTGGATGTCCTTCATTTTCAGAAATTAATATCTTACAACTAACCTCACTGCCTTTCCTCTTTGTCCCACTTTTCTCTGAAATCACTGTTATGTTTAATAGTTTCAAAGCCCACATCCTAGCTCACTCATTTATAGACGTATTTTTCACATTTACATTCCAACACTCTGTAAATTACACTTTTACATCTTGTCTATTTTAAAGGGCACCTATCACCTAAAACTTTTTCACTTACCAGAGGTACGGGTTTATGAAACCCATGTTCTGTTTTTGGAAAACAATTGTATTTTTATAAGAAAAATCAACTGTGAAGAACACTGGCCCCACACCAGGAGGGAACTCCCGGTGTAGGCAGCCATTTTGGGGTACACCTATGTGCATAATGAACACGTGCTGGGACACTTGCTCATTATGCTTATGCATGTGCCCAAACATGGCCATCCACACCGGGAGTCGATTCCTGGTGCAGGGGTTTTCATTGAAAAATACGAGTATTTCATCTAGCTACAGTGCAACAATTTTTAGGTCATAAGTGTTCTTTAAAGAGGTTGTAAACAAGCTATTAGAGTTTACCATGTTATTATCATAGTTCTACTTTCTTCTCTCATCCCATCAAACAAAAACTTTTTTTCCAGCATCCATGCCTCAATTTCTTCTATAGTCCTACTATCCTTTACTCTGGAGTCCATTTCTACTATTACTTGCCATTCATCCTAACCAACTGCAACTTCAATCTCTCCATTTAATGTATTCTTGCTTAGAACTTGGTCTTTTCTGACAGTGTTGTAAAAATAGTAAAAATAGTCAGTGCTCAGCAAATTCTCTCAATTCTCTCTTGATAGCCTGACAACAAGTTCCCAGTTTATCTTTCAATGCCAACATATATTTTGTTAAAAGCCATCTGATCACTACTGCAGAATTTCATAAATAAACCCAAGATCATTAGCAAAACGTAAACAAGGATGACAAAAAAACAAATAGGACCTCTTACCTTCATCTCCCAAATACCATTAAAGGGTTCCCCTGGCTTTCCAGGAGGTGACTTTGGATCATCAAAGAATGGAGCATCAATTTCCATTATCAGTCCTTCCACATGTGGTTTGAAGGAGATTGTGACAGGAGAGTGCAAGACTGGTAGGCTATTCCATGTATTCCTTATTTTATAAACCAGCTGTGTAAGAGACACACATAATTATTATGCTCAGCAGTTTTTTTCTTTTCTTAGCATTTATCCCAACACCTATTTTATACATGGTATTATGTGCAATCAAGATGACTGTTTTTCATCCACTTAATCCCATTTATTTTGTGTAGACTATAGTACATTACCATGTTAAAAAAACCAACCAACCAGAATGTTCAGTAATCAATATTATAGTCTTTTTTCATTCTAAGAACAACTCTAAAGCTGGCCATAGACGTAAAGATTTTTGAAAGATCCAATGGTTATCGTGAGACCACGATTGTCTCAAAACGATCGTTTAAATGTCCGATGTGTCCATCAACTAAAAAGACCATTTCAGGCGATATCGCCAACTGAAGGATCACAGCCTGCTTGGCCCTGCAAACATATGTAGATTGCATGGGGGCCCATAAAGATTTTCTAACCTGGCCAATCAATCTTCAGACCGATGTCGGACGAAAAATCGTAAGATGTACAATCGTTTGTATCCCACTAACCGCACGATAATTTGACAGATTGGTCGGCCGTTCAGCAGGGAAAGATCGTTGCATCTATGGGGAGCTTAAGGAAAGAGACAGATGAGATTCAGGTAGATGCTAATATCCCCAAACTTCCTCCCCAACGAATCTTCTCGTCTGTCTCTGCCCTTAAATGAGTTCAAGGTCAGCTGAAACTGATTGATAAGATCTGTGGTTTGTTGTTCATTGCAACTTCAAACTGGGTGTTTAAAAATAAACTCTCCTCAAATATAATATGGGTATTAATAGTACAGAAGTACAGAAAACAAATGCCTTACTGCAAGTTACTGGGCCAATATTATGGTCTTTTTATGGATCACAAAACATCTAAAATTTTGTGATATGTATGATCTCTTTAGTACACACACACACACACACATTATTACATATTATATATATTATATATATATATATATATATATTATTTTTTTATTTTTTTTTAAATATACATATCCAGTTGGCCTTCAATACCCCTGGGACCTTACCCATGTTGAAAAAATAATTAGTTTAAAATTCTGAAACAAATTTGTAATTTTTGTGTTGGCATTGAAGATGGCATTGAAGACTGCATTTCCTGTTCCTCAAGTGGTGGTGTCTCCTTCCTTTCTCTTAAAACGCAGCAATCCTGAGTTAGATTCTTCATATTTTTGCAAGGGTTTTTGGCAGATATCACAGAGCCTCAGTCTACCATTATTTACAGGCAGACAGGCTACAAAAAGCTATCCCACATACAATAAACACTACATTCAGGATCTTGATGCCATCACTACGACTTTGTTGCCTCTGCATTTACTGCACATGGTGATCGCAACACTCAGTGTGTTTTAGCCATAAGAGAGGTAAGAAGTATGAGAAAATATTTGTAAAAGACAATAAAATATATTGATATTAAAAATATTATTCACCTCATCTGACTGGTGATTCTCAAATTCATTCCCATTAATGATTCTGTAATGAAAAGTATACAGTAAATAAAAGTATTGCTCTGAAGGATGGTCGCTGAATGAATGATTCTAGTAATGATATTGGTAGCGTTTTTATAACAAGTATAGGTGGCAGATGAATATCGCAGAGGTTACGGCATAGCAAAATAATTAGTTCAGCTAATTATCATCGTCAGTCTATAAGAAGAGCAAGAACAACAGTTTCAAATGTTTTAAAGAAAAATGTACCATTGTCATATCCTATTTTCTAAGGCTCACTTTCGGTTAGACCTTTTAGGCTGCATTTATAATCTTTGTAGTTTATTAGTGGATGGGTGGTTAAGAATTAAAGGTAAGTGTAATCAAGTTACTCTTGATGCAGAGTTACATGAAAAGAAGTGGGAGATGTGCTGCACTGTTAAAGGGACAGTAACATCAAACATTTTTATTTAAAAAATCAATAATATACCCCCAAAATAAAAGGCATACCATAATGTCTCAAAATAAAAAACCTTCCCTTTAGAAAGAAAACATTCAAAATACCTACACTCCATTGAAATTGAAAAAAGGCGACGTGGCGACAGGATCTCCATAGCCTGCGCGTCCATGTGACTTCCTCCTTGCAGCACTTCCGGCTGTATCTCTGAGCTCTGGCTGTACAGCACGCATGTGGTAGAGGGTGACAGCTGATTCTTAGGAGAGAGAGCAACGCTACGCAGAAGGGGAGGGAGATACACTTGCAACAGAGAGGAAGTAAAGAGCCGGAGAGAGAGGAACGCTACAGCACGGGGGAGGAAGGGGGGGCAGAGAGGAATGACACAGGCAAGAAAGTAAAGAGCTGGAGAGAGAGGAACGCTACAGCACGGGGGAGGGAGAAAGCAAGCTAAAGTGCCATAATAGAGAGGGATGCTACGGTACTGGGAGGGAGGAAGCTAATATGCAGGGAAGAACTGTATGGGGGTGAATGCTCTGTGGGGTGGCGTCTGTTCCCTTGGAGATGAAGGAGTCTTGGTTGCTAGGTGACGTCACTTCCGGAAGTGACGTCATGAAACAGGAAGCCAGTCCCGGAAGAGACACACAGCAGCGCGCACATAGAGGAGAACAAGCAAGAAGATGGTGGAGACCCATTGGACACCGTGGGACAGTGCCGGTTTCAGTTGTCGCCAAAGTCTTGCCCAAGCAGCAGGAAAGATCAGCAAATTGGAGGTAAGTAATGTAAATGCATTTGTTTTTTTTAATAAAAAATGTTGATGTTACTCTCCCTTTAACCCACAGTTCTAGCCAGTAAGAAGTCACAATAAATTCAAGGAGTCCAACCAGCACTGAAATGCCTACAACAAATGTCTTTAAAGGAAAACTATACCCCCCGAACAATGTAGGTCTCTTATAAACAGATATTGCATAAAACAACTCATATGTAAAACCCTGTTTTATGTAAATAAACCATTTTCATAATAATACACTTTTTTAGTAGCATGTGCCATTGGGTAATCATAAATAGAAACTATCCATTTTAAAAAATAAGGACAGCCTCCTGGGATCCTAGGATTCAACGGTGCACACAAACATACCAAACAAAATATAAAGTTAGGTCACACCAGCCAATTAACAGACAGAGTTCTGTCTTTTGCTTAAACACTTCTTCCCTTTACAGCAGGACTGGACTGAGAATTAAAATAGGCCCTGGCATTTCAGGTACACAAGAGGCCCATCAGCCCACATAGAGGCCCAAACAGCCCCCACCAGCCCACTAAACACTTACTTTCTATGGGACCTTATAGCAGCCCCTCTGGCATTTGCCCTAACCCACAAATGGCCAGTCCGGGCCTGCTTTACAGTTAGAGTTGAAATATTTCTGGTCAGGTGATCTCTGAGGAAGCACACAGACCATCATGAAATGGTGGTTCAAGGCAAGAGATGTAAAAGGGCAATATTTACTTTAATATATATACCAGGTAGGTAAGATTCTTTAATATGTCACTTGATTTGATATAAACTATCTGTTGCTCAAAAATTCATTTTCGGGGTATAGTTTTCCTTTAACACTGTCATTTAAATAGCTTTTAATTGTTTTTAAAGTAACCACTGACCAAGAAAATAATAAACAACACTATATTTTTACCTAGGTAATTATAAGATTGGTTTAAAAGTACTAAATTAGTACCGCTTTTTTAATTATCAATGAAAGCAGCAATTAAGGCATGTCATTTAACCTTTTAAGCCATGGATAAAAGGCCATATTTATTTATGAAATAGTGAACAGAAAAAAATATGGAAATCCAGTTTGCTTTTATATGCCCTTGAAATGTTCTTTTCATCTTATTGAAAATATGGCCATTAATCTGCCTGTGCATCAAATACTAAACTTAAATCATGAGCTAAGCGAGGCAGGGACAGAATAGCTGTGTACAACACTACGTATAATTAGTTACACTATATACAATTCTAGCGGTAATGATAACCCATCTGCATATACTACCACTGCTAATTATCTCTGGCGCTAAGCAGTCTCAAGCCATTATAGTAATACAGTAAAGAAACCACCACGCTATTTAGTGAAGGGGATCAAATGGAGCTATGTCACCCAATGTATTTATTTGGTGGTTAGCACTGTTTATACATTGAGGAATTAACGTTAAACCTTGAAAAAATTAAATGTTTATTCTTGAATTTGCAAGTTCCTCTGTGCCTTTAACAAGCACCTCATTTATTTGACTCATACTCCACAATGATTTGGATGCAGAAAATAAGGCTTAACACATGCAAATGACACAAGGGAGTCCTGATAATGGTTTAATACTTTAGTTTAAATCCTATCTATAGGCTGTGTTAGCATTGGAAGGTGACTCCTCTCCCACATCACAAAGTGTACAGGCTCCATAAGAATCTCTTGTTTGCAGTGCAGTCTTGCAGTATATCAGTGCAGAAGTGTGCGGATATAAAACACCTACATTTCCGCTGTTTTACGATCATATTTTATTTCTATAGCACAGATGTACTCCAAGAGCAGAGGGAACATAATAAAAATGTGTAATACTCCAGGCTTAGTACACTAAAGTATCCAATCAGATAAGATTTTATGATCTGTTGTTTGAAAGCAAACATTTGATTGGTGGCAGGAGGTTATAATATAAAAATATATATATAATCATGTAAACATTAAATAAATCCAATAAATTCCAATAAGAATTAATTATATCTTAGTTTAGATCAAGTACAAGGTACTGTTTTTACAGAGAAAAATGAAATAGATCGGAATATAGTTATGGACGAATAAAGTTGTTTTTATCATAATACCTTAATCTGCTGACTTGCCGTATGTGCTTTCTTCAATGGAATTTCCTACACATTGCTAGGCAACACTTGATCCCATTCTTGGCCCGCACTATAAGTGTTAACCCTTTAAAGGAGAAAGAAAGATACCAAAGTAGTTTCTTGCCAATAGATTAGCCATAAAAGTGCAAGTAATAAGACTATATTTATTCTGCAGAATGCTTTACCATACCTGAGTAAACAGCTCTAGAAGTTCCCTCTGTTTGTTTAGGATAGCAGCTGCCATATAAGCTTGGTGTGACATCACTTCCCTCCTGAGTGGGAGGGAGGGGGAAAAGGGAGGGAAGTGAACTGAGCATGCTCAAGCCCTAGCCCTGGAGGTTTATGCTGAAACAGTAATGCTAATACAGAAGTCCAAGGGTACACAATAGAAGTAAAGAAATGCTGTGTTTCTTATGACAGAGCAGGGTTTACTGGTATCTTCATATAGACCTTTCTGATAAAGCTTACTTAATTTTAGCCTTTCCTTCTCCTATAAAGGAGAATTCAACCCTACATTTAAAAAACCCTACCCCCATCCCCACTAAGACACCCCTCTCTCCTATACCCCAGCCTAAGTGATACCCTGGGCAAAGTCTATACTTATCCCTCCATGCAGATTCAGGCATCTGAATTCAGGGGTGCCAGTAGTTTTTTTTAAATGTAGGCTTGAATTCTCCTTTAAGTCCAGGTAAACAAGCAGCATGGCATAGCTAAAATAAAACCCCAATGTTCGCACTATGGAACTTTTATGCCAGCATTGTAGATTCTATAAATGGTGGCACTGAAAGGGTTTAATACAAGATCCCAATAGACTACCACTGTGCTACCATTCTGCTCAGTAGAAGCAGAACAACTGTTTCAAAAATGTATTTTCCACAAAGTTCAGGTAGAGGATTCTGGGCCAGAAAGCATAAACATAAATACTCAAAATTTTATAAATTGTTTGGTAGCTTCCACACCAATGATGAAAAATACATTTACTGTATTATAAAATAAAACAAGAGCAGAGTTAAAATGGGTTATTCCGGATTCTGAAGCTATTGACTGCTACAGATTATGAGCCAAGATTTTATATCAAGCTAATGCAGGTTGTGTTTGTTTTTCTATGCAATGGATCAAACCTGAGTGGGGGGGGATAGTTGATAAAAGATGAAATATTCCTGCTTTTTTATTTATTAAAAAAAAGCCAATAGCCTGGTTGAGTTGACAGATTTGTGACATATACAAGTGATTTCTGTGCTACTCCTGAAATTGCATTAATATGCAGCTGTTATAGAAAGTACATTTTAAAACCAGAATAAAATAAATATAAGAGAAATTATTTCATTGAGCTGCTTCTTCCACCTAGTGGCCAGGATATGTATAAAACAGCACTTAAGCAAACACGGGTTCTGTCAATATGTGAAATATAAAATACTGTCCACTCAGAATGGCTGCTTTGAATTAAAAAAAAATATTGTACACGCTGCCCTGTCTTTCCCATTTAATGGTGTTATTAACAAACCTCCAATTATTTTATTATATATATATATATATATATATATATATATATATATATATATATATATATATATATATATATATATATATATATATATATATATATATAATGGTAGTTTTTACAAAGCACCTTCTAGGTACAAAGGAAAAAGTCCAGCATGAACTGTTTCACACAGCAGGCAGTGATTTGATTGCATTTGGCAGCTCCCAGCAGCATGACAATTGGATCCAACAGAATTTGGATGTGACTGACAATCACATCATGCAGTTGTTTGGGATTTCAATGCAAGTTAGCCAGATCCAGTTTTCAAAGGGAGAAAATAAATAAAGCTTTCTGTGGAAATCTCATCCTTCCAGTTGACTTCATAGAGGTGTATTTGAAAAATGTTGGTCTGACTGCTCCAGTTAGACCAGTTACATCAAGCTATAAACAATCCCAATGTTTGCAGCAATGTAGTTCCATGATGTGACATAACACATTCGATACTGAAGCAATGAAAACAGAGCTGCTGATATAAATACACCCATACTGTAATGGATTTTTAATCTATACTTTTATAATATAGTAATGCTATATATTAAAATACAAATAGGCATTATTGATATTTGTGGTTTATACTTTGATACAGTATATAGTTTATTAGTGTGCTTCTTCACTTTAACATTTCTCCCCAGTGCAAACAGCCCACCCATGATGTTATTCAGTGTATTGCATATTGCTGACTTTTACTAGAATCAGCCAATTAGAGCAGGTGTAATCTGTCACTGACTCACAGCATGAGTGTGTTAAGTGTAGCTGGGTAGGATGAGAAACAGACAAAGAAGACATTAAATATACAAACAGCAGTAAGACAAAAAAAATAATAGCGTCTATTTGTGAAATGCTAAATTTCAAGCATCAGTGACAGTTTTAGCACTCTTAAAATCTCCTAGAAACTAATCTTTAGATATTTCACAACAGCACACAATCGATAATCAGCTTTGTTGCCTGCCTGTTATTACTGGTTTTGACCCTTTCCTGCCTGTGACTACTCTGTTCTCTTTTTTCCTGACCCTTGCCTACCTGATTACTCCGACCTCTCCTAATCCGACCTTTTGCCTGTCCACTGACTATTCCACCCTCTCCAATCCTCATTCCAGCTTGTCTGACTATTCTACTCTGCTTGTGCTGGCCCGGTCTGTCTGTTCCACGCTGTGTTGTCCGGCTTGCCTTCCTAAGTGGCATTCTTCCATCCAGTAACCTTGGTGAGATGATCGTGCCCCTTTGCTCGTCCAGAACCTTTAGCTTTGCTCCTCTCTTAATGTGATACTGAACTGTTTTTTCCAAAATGCATCAGTTAATTGTGCTGCTCAAGCAGAATTCTGCACTGAAATCCATTTCTCAAAAGAGAAAACAGATTTTTTTATATTTCATTTTGAAATCTGACATGAGGCAAGACATACTGTCAATTTCCCAGCTGCCCCAAGTCATGTGACTTGTGCGCTGATAAACTTCAATCACTCTTTACTGTTGTACTGCAAATTGGAGTGATATCACCCCTCCCTCCCCCCCCCCAACAGCCTAATAACAGAACAATGGGAAGGTAACCAGATAACAGCTTTCTAACACAAGATAACAGCTACCTGGTAGATCCAAGAACAGCACTCAATAGTAAAAACCCATGTCCCACTGCATTCCATTCAGTTACATTGAGAAGGAAAAGCAACAGCCTGCCAAAAAGCAGTTCCCTAATTAAGTGCTGGCACAAGTCACATGACCAGGGGCAGCTGGGAAATTTACAAAATGTCTAGCCCCATGTCCAATTTCAAAAGCTGAATATAAAAAAAAAATCTGTTTGCGCTTTTGAGTAATGGATTTCAGTGCAGAAATATATGTATACTTTTTGTATGAGAAACTTTAATACAGAATACACAATTTCTTACTGCTTTCTTAATACAAAAGAATAAACTATAATGGTACACTTAATTAATAAGAGAATAATATATGGGCAATGGAACATACAACATCTATCTGTGAAGCAATATGTAGCATGACTGTTTCAAGGAACCTGAGTACAGTTTTGGACTGGGCAAGCAGGACACGAGGAAAAAACCTGATGGGCCTTGACCCTTGTAGGCCCCTCTGCCCCACAATTTGCAGGAGCTGGAACCCTTGACTGGAGTGGGGGACCCAGGTGAAAGCAAGGTATGTTTCTTTTATGATTCTTACATGATTCTTTTATATTGGTCAGTGTTGGCTTACTAGGGGTGCTCACAGATCCTCTAATTAGTGATCATATTCAGCTCCTCTGTGTTCGTAGCAGCAGTTGTCATGATTTCTTGGCCTTTATCTTTACTGGAGGCTGCTAAGTCTCTCCAGTCTGTTTTGGTGCTCCAGTTCACACCTCTGGGCCAAGCTCTACTGGTGATCCTGTTTCAGTCCTTCCTTGAATGGTCTCTTGCTCAAGATTGCAGGCAGTTTTCTTTCACTTTTCAAAGATGCCTGTTTAAAACTGAAAGTTTGGCTCTTTCTATGAGTAAATGTAACGTGCATTGTCCATTACCCGAGCTCTGAGGTAGTATCCTAGCCTACAGAAACAATAAGCATTCCAACCCATTTATATGTTTTTTGTATTTTTCTATCTATAATGTTTTAGCTAAACTATATTTAAATAAAGGGAATATTGTGTTTTAGGGGTGGTTTACTATTGCATGGTAAAGCTAAATAACTCTAAATAGCATGGAAAATAATTGTTAATATCCCATCTCCCCAGATGTAATAAACTTCTAGGAGCAAGGATTCACCAGAGTTATAGAGAAGAGCAGGGCTGAACACTATAACTCCTTAGATCAGACACTGCTTGACAGCTCAAGGCAGTTGAACATATTGTGATGAACAGGTACAGGTATCAGGTCTGATATGTGTCGATTTGTTTAACAAAAAAGCTTTGATAAACGGGGAGATATTGAACTGCTGTGAATCTCTGGTGCCATGCAGATTTTTTTCTAGCAATTTCAATGAGATCATTTTCAATCTTTTTAGTGTTCCATTTGAGATACTTTACTCTCTCCCTCAGTATCAAGTTGCTGTTGTTGTTTCATAGACTGCTAAAATCATTTACATGCTTGCCCAGCAAGGTAAGAGATTATTTCTTTTGTATCTCTACTTGTACTTTTCAATTCAAACAAGGAATGAAATAGGTGATATCCCACACATGGTCCTCAATATGTCTAATTAATGCTTTTTTGCATACAAATTATCATCAATTTAGCATGTAAAAATATAGGCAGTGCAATGTGACAGCATTGTTTACGACAAATTACTGTTTAATAGATTTTATGTTTTGGTTTTTTTTTTTTGTTAAAGGAAAACTATACCCCCTGAACAATGTAGGTCTCTATAAACAGATATTGCAGAAAACAGCTCATATGTAAAACCCTGCTTCATGTAAATAAACCATTTTCATAATAATACAATTTTTAGTAGCATGTGCCATTGGGTAATCATAAATAGAAAATAGCCATTTTAAAAAATAAGGACAGCCTCCTGGGATCCTAGGATCCAACGGTGCACACAAACATACCAAACAAACTATAAAGTTACATGAGCCAATTAACAGACAGAGTTGTGTCTTTTGCTTCCACACTTCTTCCTGTTACAGTTAGAGTTGAAATATTTCTGGCCAGGTGATCTCTGAGGCAGCACACAGACCATCATGAAATGGTGGTTCAAGGCAAGAGATGTAAAAGGGCAATATTTATTTAAATATATATACCAAGTAGGTAAGATTCTTTAATATGTCACTTGATTTGATATAAACTATCTGTTGCTCAAAAGTTCATTTTCGGGGTATAGTTTTCCTTTAAAGACACTGTTACAAATAGGGGAAAAAGCAGAAATAAAATACCAGTCCATGTAATTTGCAGTTTTATCTAACAAAGCACAATTATTAACTGTACCTCCAAATGCAATTTTTTTACTTTTGCTTTCAGTGCCATATTGTGGGTAAAAACCATCACAACTTGTGCCAATATTTTACACCTTGGCAAGTGTGCCCTGATCTTCTGCAATTTGCTTTCCCACACAGATCTTCTTTATCAATTTTAAAATTGTTTTACACTTTGTATAGAAATGTATGCAAACCAAACTGAATGCAATTGCAGGGAAAATATATTCCTTCTGCAAGAAGATCAGTCATTGCGACTCCCCCTATATTTTGAACCATCATGAAATAATTAGATGCACATGAATGAGTGAAACAACAGCTGCAACTGTAATTGTTTTGCTGGATTTCCAGTCAGTACCCAGTTCAAAATTACTATTAAAAGGGGCATCCCTGCAGTGCCAGGTAAAGTATCCTTATAATCACACAAAGAGGAACAAATTGTAACGACAACTACAGTGTTACCTTCTAACAAGAATGCGCCAAGCATTGTTTTTCTGTCTGGCCCATTTAGCAGTACAGGTATGGGATTCTTTATCCAGAAACCTATTATCCAGAAATCTCCAAATAGAAAAGTCATGTTCCACAGACTCCCTTATAATGAATTAGTTCAGATTTTAAAAATGATTTCCTTTTTCTCTGTAATAATAAAACTGTACCTTGTACTTCATCCAAACTATAATTAATCCTTATTGGAGGCAAAGCAATCCTATTCGGGTTATTTACTATGAAATTATTTTTAGCAGACTTTTGGGGGAATGTAATTAAAGTCGCTATGAGCAAAACATTGCGCACCAATAACAGTAAAAATCCACATCTCGCAATGCAATATTGTTCCTTAAACGTTTATTGCATTGCAAATCGCTATTGCGCATTGCGAATTGTAATTGCGCACTCTAAAGAAGTGCTTGAATTTGTCGTAATCTTTTGGAGCAAACATTGCAACTTTTTCAGTAAGACGTTTTATTACACTTACAGCTCATTAGCGCAAAGTGCAAAATTCGTAAGCGGCCTTCCGCTGGAAAAAGTGGTCACTAAACAGTTTCCAGGTTCACAAAAGGTATATTGCATTTGCGCAAAGCAAAATGTCTTCACGCAAAGGCTTAACTTTTCTCATTGCGACTACCGACGTAGATTACATACCCCTATTAGGGCCTTAAGTCCAAATTTTTTTTGATTATTTTAATGGAAAAAGTCTGACCAAACTGGAATCCACAATTTGATTTATTTATTTTTTTAAAAACACGTGTCTATTTTTTGGGAGGCCGGGGGTTCCTAGAAAGCCAAAAAATTTTGTATTTTTGCCCAAAGAGGCCAAAATAATCGGATTTTCAGGCTAATTCCAGCACAGACCACAGAGATTTTCAAATAGGATAGGGAACTCTCCCATGTGCAGAGAATCAGCAGGAAAATGTTGGACAGCTACTGGGGGCATATTCAGAGGCTCCAATCTTCCTGGCTAAAGGCTCTGGTTGTTTGTGCAATGTATTTTTAGCTTTTAATACAGAATAGATTCTGGGACTAGACCAATTTCCATCTAGGGGTTAACTTAAATAGACATCAGATGGGTTTTTTTTTCAAACCCCTGGGTCAAACAGCAGTCAGGCAGGTTTCATGTAAACAAATAGATTGAACTTGATTCATGTGTGTCTCACTGCAACCTACACTGTTATGTTACTAGGAATGGGAAATGTCAAATAACCACTTAAAGACTATCAGACTGTATGGCTAGCCAATGCTAATAATGTATTGTAAGTCAGGTACCTATGTTTAAGAAAATCAGGACAAAGAAAGTTGTGCTCACACTAATTTTTGTGACCACAAAATTCACATAGACAAATACAAGAGGTCCTCTCCACTCAACCCATTATAACTACATTTAGGACATTGTGCCTTAAGATACTAAAAATGCTTTACCCTTTCAGCAAAACAGGGATTGTTTGTCCATATATTACAATATGGACAACAGCAATGGCAAAACAACGATAAATCAGCTTTTTTTGTGCAATTCAAATTTACATTTTGCAATTTACATTTTAACTTGAGAACCTAACAATTCTAAAGCAGCTGATTTTATTATAGTAGAATCTTTACATATTGAAGGAAAGAGATTTTTTGAGGGAGGGAGACAAAAAAAATGATTACTTTGCAGAGCTTTTAAAAAAAATAAAAGTGCATAGGACATGCTCTCCAGCAGAGGGTATATACATCTAAATGGTATGTCTTTCATAACTGCATAAAAATGAACAGTATCTTTAGAATCATTTAGTCGTTTTTGACATTTAAACAGTAGTTGTTCAATTTTATTGAAGCTTCTAACAATTAAGTTATGCCATATTTTAAATTATTAGTTAATAAAATTAACAATAAAATTGTAATCACACTAATCTAAATTTTATTTGTCATCATTAATTTTATTCAGCCCCTGGTATATTAACAAGTTACTTTATATTTAGGCTACCTTTCCCTTTCATATATTATTGTGGTACAGTGTTTAGTTGTACTCATATTCTCAACCTATAGCCGATTGCTAGAGAGCTAATTCAAGATGAGAGTGAAAGGTGTTAATTAATCATTAACCCTTTAAGGGGATTAATGGTTTTCATGTTCTGTTCTACTCAATGAGGTCCGGGAGTAACCAGCCACATCTGCAGACTGTGTTTCAGAGTAGTGGGTGTTGAATAAATCTATTGATAAGCTTATTTAATATTTCTTATGTCTGCAACTAATTTAATATAACCTGCTGATGGTTTACAGTTTATTAATTATATAAAATATTAATACGGGTTACCAGACCTGATGCAATTGTTGCTGATCTGCTTAGTCACTTGTGGCTTCTAGGTCTGTTGTGCCCAAAAAGTACATCTTGACTTGGTGATCATTAGACTACAACACCAGGCAGATTAATTAAATCATCCATTATCTTGTATCTAGCACACCCAGGAGCTCAGTTTAAAGACTGTCTCTACCAGCTCAGGACAACCACAGCCCTTTAGCAGAGAAAATATGTGTCTCCAAATATTCCCCAGTAGCTCCCCATATTCTTTTCTGCTGATTCACTGATTCACATGCTCTGTGCTGCTGTCACTTACTTATAATATACAGTACACATGGGGCAGATTTACTAAATTCACAGGAAGGATTCGAAGTTCGATTGAATTTTCAAAGGTTTTTGAAGACCACTTCGACCAGTGAATTTTGAAAATTCGATTGAATGACAAATAAAATTTCATTCGAATATTCGACTATTCGACTGTTGAAGTACTTCCTCTTTAAATTTTTATTCGACCACCTAGTTCGCCAGATCAAAGCTACCGAATTGGGTTTCATTATTTTTGACTGAATAAAAAATATTCGATCGATCGAAAAAATCATTCGAATTGATCGATTTGAACGATTTATCGATCAATCGAATATTTCCTATTCAATCGTTCAACCAATCGAATTGCTTTAAAATCCTTCGAATTCGATAGTCGAATTAGAAGGATTTTAATACCTGTTCACATGGTTGAATTTTTTTCAATTTTAAATTCGACCAATAGTAAATCTGCCCCATAGGGCCAGATTTATCAAGGGTCAAATTCGAGTGTAAAAAAACCCTCGAATTTGCCCATCGAATTTTAACAGAATTAAAATAACGCTAAACGAACAATCGAATAGTAAAAATTTGATGGGGTTATACAGCAATTCTGTAGGTTTAATCTGGCGAACTAGGGATTCAAATAAAAAATTAAAGGGCAAGTAATTCGACCATCGAATAGTCAAATAATCGAATAGATTTTTATTCGAATTGATCAAATTTTTTAAATTCGATGGTCGAAGTGGCCAAAAAAGGTATTCGAAAATTTGAATTCGAACATTCATTAAAATTTGATCGAATTTCGAATCCTTCATATGAATTTAGTAAATCTGCCCCATAGCATATAAATGTTACAATATAAAGCTGATTAGTAATTAATACAGATAATTACTACATGGCAGCACAGAAACCAGTGTAACTAGCATCATAATTTAAAAATCAGCCCTGTAGCATCAGCTTTTATTACAGGCCAACCTCATTTTCTGCTGGACAATTTGCTACAGCAGCTTAGCTTCTCAACAGTTGCTCAGAGCCCACTGAGTGTCACAGACACTTTCTAAGATGGTGACCCCATGACAAGTATGAAGTCCTGGATTATTGCTGCTATTGAGAAGATGAAACTTTATGCTGGTGCAATAAATTCGGTTTTAAAATATGCATTTTTAGCCCTATTAATTATTAGGGTTTAGTTCTCCTTTGTATAATTTAATAATAGTAAGCTCTAGTCCTTTTAATTAAATGGACCGCAGGTATGGCCCCCTGCCCTTGACCTACGGTGCTCACCCTTAGTTTAAAGGGGCCCGGGTGCACATGCCCCGGACCTATCGCTTCCAAGAAATCCTCTTTCCAAAAAGAAACACAGTGTGATGGCAGGCTACTCACCGCTCCTATGATCTGGTCCGGGTGCTCTGCCCCGAACCCGCAGCTTGAGGGAGACAATATTGACAAAACTTCCACTTGGCACGCACACCACAACTCAGGAGGATACGGTGAATAAAAGGCTTTTTATTTCCCAAATTACAGCTTTCCCAACGCGTTTCGTGTGACCCCACACGTATTCATGGGAACCATGAATACGTGTGGGGTCACACGAAACGCGTTGGGAAAGCTGTAATTTGGGAAATAAAAAGCCTTTTATTCACCGTATCCTCCTGAGTCGTGGTGTGCGTGCCAAGTGGAAGTTTAGTTCTCCTTTAAACAAAAATTATTGTGAGCAGCACATCTTGTCTATTTCCTACCTCTGAAAGTCAATATGTACAAAGCTATACCATGATTTATTTGTCTTCTCTATCTCTATAGAGCCAATATATTCCTATGTCAGAATGTTTTTTTGGCATGTGGCAGGAAACTGCTGCAGTAGGAAACCCACATAAACCTGGGGACAATATACAAACTCCTTGCAGATAGTCCCTTGGTTTGAATCAAACTGTACCATATGTCCCTAGAACTGGAAGGCAGACATGAGTATGAATGCATAATCACACCAATGAACCTCATAATAATTTATCCTTTACTCTGATGCACATATTCAGTATAGAATAGTGTACTTCTTGTAGGAGAAACAAACAATTTAGCTATAGTAATTTGTAGATCTTTTTCCGACATATGTGATGTAACATATGTACCATAGTGCCTAATAATGAATACTGTAATTGAACAATGGCGTGTGAGCATTTATTAATTACAATGGCATAACTAGATATTACTGAGCCCAGCAGCAAAAAAATTTTCAAGCCCCCAAGATGTCTAGAGGTTGACCTGTTTTAACAATATTTATTGAAACTACATTTGAAATAGGGCCTCATGGAGCCCCTATACCTCCTGGACCCCCCTGCAGCCGGGAGGTATGCTTCCTGTGTAGTTAAGCCCCTGATTAATTGTAATACAAACATGAACATTTTTATTTTATTATTCGTTATACAAAGTAAAATTGACCATACGTTCTTATAATTGCAAGGACAATAGATAAAAATCTGTTTTCTGTGTCATATAATAGAAATTTCATCTTTATAGAATTCATTTTTCGTGCCTTGTTCCTGCATACTAATAATAAATAATTCATATTTAAAACTTTAAATGAGCTGTTGGAAAACTACAACCTGATACAACATTTTTCTCTATCCAGTTTATGTTTAGCCCCTTCATATGCCAATGAAAACAGCATTTCAACTGCTCCACGATGTGAAATTTAGGATGTATTTTGTTTCCAGGTGATTCTAAACCAAATTAATCAGAACTAGGAATGCAAATGCAGGAGTTGTACATTACCTTCATTTACACTCTGTGATTTAATAATGCAGAAGTATGCAACTCCTCTGCATTGTGTTACATTTGAATAAAAATGAAGGAAAATAAAGTCAGACGCAGTTTATCCAATTTCCAAAAGTAGCTGCTAATGAAAAAAAATGCTACTCGTAGTTTGTGTTGCTGATCATAGAAGAAAACCATGAATGTGAAGGATGTTAAATTGTTATGTGATGGATTAAAAGGTTACAGGTCACATTCTACAAGACAGAACAACACACTTGTGGCCATATTTTGCATTATGCATTTCACGCAACGCTGGTAGGAAGCTAGAATTTTTCTGGCTCTATGGCCGTTTTTTTTGGCACTTCAATTTTTCACTGCCTAAAAAATTAATCTGTTTATACTTGAGTCTATTCCATGATATAACAATGATGAATTAGCCAACAAGCCTAGATGACTTTCAAAATGCTATTTATCTTGACAAAACAACAATGAATTCAATGAGATGCAGGTATGGATACTAAATTCAACTAATTGCTTGGCATCTGATTAAAGATGCCACTGGCTCTTTTGACAATCCTAATGAAGAAATTTATAGCAGCTGATTAATACTATGCTAAGAAGATGTTCATGAACAGTTTGCAGTCAGATACTTTTGATTTAGGGTGTAAGCAGAAGACAGAAGGTCCTTCAGAGAAGTCCTCTTTTATTAAAATAAATATTGTGGCATTAAGTATGTTGTCTAATATGTGAACTACACTATTGAAAAAGATGGATCTATTTTACCAAAAAAAGTGTACAGAACAGCTTTTTTTTTCATTTTTAAAGACATGATGCACAAACCTAGTAAATGCTTACACTTTATTTCGAGCTCTATTACATTTATTTACATGGGTTTTAATGAAGGGCCATATGGAGTTATGGTCATCTTATGTCATATGCTAACTCTGCAAGATTGGGTGATTTGGGTGACATGTACATAGCTCAGTTAAAACACTGTCACCGCATGCATTGGGAGGCCATAAGAAGTTGAATATCAATAGAGATACTAGACTGGCCTCTACAATATAATGAACCAAAAAAGTAGCATGTCATGCTGTATGACTGGCTTTTTTATTCCTCATTTTCCTCTCTATGCTTCTGTGACAGTGTCTCACTATACTCTACCACCTGTATCTCTGAAGATTCAATTTTTTCCCCTCCCTGACCTCTCCTCATGACTTAGGGGAAGATTTATCAAGGGTCGAAGTAAAAATTCAAATTTCAAAGTAATTATTGGGTACTTCGACTATCGAATAGGCCAAAATTCGATTTGAATTGCAAAAATTAGACTATTCGAATATCGAAGTACTGTCTTCGACTATTAGCCACCTTAAACCTGCCGAATTCCTGTTTTAGCCTATGGGGAACCTCCTATAACCTATATGGAGTCTTTGGCTAAAGTTTGAGAAGTCAAAGTTTCAAAGTTTTTTTTGTTGAAATTGTTCGAATCAAACAATTTTTTAATTTGAATGAGAACAGACCTATTGTATCGAAAATGGTCCATTTCGTTAGAAAAAAAAAACTTTGACTTAAAGTCGAATTTCTAAGTATTGTCACTTCGAAATTTGACCCTTGATAAATCTGCCCCTATGTCTCTCCTTGTCTGTCCACATGACTCCACTGACACTTTTAAGAATATTTCTAAAAGAATAAAAAGAGTTCACCACCATTCATTTCAGCAGTCTCTTCACTTTTATGGTATTTTAGGTATATGTTTATCAACGTGTGAAAATATATCCAGTAGTTTGTGCACAACATACACCCAGGTGCAGCATGTTTTTAAACAGGGAACCTGTAAATTCTTCCTGCTGAATGGTTGATATAGTTGATGAGACCTGTAGCAAACTTTGTAACTTTTATTAAATTTCCTCAAAAGAGATATTTATACATATTGATAAGTAAGCCCCAAAAAAGCCTGAATGAAGAGCTTTTTAAAAGATGCAAACCAAGCACATGAAGAGATCTGCCTCTCAATCTTAAATAAATGGTAGATGGAACATGAAGCTCACAATGCTGACAATACAATATAATCTACATACCACTTACACCACTGAGTTTGAAACTGCTGTACTGTATAGTACTATAGGTAGAAAGGCTAAAGCAAACCACAAACTGACACTTTTAATCTGTTCATTAAAGGGGAACTAAAATAGAATAATTATTATTTTTAACAAGTATTTCTATAGCGCCAACATATTTCGTAGCACTGGATATGCTAGATAATGCTAAAGATTTTGTATTTTGTGTACTAAATATGAACTTACTGCACAGAAGCCCAATTAAACAAATAATTTATGTTTTCAATGTTGGCCATAGACGGTCAACATCTTGTAACTTTGTTATACATCTTTGCATGACCAAGACTGTGCACATGCTCAGTGTGGTCTGGGCTTTAGTTGGGAGGTTAAATTTAGGGATTATAATAAATTATCAAGACAGCACAAGTCAAACAATATCTGCCATAGATGCCAATACAGCAATACTGATTAATAATCAGAATATACAGACTGTACTGGGTCTGTGGATACAATTCTCTACACAGTCGCCGACTGCTCTACAGGGAAAAAAACAAAGCTGCACACTTTCTGGGAAGTAAGGTGGGGGGAGCTCCTCCCTGCAGTTTGAAAGTATGACCATTTCCCTGCAGAGCAGTTAGGGATTGTCTGAAGTTTCCTATCCACAGTAGTCAGAGCAAATAAACCGAAGGGCGAATTTCACTGCATACAGTCTTAGGGGGGAATGTAATTAAATTTGCAAAGAGCAAAAGAATGCACATCAATAAGATTAAAAATCCACATCTCAAAATGTAATATTGTTCCTTAAACTGTTATTGCATTGCGAATTTTAATTGCTCATTGCGACTTTTAATTGCGCATTTCGAATTTTAATTGCGCACTCTTAAGAAGTGCTTGAAGGTGTCGTAATCTTTAGGAGCAAACATAACGACTTTTTCAGTAAGAAGTTTTATTACATTGACTGCGCATTGGCGCAAGCTGTAAAATTCGCAAACTCTCTTGCACTGTCGGAAGTGACAGTTTCCGGTTTCGCAAAAGCTATATTAAATTCGCGCAAAGCAAAAATTGTTCGCACAGAGGCATAACTTTTCGCATTGCGAATAGTTTTTGCCTTACCGACATATTACATTCCCCTGTTAGAGTCATACAGTTTCTTATAAAAAGGGTACACATTTTTTAATTATAAGTATATTGGAAATAGATTTCTTTTTCATTAATGAAAATAAAAATGGGATTTTATTTATTTTTAATTGGAAAGCAGGTCTAATCATACTTGACTGAGTATGAGTCAAACCTGACTCCTCTACATTTGCGAGTTGACAATTCAGGATTTTCCTGATAAATGGATATGAATAAGGTCTCAGTTTTTATTATCCGTCTTCTGTATTTTTCAACTCATCACTAACTAGTAGGGCAGTGGAAATTTCCAGACCTGTACATCCGGCCGATATAGGGTCCCAGTAAAAATCAAGCCCAGCAATTGGTTAGAAGCTTACCAGCTGCAAGTACTTAGAAAGCTCACCTGTCAAATCAATACGCTTTTTAAACCCACCTGGCAGCTTGTTACTAAAACTGAGGTACAGTGGAAGACACAAAGAGCTCTGTGTGAGTCTAACTGTGTATTTGACTTCTGGATATCACTGAAAATGCTGATTGTTTCTTTTTCTGCTCTAAAAAATAGTTGTTTTGCAGGTGCAGCAAAGCTGCCTGTTTATTTATTATATGCAGCTGATATTCGTGACTGAAAAAAATAAAAGCTAGTTTCCAAAATGAAAGGCTGTCCTTATTTAACCCTTTAGGGAACTGTAAATTGTTTCCTGTTATTGCTGTCTCAGTTTCTACTCTATAGTATTATAAGGGCACTGTTTTCAGTTGTAACTAACATATTTCATGACTGTCCTAAGCACAGGATATTGCGGTTTACGGGGGGCTATAATGTGCAAATGTACTTTCTCCTAAAGCGATATTGTCATGAATTAAACTATAGCAGATGGTTAATAAATTAATTCAGTCTTTACTATCCATTAGGGATGCACCAAATCCACTTTTTTGGATTCGGACGAACCCCTGAATCCTTCCAGAAAGTTTCGGACGAACAGTGAACCGAATCCGAACCCGAATTATGGGTGGGAAAGGGAAAACATTTATTATTTCCTTGTTTTGTGCCAAAAAGTCACGTGCTTTCCCTCCCTGGCCCTAATTTGCATATGCATATTAGGATTCGGCCAGGCGGAAGAATTCGGCCGAATCCTGCTGAAAAAGGCCGAATCCCGAACCGAATCCTGGATTCGGTGCATCCCTACTATCCATAATCTGTTTTAGCAGTGGTGTAACTACCAGGGATGCAGAGGGTGCAATTGCACCAGGGCCTCCACCCCCTTGGGGCCCATCAGAGCCATGATCATGGTTATGGCAGGCAGTTATCTAGGGGTTGATTTTACAGCACACATGCCATCAACACTCCAGCATGGAATTTATAGAGGTAAGGGCCCGTCAGGGGGGCCCAGGTGCCCATCCTGTGCCAGGGCCCACCAGGGAGCAGGCATTATTTCACATGATCCCACTGGTCATTGTGCCTAAAGAGCACTACATGTTGTACCTTAGAGTCCTGAAGAGGGTCAGGTACCCTGCGAGTTGGGGGTATAGAAGTTCCGGGGGCGGGTATAGAGGTGGGTCAGTGGTTCTGCGGGTTTGCGGGTGGTGGGTCGGCCGTGTCTTCTCAATAGAGATTTTTACTAATTTTTCTGACCACGTCTACTTACGATGACAGCACTTCCTGATTCTTGATTGGAAGTGTGACAGCACTTCCTGATTCTTGATTGGAAGTGTGACAGCACTTCCTGATTCTTGATTGTCAGTGGGTTGCTGGTCCAGGTTGCGGATAAGGTACTTGCGGATCGGGGTTGCGGGTTCAGGTTGCAGATTGCAGGTTGCGGGTATGGGTCGGGTCACAAAAAAATGGAAAGGTACTTCCTTTGAAGGACAACTAAACCCTTAGTTAAAAAAAACCCTACCCCCCCACCCTACGTAGACCCCACCTCCCTGCTCCCCCCCCCGCCTAGCTGTTACCCCTGGTAAATGCCCCTCTTTACTTACCATTCAGGACAAAGAAGGCAAGCTGAAGTGGTTGGGAAAAGGTCTATATGGTGTGGTGCAGTGCTATTGTTGATGGAAATAGGCAAAGGTTTAGTGCTTTAAGTAATTTGTAAAGTAAAAGGAAATAAGATATGAAAAAAGCAATTACCTTCTCCAGCTAGGGATAAAGTAAGCTATACTAAGAACTGCCAGAGAGGGCATCCCACCTGTAATAATTGTAGACATATGACCATTTTCTTTAAAAAAATAAAACTTTTTTTATTCAAGCAATACCAGAGTTGTTTACACAAGGCTCTGCAAGGCTTACTAGTACAAAGAAAACATATTTTCCATGTCATTCTGAGCAGCGTAAGCATGTTGGAAAAGCCCACTGTGTAGGTTCAGTTTCGATGCTTAAGGTAGTCAGCTATTTGTCATCCTGAATTTCTTAAAAGTAGTTTGATTCTCATTACCCATTCGGGTCCTCTGCATCAAACAAAAGTCTGTTAACTAACATCTTTGACACAAATGTATTAACAGCAAAGGCTTCTATTTCTTCCTGCATGACTGGTGTTGACCTATTTAATGTGATGGAAGTGAGGATTTATATAAAATGCAAAAAGTTTAATTTTAATGTTGACTACTTCACATTGTTTATGAATATATGTGCATCTCTTGTTGCACTACTTTAAAAAACAACATTATTAGTACTGTGTAATAATGAAGTGTTATTAATCTCAACTTGTTATAGTCACCTCACGCAACACTACCACCCAAACTTACTCAAACACATAAAATCTTGGGCAGTAGCATTAAACTACAAACTAACTACTGTAAAGTGGCAGAAGGCCACGGAACATATTTCCAAATACTCTAAATGTTCCTCCCATTAGGAAACACTCCATAAGATTCTCCTACATTGGTACTACACCCCAGATAAATTATATAAATTTCATAAAGGAAATTCAGAAAATTGTTGGAGGCAATATAGAGAAGTAGGCACGCTACTTCACATAATGTGGCAATGCCCACTAATCAAACCAGTTTGGGCACAGTTGTTTTCAGAAATATCAAAGTACATAGGTTGGACAATCCACCCCTCCCACCAACTAGCTTTACTCCATATCGATCTACAGCTAATCCCACACATCCACACACTATATATTACCCACATACTGTGTGCCGCAAGGCATTCCATAGTTTCCAATAGGAAATATTGTTCACCACCAAACACAGAACACATCCTATTTCAAGCCTCTCTCAATTTAGATATGGAAAAAAGATTGAGGCATAAATATCTGATTACTCTGGGGTTTCTACTTAGCTATTTACACAACATTTGTTGTACGGTTGTTACATATTTCAATATAGCGTCCTGATTTTAGTCCACTCTCTACAAGATTTTGTCCTTTCTCCGAATAGGAACATGTGTCTCCATATTATGGGAGGATTTGGGAGCCTTGTTACTCTAAGCTGCTGTTATTTTACTTTGTTACTCTGAGTTCTTGTTTGAAGTTCAAAGCATGTGTTAATATGGAACTGGCAAACCACCGATCTTTCTGTCACTGCTCAAAAATTTAATGATACCATATTTACTTCTGAAACACTGTATTCTTATCTAAGGTTTGCATTTCTTGTTTTTATGAAAATCTTCAATAAAACCTGTTAGGTTTAAAAAAAAATAATAATAATGATGTGTTATTGCTTGTAAGACTTTCCCCATCATTGTCTCCAAGGTTATATTACAAAGGTTTTTATCAACTGTTTACATAGTTTTGTACACATAAAGGCCTGTTTTGTATGGTTAGGTAGCTTCAAGTGCTGAAGTATTTTGTGTGGCATTCACCTATCCAAACTTGTTGGCTCTAAAAATCCTGCATGTGAAAATTTGTTTTAAAACACAATATTTCCACTATTTATTAAGCTTAAAAACCAATAAACACTATAATGTTAACCTACACCATCATAAAACTGGTCATGTAGAAGCAGGTCATGTAGAAAACAGTGGGAGCTGTTGTTTTTTTTTTCACTTTCAAACGCAAAAAAATGTATAGTAAACCACAGAACAGAAATGGTTGTCATTTAAAATGATATTTAATCATTACTGTTCTCAATTTATTCCCTTAAGGAGTAAATGTAGAAGCTCAAAGAATCATCCTATGTGGCTTAATACAGATGGGACAGCAGCTGCATTTAATGAATATAAACACTGTAATAAATGGTGTAAATCAGCAATCCGGAAGGCAAAGCAAGGTAATGAAGAGTTATTTGCGGTGTAGGCGAAAAAGTAACCCTAAAAGTATTTTAAATATATTAATAGTAAAAAGATGCAGGTTGCGAGTGTTGCTCCATTAAATAATGGTACTAGTATGGTTGTAACAGATACAGAAAAGGAAAATGTGCTAAATCAGTTCTTTTCTTCAGTGCATACAATAGAGTCTGAGTTCCCATGCTCACTTCATAGCTGCACTAATGACTCAGCTCAGTCTAGTCTGTGGCTGACTCAGGATATGATTCATACAGCTTTAATAAAAATTAATGTAAACAAGGCTCCAGTGCCTGATAGTATACACCCACGGGTTCTAAGAGAGCTTAGTTTAGTTTTAGACCAGCCCCTATTTCTGATTTTCTCAGATTCACTTTCATCTGGTATAGTGCCTATGGATTGGAGGAAAGCTGATGTCATCCCAATATTTAAAAAGGGATTAAGATCTCAACCTGGCAATTATAGGCCAGTTACAGTAGTTTGACATCTGTGGTAGGCAAATTATTTGAAGGCTTGTTAAGGGATTACATTCCAAATTTTGTCCTAGAGAATGGCATTATGAGCAGCAATCAGCATGGCTTTATGAAGGATAGGTCATGTCAGTCAAATTTGGTAGCTTTTTATGATGAGGTAAGTAAGATGCTGGACAGAGTGGGGGCAGTAGATGTGATCTATTTGGATTTTTCCATTTCGTTTGATACCCTGCCTCACAAACGTCTGCTTTCTAAACTAAGGTTTGTTGGTCTTAATTAAGTTGTTTGCACATGGATAGGAAACTGGCTACAGGATTGGGTACAGAGGGTGGTTGTTAATGGTACATTCTCTACTTGGAGTAAGGTTCTTAGTGGGGTCCCTCAGGGATCGGTATTGGGTCCACTTTTATTTAACTTGTTCATTAATGATTTAGGGGAGGGTGTTGTAAGTAATGTATCAGTGTTTGCAGATGACACAAAACTATCCAGCCCAATTAATTCCATCCAGGATGTGGCATCCTTGCAACAGGATCTTGGCAATCTGGGCAGCTAAGTGGCAAATGAGATTCAATGTTGATAAATGTCAAAGTCATGCACCTGGGATGTAAGAATATTCAAGCCACTTATACCCTTAATGGGACTGAACTAGGAACTTGGTTGTAGCAAGCAATGCCAGTCAGCAGCATCAAGGGCAAATAAGGTCTTGAGCTGTATTAAAAGGTAGCATAGAGTCACGGGAGGAGGGGGTCATTCTTCCACTTTATAGAGCACTTGTAAGGCCACATATAGAATATGCAGTACAGTTTTGGTCTCCCTCACTCAAACAGTACATTAATGTATTAGAGATGGTAAAGAGAAGAGCAACTAAGCTGGTAAAAGGTATGGAAATCTTAGCTATGAGGAAAGACTGGCCAAATTGGGGATGTTCACGCTGCAGAAGAGGCGCTTAAGGGGTGATATGATAACTATGTATAATATATATAAATAAGGGGATCATATAATAATCTCTCTAATGTTTTATTCACCAGTAGGTCTTTCCAGCTGACACAAGGTCACCCATTCCGTTTAGAAGAAAAGAGGTTCCGCCTAAATATTCAGAAGGGGTTTTTTTACAGTGAGCTGCGAAGATGTGGAATTCTCTCCCTGAATCAGTGGTACAGGCTGATATACATTAGATAGCTTTAAGAAGGGGTTGGATGGCTTTTTAGCAAGTGAGGGAATACAGGGCTATGGAAGATAGCTCATAGTACAAGTTGATCCAGGGACTAGTCCGATTGCTATTTTGGAGTCAGGAAGCAATTTTTCCCCCTCTGAGGCAAATTGGAGAGGCTTCAGATTGTGTTTTTTTTTACCTTTCTCTGGATCAACTAGCACAGTGGTCCTCAAACTTGGCCCTCCAGCTGTTAAGGAACTACAAGTCCCACAATGCATTTGCCTGACTGTGGCTGTCAGACTCCATCATTGCTTTGTGAGACTTGTAGTTCCTTAACAGCTGGAGGGCCAAGTTTGAGGACCACTGAACTAGCAGTTAGCCAGTTTAAAAAAAAAAAAAAAGTTTCAAGGTTGAACTTGATGGTGCCTTCTTTCAGCCTAACTTACTATGTTACTATGATTTTCATATGCTTATTTAGAGTAGACATTCATACTTTTTTAAAATGTCAGTTTAGATGTAGTTGAAAAAAAATCTAAAATTACACAAATTCGAATTTTGATTGCTCAATTGAAAAATTTGTACCACTTGGCACAAAGGAAAATTACACTTGATTGATACCAAGTAATGGGCTTTGGATGTTCCTTGTGCCTGTAGTCACTTCTATTTGCACTTCACAATCAGCTCATATCCTTCACATGGCGTGAACAATTTTACCTTCCAGCAAGCTATTCAGTGTTAGACACACCTCCCTACATAGTTACATAGTAACATAATTAAATCAGGTTGAAAAAACTCAAATTTCATCAAGTTCAGCCCCTCCAAATAAAAACCCAGCATCCATACACACAACCCTCCATACCCTAACATAAATTTGATATAGTCATATACTAACTACTGTATAGAGTTTAGCATCATAATGGCCTTTGATATTATCTCTAGCGAAGTAGACTTGAGCAAATTCGCACCCTTTCGCCAGGCGAAGTTGGACACTGATGAAGGATCGTAATTACGCAAATTCACTAAGATCAAAATTTTCCTGAACGTTACCACTTACGCTAGACTTTACTTCGCCTGGTCAGACCAGGCAAAGTTCAATAAATAGATAGGAGTTAGAAAAAAAGTCCCAAAAAAATGCTGGCATGTTTTACCATTGTAGGGTGATAGTGTGAAAAAGAATTATTTTTTTGGGGGGGGTTACCCTCCTTCCCCCCTACATTTTCTAACATATAGTAACACAACTATATAGGGGGCACATGTAGGGCAATAGGACAACTTAATTTTTTTATTTAAAGGTTTCCTGGGCTTGTGTAGTGCAACGTAGTGGCTGTAACATACACTTCTATTATACTTTGAAATTGGCGCCATATGCAAATTAGGCATCGCTAGCATATATGCGCTTTGCCTGGCGAATGAACGGTAGCGCTACTTCGCTAACGTTCACCGCCCTGAGCGCAAATTTGCATCTTAGTGAATTTGCGTAGTGCTGGCGAAAATTCGCCTGGCGAAGTGCGGTGAATGCTAGCGGATTTTCGCATTTTAGTGAATTTGCCCCTATGTCTGTAGGGGCCAGTAGGGTTAATTCCCCTACAGTCAAAGCCCACATGTCTGGAAATCCCCTGGATATTGGCAGGGGCTAGAGCCCTTGTGCCTGTGCAGCATGGCAGATACCGGAGGGTGTCACTAGATGTCGCTGCTGCACCACTTTTCTATAAATAGGAGATGCCATGTGCTCATGAATGGATTTGCTGATTTTACTTCACTGAGGACAGTGTGGGAGTAAGAATCTGGCTGCCAAGATGTAGAGGCAAGCAGCCTCGGAGGCTGGGGTGGGCATCCCCAAGCTTGGGAGCTAGACCAGGAGGGTCTGGAGTTCCCGATTTCCAAGTCTGGACTTTGAATGCTCACGCAATGGACAGTGTTGGGAGCTATAGTTCATCTGCGGATAAAGCAATTGTGTGCTCGCACTATGGAGAGTGCTGGGAGCTGGAGGTTTATCATGCTCATGCTATGGACAGTGCTGGGAGCAATACCCTAAAGCTTTAAAGCAAGTTGCGGGCTTGGCAAATAGAGCCTGGAGCTTCTAAGGACTTCATCGCTGTGGATGCCTGTTCCAGCTCTAGAGGAGCCTACCCATCTAAGTGAATCCCCCAGGTGAGTTGTGCCTGCACTGCTGTCACCACACTTCACCAGGCGCAACTTCATTCACAGAACGCTAATTCATAAAGTTGTGAAGTGACTTTTGCTCAGGCTTATTTTATTTGCATATGGCGGGAAATTTGAAAATGAATGAGCTCTGTATGTTACACGTTGCAGCTATTACATTTCCACTCCTAACTACACAAATCCAGGGAACCTTAATAAAGTCTATATAGAGTTATTTTAATGCCCTACACATGAGACCCCTGTAAATGAATGTACCATATGGTATATATGCCTTTTGCAGTCTATCATCCTGTAAAATGAAAAGTCGCCAGCGTCTTTTGGACTTAGAAAATATTTTGAACAAAATTATCATGTAAGTAGCAGATGATTGAGGATGTTCTATGTACTTGTAGGTCAGCACTGGCAAAGGCAAGTGTGGCGATAGAGGTAATGTTCAGTAAAATTCCTATATTAGTGAATTTGCAGAGTAACCTTCATACACTAGAGTGAAAATTCGCTTGCAATTAAGAGTGTGAATCAATGCTAGCATCTATCTCCTTCGCTAGTGAATTGTCACCTGCGCTCGTTAGTAAATAGGCAAAATGGATAAAAATGTTACCAATGGCAAATTTTTGCCAGAGTTTTTCACTTCGCCCTTTAGTAAATTTACCACTTTGTCTGCAAAGGAGTAGTGCAGGACTTTGGCTGGCTGAGACTTACCAGGACTGTGCTGTCACATGTTCCCTTGGGTAGTGGGTTATGCTATTGAATGCATACATGTATTGTGAATATTTACTTACCATTTAATCAGCACTTTCTTTGTGCTGATATTGTTATAAAGCAAAATGTTTGTTGAATGTTATTCCTAATGGGGCCGCCCGCAGGTGTATTCCTGGATCCCATTAGGTGGAGACAGTGCCAGGAGGACTTCCCAGTACCCTTTCATTTAGCAAAGGGGATTCAGGACCTGTATTTGGTAAGAAAATGTGATGTATAACACCTTTGGCACGGGGGGGTGGCCAAAAAGGGGTTACATGTCTGTCCAAAAATCATCCAAGCCACTCTTAAAGGCATTGACAGGATCAGCCATCACATCATCACCCAGCAGTGCATTCCATAACCTCAATGTGAAGAACCACCAATTAAAGTTATTTTCTTCTAGTCTGAAGGGGTGGCCTCTAGTGTGGTGATACACTTTATGGGTAAAACAGTCCCCTGCTATTTGTCTATAATGTCCTGTAATCAATTGTGAAAGCGTAATCATGTCCCCTCGCAAGCATATATTTTTCCTGAGAAAACAACCTCAACCATGACAGTCTACCATCCCTCTAACCAGCTTAGTTGCACGTCTCTGCACTCTCTCCAGCTCATTTATATCCTTCTTAAGGAGTGGAGTCCAAAACTGCACTGCATACTCCAGAAAAGGTCTTACCAGAGAGCTATAAAGGCATAATTATGTTTTCATCCCTTGAGTTAATGCTCTTTTTTATGCAAGACAGAACTTTATTTGCTTTAGTGGCCACAGAATGGCACTGTCCAGAATTAGACAACCGCTAGATCCTTCTCAGTTAAGGAAAATCCCCACACACTGCCATTTAGTGTATAACTTGCATTTATATTATTGTTGCCAAAGTACATAACCTTGCATTTATCTACATTGAACTTAATTTTACAGCTTGCTGTCCAGTTTTCCAACTTAGTCAAATCACTCTGCAAAGTGGCAGCATCCTGCATGGAACCTATAGTTCTGCACAATTAAGTATCATCAGCAAAAATAGAAACAGTACTTTCAATGCCCACCTCCAGGTGATTAATAAATAAGTTGAAAAGCAAAGGACCTAGTACAGAGCCTTGTGGTAGTGCACAAACAACACTGGTCCAATTAGAAATGTTCAATTTACCACCACTGTTTGTGATTTATCTTTTAGCCAGGTACAAATACAATATCCCAGGCCACTGACAAGTACTGTACCTCTTTAAATATGTCAGAAGTCATATATATAAGAACTATTACCGTAAATACTGCTTTTATAAAGAAGTTTATTTCTTTGCAAAAGGTTATCATAAAATATCTCAAAGCCAAAATTATTCTGAATTAAATGTTATCAATTCAAAGTCAGTACAGAATGCTGAATAGAATGCTATATCTGCGTATATTAAGATAAAAGGAAAAGTTCTTCAGCTCTAATGATATGAATTAAAAAAGCAGGGGTGAAGTAAGGGTATGACACTAAAATGACCTACTGTCCTTAATTATTAGATTATGAGTAAGTGCAGGGGATCTATTTTTGGCTTTTAAAATAAAGCTTTAAAAGAGACAAGAGAAAAAGGCATAACCAGAGGCAGACAAGCTTTGGCACTCTAGCAGTTGCAAGCAAAACATCTTAGCATCCATGAGTTGAACTGGTAAGGATAGACTTGGAAATGGAATTCTGCAATAGCCTACAGGCTAATGGTTGCCTGATTGGTCACAATAATGTGGAGCTATAAATTTAAAAAGTTCCTTTGGCTTAGACCCTTTATTGTGAGATGAATTTAAATGCTTAAATAGCTCTGGCTTTTCTTATATTTTATAGCTCTTACCTGTTAAGACAGCTTTGGAAAGCCACCAGCTAGACATCCCACAATTGCACTTAAAATCAGTACAACCTTCATTTGGAATGTTATGTGAAGGTACATGTAACTAGCATGAAACATATTTATACCCAAAGTTTCTTTCCTAAAGCCAAGTAACTGTTTAAATATTTAGCTCCTTCCAAGACCTAGTGATTAATAATCCAAATAACCTTGTGGTTTTAGACCTAATAAATAATGAATATAGTGATTTGTGCAGGTTAATCATTATTAAAGCCTTTTGGCTGCAAAACCTTGCACTGGTATTGCCATTTCCCCTGCAGTATATATAGATGGTTTAAACAACAAAGCATATTACAGTATCATGTGACCTTGTTCATTACTGTATTGATACCAAATCCTATACGGAGAAAATGAAAAAAACAGAAACTAATTCAAAATTAACAACATTCTTTTATTGAAAAAATAAGACATTCAGTTTTCATCGACCTAGCAACATATATATTTTAAACAATGTTATGCCTATCAGAAAAATATAAATATATATTCAGCTGCTGCATGCTGCATGAATTTAAAACTGACCTTCTTGAGAACACTAGGCTTTGACTGATGTTCAATCATTTTGCTAAAAGAGCCACAAGCATTAAGAAGGGCAAGGATCAGCTCAAAGTGGTTAAAAAAAGAGTTTATATTTTTATATTTTATGTTAAATGCCTTCCAGTTATACTGTACATACTGAACAGTAAAATCCACTTTAATTGAATCCATCCATGCTTATTTTGTGAATATACTTTTACACAGGTGCTTGCAATGGCCATGTAGGCACTCATATGTATTTATTATATGAGGTATAGTTACATACTTTGGTGAAAAATTACAACTGCATGTGAAGTTCAACCTGTTGTCATCTCTCCCTGCATCACTGTGCAAAAACAAAAGCTAATACTCCAGCCTTAGCCCCCTCTCTCTGGATATATGTGTAACAAGATATTGGGCTCTTATTACCTTGAAATTTACAAAGAAATAATTTTTGTTAAGACACATATCATAACTATTCTATGCTCAAGCTGCAAATAATTTGGAAAAATCTTTTGGAAAGTAACTTTCATAGCCGACACTATAACTGCTGCAAAAATAAGAACTTTGTGTTCAGAGCGCCATTTCTAAAAATCATCTTATATCTAGGGTTATAAAACCGTCTGTAGAGGCTACTGAATGAAAATATCACAAAAAGATCACGGGGAAATGGCATCAACTTCAATACCAAAGGTACACAATTTATTTTTTATTATTTATATGTTTAAAAGTAATTTGGAATTCTTTTTTTTCTTCTTCCCAGCAGTGTGAAGGAGGGATTAGATGTACATACACAAATATATTTTCAAAAAAATATTGACATTGATACAGTAAAAAGAATGTACACACAACTGATAGATTTCCTTTAAAATGGACCCGTCATCCAGACACAAAAATCTGTATAATAAAATTTGTTTTCAAATTAAACATGAAATCCAATTTCAATTTTTATTAAAGCATTCATAGCTGTTTTAAGCTCACTTAAAAATCTCAGCTGTCAATCAAATATTGTCTGCCACTCCTCTATGCCTTAGGCATAGAGGCGGAGCAGATAATTACTTTCACTTTCCATTCAGTACTTCCTAGATGCCACTGCTCCCCACACATTCCCCCAGTTCTCTTAACCATTTAATTGTGTAGCCAGGACATGGGGTTAGACATCGGGTCACCCATTCTTGTGCTCAAACGAGATTCTGAGATGATGCAAGGCTTGCCTTAATAAGTGTCCACAAAATGGCTCCTGCCTGCTATAATTATGAATTCCCAGACTGAAGAAAACAAGATTCAAATAATTTATATGGTGTAATTAATGTTCATTTTGCTTGACTAATGTGATAAAATATGATTTTGTATATTTTTTTGGGGTGGCGGGTCCACTTTAAATATACATTTTCCCCCTCAAAAATCACTTCAGACTCTTGGTCCAACTGGATTTGTCAACCTGATATAAAGGGCCCTCATTAACTAAAGGTTTACTTGTACAACAATATAACTTGATAAGAGACACCCAAAAGGGATCATAAGACAATGGCAAAACAGCAGGAATGCACTGAACCAAAATGGCCACACAAGCAAGCCAGCAAGCTTTGTTCTTATTGGTTCAGTAAAGTAACTGACAGTATTGCTTCACAGAATGGGTATTTTATCTGTTTTGTGAAACAAAACTTTAATTTTGTTGAAAGAATGAATCCTATACTATAAAATCTTGCTTTTTGTCACAAATATCTATTTTGTCATTCAAATCTAGCTTGGCATGCACTAGTTACTTACACTATTATATATTCTGTCCAAGTTTTTTTTTACATAATTCATTCTGTAAGTAACTTTGCATATAAGTGTGTCTGTTACATGGAGGTAATATATTTGTGAGACAGATTGATTGTTAAAATATACAGAATGGAGTTTGTAATATAATGACATCCTTTTGTGCACTTACAATATTTTGAGCTGTATTAAATTAGATAAATACGAGTTTTCAAGGGTATTTTTAGGCGAAACTCAAATTTTTTGGTTAAAAAGAAAAACAAAAATTTTTCGGGGTTTTTATTAAAAAAGCTTGAATGTTTAAAGATTTATTATACCACCCAGCTGGAAATAGCTTGAATCAAAAAGTTCCAGATAAAACCTGTCCAGGTCATGTAGAAGACAATGGCAGAGGTCCCTTCAACCATTTGTAGCCTTCATGACATTCGGGTTTTTTTTCGGTGGGTTTCACTTGAAAAGCCAATTCATTTTTTGAGTTTCAAGTTTCTTTTTCAGCAAAAACCTGATCAATTTGAGTTTGGGTTCACTAATTCGAGTTTCTTTCCACTGGAGGGTTTTTTTTAAATCAGAAAACATACTAGTTGTAAGTTCATTCAAGGTATAAAAAACTTCATATAACTCTAAAACTTAACTTTTGATAAATAACCCCCTTATAGATCATACAAATCTTTTGTACCAAAATATGTATATTTGGGGCAAGACCTTCTTCAAAAGTTTTCATTTACACCATTAGCTACTAGTACATGGACTCTGCATATGTTTTATATAATTCCCATTGTCATATGGGATTTGAAACAGAAACAATTCCAAGAAGTTTAACAGAAAACTATAATTGCATGTTACCAGTTAACAGCCAAGATTTTACAGTATTAAGTTAAATTTCAAAACTGAATTTGTGTTATGCTATTTTGATTATAAGAACAATAGTAAAGAATGAAGTAAGAATGTATAGTTCTTTTCCCAGTAAACAAAATATTTTATCATCCCAGAAGAGTTGCTATTTTACTTATGTACTTTTCCCTTGTTATGCCAAGGAAAGCAGGAACTTGCTGCACAGTAGCAGTGTATAAGTACAAAGGTTTATTCCTGATAAGAGGAAGTTTTACAGAATGAAAAACATTTCTGCAGTATTGCAGTATCCATCCTCATTTCTTTATTTACTGTTGTACAGCTTAAGTCCCCATATCATTCAAAGACACCCTAAGGGGTTGATTTATACATGTTTGTATTTGGGGTTTTACCGTAAGTTTTTTTGCACTGAAACTCATGAACTTGAATTATTAAAAAAATTATATTTTATTATAATAAAAGTATTTATTAAGCTAAAAAAACCTTCACAAAAAAACTTGAATATAGAACTCTGGCATCTAAATACTTGCATGGTCGTGTAGAAGTCGTCAGTGGGAATTGTCCTAGGCAAAATTTAAACCCAATCTGAGTTTTTCAAACTGTGAATGTTCCCATTTGAGTCGAGGTATAATTTTTCCAACTTGTATTTGTATTTTTTACAAATATGGTAACATTCGTGTATTTTTAATCATGAATTTTTTCAAAGTAGAAAAAAACCTATAAAATTACACAAATCCAATTTTTATAAATAAGGCCCACACTTTAAAGTTGCTTATTTTCAGTGTTAAAAATACCTTACATACTTAAAATAATAATAACATGACATTCCCTTAAAATCCGGTTTAGTTTTCTGAATTTCTGCATCCAGTTTATTTTGGAATCATACAAGTAATGGGTGGTACGTTAAAGGAGAAGGAAAACTACCAAGTCAGTTTATTTCAAATAGATTATCCACAATAATGCAAGTTAGAATGCAATATTTATTCCGTAGAATGCTTTACCATACCAAACAGCTCTAGAGCTCTCTCTGTTTGTTTAGGATATCAGCTGCCATATTAGCTTGGCAGGATGTAACTTCCTGTCTAAGTCTCTGCTCACTCATAGCTCTGTGCTCAGACTACAGCATGGAGGGAAGGAGCGAGAAGTGAGGGTGAGAGGAGCAAACTGAACATTGTCAAGCCTGTGCCCTGGAGGTTTAAGCTGAAAGGAGGAAGTCTGATACAGAAGCCCATGTATACACAATAGAAGGAAAGAAATGCTGTTCTCCTTTTGGACTCAGAGCACCATTACTTTGATGGTTTACTGGTAAATTTATATAGACCTTTCTGATAAAGCTTACTTAAGTTTTAACCTTTTCTTCTCCTTTAAAAGGAACTGTCATTAAAATAAACATGCACCAAAACTAAAGTGGAATCTTAATTATTTTTTACAAATCGGTTTTCTTATTTGGTGGTTATAGTATTTGAGAAATAAATTACAGTGTGTGTATTATTATGCCTCCTCAAGCTTCTGCAAATAAGTCAGCTAAGCCCTTTAAGTGGATTTTTAATAGCATGAAATGACTCAAAATATTACATTAAAAACATGATTTTATACAAAATATCACTTAGATTTAGACTGCTTAATTGCCAGACTGCAAATAAAATTAAAAATACACATATGAAGAGAGAATACCCAATTATATAAAATATATTTTGATTTGATAATTGAATTACTTTATTCCATATACAGAAGCTTATTCAATTACTGAGAAATTCCATGTTCGAAAACATTACATAACAAAAGTTTGATCCTATTTACAACCACTAAAATAACATTATTATTTGAAGTAAGAATGACTGCATGATGTAAATAGTAATCACCCAGATATTAACTGAAGACTGTATATTATAAACATGCCTACAGAATTTCATTTGTATATATATCAAACTACTTTTGCTTGGAAACATGTTTAACTAATTCAGTTTTTGATTTCTACCTTTCTTTGCAGGAGGCAAAAACTATTAGAAATAAGATGCAAAAAACCTTGGCATTACTTTGAAATAACAACAGGTTGCTAGATATATAAATAAAATTTATTAATGCAATAAAATAAACATAATTTTCATTCTATACTCATATCAAAGGAAGGAAGTGTTGCCGCTGTACAAACATAGTTTAGTTAGCCAACCATAAACACACCTTACAAAATCATCAAGGTAATGAGAAAATAAAACCTGTTCCTGATCTTGATACAATTTGAAATTAATGATATTGCTTGTGCTGTATATGAGGAGAATGATGTCTAAAAGTGTTTTAGATAATACACAGTGAAGAAAAATAGACAACTGCAACAAAGTTTGAAATTATTTAAATCCTGATAGTTCCTGGCATGCTATATGATTGGTGTATTTTCCAATGGGTAGTTAAAGTCCCGCTACATCTCTGTTTACCTTCCATGACAAATGTCGGGGGCACACAATTCATTCACAGTCATGCTCAGAATGGTATGCTGTACTGCACAAGGGATGCTTTCATTACATTAATAGGGGATGTTTTTATGAAATGGCACATTTATCAAATCTCCTTTCTTCTTTTAAATCTGCCAAGTCATCAGAGCTTTTTGTACATGGTTGAATTTCAGGTGGGTGTTATGGTGGCCATACATGGGCTGATAAGGGTTTCCAACTTTTATCAGCCATATCAGGCAGCTTTGAGACTGCCACTGAGCTAGGACCATATTGGTGCATTGATGCAGTGCTCTCCTAGGCCCCTTTACAGTCCACTGGTCAAAATGGTTGGAGCATTGCAAATTCACCATGTGTGCAGCAGCAGTGCTAAGCACCCATCTATAACACCCAAACTACATAAGACCAACCCCAAAAAATAAGCATTGTGTTAAATGTAATGTTGTACAAGCCTACTGTGAACTTTCCAAACTGAAAGAAGCAATTTCCTACAATAACCACATTGTTTATGTATAGTTACTGCTGTTAGAGATATATTTTTTAAAAAGTTGTAAATCAGCAGCTCAATCATCCATTTGACCGATAGCTGAAATGCTCCACAACTTCAGTATGCTCTTAATCGCCGGAGATAAGCTCAGTTTAGGAAGTTTGTCAAAAAAATCACACAGAGGTTTGTCCTAGAAAATTGGTTTCTATAAATATATATATATTAGTGATGGAGCTGATGGAGCCTGTAAAAAGATGTGTGAATATTTACCAAGTTTTGCCATGAAAATTATGCCCATAGACTCCATTGGGTGAAAAAACTGTAGTGCATCAAAAAAAATTTGTCAACCAAAGAATTCAGTGCATTTTGAAAGTGAATTCCACTTTTGAAGAAAAGGTCTTAAAACTACACAATCTTGTAGGTGTAATTGTCCTTTTAACATTCTGGCTGAAGAGACTACTCCAATTCAGTTAAAATAGCTTTACAAGAGTAATATACCCCATTGTTCAACATGAGTGTAATGAATACGTCTTGTGATGTCTACTGTTTCATAAAAAAAATCTTCTACAGCGACTATACTATATACTCTCAAGAAAAATTGATTGAAAAATTTCCATTCACAAAACAACACCTATTCTTAAACCTCCAAATCATTCACTTTGCTATGAGTGTAATAAAAAAACTTCCACTGTCTGATAGAACTAACCCTTTAAATCAGACCTGGAAAAACAAACACACCAAACAAACAACCTCGCAACTATCAATTAGAACGTTAATTGACAGACAAGGAACACAGACCATGCTTTACATGGACAGCAGACATCCCAGACACCACATTCACAGAGATCTTTCAACACCATACACGCATAATGAAGCTACTTCCAGTCAGTAGGTACCAGGAGATGGCCCTCCAAATACTGCACAACTCTTACTTGACTCCTGCCAGGAGATATAAAATGGGAAATCTGTCCTCTGACAACTGCCTCCGATGCCAAAAGCACACCTGTTACACACCTTATGGGACTGTCCCTTACTTACGGATTTTTGGAGGGAGGTAGCAGAATATGGTGCTCAGATTTTGGGTAAACCTTTCCAGGCACAATTAAGATGCGCGTTATTTAGCGACGACACAACTTACACACAACTGAAAAAAACAGATAAGAATCTGATTGGAAAACTAGCAGCTGCTAGTTTTCCCTACAGCAGTACTGGCTGAATAAAGACCCCCCTCCATAACGTTAGTAAAACAAAAACTACACTATCTCGTTCATATGGACTGGCTGGAGACCATAACTAGAAAAGAACAAAACTCGACAAAATTCTTTAAGCTATGGACACCATACATAATGTCTCTGCCACCACAACTCAGACACCTCACAGTACAAACATTCAATAATACAACATGGTACGATACCGCTCTATTGACAGAAATGCCATTGGTCATGGAATTGTCCCAACATCAAAACAACCAGCAACTAGACCAGAGATGCACAAGCCATGAACCCCCCAGGAGCCACCTCACCAACAGGTTATTATCCTCTTATCTACTCACTTCGGAATAGGGTCTAAAATACTATTAATTATTTGAGCTGATAGTTATAAATGTACATAGTTGATTTTGATACTGTAAAACTGCATACCAGATACATACTGTAAACAATGCGATATCATATTCTGCTTTCTTTTTTTTTTTCATGTATCTATGAGAATGTTATGCAAACATATCCTAAATAAAAACAAGTTTAAAAAAAAAAATCTACTATTTTGTTATTTCTTGATGTAAACAGGGCAAACAGGGAAACTGAAGTTAGGAAAAATGAAAAAGGCAATAAGGCACAACTTGCTACCACTTCCTGTTCTACTATACATCAAACCACCTCAAATTGTTCAATGTGAAACTGCTCTAATAGTAAAGAAATATACATTTTAGGTGACTTGCATATAGTCCATGACATATTAAGCAGTCTCCCAAGAGAGGAAAATTAATTTCTTCTAGAATTTGCCATTTCCCAGAGCTACATAAAAACACGCTTAAAATACCAGTACTACGAGCTGATACAAGTGTTTATACCACTATTAACATATTGCTGATGTTCAATAAAATACACCAAACACTTCTTTATGACAGTATGTCAAAAATAAACATACTGAAACCATATGGTGTGGGGAAAGAAATCTAAAGGACATTCTGCACAAATGTATGTACTGTTATTATTTTGTCAAAGTGTGTCCTTACTGTCAAGAAAAAAAATCTGCTAAATGTCATTCTGCAGAATGATTCAAATCAGGGATACAGTGCTTCAGATGTTGTTGGAAATACAGACACCTGGACAGATCTTCAAGGATTAATAAAAGCTAAAGGAATGCAGGTTGGGCATCCCTGATTTGAAAGTTTTAGTAGTAGAATTTACTTCTCCGGTGCTAATTAGGGATCTGGATTGCCCAGTCTATTTTGAACACTTTATTATTCAATGTTAACACAACAATAAATATCACAGAGAATTTGGACTTCGTGTTATGAAATTTGAAGGACATGAATAATTTATTAATTAAAATTAAAATAAAGGAACTGCAGAAAACGTAAAGGTTTTATTCCACAAGAAAATGATTTCTCAATATATCAAATATAATTTGAATTTAATGTACAATTGCATATTTGCAACATTAAAAATTAAACAGCCATCAATATGCATGTTTGCTACAAAATTTCTCTGAAATCATACACAGAAAAGCATGGAAACAGAAAATGAGAAAAATAGAATGACTGTTGACTTTGCTATGAATACATTTACATTACCTGAAGCTATGTATATTAATTATTTATTTTCAAATGAAAGGATGTAGAAAAAGGATTCAAATAGTGTGTGCACTTCCACCTGCCTCCTTAAAAAATAAAATATAAAAAGCAAAGATCAGGGACTCAACATCATCATGTCATCTTGCTAGATTTGTGAACAATGGAAATCCAAATTAAAAAGCAGCTGCCTCTTTAAAGGTACAAAAATAAAGGTAACCCGAGATTTAATGAGCAGCTATATTTTAATTATTGAAAAGAAATAGTGAGGTGACTGGGGAGTGGGAATGGGTTGGCTGGATAACTGGACCAACATCCTTAGATCAGTGCAAAAATCATAAGACACTGTTTGCATTCATGTGGAAGTTTTTCAATCTTAGGGGCAAAACATTTGTGTGAAGGATTAGAAAATTCGCTCAAATAGTCTATTTTCGATTGTGCGGATATTCGAATATGCAAATTAAGTATTTTCGACCATCAAATATTTGATATTCGGTCGCATCGAATAGATCGAATAGATCAAATAAATATATATTTGATCGCTCAACTATTTGCCAGTCGAAGAACTTGCCCTTTAAATTTCTATTCGACTGCCTACTTCGCCAGAGTAAACCTACCGAATTGCAATAGAAGCCTATGGGAATCACCGTTCGAAGCGTTCGATTCGTACAATTTGTTCGAACAATCAAATCCTTTTTTACAATTTTTTCATAAAATCGTTCAATACTACGATTTTGGCGAATATTCGAAAAGCGCTCAAAACTGGCGAATATTTTATTCGATT
Source organism: Xenopus borealis (assembly GCA_024363595.1). Classification (NCBI taxonomy): domain Eukaryota; kingdom Metazoa; phylum Chordata; class Amphibia; order Anura; family Pipidae; genus Xenopus; species Xenopus borealis. The sequence continues at coordinate 65,907,984 of CM044431.1, forward strand.
TTGGTGAATATTTATTCGCCAATTATTCGACGCTCGAATTCAAGGGCTAAAAGCCCTCGACAATTTGAGCCTTAGTAAATCTGCCCCTTAATGAATGTATACAGTAATGAAATAGTATACATCTATTTGTTTTTTAAATAAATATATACATTGAAATATTAAAAGTTTATGGTTGAAACTGTCAAATTTGACTAGGGAATTATCCAAACTTGTTTCCAGTGTCAATGAGATTTTCGAGATTTATCATACTTGAATTTGACTATTTCCCACCTAAAACCTGACGAATTACTGTATAAATGAATGGGAGATGTCCAGGGATCAATTTCGGGATTTTTGCAGCCTTTCTGACATTCAAGTTTTTTCGGCGTTTTGGGTTGATTAAATTTGTCAGAGATTTAAAAAAATCAATTTTATAAATAAATTTCCCCAAGTCAAATTTGGAATTCAACTGAATTCAAGGTAGTTTTAAAAAAAACTCACATGAATTCGAAATTCAACCCATGATAAATGTGCCTCTAGATATCCACAGATTTTGGCAATTGACCATAAAAAGGGAAGGAGTAATGATTTTCAATGTTATTTGTGGAGGTTAAAAAATCAATTACTTCAATTCCCCTTGGTTTCATCAGTTTACTGAATAAAGGTTTGCCGTTAAAATGACTGCCTTGACTCTACTTTCACAATTCTCTGGAAGTGACATTTGCCCTTAAAAGTCAGTAGCATTCCACATTTTGCTTCCTCTGTATACAGAGCCAACGAATGCAGGCAAATTGAGACTAAACCCTTTCACTGCCAGATGACTTGCAAACTTTTTTGAACATTTTGTGCTCTTTCAGTTTTAGGGCCTTTCTGATGGGGACTTTCAGTTTACTCTGGCAAACAATATATTGTTTTTTCCAGGGCAACCTAAGGTTTCAAAGTTTACTAGAATTTAGATTTTTATGGGGTAAGCCGAACAGGGAGCGAGTCGGGGCCTTTGAGGGCTGGCGACCACCAGGTTTTTTCCTGGTGTCCCACAGGCTCAATAAAGTACACTAACCCCCAAAAAGCCACACCATCCTCCGAATCCAAAATGGGTAATCATGTCTTTCTACAGGTATGGGACCTATTATCCAGAATGCTTGGGACCTGGGGTTTGCCGGATAATGGATCTTTCCGTAATTTGGATATTCATACCTCAAATCTACTAGAAAATCATGTAAACATTAAATAGGCTGGTTTTGCTTTAAATAAGGATTGGTTATATCTTAATTGGGATCAAGTACAAGCTACTGTTTTATTATTACAGAGAAAAAGGAAATAATTTTAAAAAATTTGGATTATTTCATTATAATGGAGTCTATGGGGGGTGGCCATTCCGTAATTCAGAGCTTTCTGGATAATGGTTTCCCAGATAACAGATCCAATACCTGTACTACAATGTTCAAAACCAGAAAGCTTTCCTAAAGTTGGCACTTTGTATAAAACTTCTTAAAATAATTTAAAATCTTCCACTTCGCCACATCTTAAAGCATCCAAAAATGTACAGCGACCCCTGAAACATACACATTATGACAAATACTACAAGGGTAAATACATCTTTCTACACAAAACTGCAATGCTTTCCTAAACTCAGTGGTTTTTATGACATTTCTTAAAAACACCTAAAAATGTTGCAATTTGCCACATTTATCTCACACAATAGAAAATCACCCTAAATATGAATGCCATAGGTCTACTGAACAGTTTGATGCCCAATATGAGTTTTACCAAAGTAAGAGGTATGTACAGACCCCAAATTCAAAACATGCATATGAATTTTCACGCTTGCCAACTCAGCTGCTGAAAACAGTGCAGGAGGGCCAATGTCATTGCTGCAGCGGTCTTGAAGGTCCTTGTCTGAAGAGTCTTGCTCATCAGGAAGTGTGTGGGTGGTGCTGGGGAAATGAGGAATTCGGCAACGTAGCAGATGTGCGATCCGATAGTGTCTGCTGCTTTGAGGTTGGCCTTACAACAATTGTGTCACAGGACTGTCATGACAGTCCCCAGCTTCATTGCCCAGGGGGCTATCACTTCTGGCCACTCACTGCGGATGCGGAAGAGGCTGAAGCAGCTAATGCAGAGAGAACATACGTAGTACGTTCTTGGCAGGTAGAGTCCCTGACGTACATGCGTGGCAGGCAAAGGGTTAAAAGGTTTTAACGCCTTTGCGTTAACTTTTAGTAGTCTATAGGAAGTGATATTCTGAGACAATTTACAATTGTTTTTTTATTTTTTATTATTTGTGGTTTCTGAGTGATTTAGTTTTTATTCAGCAGTTCTCCAGATTGCCATTTCTGGTTGCTAGGGTCCAAATTACTCTAGAAACTATGCACTGCTTTGAATAAGATCCTAGAATATGAACCTGAATAGAAAGACGCTTCATAAAAAGCAGCAATAACAATAAATTTGTAGCCTTGCATCACAATTGTTTTTAGACAAGGGTTATTGGCCCCAATTTGGAAGCTGGAAAGAAGTAAGAAGAAAAAGTCTAATAATTAAAAAACGATAACAAATAAATAATGAAGACCAATTAAAAAGTTGCTTAGAATTGTCCATTCTATAATATAAGTTAATTAAAGGTGAACCACCCTTTTAATTATTTCCACTTTAGTCTTTCTCAGGGCATAATATGTGAGGTAAGGTGCAGACATAGGCTTTTTGCTACATTTTACCTTTTTACACTATTGATTTTAGTATATGAAACTATTTTAAAACCAAATTCCTTTTTTATATGTAAATAATTCTACCAGTTATTTTTATTATCTTATTTTCTTATACTAGATTCCTAATGCCTTTGCATATTTTTCTTTATTCTGCCTTTTTAGATACATATTAATATTATACCAATATTTTCTAATATATAATATTATGTAGTATTAGAGATGGTTATATTATATATAATATATCTGTATCGAGGTTTGGCTTGTTTTACTCATAAACACTCATTTAAAACAATATGCTAAGTACGTATTATTATATATCTACAGCTTTAACAAAAGACATTCTTATATGCCGGTTAGTGATTTGTACATGTTCTGATTTGAAATGAAACAGGTTAAAATAATTAGAAAATAATTAAAGCATAAAGATAGATTGTCAAACCAGGTTACATTTTCCAGAGGCAAGACTCAGGCTGTTTCCATTTTTTACCCATCAGTGTGCAGAAACTAAAAGGTCTGAAGTACTCCAAGCAGTGACTAAAAACAAAGGAAATTAAGAACACTGATAAGTGGAATACCCATTTCCATAGGACTATAATTTAGCTTTCATACTAAATGTAGCTGAAATGTGATATCTGGCAGATCCTGACATTGAGCTCCCCTACACAATTTTTCCACTAGAATGATAAAGAAGAGATTTGCTAGAGTTCTAATTATTACATTCTCCTAAAAAACTATAAAATTGTATGTGTACTAAAAGAATAATGTAGTAAATCCTGCATGATAATATGGTAATATAGTTGCCCACACAATCTTCTCTAGCAAAATAACCAGTAATAAATACTTATATATACTGCTACTGACATCTTAGGGGCCATCACAACACTTCACCAGGTGAAAATTCATTCAGATAACGCCATTTCACTAAAGTGGAGCGAAGTTGCGTACAAGGCACCGAACGCTAGGGAATTTTCTCTAGCGTTACTTTGGCAAATGCGAGCAAATAAAGCGAAGCAACTTTGTTAGAGTTGTTGCGCTATGGATGGAGCTATTTATATTAACTGGTGCATCTAATACATTACATTTACACTAATAACTAGACATGCCAAAGGAACCTTAATAAAGTCAAGAGTTGTTTTAATGCCCTACACATAAGCCCCCAGTTAAATAATGTGCCATATGGTAGAAAATGTATGAGAGGAAACCAGGTGCCCTAAAAAAAATTTTATGCCTCTTGCAGCCTAAAACTCTGATTTAAAAGAGGGCAGCGTTTTTTGTACTATGCAGTCCAATACACTTCACCAGGTCCGAGGTGGCAAAGGAGAGTCTGGCGAAAGAGGTAACATTCAGTAAAATCCGCATCTTAGTGAATTTGCAGAGTGAAAATTAGCCTGGCATTAGAGTGTGAAGCAACGCTAGTGTACATCTCCTTCGTTAGTAAATCGGCGAAGTAAAGAAATGACGTCACGCTGGCGAATGTTCGCTGGTGTTAGTCACTTTGCCCTTTAGTGAATCTGCCCCTAAGTCTTCTAGTTCCCATTTGTCCAGCCTATAGCCCCCCCGAACTAAAACAGCATCAAATTACTTAGTTGTTGTAATATATACATATGTATATATATACATGCACATATATATAAAATAAAATCTGCAGGACCATACCACTTTCCATAACGCAATCTCATAGCTGCCCTTGAGCACGGATAATTAGCATAAACAAAAAGGGAGAACCAGCACCAAGGGTCTTTGCCAAAAAACTTTTGTATTTTACATGGTATGTACAAACGACGTATTTCGGTTGTACATACCATGTAAAAAACAAAAGTTTTTTGGCAAAGACCCTTGGTGCTGGTTCTCCCCTTTTTGTTGTATATGTGTATATATATATATATATATATATATAAGTTATCTGTGTGCACCAGCATCAATTTATCTATATTATTAATGTATGCTGGTAGCATTTGGGCATGTGACTGATCCAATACAAATGCACTGTAACTTAGTGCTCCTGCACTTTATCCTGGAGAGTTAAAGGGAAACTGTCATGGGGAAACATTTTTTTTTTAATGCATCAGTTAATAGTGCTGCTCCAGTAGAATTGCTCAAAAGATCAGATTTTTTAATATTAAGTTTTTTTTAATCTGACTTGGGGCTAGCCATTTTGTCAATTTCCCAGCTGCCTCGGTCATGTGACTTGTGCAAGCACTTTAGGAGGGAACTGCTTTCTGGCAGGCTGTTCTTTTTCCTTCTCAATGTAGCTGAATAATATGCAGTGGGACATGGGTTTTACTATTGAGTACTGTTCTTAGATCTAGCAGTCAGCTGTTATCTTGTGTTAGGGAGCTGGTTACCTTCTCATTGTTCTTTTGTTAGGCTGCTGGGTGGGGGAAAGGGAGGGGGTAATATCACTCCAACTTGCAGTACAGCAGTAAAGAGTGATTGAAGTTTATCAGAGCACAAGTCACATGACTTGGGGCAGCTGGGAAATTGACAATATGTCTAGCCCCATATCAGATTTCAAAATTAAATATAAAAAAAAAATTTTTTTCCCATGACAGGATCCCTTTAATAGATTTTACCCATAAAATTGAGTCTCTCATACTGGTAAAGAGACTAATAACACAAAACTGTAGGATCCTAGCCCCTCTTACATTTTAGACCTGGCATCAGGTGATGAAGGATGTCGATAGAATGGAAAAGTCCACAGAATATGGGACCCAAGGCTGACAAAATACCTTCTTAACCCACAGCTAAGCAATGCAATGCAGGAATAATCTGGACTCTTTGGAAACAGCTTATTATATACAATTTTGTGCATGTTGTTATGCCCCTGTAATGTAGTGTTACCATCAGTCCCCATGGGGAACTACCTCATTTCAGAGATGCTGTCCCCATGCTAAATTATCAAAGTTGGCAGTACCTGTGTGTCAAAAAGGACCCGTGAATCCCCTGGATTGCCGGACATTCAGAAGACTTCACTATGCAAACTGGCCACTCAGGGAGCCACCAGAAGCTTCACATTCAATTTGCTGCAAAACCTGAAGTTCTTCCCTCATTGGCCAATTAGTAAGCTGAAGTATTCTGTTCTGAAAGACTGACACTTTTTTCACTCATTACGCCTGCTGAGTGTGTCTCCTGTAATCTAATCCCCCTCCTGCTGCACAAAACTGGTTTCAGCTATAGATGGATGCCCTGCGTTCTGGGGCTATTATATATGAAATAGTCACTTTGCCATCCTGCTATGAGTTTTGGGGATATTATACATGGAATTGCCACTGCGCCATCCTGCAATGAGTTCTGTGGGTATTATACGTGGAATTGCAATTGTGTCACCCTTCTATGAGTTCTGAGGGCATTATACATGATATTGCCACCTCGTCATCATGGTATGAGTTCTGGGGGTATTATAGATGAAATAACCACTGCATTCTTCCTTTATTTTTACAATTCTGAGTGGTCTAATGGGGGTTGGCTCCCAAAGTGGGTGTGGACACAGTTCTTATTGCTGTCCAGGGATTTCACCCTCAAACTTTGGTCATCTTACTGCGATGGTCAAGGTCAAAGTCAATTTAGACACCACATGTTGATTATGCTTTGTTACCACTGATGCTTACTGCTATTGACATTGTGATATGTACCATGCCTTATCTATGTATACTCAATTAACTACTCGAGTTAAAAAAAATATTGGTATATAAATTAGCAATATTTATAACACAAGTATGGAATCCATTATCCAGAAACTGGTTAAATATAAAGTTCCTAATTACACGAAGGCCATATAGTCTATCATAAGCATATAAAACAAATTTTTAAAATGCATTCCTTTTTCTATGTAATAAAAAGTACCTAGTACTAGATGGCAACTAAGTTGCACGAATCTATATTGACGTCAAACCAATCCAATTTGGTTTATTTAATGTTTACATGATTAGCAGACTTGAGGAATGGTGATCCAAATTTTTAATAATACTTTATATGGAAAACCCCAGGACCCAAAAATTCCAGATAAAAGATTCTATATTACCATGTCATTAAACAATTAAAGTTGTTTTCTTTAATTTAGGTTTTATCTGTCATCTTGGATCTTTTTGGATCAGTTTGCTTACCATACTTTATTTATAATATGGTGGGCTAAAATGCAGTCATCACCAATGCAAAAAAGAAATACAATGTTATCTTTCTCATGTACAAAGTTGCTTTCAAGGAAGATAGTGCTGAGGTATTGGGAGGTTTGGGTATGTAAAATAGATCTACTGAAAAAATATCAGTGTAACCCTTTCACTGCCTTTATTTCTCAACTCCACTTTCTATTCCACTCCTCCCCCACCACAAATTTTGCTTAAACTAAACCTGTAAGTGCAGCCAGGAACAGTTTCACAGGGGTTCAAAGGAGTACCAACTGCCAGAAAACCTTCAATTTCAGATATTTCTCCCTTCCTTTTCGGTTATTGTTCTTCAACCAACCTTTGTTTCCAGCTGCCTGTAGTTGGGATTCCAGGAGAAAAAATCTGGCTGAAAATCTGTAAGATTCTCATTACTTAAAGGTGATACAGATGCACTTAACATTGTGCTCAAATTATCAGTTCAATATAATCATCCTGTGATGAAGCCAAAAGCTGCACAGTGCACGCTCTTAAAACGAGTTCTAAATTTGGCAAATCACATCTAATTATTCATAGGGTAGAAAAAGCATGAAGCTAAAGGTTTCTAGACTTTATTATCCCTAATCTTCTCCCGCCCTCCTGTTTTATAGCTGACAACTGGGTTGTGCAGAACATGCCAAGACTCATTAGAGATTCCATTTTATTAAATGGTTACTTGGCAAGGGAAGACCGAAAAATGAAAGGATAAGAAAAGAGAGGGAGGCGGATTCGCCAGTTAGCTCATTTTCTGTTCAGCCATGCTGGGCTGAAGATCTGATTTTCTGTTGACTTTACTGTTTATGATCTTCGTTTGTCTGCTCAGTAGGATTTGTGTTTTCCTCACAAACCTTATCCTCACTTACTTTCCAAATATTTCTGAATTTCTAAAGAAGCAGGACCAAATGCTGCCCGTGTCTGGAAAGATAAAAAAAGCACAGCAGTATACAGATCAGTCATTTGTAGTGCAAGTAACTAAAATGGGTTGCTAAGAAAGAGCAATGCATACTGCAGGCAAACATTTTTCATACAATGCACACAGCACCTGCATATCTATATAGTCCACGAGAAACATTGTACTTCACTTTATAATACAGAAATATACATTACTAACACAGCAAAAACAGAAAAAGAGCTAGAAAACAAAACATCACATTCCTTTAAAGGAGACATATTGTGTAAAAAATAAGAATGTACCAGTGCATTATACTCCTTTAGATATAGAACTGTGCTTAAAAAAGTTGTGTTTCAGGCTGAGTTATTGAATATTTCTGCAAAACCCTGCATAATCCCTCCCTTCTCTTCCACTTCCTACTCCCTGAATTCCCAGGCTGTGTAGGGGAGCCGGCGGCTCTCAGCTCACTGCACTGTAGGACAGGAACCAATCAGCAGCTAGCAGGACCTGATAGGGAACTGAAGCCTGTCTTTGCTTGTGTGACTGCAGGGCTGTGATTGGCTGTCCCCCTCCTACTGTGCTTCTGGAAGGGACCGTTAGGACACACCCACGCCTCATTTGAAACACAGACAGGGACCAGAGAACATCTATAGGGAGCTCTAATAAAGGGGCTATTTTTAAAGATAATATACATTTTTAGTACCATGTAAAAGCAACAATATATATTACTGAGTTTATTCATGTATCCCATATGTCTCCTTTAAACATTAAGCTACTATGCTGGGGGCTAATGTTTGTATTTGTATCAGCACCTGCACAATCATTTAATTACAAATAGTGGAAATAAGGTGGTGGGCATATAGACAAGAGGGCATACAGGTAAGCAGCACAGCACCACAGCTTGAGTGTTCTTTGAAGCAATTATCCTGATATGTCCACCTGACTGTTTTACTTGTATGCTGAAGGTGCAGTTGACCTCTCATCTAGGCTTCTATTCTTCAAATGTAAAAAAACACACAGAAAAACAATTACCTGTGCCACCTTCACTCCACTAGCATCCATTTCTCTAACACTTGGGTTTAACTTTTGCCACAACAATATAAGACATCATGGCAGCCATTACTTATTTTCAGTTGGCTGTCACAGAAGCCCCTACCTCCACAATGAACTTATGGTTGAAATACCTTTGCCAAGAAAGATGGCCAGGTCATCCACCAAACCAAAATGAAGCTAGAAGACTGTATTGAAAAACTTAAGGTTTGCACACTCGGCACAACTAAAACAGCCAATGAGAGATGAACAAGACATTATACTGGCAATTGCAATGGCATTTCTATTGAATGGTTTAAATATCATAGGGACAACAGGTTTCAACACTTCGTTCACTCTTCAATTATATGCCAGACCTGATACCCATGACTGTAGGTCAGCGACTGATACATACATTAACCATCTTTTTTTTTACGTTTGGTCCAATGCATGGTATATATGCACATGCGTCTATATTCTATCTCGGACTATGCTTTTAATGGAGAAGATTTTAAGCACAGCACTGGTCTTCTTAGGATAAAAAGTCTTTAGTTACACATAGTAACAATCTGGACATAGCAACGTTTCATCCCCTTATGGCCCTTTCTCTAGCTTGAGAAAGGGCCATAAGGGGCCTGAAACGTTGCTATGTCCAGATTGTTACTATGTGTAACTAAATAAAGACATTTTATCCTAAGAAGACCAGTGCTGTGCTTAAAATCTTCTTCATGGATGCAAATGGTGATGGCCATTAATTGCACCTGCATTGGCGTTTTTCCTCTAAATTAGAGTGAAGAGGAGCTGAACCAAACAAGTGTACAAAATATGCTTTTAATGGAACACCGCCTGTGTAAGGCATACCTTCAAAGGTTTTTGGACACCTTGATTTAATCACTCCATGCAGGTCACCAAAACAAGCTATAATACCACTTCCTCTATGATTAACTGTATCTTTTGAAAATAAGAACGTATTCCCTCGCCTTGTCATTGACATAGAAAACCCCATTGTGATGATTTAATGATTTCCGAGCTGCTGCATTCCCTTTCAGAATTGAATCTTTAAGTCTTCTCTGTACTTTTTTATGCCTGCACTCATTCAGCTGTGCCTTGGTATTTGATGCAGTCATCTTCTGTTTCACATGCATCCTGCATCTATGTGCATGCTATCCCAGTTTCTTGAAGCTGTTTGATAATGTATGCCATAATAAAAACTTACATCCACATTGTTCAATTGTTCCCAAACGGTGCTGTTCACCCTGGTGAAAAATGCTGCATTATAAGTGAAAAACATGGCGATTTGTGCCAATTTTTGCAATTTGTACAAAAAGTCTTGCAGAGGTGATAGATTCCATAAATCTGGCAGTCTCAAGACTGTAAGCAACTAATAATGTGTTATACTGAGATATCCTTGGTTGGCAGGCATTGGTATCAAAGACATGTTATGGAACAAAATTTGTAAGCAATAGGAGAAAGCTGCTTTGCAAAAGAAGATAACATGAAACAGTTAATGAGATTAAGGATGTGTGATGCTGTGTTCTTTGTTGAAATATTAAGAAATACACATAACATTTTTGAATCATAAAGAACGTCCTTTAAACTTCCTTTTAACTCTAATTCCATTCTGTGTGTCTATGCTACAGAATATCCAACTGTTCTGTAGGGATGCCAGCAGCACATGATCTCTGAAGCATGACAAAAGCAATTACTGTTGCGGTGATTAAAGTCTTGCAAACTGCCAACACTCAAGGGTGCTTTAATTTCTTCCAACTCCAATACCTTTACATACTCAGCACACAACAATATTTTTTTTATTCCCCTAGCTTCAGTATCATATTTGCATTGTGCCCAACCTCCCAAAGCTCATACTGGTACATATTTACTAGCAATTACAGCCAATTTAATAGCTATAGTAATAACTCATGAAAAATAGGCCAATATCAGTCCATTTTTTTCTATGATTAGGCTTATAAAGGGAAATTACAGTAGTAGTGTCATATGAAATTAAAGATGATGGAGACAAAGCACAAAACACGTAACAAAAACAGGCCTTGAAGCAATGCACACATTTGACACAATTTTTAAAAATTGCCCTTTTACTTCTCTTGCCTTGAACCACCATTTCGTGATGGTCTGTGTACTGCCTCAGAGACCACCTGACCAGACAGAAATACTTAAACTCTAACTGTAACAGGAAGAAGTGTGGAAGCAAAAAAAAAAACTGTCTGTTAATTTTATTTTGTGACCTAATCTGTATAGTTTGTTTATGTGCACCGTGAATCCTAGGATCCCATGGGGCAGCCCTTATTAAAATGGCAATTTTTTAAATTTATGATTAGCCAATGGCACATCATACTAAAAAAATATATATCATTATGTCAATTATTTAAAGGAGAAGGAAAGGCTAGAAGAACTAGGGGGTGCCAAATTTTAGGCACCCTGAGTGTTTGCATCGGCTTACCAGTAACCCCGGGCTCGGCAGAAAAATGCATCGGCCTGGGGTTTTACCAGTGAGCACCACAGAGCTGAACTTTAAAGTCGGCTATTCTGTTCTACTGCGCATATGATTTCCCCCAGGAAATCTGAAGAATGAAGAAGACTGAATCGGATTGTTCCGTGGTGCTCACTGGTATAACCCCGGGCCGGTGCAGTTTTCTGCTGATAGGAGCACCGGCCTGTGGTTACAGGTAGGTCAATACAATCACTTGGGGGTGCCTAAAATTTGGCACCCCAAAGTGCTCCTAGCCTTTCCTTCTCCTTTAATACATTTAAATATATACATATATTTATAAATGAAATTAGTTGTAAATTGTTTCTCCGTTTCATTCTGCAATTGTCTGCACTGCTGGTCTGACTACCTGTGCCATTGACATGGAACTGTATTAGTCAGCTCTTCTATGTTAAAGACTTCCTCACAATACCCTTGCTGATCAACAGTAAAGTGTCACTTGAGTTAAGGTTTACCCCAAAATGATATAAAAGCTAGTTGTATTAACAAATACCCCACTATATCATAAAAAATACAAAACACTTTCAAAGAAATTTAAATATGACCTCCTTGGTATGTCTGACAAGAAGGTTTATCTGATTACCTTCTCTATCTATTTTTTTTTTAAACTCGTCATTCCTGTGCAACTATCATTAAAGGTGACACTTTAAATCATCTAACAAAAAGTCACCCTTTTCACTGAAATGTCCTGCTACAGTCATCCCCCCGTTTGTCATTTACATGCTAAAATGCCCTTGTGGATTAGCATATGTAGGACAAATTAAACATCCTGTCAGAATCTGTATCAAACAGCAGAAATAAAATATTGTGTAGAAGATACCAGTTTAGATATTTCTAGTTCCAGAAACTTTGCTATACATAGGCATAATGTTTGCTGATGAAGCTGCTTAGTATTAATCAAAATATAGTGCTACAACACACAGGGAGGTATTTATATTTTTTAATTTAATAAACTTTTTAACGGCTGGTCAGTCTTAAATGATGAAGGGATAGCATTAAAGGAATTGTTCAGTACAAAAATAAAAACTGGGTTAATAGATAGGCTGTGCAAAATAAAAACAAGTATCTGTAGAAATAAGTCAAATCAAATGGACTTGCTGTGTTTTTTTCTTGGACATTTCACTAGTCATCCAACTGGCTTTCTCAATTCAGAATAACTTGTAAATAGGATCTTTCTTCGGGAATATGTCCTCTGGATGTGGCTCCAATCAGCATAATCTGTTTATCATAATCCGCAAGGATGTCATGAAGTTAGTTGTTGACTTGAGCTTTCAAAAGTGTAACTGTGTATGCAGTGCAGTGAGGAGTGCTCTGATTTGTATGTGGGAGAAAGCAAACAACAGTGGCGCAGCACAAAAGAGCAAGCACCTCTGGTCAGGACTCAACCGTGTAACTACATCTAAAAGAAAGAGGACACACATTTGAAGACTGCCAAATCCAAACTCTAGACCAGGGGAGTGACAGGTTCAAAAGAGGAGTTAAAGAAGCCAAATATGTAAAAACTGAAAAACCAAGTTTGAATAGAGGCAGGGGGTGCAACATCTATTGTCTGCCACATACAATGCTGTTTTGGCACCTCTCCCTGGAAGGCTCAAAGCTCCAATCATGCTAATAAAATCAACACCTAACTTCATGACATCCTTGCAGATTATGCTAAACAGATAATGCTGATTGGAGCCACATCCAGAGGATATATTCCCGAAGGAAGATCCTATTTACAAGTTATTCCGAATTGAGAAAGCCAGTTGAATGACTGGAGAAACATCTTCAAGGAAAAAACACAGCAAGTCCAGTTGATTTGACTTTTTTTCTACAGATACGATATATTATGACCTGGATGCATGATAATCTTCACAAACAAATAAAAACTTATTACAAATCCTGCACCCTTTCAGTAATAACTGTTATAGCTTGTGCTGCTTTCCCCTGTGCCCAGGCCCGGATTTTTGGGTTGCTTACAAAGGCTTGGGCCTAGGGTGACAAAAATTGGTTGGCAGCATACCGCCCACTGGCCGTATCACTACTATGGTTTGAACCTCCTGCTCATCAAGCCCTCAGTGGAAGAGATCAAAATTGAGCAGAGAGGCATGTGCAATAGAAGGGGAGCCAGCATCTTCAAATTTGGCCGTGCCTGTGCCCTGACTGGCATTCACATCATCATCTTGCAGCTTCCAGCTGTACAGCATATAGGGATTTATATGGCCAAACAAAAATGGGTGCAGCTTCCAATCGTTCTGGCAGTCCAAGCACAGAACCAAAGGTTCCTTTAAAAGCAGTATAGCTGGTTTTAAAAGCATTTTCAAAACAACTTTAAGCAGTGAGGACACATTTTGATTTCTATGTTTGAATTTTAATGAAAACCATATAGGCTAGTACTTGTTCACAGAGATTTAAAAAAGCAGAGCTTGAGTAACAGTTGATCAGATCCCACCCACCCCAGGTACAGATTGCTTTTTCAGGAGAATATCAGTGCAGCACAGAGTTTCTAAGAAGCAAATGTAAAGCCAAGAGGGAATTCAGTACATCAGTTAAGGAACAGAGAAAGCAGAACACAAATTATAAATTTATTTAAAATACTAAAATACCAAATATTGTTCTTTTTCACTGTTTAAGAAAAATGCTTCCACCACTGAACTATAAAATAAAAAGAAATATCTATTTATATATATAATGCAGACAGAGGATCGCACTCACAGGACTTAATGCAGA
>CM044431.1:65923452-65963104 GCA_024363595.1 Xenopus borealis
TACATATATAGATATATATAAAAACAAAAAAGGTCCAGACTTCCAAATTGCATGAAAGTATCAGAAAATATGCAACATGTTGAAGCTCCTGCTTTTTTGTCAATGAGCACAAAGCATAATGATATAACTTTAAAAGTTACTAATTAACACACTTAACAGGTGAAAGGGTATCTAACAAGGTTTAACGCACAGTACAGTCAATATGGTTTATTCATACAATAAGTGAGATACAGCCTGTGTATCCCATGTTACATTACCTTATATTAGATTTATACGTCAAACTTTAATGAGCTAAGCAGAAAATGGGAACCCCAGGTGTGTTAAAAACATTGTCCACCAATAGGAAACATTAAATTCACATAAAAGTCGTTTCTGGAGTTTATTTAAGGTATAAAAAAAAAAAAAAAAAAAAGGGTTTTGCTAAATGACCCCCTGTATGTACATGGGAGCTCTGTTGTGAAAACACAAATAAATGCTTCTCATTTACAACTGCTGACAAGGAGTTTACAGAATTCTACATGAATGCAGAAATAATGCAAGCTAGAACTTACAGCACACAAAGCCATCCTTAACTGCTATTTTCTTTGTTGTACTTCATACCACTCATACAATGAGCAGCAGCAGAGAGATAAAGTGTTGGTATCTGCATGGGATCTGAATGAATCATATGTGCTAGAGTATAGTGCTTTAAATAGACAATATCACAACACTGGTTTCTTTTGTTTGGGAAAAATATTTTCCTAATATCTGGACTACTTTAATTAAAAAAAAACATTTCAAAAGCAAAGTGACGCAGTATTTCAGAAACAAAAAGGTAAAATGTACTACCATCCCAAAACAAGTAAATATATTTTAGATATTAAATACTATTTATCAGTATCAGTCGGTATTTGTATTTTTGAGGTATAAACATTCTATTGCACAGCCCTGCTGGTACTTAATAAATATTTATTACTAACAATAATAATGGTAATTATATGTAGGTAAGTCTATGCCCAGTCATAAAGCTGTCTCAATGTGCCTGCTGCTTCTCTATAGAAGCTGACTACTTCCCCAATGAGAATTCTATTGACCAAAATATTTTATATATATCGTTGATGCATGAGTTTTCACCAGTACTATATCATTTTGCTTTCTGTCTTACATGGGGGTTGAGTTCTTATATAGGAAAATTCATTATATTCAAATATTTATTGGAAGGAAATAGTTTATTTGTAGGTGCTCAGTCAGGAGATACAATTGTATTGCTATTTTATCCATTGGAGTTGAGAACTTCCAGGCCCAATCACCTTGTATGATATATGATTTTTCAATATAACTGCATGGCAATTATTTTGGAATGTAAGTCCTTTAAACTACACTTCTTAAATGAGACATATAGGATAAATGAAAGGCAACTGAAATGAAATGTAGGCAATTATAAGTAATATATGGTGTTGCTTTTACATGGTGCTAAAAATTTATATTATCGTTAAAAAAGGCCCCGTTATTGAAGCTCCCTATAGATGTTCACTGGTCCCTGTTTCAAATGAGGGGTGGGCATGTCCTAATGATTCCTGCCAGAAGCACAGTAGGAGGGTGACAGCCAATCACAGCCCTGCAGTCACGCAAGCACAGGTCCTGCTAGCTGCTCATTGGTCCCTATCCTAGTCCAGTGAGCCGACTACTTTTTTTAAGCACAATTCTTCTATATCTAAATGAGCATAATGCACTGGCACCAGGGAGTTCGAGGTGCGAGCAGCCATGCCCGCTCACTCGCATGCACATAATGAAAAGCGGCCCCTAATCGAGGCAGCTTTTCACTATGCGCATGTCACACACACATAATGCGCATGCGAGTGAGCAGAGACAGCTGCTCGCACCGGGAGATCCCTCCCTGTGCGAATAGTATAGCGCTGGCCTAACCAGCCCCAACGAAAGGTACGGCCTGGTAGAGCCCGCATTCCGGTTGGGGATAGCATTTTTAACCAATAGGTGCCCTTTAATAGTGCTGTTTTCAATTACAATAATTCACTCTACAATATAAAATGTAATTCCTGAACCAGCAAGTGTATTTTTTTTTTAGTTGTAATATTGGTGTTTAGGCAGCCATCTCAGGCCATTTATCCTGGTCATGTGCTTTCAGAAAGAGCCAGCACTTAAAGATGGAACTGCTTTCTGGCAGGCTGTTGTTTCTCCTACTCAGTGTGACTGAAGGAGTCTCGGTGAGACTTTGCTTTTACTACATGCTGTTCTTAGATCTACCAGGGAGCTGTTATCTTGTGTTAGGGAGCTGCTATCTAATTACCTTCCCATTGTTATGTTGCAAGGGGAGGGGGAGGATTTCACTCCCAGCATGCAGTACAGCAGAAAATAGTGACTGATGTTTATCAGAGCACAAGTCACATGACTTGGGGAAGCTGGGAAATTGACAATATGTCTAGCCCCATGTCAGATTTCAAAATTAAATGTAGAAAAGAATCCGTTGCACTTTTGAGAAACAGATTTCAGTGCAGAATGCTGCTAGTGCAGCACTATTAACTGAAAAAAAACATGTTTTCCCATGACAGTATCCCTAAGGGCTAGGCCAGACAAGAAGATTCCCCCTGCCTTCCAGCTGCTTAATGAAGAATCACCTGCGCCTATTCACACGCAGCGCTGCACTTTCCCGCGATCAATTTAAATTGCCTAAGGAGGCAACTTCTAAAAACGCAGCATGCGTGTGAATAGGCACAGGCATTTCTTCATTAATCAGCTGGAAGGCAGGGGGAAGCAGTTCGGGGAGATTAGTCGCCCCAAAGAAGAGGCGATAAGTTTTCAGGAGGAAATCTCCCCAAATCGTCCCGTCTGGCCTACCCTTAAACATGGTTAACAGAAGTTACTCCATTGTTAAGGTGACCAGTAATTATCTACCTTTCCGTCGACTCCTTGTTTTCACTGTTCTTGTTTATTTAAAGGGATCCTGTCATGGGAATTTTTTTTTTTTCAAAATGCATCAGTTAATAGTGCTGTTCCAGAAGAATTCTGCACTGCAATACATTTCTCAAAAGAGAAAACAGATTTTTTTATATTTCATTTTGAAATCGGACATGAGGCTAGACATCAATTTCCCAGCTGCCCCAAGTCATGTGATAAACTTCAATCATTCTTTACTGCTGTACTGCAAGTTGGAGTGGACAAGGGACAGCTGGAAAATTGAAAAAACGGCAAGCCCCATGTTAGATTTCAAAACTAAATATAAAAAAAATCCGTTAGCTCTTTTGAGAAATGGATTTCAATACAGAAGTCTACTGGAACAGCACTATTAACTGATGCATTTAAAAAAAAAAAAAAAACATGGTTTTCCCATGAAAGTTTCCCTTTAAACTCTGTGAATCATTTACCTGGCAATGACCAAAACATGGATTCCTTTCAGGTGTTTGTTTATTTCAAGAAATAAAAATAAAAAAAACTTACATTTTTCATGGTTAAAACAGCAGGCACAATATTCAGCACATTCCCTATTCATTGAATTCTCGTTGAACAAGGGGGTATATTGCCCTTTAAAAAATGTTTAGATGCCCAATCTCTATTGCATCATCTTATGCATTTCGCTTCTGTGCTGTGGAATGTTATTTCAATAAAAATAAAAGATGTATGGACATACCAGAATTCAACAAATGTTTTAAAGCTTTTCAAATCAACTTAGAAGTCACTCAAGAACTTTTCAAGAATAAGAGTCAAAAAATCTAAGTCTTACACATTGGTAAGCCGTACTTCAACCTATAGCCAGCTATGGCTGACTGGTTTTACAAGCACTGTTAATCAATTTATACCAATGCTTAATTAATGCCAGAATGTTGGTCCTGTAACGAATTCTGGGATGCAGGGTTATTTTATGTGGGAATTTAAAAAAATAATAGAGTAGAGATTCAGTCTAATCCACCGTAGGAGTGTTTCTCTATAAGTAAATATGTGAGCAATACAGAAATTCACATTCACAACATAATAGAGGAGTATTTTTGTCCTTTAATTATTGCACCTAAAATGCTTTTATAACAACTGTGAAACTGTCACTGGTACTGTATTTATGGTGGTAGTTTTCTTCTGTAATTACTGAATTGCTAATAGTCGCAACTGTGAAACTGTCACTAGTATATTTATAAGTTGTTTCTCGTATTTAGTTACTGTACTGTTAATCACTGTAGAAGAACTGTGAAACAGCCACTGATATTTTGTTTATTTAGTTTCAGATCCGTTCTCAGTAACTAGAGATTCCACTGACAAATTGGCTGTTTAATTACCCACAATATGACAAGCTTTTTTTATAGCTACTGTATATTGATCTTTTTTTCCTGTCTTTTAGTACATGGTACAATTCACTGTAAGATGAAAATGGCTGTAATATAGTATAAGTAAGTAAAGTAAAATGTATAAATATCAAGGGCCCCAAGGTGGGCTAAAATGTTGAATGTATGAATAAATGCAAATAAAAATAGTTTGATTCACTGTGCAATGTGGAGTGCGGGTCTGTAAGGAGTTTTCAAGATAACCTTTCTGTAACTGGATCTTCATACCTCCACTAGAAAATGATGTAAACATTAAATAAATCCAATAGGTTGGTTTTGCGTCCAGTAAATATTAATTATATCATAGTGTTGCTCAAGCATGAGGTACTATTTTGTTACAGAGAAAAAGGAAATTATTTTTAAAAAAATATGCATTGTTTGGATAAAATGGAGCCTATGGGAGACACTTCCATAATTCAGAGCTTTCTAGTTAACTGGTTTCTGGATAATTATTCCATTCCTGTACCCTTGATATAAAATGGTTAGTATTAACAAACATAAACTCATTTGTATTTTTTTCTGGCATATTTTTGTTGGTGCAGTTAATTTTATACAGTATAAAATAAAATGTCTTGGTGTCTGTGTTTGTCTGTTAACATCTGTAACAATCATCTTTTCTCCAAAGAAAGACTCTGCAGGGAAAAACATACAATAAAAGGGTTTTAGCAGTAGATAAAAAGAAAAAAATATATAACTGAGCAGTAGAATAATGTTCACCATATTAGGGGAAAAGTATGGGAATTGTGATATTTCTTTTCTTTAAAAAAAAAATGCAGAAACATAACATTTTGCATTGACAAGCGTTAAACAAATAAGACACGAACTGAAACCATTTTCTGTCCTTTCTCTTAAAGGGACAGTAACACTATTAAAAAAAAAACAAAAAAAAACTAATATATGTAGGTAACTTACCTGCAATATGCTAATCTTTTGAGCTGTAGGAGATCTAAAATAAAAACCAAACCGGCACTGTCCCACGGCGTCCAAATGGTCTCCGCCATCTTCTTCCTTCTTCTGCCCTGAGTGCGCGCTGCTCTGAGTCTCTTCCGGTGCCGACTTCCTGTTTCGTGACGTCACTTCCGGAAATGACGTCGCCTGACAACCTGGTCGTCGGATATGCGGCTTCAGTTTCTAGGCTGATCTCGAAGCAACAGAACGCTTCTTTGAATGCCCTCTGCAGGAATCTTCGCTGACAGGACACGCTGACAGGAACTCTTCGTGCTTCATTGTTCGCTCCCGATCTGAGGTCTGTTATTTTGGTACCACACTTAGCGGGGGGCCACCTGGTCTGGGGTCTGATTGTTTTATTGTTGCATATAGTGGGGGGCCAGCTGGTCTGGGGAGGTCTGTTTATATTATGGGTACATATAGCGGGGGCCACCTGGTCTGGGGTCTGTTTATATCATTGGTACATATAGAGGGGGCCAGCTGGTCTGGGGTCTGTTTATTTTATTGGTGGATATAGCGGGGGCCACTTGGTCTGGGCTCTGTTTATATTATGGGAACATATAGCGGGGGCCACCTGGTCTGGGGTTTGTTTATATTATGGGTACATATAGTGGGGGCAGTGCCGGTTTTAAGCACATTAGACCAATTGGGCCCCGCACTTATGGGGGCCCCGCTCCAGTGAGAGTTCTGATTCCTGTTCCCTTAATTCCCCTGTTGTCCAGCCTACCCCCATCCCCAACTGGCAGCCATCACTTGGACAGAGGGGAAAGAAGGCACTATTTGCCCATTCAGCTCTGTGACAGACAGCAAAGTTCCTTCTAGGGGGCCCCACCAAAATGGTTCCCATTTGGCCCCGCGCTTGGTACGGCCGGCCCTGAGAGGGGGACCACCTGGTCTGGGGTATGTTTATTTTATTGGTTCATATAGTGTGGGGCCATCTGGTCTGGGGTCTGTTTATATTATGGGTACATATAGCGGGGGACCACCTGGTCTGGGGTCTGTTTATATTACTGGTACATATAGCGGGGGGCCACCTGGTCTGGGGTCTGTTTATATTATTGCTACACATAGCTGGGGTGGCATCTGGTCTGGGGTCTGATTTTACTAATAGCTGTATAGAGTGGGGGGCACATGGCTACTGCAGTAGAGGGGGGCTCTGTGGTCTGATATTACTATTATTCGTGCATACATGGTTACTGTACTGTTAATCACTATAGAAGAACTGTGAAACAGCCACTGATATTTTCTTTATGTAGTTTCAGATCCGTTCTCGGTAACTAGAGATTCCACTGACAAATTGGCTGTTGAATTATCCACAATATGACAAGCTTGGAAAATGAGTTTCTCAGAGAGGAAGGTAATCATTTTATAGCTACTGCATATTGATCTTTTTTCCTGTGTCTTTTAGTACATGGTACAATTCACTGTAAGATGAAAATGGCTGTAATATGAAGTAAAATGTATAAATATCAAGGGCCCCAAGGTGGGCTGAAATGTTGGACACATCATTAAATGCATATAAATGAATGTATGAATAAATGCAAATAAAAATAGTTTGATTCACTGTGCAATGTGGAGTGCGGGTCTGTATGGAGTTTTCAAGATCTTCATACCTCCACTAGAAAATGATGTAAACATTAAATAAACCCAATAGGTTGGTTTTGCGTCCAGTAAATATTAATTATATCATAGTGTTGCTCAAGCATGAGGTACTATTTTATTACAGAGAAAAAGTAATTTTTAAAAAAAAAAAATATGCATTGTTTGATTAAAATGGAGTCTATGGGAGACACTTCCATAATTCAGAGCTTTCTAGTTAACTGGTTTCTGGATAATTATTCCATTCCTGTACCCTTTATATAAAATGGTTAGTATTAACAAACATAAACTCATTTGTATTTTTTCTGGCATATTTCTGTTGGTGCAGTTAATTTTATACAGTATAAAATAAAATGTCTTGGTTTCTGTGTGTCTGTTAACATCTGTAACAATCATCTTTTCTCCAAAGAAAAGATCAATAAGAAAGAAACAAATATGCACATGTGGGCTTATATAAAATATATATATGCAAAATTAGAAATTAACGTAAATATATAAAATATTTTTGGCTTTTGTTAATACAATTGTTATTGGCCTTCAGTTTTTGAAATGTAGGAAAGAACAGAACTGCTGTATTATTTTAAACATAAGCAGGGTTATGTAATAAAAGGCACAAAGTTTGCCAAGGGACAGTAGTCCATAGCGACCAATCTGCAGGTAGCATTTACTAGTCACCTGTTTAAATGCAAGAATCTTGTTGGTTATCATGAGTTACTGCTCCTGGACAAACCTAGTGCCTTATATTACATATTGGGGTAGGAGTTAAGGGTTTATTTAGTATCGTTGGAAATACATATCACGAGGGATGTTTTCAATAGCAACCAATCAACAATTAGATTTGTACAGTCATAAGCCATATTATCCATAAACTGGCCATACATTATCTTGACTAATATCTATGCAATATAGATATCTGTCAGTTTGCTGAGCAGACATGTTAGAAACTGTAATCTGCTGATATACCATATCCACTAGTGTGGTGCTTCTGCAGATGAGAAACCGAAGAGGAGCTACACCTCTCTCATCTTTTCCATTTGTTCCAGTGGTTCTGGATGTGTGTCCAAACTAACATAACAGTAGAAAGGTGGCTCTTTGTACGGTATCCATACAGAATGTTCGACCCAGAACAATTGGCCTGATTCCGAATAGGATCTTGCTGTGTGTGGCTGCCTTTAACATGGCTTACTATCATTTTCTTACAATCTCTGCATTTTCTTCGGGGTAAAATGTTTCAGTGCTTGGCTCAGGCTTGGCAACTGTAATGATAAATTGATTTTAATTGAGTAATTTTATACTCGTAATTTGTACCCATTTGCCTCCGACCTATACGTGAGCAATCTGGGCAATGATTTTTATGGAACAATATAGTTTAGAAAAAAAAAATACATCTTCACTCTCTTTTCTGCATCATTAAATACATTTTAACGTCTGTTAAATGTAACTGTCTATCATTTGAGCAATAAATGTTAAAAATATTATTCAGATGATTCCCACATTACCAATAACAGTCAGAATAAAAAATATTTGACATTTCAAAGTGCAAGTCTGAGGATCTAAGTACATAACTTGATGAGCTTCTGAGGAACACTGTGTACATCTGCTGCTCTCCCTAAAGTGTTTTTATCTTGATTTATTCTTTAGAGAATTGTTTTCTCCTTTACTAATTGGTTGAAAATCCACTTCAAGCAATTCCCTGTTGAGATAATAATTAGTGTTTTGCATACATGTACACCATGAAATGTTGGATTCTAATAAAAATAAGGACCAGAAAGACCACTGTTCCATACATTAATATATTGGAAATAGATGTTCTCCTCTGTTAAATAATTTTTGGATCATGGGCAATATTGATTGCTTTCAAAACAATGTAAATTTCTGGAGTACCTTCTAAAACAAATTGTCCAATTGTTTGGGCTCTGGATTCATTTTATGGTCCAATTGTTGTCAAAGTCCACCAAGTATGTCCAGGTTATGCCTGTCTGGCAATGCTGATAATGATTGTGTCATTATCGTTTTTTCCCTACCCAAACAGCAGCCTATGACAGGTTGCAGTTACAGTGGGGTAACCTGAATAATACCTTACTTTTAAAAATTTGAGTACAATGTGTTCGTTCTCTGTAAATTCCCTTTTGGATGCCATCATATGCTGATATTTTATATGCACATTATTTCCATACTTTCAGTCCAAAAGCTGAGATCTGCTCTTAAACGATATGAAGATAGAAGTTATGGTGGACACACTGTTGAACAGGTATTTCAGCTTCTTGTGTTTCAAATCAGGAATATTTAATGCATTGTTTAAGAGAGAGAGAATGAGAGAGAAAAATACATATTCGTTTTCTCGTATTTCTTCTTAAACCATTCCCACAACATAAAGAGCATTACCGTGAGTCTCCAACCTCTTCATCATTTATGGTGACCTTGCATGCTGTGACGTGTCACCCCCTGTCCCAAGTAAGTTTTACATCCAGGTATAGGCCTGCTTTGTGGGCTTCTTTTTTAGATGACATTTAATGTAAAAAAAAGTTAAAACAGTATTAAACAAAATTAAAATGCAATATTAATCCCTATATGGTGGGAACAAATAATGTTGGTAATTGCATTCTCTTGCTGGTTTTAATACACGTATGTCTTTGTAAATATTGCATGATCATTATGATATTCCCCATAATGAGATATTTAGATATCTTCAAATTAAACATTATATTAAGTCATTATGCAGGAGAAAGAATCTTAATAAAGGGATACTGTCATGGGAAAACATGTTTTTTTTTTTAATGCATCAGTTAATAGTGCTGCTCCAGCAGACTTCTGCACTGAAATCCATTTCTCAAAAGAACAAACAGATTTTTTTATATTCGGTTTTGAAATCTGACATGGGGCTAGCCATTTTGTCAATTTCCCAGCTTCCCTGGTCATGTGACTTGTGCCAGTACTTTAGGAGGGAACTGCTTTCTGGCAGGCTGTTGTTTTTCCTTCTAAATGTAACTGAATAGTATGCAGTGGGACATGGATTTTTACTATTGAGTGCTGTTCTTAGATCTACCAGGCAGCTGTTATCTTGTGTTAGGGAACCGTTATCTAGTTACCTTCCCATTGTTCTGTTGTTCGGCTGCTGGGGGGGGGGCAAGCGAAGGGGGTGATATCACTTCATCTTGCAGTACAGCACTAAAGAGTGTTTGAAGTTTATCAGAGCACAAGTCCAAATGAAATATATAAAAATCTGGTTGCTCTTTTGAGACATGGATTTCAATGCAGAATTCTGCTGGAGCAGCAGTATTAACTGATGCATTTTGAAAAAAATGTTTTTTTCCCATGACAGTATCCCTTTAACTTATAAACTACTGTTGATGTAGTGCCAAGCTTCCCAATTAATCTTAAATATCTCTTCTATTAAAGCAGGGGTGTCCAACCTTTTGGCTTCCCTGGACCACATTGGAAAAAGAAAAATTGTCTGTGGCCACATATGAAATACACAAACACTTTTGATTTGTAAAAGTAAAGAAAATGCTCAGAAAAGAACTGCAATACCATTTGGATAACCAGATGGAGCTATACACTGGAACACGGGACACCTGAATAATAAATAGACTTATTATTATATTATTATGACGTTTCCTCGGGAACCAAGCGTTTCAAGCTGGGCCAAATTCATATCTATCCTGGGCCACATGCAGTCCTCGGCCACAGGTTGGACACCCCTGTATTAAAGGGACCTCATAGCGAACAGAGAACTTTGTACAATTTTAGAATTTATTATCTGGAATGCTTGGGACCTGGAGCTTTCCAAATAAAGATGGTTATACTTATTGTAAGTGATGCTAAGGCGTCCTTGTGCTGCCTCACTTAATCATTAATCATATTTATTTATTTCTGAATTCATAATGCTTTTATTCAACCTATGCTATAATATATATATATATATATATATATATATATATATATATATATATATATATATATATATATATATATATAATCGGTGACATTATAAATAAAAAAAAATGACAGCCTTTTATTTCAGCAAACAGAAACTTGTAATATTTTTATTTTCTAGGATGATGATTTTTTGAGAGAGGATGATAATGCAACGTCTCGAATGAATGAAAGACGGTAATGTGTGACATTTCATTGCACAGTATGACATTTTACCCAGTAGCAAAGATTTTTCTTTAAAGCATTTATGTAGAATTATATTAGGTTTTCCAGGATAATTTTCGAGCACCTTTTGAAATTGCTCAACTGTGCCTCTCAGGATTATATATATGCATTAAAAAAGAACTAAAGGTAGAATTGCTGTTAGCTTCCAAGTTGTTTGGCATACCGCAGTGATTCTAGTCAATTAGTTTCTACATCAGGCCTGTGCTCCTCTCCTTTGCTGGTTTGTGGTAGGAAGCAACTAGATTCCCTGAATGTGCTTAACCACTTGGCACCTATAAGCAGTTCTACCTTTAGTTCCGTGTTTGAAATCTAGTATCCCCCTGCTGCCTCAGGATATAGCTGATATGGCACCTTTCCATTTGGTTGATTATGTAGAGGCACCTTTTAGTTTAATGCAGTTCATACTCCTCGCCTGCATCAGAAAAGCCTAACTTTTGGCAAATAATATTTTATAAAAACATGATTATTTCTAGTAACTTTTGAACACTAATGTAATTATTTCATTTTAGCCTTATTTTTTTCCCTCTAGAAATTTAGGTCTGCAGAATGAAGAATTGGATAAATACACAGAGGAATTGATTGAACAACTTCATTTTTATCAGGTATTTTAAAAATCATACATCATTTTAATTTAAGCTATTTGGAAACTATACACCTATATGTGTGCATGAATGTTTTTATTTGTAAAGCACTCCTTGAAGGCAAAGCATTGTACAGCAAAACAATAAATTTGTAGTAACAAACAAGAGGTCACTGCAGTAATAAGTAACAAGTGCATTGTTAGAAATACAAGTCACATAAATATAATTACACTACAGATTAAGTGCTTAGTGTCAAGGAGACAAAAGTATGGAGGACCCTACCCCATAAGGCTTACAGTCTAAATGGGAGTTTAACTTAGACACAATTCAGAGGGTTATTAAATCGCCAGTAACATAATTTTTCTTAATAAAGACTTAGCGATTTCAAAGTTTAATTTGTCTGTGTTTTTTTTTACAAAAGGAAATTTATATTGCTGGTCCTTTAAGTGCTGTAGATTACAGTGTGTGACATATTTGTGGCAGTTATACAGATCAACAGAGGGTGCTCCAATAATAGAGCAAAATATGCAAAACTGTTATACGAGGTGCAAACAACCCTAAGGTACGCCTCTCATACACTATATTCCACGTGTTGGGTTTGCACACTCCAAAAATACAAGCAAAAGTTGGTATAAAAAATCTCTTTATATATAGAAAAGGTAGAATTGCAGTTCACTGTATCAATCAAAATGATATATCATCAAAGCAATATATATACACAACAATATTGTCAGATATAAATACATACCAACCAATTAAATGTTTTTGGGGGGAAAAAAACAACAAGAAGTGGATACACTTGCCAGCAATGAGAATACTCCATTGTTAATTAGTATTCAAAGAGCAAGAGATTAATATTTAGTCTGTAGTGAAAGCATAAATTCCTACAAACTCAGAGTTGTGAATCCCAGGTCCCTATTTCTAGAAATCCAGGGCTAGGACATCATATCGCATTGGCCTCATGTGCAGCACAGAGGGTGAAGAACTTTTCTGAGTTATACATTGTTTAAGAATGTATATCTCCAGTCTTGCACTGTGCAACTTAAATTCAGAACAATTGAGACATTACATATCAACAATAATTAATGTTTTGTTGTATTTCTTTGTGTTTTTGTGCTATGAATAGGCTGAAATGGGTAATATACGACTAAAGGTTGAAAATGTTACAAAGGAAAATGAAAGGTAAGTCAAAGGCCCAGGGAACACTTTTTTTTTTTTTTATCAACGTAACTGTATTTAGCTTCTGTTCTACATAGTTATGTTCAAAGACATCAGACCTATAGGGGAATGTAATATAAGTTGGTAACGCAAAAACTATTCGCAATGCGAAAAGTTAAGCCTTTGTGCGAACAAATTGTAATACAATTTTTGCGAACCCAAAAACTGTTTAGCGGCCACTTCCGCCATTGGAAGGCCGTTAGCGACTTTTTCACTAAGAAGTTATATTACATTGACAGCACATTAGCACAAACTATAAAATTTGCAATGTTTGCTCCAAAAGATTACAACACCTTCAAGCACTTCTTAAGAGTGCGCAATTGCAATTCGCAATAATGATTCGCAATCCAATAACTATTTAAGGAACAATATTACATTGTGAGATTTTTAATCTTATCAGTGCGCAATGATTTGCTTTAATTATATTCCCCCATTTTTAACTGTATCCAGTGAAAAACTGAAGCTGGAGTTCTTCCAGGATCCACTGTATAATGAATATTAGTATTGTATTTTCTCACTTGCTATAGGATATGACACATGGGGCGTATTCTTCAATAGCACTTTTTGGTAGCTTGGTTTTAAAATCGAAAACTCGATTTGAAATCGAATATTTGGGTCATTCGTATCCGAACGAATATTAGACTTTGAAGTTTGTTCATAAATAACCTCTCATTCAAGTCGTGAGTACATTTAAATGTATTAGAAGAATTAAAAAAATTACTTTTGATAAATCTGACTCAGAGTTTGCTGTTTTTTTGTTTCTAATAGACACACAATAACCGATGCCTTCATTGTGTAAATTAACCCAGTTTAATAATCTTAACACTGCTGCAGCTTCACATCTCTGAACTAGTTTGATCCAGAATGCATTTTGGATGTGTCAAGAAAGTGCACTAGGCGCTCCTGAGCTTATTTAAATTTTGTAATGTTAATGCAACTGTGTGGCTTATCAAATATTGACTAATTGCAGCTGAATTCTAAATGCACAGTGAAGCATATCTTATATCTGGATAATGTAGCAAAGTATCGTACATTTTAATAATTGCAACACTTTTCAAAATGTTGTCTGCTTCAAGTAATGGATGTAGCAAATAAAAACATGTTAAATTAGTGTCACTGGTTGTCTAGAAATCAGATAATCACTGTCCTTAGAGAAAGATAATTTTCATTTGCATTTCCAACCTACACTGTGATATGCTCCAATAACAATCATAGCAAAAGTTTATGCTCAGTATGCCCCCGGTACAGCTAAACTAGTAAGAGTTTATTTATATGCTTTTATCATCTTGTGCTTTTATGACTTAAAATGGACCTCTTCATACTTACATGTTCATCAAGTAAGCAAGTAAAACTTTTGATTCATATATTGTGTTTCTAATGTTTATTAATTATACTCTTTAGAGGGTAACAACTGAATTTATTTCATCTGATTAAAACATAAGGTCTGCTGTTATGTAGAATACTTATCACAGTGACTTTGTCACGCTTATACCCTTGGGGGCATATTTATTAGGGATGCACCAATTCCACTATTTTAGATTTGGCCAAACCCAAGAATCCTTTGCGAAAGATTTGCGTAAATAACAACTGAATCCTAGTTTGCAAATGCAAATTAGGGGTAGGAAGGGGAAAACATTTTTACTTCCTTGTTTTGTGACAAAAAGTCACGTTATTTCCCTTCCCACCCCAAATTTGTATATGCAGGTTTAGCCGGGCAGAAGGATTATTTATTTATTTATTAATTACCTGGATGTGGGCATTGAAAGTACGGTTTCTATTTTTGCAGATGATACTAAATTGTGCAGAGCTATAGGTTCCATGCAGGATGCTGCCACTTTGCAGAGTGATTTGTCTAAGTTGGGAAACTGGGCAGCAAACTGGAAAATGAGGTTCGATGTTGATAAATGCAAGGTTATGCACTTTGGCAAAAATAATATAAATGCAAGTTATACACTAAATGGCAGTGGGTTGGGAGTTTCCTTAAAGGGATTTTGTCATGGGAAAAAAGGTTTTTTTTCAAAATGCATCAGTTAATAGTGCTGTTCCAGAAGACTTCTGCATTGAAATCCATTTCTCAAAAGAGCAAACAGATTTTTTTTATATTTCATTTTGAAATCTGACATGGGGCTAGACATATTGTCAAATTCCCAGCTGCCCCAAATCATGTGACTTGTGCTCTGATAAACTTCAATCACTCTTTACTTCTGTACTGCAAGTTGGAGTGATATCACCCCCTCCCTTTCCCCCACCCAGCAGCCTAACAACAGAACAATGAGTAGGTAACCAGATAACAGCTCCCTAACACAAGATAACAGCTGCCTGGTAGATCTAAGAACAGCACTTAATAGTAAAACCCATGTCCCACTGCGTACTATTCAGTTACATTGAGAAGGAAAAACACCAGTCTGCCAGAAAGCAGTTCCCTCCTAAAGTGCTGGCACAAGTCACATGACCGGGGCAGCTGGGAAATTGACAAAATGGCTGGCTCCATGTCAGATTTCAAAACTGAATATTAAAAAAATATGTTTACTCTTTTGAGAAAAGTGCAGAAGTCTACTGGAGAAGCACTATTAACTGATGCGTTTAAAAAAACAAAACAAAAAAAAACATGTTTTCTCATTACCTTTAAAGGAACAGTTCAGGGTAAAAATAAAAACTGGGTAAATAGATAGACTGTGCAAAATAAAAAATGTTTCTAATATAGTTAGTTAGCCAAAAATGTAATGTATAAAAATTGGAGTGAGTGAAACACAACATCCTGCTTTTCAGCTCTCTAAATCTGAGTAAGTCAGCGACTTGAGGGGGGGCCACATGGGACATAACTGTTCAGTGAGTTTGCAATTGAGCCTCAGCATTCAGCTCAGATTCAAAAGCAACAGTTATGACCCATGTGGCCCTCCCTCAAGTCATTGATTGGTTACTGCCTGGTAACCAGGGTAACCAGTCAGTGTAAACAAAATAGAGCTGAAAAGCAAGAAGTAGTGTTCTGTTCTATTAGGTTAGACTTGCAGTCACTCCAGCTGTCATACATTACATTTTTGCCTAACTAACTATATTGAAAACATGTTTTATTTTGCACAGCCTATCTATTTACCCAGTTTTTACTTTTATACTGAACAATTCCTTTAAGTGAGAAGGATCTTGGGGTTTTTATAGATAACAAGTTGTCTAATTCTGGGCAGTCTCATTCTGTAGCTACTAAAGCAAATAGGGTTCTGTCCTGCATAAAAAAGGCATAAACTCAAGGGATGAAAACATAATTATACCTCTTTATAGATCCCTAGTAAGATATCATCTGGAGTATGCAGTGCAGTTTTGGACTCCAGTCCTTAGGAGGGATGTAAATGAGCTGGAGAGAGTGCAGAGACGTGCAACTAAACTGGTTAGAGGGATGGAAGACTTAAATTATGAGGGGAGACTGTCCAGGTTGGGGTTGTTTTCTCTGGAAAAAAGGCACTTGCGAGGGGACATGATTACACTTTACAAATACATTAGAGGACATTATAGACAAATATCAGGGGACCTTTTTACCCATAAAGAGGATCACCGCACCAGAGGCCACCCCTTCAGACTAGAAGAAAAGGACTTTCATTTGAAGCAGCGTAGGTGGTTCTTCACAGTCAGGACGGTGAGGTTGTGGAATGCACTGCCGGTTGATTTTGTGATGGCTGATTCTGTTGATGCTTTTAAGAGGGGCCTGGGTGATTTTTTGGACAGACATAATATCAAAGGCTATTTAAATACTAAACTCTACAGTTAGAATAGCTATGGGCCTTATGGTGTGTTTGTGTGTGCTGGGTTTTTAATTTGGAGGGGTTGAACTTGATGGACTCTGTCTTTTTTCAACCCAATTTAACTATGTAACTTGCCACATCTTCTATGTCTGGGCTTTTTATTATCAACCAGTTTATTTTTTATTTTATTAAAGGAGACATTATGTAAAAAACAAGTATTTACCAAAACATTATACTCTTTTAGTTATAGAAAAAATATTCATTAAAAAGCTGTGTTCAGGTTACTTTATTGAATTTTTTTGCAAAAACCCTAATAGTCCCTTCCATCTGTTCCACTTCCTGCTTGCTGGATTGTCTGGCTGTGCAGGTGAGCCATCAGAGCTCCACACACTGCACTGTAGGATAGGAACCAGTCTGTAGCTAGGTTAAAGGACCAGTAACATCAAAAAATGAAATTGTTTTAAAGTAATAAAAATATAAGGCAGTGTTGCCCTGCACTGGTAAAACTGCTGTATTTGCTTCAGAAACACTTCTATTGTTTATATAAATAAGCTGCTGTGTAGCCATGGGGGCAGCCATTCAAAGAAGAAAAGGCTCAAGTTACAGAGCAGAGAACAGATAAGCTCTGTAGAACATAATGTTATCTGTTATCCATTACTTATACTGTGCCATATAGCCGTTTTTCAATTTCCGCCATTGCTACTTAGCAGCTTGCTTATATGAACTATAGTAGTGTTTCTGCAGCAAACGAATCAGTTTTAATAACGCAGGGCAACACTACATGATATTTTCTTTACTTTAAAACACTTTCAGTTTTTTATTTGTTACTGTTCCTTTAACCTGATTGGGAACTTAACCCTGCCTTTGCTTGTGTGATTGTATGGCTATGATTCTCTGTCCTCCTCCGACTATGCTTCTGGCAGGGACTGTTGGGACATGCCAACCCCTCATTTGAAACACTATAGGGACCAGAGAACAACTATTGGGAGCTCCAATAAAGGGGCTATTTTTAAATAATGTTGATTTACAGCCAAAAGTAAAAACAGCCCATTATAGTATATAGAGTCATTGGGAACCCCTCTCAGCTGGCTTAATAAATGACTCTACTTTCAACAAAAATTATAGCAGTTCTGTGTCTTTCATTTCCCAGTACTGGGGTTTTTTCTGAACAAAGACTTTTGTGAAGCAGTATTCAGTTGTATGAAATTAAATCAAATGTTAAAAACTGGCTGTGCAAAAATTTGTGTACCCTTGTAATTTTGCTAATTTCAGTGCATGTAACTGCTCAATTACTGCTTACTGCTCAATACTGATTACTGGCTACACCAAATTGATTGGATTAGCTTGTTAAGATTTGAATTTCATAGGCAGGTGTGTAAAGTCATGAGCAAAGGTATGTAAGGTGGACATTTGCAAATTGTGCTTCTGTTTGACTCTCCTCTGAAGAGTGACAGTGTCGGATCCTCAAAGCATGGTTTAGAGCAGTGATCCCCAACCAGTAGCTCGCGAGCAACATGTTGCTCTCCAACCCCTTGGATGTTGCTCCCAGTGGCCTCATAGCAGGTGCTTATTTTTTAATTAATGGCTTAGAGGCAAGTTTTGGTTGCATAAAAAACAAATTTCCTGCCAAACATTCTCTCCTGTAGGCTGCTAGTCCATATAAGGGTTACCAAAAAGCCAATCGGAGCTCTTATTTTACATCCAAATGGACTTTTTCATGCTTGTGTTGCTCTCCAACTCTTTTTTAAATTTAAATATGCCTCACAAGCAAAAAAGGTTGGGGACCCCTGGTTTAGAGCAAAGCTACAAAAAGCTATCTCAGAGGTTTAAACTGTCCGTTTCAACTGTAAGGAATGTAATTGGGAAATGGAAGGCCACAGGCACAGTTGCTGTAAAACCCAGGTCTGGCAGGCGAGGAACAATACAGTAGTGCATATGTGGAGGATTGTGAGAATGGTTACAGACAACCCAAATATCACTTCCAAAGATCTGCAAGAACAGCTTGCTACAGATGGTGTATCTGTAGATCGTTCTACAATTCAGCATAATTTTCACAAAACATCTGTACGGCAGAGTGATGAGAAAGAAGCACTTGTTGTATGCAAAAGCTCATTTAGACAAGCCACAGTCATTTTGGAACAAAGTGGTTTGGACTGATGAGACAAAAATTTAGTTATTTGGTCATAACAAAAAGCACTTTGCATGGTGAAAGAACACCACATTCCAATAAAAACACCTGCTACCTTCTGTCAAATTTGGTGGAGGTTCCATCATGCTGTGGGGCTAGTTCAGGGACTGGGGCCCTTGTTAAAATAGAGGATTGGATTAATTCAACCTAGTATCAACAAATTCTTCAGGATAATGTTCAAGCATCAGTCAAAAAGTTGAAGTTAGGGTGGCCATAGACGAAACAATCCAATTGTACGAATCCTGGATTTGTCCGATTTTCGGATCGTGTGGAGTGTCCCCGACATTTGTCGTGACATGCCGATCGGTTGTTTGGTTGATCGGACAGGTTAGAAAACATCTGTCCTCTGCCGATAATATCTCTGCGTTTATTGCCAATCATATGATTTTCAGTGGGAGACTGTCACTAGGTTTTGTCAGGCACAACTTTCGTACGATCCCAGTCAGGGGCAGAACATCGGCTGATTTGTACTTTTACTACTTTATTTAATCTGAAGGTTAGTTGTAGGTCAGGAAATGTTTGCGTCTATGGCCAGCTTCTCACAGGGATTGGATATTCCAACAAGACAATGACCCTAAACACACTTGGAACTCTACTATGGCATTTATGCAGAGGGAGAAGTACAATATTGTGAAATGGCTGTCACAGAACCCCGACTTGAATATTCTCAAAAATCTATTGGATGATTTGAAGCAGGTTGTCCATGCTCGGACTGTGTGATTTTGTATGGACAAATGGTCAAAAATACCTCCATCTAGAACAAAGGCTATAGGAGGCATCTAGAGACTATTACATTTGCAAAAGGAGACTTTCACTCTGAATTGATGTAATATCGCTATGTCCAAATGTATGCACCTGTCTAATTTTATTATGATGCATATTGCATAAGTTTAAACCAATAAACTTTGTCACTGCTGAAATACTACTGTTTCATAAGTCGTTATATATTAAAAGGAAGTTGCTCAGCCAATGATTAACAAAACTCCAAAGAAATAAGAGGGGTTCCCAGACTTTTTCATATTAATGTACAGTCATATGTTAAAAATTTTTAGTGTCGGTATCACTTAAAGCATAATATTAAATTATTTTAAGCTCAGATCAAAAAGAGCAAAAAGTGGGAATCACACTCACTGAGTGGTCCAGGTGTGTCGCCCGAACCCGTAGCTTAGGGTGAAATCATTGAAGTGCAGAAAAAAAGGTCAGCAAGCACTCCAGATATTGCTCGGAGTGGCTGACTTTTTTTCTGCAATTAAATGTAACATACATCTACTTTTATTGTGTATAGAAGTGCTGTTTATTTGCATTTATCAGAATAAATAGTATATACTGAATATTCATCTGTCCCCTTGCATGTGCTGCTGGTTCGAGATCCCACAGATTCTAAATAATATTAAAGTCTGTGGACTGTGAAGGCCATTCCCAAACCTATATCCATCCTTTCTATAAGTGGTTGTTTCTGAGGTTTGTCTTGGGTCAATGGCTTGTTGAAATAACCAAACTCTTTTCAGAATGAATTTCTTCTGTGAATGTGGGGCATGTGCTTGACAACTTTCTCATGCAAATCATTATATATAAGCATCACTAGAGTGTGGACAGCTACTTCACTGGCAGCAGAATTTCTTACAGTTTGATATTTTTTTTTTTAGATCTTGTATTGAATTCATTAGTCCCATGTAACTTCATATCTTAAAAGTGTTTTTGACAATTGTATCTGATAGCCAGATTATTTTGAAGTATCTTTATTAAAAAAAAAAAAAAATAATTTTTCAAAAGCTCAAATAAGGATTCTCTGTACACAAGCACATCAGCCTGAAATTAGGCAGGTCAAAATATGTTATTTGTTTATATTGTTTGGGGTATTCTGAAGAAAACCAAACTAAGGGGTCAAAGGGATGAGGATTGAATAATTTCTACAAAGTCACGTAGGTGTATCCTTTATACTGTACAACTATAAACATAAAGGCACACCATTTAGCTGTATACAGGAGTACAAATGATGCCAAGCCTCCAGCTATAGCTGTATGGATATTAACACTACATCATGTCAGTACATAATACAGGCATTGGATCCAGAAATCTGTTATCCAGAAAGATCTAAATTATGGGAAGACCACCTATATACTCCATTTTAATCAAATAATTTAGAGAATATTTCCAGCAAATAAATGCATTTTGTAACGGTATGGACACAGCAGTATTGCAGAAGCATCCAAATCTATCAAGGGTGTGTAAGTGCAGCTCTTCACTTGTAGTTAACATTCTAACTCCCAGCACCCCTAAGGACTGACGTGCTGGGAATGGATTTATAAATAAAGCACAAAAAAATAACAAAAAAAAGGTGGTATAGAGGTGATACCTTTATTGGCTATTGGTCAACCTATAATGCGCCAAATGAACAACAAAAAGGAATATCCATCTCTATGTGAGGTGTTGGCAAATGCACAGGGACATGTAAGAAGCATCCATATAAGGTAGAAGGTAATGTAGTTCAAATTGTCTGAATATAAATTAGGGCTAAATTACTGGAGTGTGAAATAAAAGGAATGCCATATGAGTAGCTAGCCTAGAGTCCCAACAATTGTTTGAATTTCTTACTTGGTACAGGCAGTTATTAATCCATATAATAAGCCATAACTCCAAGTCCCAGATTCAGTCCCTTCTCCAGAGAGTTAATATTTTTCAACAAAGCGTTTGTTTGGGCGTTTTTGACCTGCGCTCCCCTGCGTTGCGTTTGGCTGCGTTCAGCCGCAGGGGAGCGCAGGTCTAGACGCACCTCGTTCTTTTCAATGAGGTTGTACCCACGAGATGCGTGTAAGCGCCGAACGCAGGTTCAGATGCAACATGCTGCATTTTTCCTGCGTTTGGCATCTACATGCCTTCGTGTGAGTACAGCCCCATTGAAAATAATTGAGTGCGTCTATACCTGCGCTCCCCTGCGGCTGAACACAGCAAAATGTAACGCAGGGGAGCGCAGGTAAAAACGCACGTGTGTAAGGGCCCTAAAGCATTTTTGTGGTGGTGAGGGCTGTTGAAATGGTTGTTTCCTACTGTTGTATCCAGTTTTTTTTCACCATTTCAACAGCCATCGTCACTCCAAGTCAAAAACACAGACAGCTGTTGGAATCTCTGAGCTGAATATATATATATATATATATATATATATATATATATATACAGTATATCGGAGAACACCACAGCTTAATGAAGCTTGAAAAAGGAAATGCATAAAAGCTTGCTATGACTGACTAACATGGTACAACAACTTTCCCTAAATAAAACACACTTTTCTGTTTCACACTGCAGTTCAGAATATCTTTATATATTACAGTAGTTAACCTTAAGGAGAAATATATGATATATATATATGATATATACTATAAATATCAACAATATCATATCAATAACTGAGTTTGTGGGTATATCTTCCATAAAAGAGACATTGTTTTATAGATAATATAAAGAAAATAAATATAGCTTTGAACCCAGTTAATTCATTCCTCCTTTCCAACCTTGCTTTAGTGTTCTGTTATAGAAATAGCATAAAACGATCATGGTTATTTCCCAAGCAACATTCAGGATCAACAGCAGCCCCTTATTGTGCACCCCTTGCCTAGTTACTTCTACCAATTTATATTCTGTCAAGAGATGTGCCAATTTGTTTTTAACATTGAACAATGTATAATGGGCACATTTATTAATTATTGTGTAGCCAAGTTCATTTTATTCCACAATGTATCCCTATTTATTTCACAATGCTTCCCTGTTGTAACTACCAAGACCATTTAAGAAGAATCTTGCATATTTCCAAAATTAAAGAACTGAAGCTTAAATAAAGATTCATCCCCATCTTTTTTCTGGAGATTCACTGCACATACTATGTTCTGCTTTCAGTTACTTAAGCTTGGGGACTGACGCATAATATACTGTATGTATAGAATAAAGATATACCAATATTAGGCTGATTTGAAAATTATGCAGAATATTAATACATGGCAGCTCTGAAACCAATGCAGAAAACATCAGAATTTAATAATCAGCCCTGAAGCATCAGCATATATGACAGGCAAACCTCATTTTCTGCTTGATGATTTGTGATGACCCCTAAGCTTTGCTTTTCAACAGCTGCTTCAGAGCCCACTGAACATGTGTGGGATCATTAATACTCCCAAAAAAATTCATGATTGGGAGCTACTTTGAAGACTTTGATTATTACTGCTATAGAGATACTGAGCCTTTATGCTGGTACAGTAAAGGTGGCCATACATGGAGAGATCCGCTTGTTTGGCGATGTTGGCAAATGAGTGGATCTCTCCCCGATATGCCACCTTGAGGTGGGTGATGTCACGCTGATCCCTAGGGTATGGCAAAGCATTCTACAGAATAAATGTAGTGTTCTAGATTGCACTATTATGGCTAATCTATTGGTAATAAACTGCCTCCGTTGCTTTGTTTTTCCAGAAATTTTTTAGTTTTTCCCCCCATTCGCATTCAGTCTAGTTTTTCCGTTCAGGTCTTTTCAAAAATAAGCATACATTTGAGTTGTGAGTTAATATGAGGTAGAGAAAACCTCACAAACCTGACCTTTTATAAATATATCCCATAATGTGACAAAATGAGGGGTGACGTGGAATAAATATCCCAAATAATTGTATTTATTTTATAGACTTCATGAGCAACTTAAGGAATCTTTGGAAAAGCAGCTGGAATCTATTCCTTCTGGTTTCTCCCCTGATGCATTTACAGAGCAAGAACTGATTAAAAACCTACAAGAACAATTGCAACTTGCAAATCAAGTAAGATTGAAGGAAGACCTAATTTCTCTGCTGTTAAATCTTTTCAATCAAGCAAATACATATTTTCATTTCCATTGATGCATGCATATACTGCATTTCCAACAAAGCCTATGTCACTGTGATCATTAAAAGAAAGGAAAATGATAACAAACAGGACTTTTTATGACTTTGGTAAGAGCTCTTTTAGCTTTGCTGGCACAGCTTTCTTAAACTCCACAGATGTACACTATCTCATGAAACATCTGTGACCTATTAAATTAACTCTTCATATATGTTGTTAGAATAGAAATGATATCTGGAGTATGCAAGGTTCAGCAGTATTCTCTTCAGTTCACTAAAAATACATTGAATATGAATTGTTTAACCAACAGTGCCCCCTGCTTGGCTAGAATATACTTTTTTGAGGAAGCTATTTTTAATTATCTGTTTTAACTGAAGACTTGCAATGACTATTTTTCATCAAACTGGTGTCTTCCACTGTTTAGTTGTTGGTAAGCGACTAATTGGAAGAAAACATTTGTACTATGTTTTGTTTAATGAATTTCACTAGGAAAAAGAAGATGCCTTAGAGCTGTGGCAAAATGTTTCACAGGAAATGGATCGTTTGCAGCAGAACTATCAGGGTCACATGACCCAGGCTCATCTACATGTGGCAGAGAGACAAAAGCAGCAGGTATTCTTTTCTTTACAGTTGTTTCTTTCTAAAATGGCTTGTTAAATGTATATAGCATTCCCAGGACAACTCAAAGAGGAGGAACTCAATTTCCTTCTATACTTACCTCTCCTATGAATATTAAAGTAGCTGGGCTTTCCGGGAATTATTTACTGGTAGTGATACTGGTTTCTTTAAATTTTTACTGTGCCCCGTTATGATTTTTTTTCTTATTATTCTGAGCATCAATAATGGTTACAGTTCATGAAAAAATATCAAGCAGGACTGATTCACTACTCATATTCCTAATTTAGTGAAAATGATTTTCTGCATTGCAACCAGGATTAGTAGTTATGAAGAAAATACCAAATGGTTAAGGTCTCAGTGTAGTCAGTTTAACACAATGCTCACCGATTTCTTGGGGCTTAACAATTCGTATTCAGTTCAGATCCTTTGTGGACAATTGGGTGCATGCCTAACTTTATTGTAAGTTAAAATGACATCACTGTTTCAGTAGATTAAGCTTTCTTTGAGGTTTACCAGTTGTTACCTGCTGCAATGATTTATCCATAAACCATTCATCTCTGCTGCTTTGGAATATAAATTAAGCGAACGCCTTACTAGCTCCCTTCGTATAATAGACTGGTAACCATTACAGCTCTATGTATAATACATAAACTATTTATCTTTGCTGCACAGTGAATATTAGCGGATGGTGGATGCAGAAACACAATTTGTGGATATAGCGAACTGATATATAGTGAAATCTTCTGAGATAAACTGAGCTGCAATGGTTTTGCCTTGCTTCAGTGCTCTGTGCCATTTATTCTCTGTGTCTCTCAGTTCTGATAGCCTGTACTTTCACACCTCATATATTATAAGCAACATCCACTCTGCGTTTATCTGCTTTAAAGCATCATATAAGTAAACAAAGATTTTGTGCAGAATGAATACAATTGCATTTGATACATGCCTTGAACCTACTTTTAAATCCTAAAACACCAAATTTAGAACAAATATATTTTTTTGTTTTATGCTTTTGTTTTTAATGAAACCAAAAATCACTGCAGGGTGTTAATTTTCCTCAGCTTCTGCTATGAGCTGTTGCATCTTTTCTCTTAAAAAATGAACCATCCTGGGTTACTTGACTGGGGAACACTGTGCTGCCATTTTATTTCCTCCTGCTTGCATGCACTTGGGCTGGGTGCAAGTTCAATTTAGCCTGTGCTACAGTTGTGTATTCCAACCAGAAAGCAGGTATGGCTCTACCAACTACTCCTTCTACCGGTCCCGGGCTGGTGTTGGCATGACTTGCATAGCCCAGTCCCTCAACCTTCCCCATCTGAACACCCTCTGCCAACATCCAGTATTTTTGCTGGACTATTGCTTATACCCCCACAAAAATGGGGTTTACATGCTTGAATAGAATTATGAGTTGAAGGAATGTTCTGCACAATAACTGTAACAGAAAAATATATTGAACATTGATTTTATAATTTAAATCATTTGAATAAACTACTTCTAACGCAAGGCACTATACTGCATGACTTAGCAAAAGATTATGGCATTTAATTAATTAAGAGAAAACTAGACATACCAGCTCAAGCACTGGATGCAGAGCTGTGTTTTTCCGAGACAAAAATTCTGAGATTGCCTTGCTTACTTCTATAGTTAGTGGAAATCACTGATTTTATGGCATTTGATTATCTCCCAAAACAATGGGACATGGAGAATCCTGTAAGCTGAATTGACTTGGTTTACTGCAGTGAAAACACTGACCGTTGTTTAATTTTTTTTTTGTTTCAATTAGGAACAACTAGCTAATCTTGAACAACTTAATAAGCAACTTCTAGAAGCAAAAGAAAAGGCAGAACTGGTAAGCATAACATCTGTATATTTGCATGGGAACATTTTCCTGGTTGTTGGATTTGTAGAGATCTGAGATGGGCAGTTCTCTACACTTTCATTAAAAAGCCTTTATTCTCATTAGAATGACAACAGCAACATTTCAAGCTACAGCTCTTTATCAAGTTAATATTCAAGTGTGCAACCCCTACTTTTATAGTACTTTGATATAATACCACCTAGTGTTCCTTCAACAGTAATACACAATACAGTAAACTGTATCATATTTGATCAAATCTTTCTGGTGTGTTTAATTCCATAATATTGAATACCTACCATGAAAAAGGGGCTAAACATCCGTTAGGCAAGTGCTTCACATTAGAGTATAGCTCAAAAAATCTCCAGAAACAGATGTACAAAGTGACTTTGATATGGATCCCTGCCACGATTATAAGCTTTTCATTACATATGGATCAACACTGCTGACTTTGACTATATAAGAGTTACATTGAGTTTTCCCACAATCGCAACCCCTAATCACACGGTGCCTATAAATGGCCTATTCCATTTCCATCCAACTGACTATGGTGATTGTTCAATTGCTTAGGATGTTTTGGGGATTTGTGATGTGTGGAGTTTCTCTCTGGATATAATACAGATTTACGATGTTGCTAGTATATGCATATAGAAGATAATAATCTGTGATATACCGGTTATACAATGCTAGATATTATTCTTGAATATGCAAATACATGCATGGGATAGTTTTAGATCGTATATATAAATCTGTCTCATAACATAAGATATAAGAGTCATTTGACTGTTTGTATAACCTTGTATATTATATACTGGCCACTCACCTGACTTGTGGATCGGGTAGTGCAGCCAAGTATTAAAAGGAACGGGATCCCTGTCTCCCAGGCTACTGCATTTGGTTTTAAATAAGTTTTAACTATTAGGCATGGTGGTGAATAAAAATTGCTTTTTACACAATAGTGTTGAGATTTTTTGAGCAATACTCTAATGTGAAGCCACTGAGCCAGTGTTACACTATATATCAATAATTGTTTAGGCTCTGCTTGCTATTTAATTGGGAGAATTTTAATGCCATAATATTCTTTCATCATATACAGTGGTTATTGTGGGAAGAAGTTAGATGTTAAAAATTTATTTTTTTGTTTAATATTTTAAGACAAATCAGCAGTTTCTACTCACTGTAAATAAGCAACAGTTGGAAAGAGAGCAACTTGGAAAACAAGTCCGGTATGTTCTGTATATTGTTTATTAATCATATATGTACGTAGTTCTTAAACAGGTTTAAACACCTATCTTGAACTATCCTGTATTGTCCACCACAGCTCTTATCTTGTTAATTGGTAGGTGTTCATTGGCTAAAGCAGTGAAGAAAAACATCTGTTTGAGTAAAAAGTGAAATGCAACTTAAATTCCAAACTCTAAGCTCATCTTCAACTCTGGTTTCTGTTTGCACTTTTACTAATCTTCCATTAAAATTTATATCAAACAGAAAAGAAAACTGTAATTATTCCATAGGTATCTTCTTCAATTGTTTTGAAGGCAATTAGTGGAGCTTATCGCTACACTGTTCTGATTGAAATTAAACTATATTTTGCACAGCTGAGCAAATAATCAGTCATGAAGCAGGTAGGTAGTAGTAGTTTGGACTTAAAGGTATACCAACCAATAAATACACCATCTTTGGTGTATTTACAAATAACTTTAATAGTGCTGAAAATATTTAATAAATGTATATTGGAAAGTTGCTTAGAATTAAAGGGGTGGTTCACCTTCAAATTAACTTTTAGTACATTGTAGAATGTCCAATTCTAAGAAACGTTTCAATTGGTCTTCATTATTTATTTTTCATAGTTTTTTAATGATTTGCAATTTTCTTCTGTTTCTTTGCAGCTTTCAAATAGGGGTCACTGACACCATCTAAAAACAAATGCTCTGTAAGGCTACAAATGTATTGTTATTGCCACTTTTTATTACTTATCATTCTATTCAGTGCCTCTCCTATTCATATTCCAGTCTCTTATTCAAATCAATGCAGGGTTGCTAGGGTAATTTGTACCCTAGAAACCATATTGCTGACACTGCAAAATAGAGAACTGCTGAATAAAAAGTTAAATAATTATAAAACCACAAACAATAAAAAATGAAAACCAATTGCAAATTGTCTCAGAATATCACTCTCTACATTATACTAAAAGTTAACTCAAAGGTGAACAACCCCTTTAAGTTTTCTTTAGACACATTTATAGTTTGGGGTTAATTTGCCCTTTGAATAATGCAAAAAGTGCATCCTGCTGGAAAGCGATAATGTGAATACATTACTGCAATATTAAAGGGTAAAGGTGTGTTGTCTGCTAATTGGTCCTTGTATGAGGCCATCGAGGGGCTTACCTGACTGATATTTGGACAGTATCGCTTACCTCAAGGTGGGCATATTGTTTAAATAAATCCACTTTTTAGGCAACTTTGCTAGATGAGGAAATATTTTATGTATAACCAGTTTAGGCCTCAGACACAAATGCAGTTTTACCAAGTTTTTTGGACGCGGTTTGTGCAGCAGTCTTTAAAAAAGCTGACTGCTGCGTAAATACGCTTAGGGTTTCCAGCTTAGACAATGGCACTTATGCTAGCATATTTACAATGGCCGCTATTTTAAAAACTGTAGCGGACCTCATCAAAAACTCTCTGTAAAACCTGATGTCTGACCAAGGCCTTAAGATTTCCAAGCATAATCATCTTTTTAAAGCTTGATACCCATCAATAAACTGATAGGCTTATTTAGTCAAAGAAGCATACATTTAGACCAAGATGCAAGATGCTAAGTTTTTTTGTTAAATGTCAACTGACTATAGAATTTGCATGCTGAGTTGCTAATTAGTAACCAGGTCAGATAAATGATAAAAGCTAAAGTGACATACACTGAACTAATTGCTATGCTGAATGTTCCTTTTCCAGGTGTCCAAAGCCCCAAAGGTTTTTCCTGTTTCATCTACTTTTAAATACTAATTAATGAAGGATCAGAAACCAAGCCATATCATTTTCTTATTTTATTATGGATATTGAATTTCTTTAACAGTAACTTTGCTATGCCTGATAACACTGACATGATCTTACCACATTTCTATCAATGCATATAGTTTCTACTCTATTTATTTGTCCAGCCTTAATTTGGCTTTTATTGGTTCACTGCTTACCTTTATAATAGAGTTATCAAGTAGTCCTGGCAAAGTCAATAATCCTGTCTTTCTGTCTGCCTCATCTGCTTGGTACTTTTCAGTTCTGGTATAAGTATTGAGCACCATAAACAAATCAGTTAGGTGTCCAAATGAGATCTTCATAAACATACTGAATCTGCAGTTCCCCTCTTCCTCCACTGCCATCAACAGCAGTTGCAGAATTTGTTTCATCAGTAGCTACAGATTTAATATGAAAACAAGGCTGGCCAGAATTTGAATTCTTATTATCATTTGTTTCAACAGGCAGGCAAAACAAGAGTCACGAATAGCAACTGTGAAACTAGAAGAAACTACTCAACTAATAGAAAGCCTACAGGAGCAGCTGCAAAGAAAGGTAAGATTAAATCACATCTGACATTCAATCTATGCAGGTCACACAACTCTGAAATG
Organism: Xenopus borealis; assembly: GCA_024363595.1. Lineage (NCBI taxonomy): Eukaryota > Metazoa > Chordata > Amphibia > Anura > Pipidae > Xenopus > Xenopus borealis. The sequence continues at coordinate 65,953,138 of CM044431.1, forward strand.
ACTTCTCATAGCCTTACACATTTTAGAATACAGCCTAATCCGTAAAAACCAAATAATTGCACATGCCAATATTAATAGTATAACATTTTGATTCCCATTTGATATTTAATTAGAAGAGTATCTAGTTATCAGCTTACCATTGTTTAACTCTAATTTAAAGTTATGACAGAATCTCTCTTTCATTAAATGAAATTGCATTATAATGGATCTAATATAAATGTACTAGAAGTGATCTATGTAATATATTACATGGGCTATATTGTTCTGAAAATGGAGTATGTTCAAGGCTTTGCCCTGTTCCCATTAGGAAGATGATGAGTTGACTGCTAATGCAAAGGAGGAATCTTCGGAAAAACGAGTTCAGCAGCTTCAGGCTGCTTTCACACAGTTAGAAACCAGGTAAAAAATGTAAATATATAAACTTCAACTGACTTTCTTACCTATACTAGTCCCATACAATGTTTGTACCTATGTCAAAGCTTTTTCGACACGTTGCAATGTAATGTTGCCACACTGCCATATTTATTTTTAGTATACCTGGGAATGCATGCATGCAAATTGCATTGGTGCTGTGTATGCTTCCAAAGGCTTTTGGTTGGTGCTCATTACATGGCATCATAAGGAAGAAGTAATTCTTGTCATATGCACATCAGTTTCTGTAGCTGACAAAATAAACTGCTTTCATAATTTCAGTTAAAAATTCCTCCAAGTTTTAGATCCAAAGCACATAAACTGGCAATGTTCTGAAAACATGACTCAAATATAAGTGAAATGACTGAAAACTGCTGTAGCATAGTGCTGTTTTTCTGTAGAAAGAGCAACATACTGTTGTAAGTCTGACTATGCAGCTTCCATTGTTAGATCAGTAGAATATAGATCAAAATGTCAGTAACCTCTACCAATACAATTGAATATCTTAGAGATTTGTTTCATTGAAGTAAGAAAGTATGCATGTTTTGTATAGCTTTTGCCGAAACCTGGATTTATAATGCACAATAAAACATGTATGCATTTTATTTAAGGCTAAAAGTAGCAGTCCAGGATGTAGAAAAATTAAAAGAGGAACGAATAGCACTCGAAAAGCACATTGGGGAATTACAAGCAAAGTGTGCAGAAGTTGAAGAAGAGAAATATGATGCTGTTTCCAGAGTCCGTGACAGTATGCAGATATTAGAAGAAGCTAACTTACAAAAGGATCAGGTATAGTAGTAGTGTTGCATCCAATAATTTATGTATACATTTTATTTATATATATATATATATATATATATATATATATATAAAAAATATAATTCTAAATATATAGAATATAGATATTCATGGCTTTTGTGTATTATATATATATATATATATATATATATATATATATATATATATATATATATATACACATATACATACCATAACATACAGTGCTTATGTGTATGATGTTTGTATATGACATTTGAAGGCACTGCTAAGAGAAAAGCAAAAGGAAGAGGAGATAGAAAATATGAAAGAAGGCATGAATAAAATAATTCAAGAAGCTGCAGCAAGAACACGAAAAGAGGTAAGCCATTTTTAAGGCAATCCTTTTACTTTTTGTATTTTATTTTTTATGTGTGTGTGTATTCAAAATAGGATAATGGTCTTTGGCTTTATACTGTATTCCCCACAAATTTTGGACAAATACTGAACTGACATGCAATCCCTGTTTATCACAGTCAAAGAAAATGTAAAATACATTATCTGCGAGCAAAAATATCACATCTAGATGTATAGATCTACATATACAGGGGCACATACAATTTGTGCAGTCTGCAAAGTGCACGCCTTCAATGATAAGGCAAAAGTACATGTTTTATTCAATATAGTTTTCAATAAATATTAGGCATTAGTTTAATTGGGTCATAGGCTCAAACAGATGACACATCAGTCTGCCTATGCATATGATTCTATCCTACTGGATATACAGTGTACAAAATTGATATTTTGTCAAGGCCCAGGGGGCATGATCTAGTCTGTATAAATGAACGCAGCACTTAAAGTGAAAATGAGGTAAAGGTGACTTTATCAAATAATGTTTTATGAATGCCTTTTACAGAAGAATAAGAATCATTGCAGACAATTATTTTCTACATTCCCACTTCTTAAAGTGAAAAATAAGTGCATCAATTGCTGCCTAAAATGTTGATCACTATCTTATCACTATATTTTCAGCTTGTAACCAGTTGACCACAGCAGTACTGTTTTTCCCGCAAACAATGACATTGCACTGCATTTTATTTATTTTGACAACTCAATTGCATTATTATATTTGGATAGAGTAAGTAGACCCCCATATAGGTAATGCCTTTATAGCTCGGTTCTACGTAATCCTGTAATCTTTGTTTGAAGGCCCGCAAAGTCGCTGTATATTTGTTTGATTGTAGCCATCAGCACAATATCTCAGTGTTGAACTATGTGTGCCACAATATCTGAAATAGCTGGCTTCTCCTGGTGCAAATATTACATTGAGTTCTGATTCCAATTGCTATCTTGAAATTGAATTCTCATTATATTGCCTTAATAAATAAGGACATGTATGGATTCAAAGAAAAAGAATATATATTTTTATGATCTAACTAAAATGTGTTCACCAACTGTTCCTTTGAACAAAGCCGACCAACAAAATAATCTACTACTGTATTTTTAAAGAAGGGCCACGGTTCTTCATATTTTATTGGTATTTCCCTAAAGGACCACCAACATGGCAGACCCTTCCTACACATATGGACAAAGCTTGTGTTTGATAATATATAATACTCATATGACTTTTTTTGTAAACTTCACAAAACACTAGTATTCAATATACTTACAGTTATTTGATGAACCACTCCTAACCTCACTTCATCAAATTAAAAAAGTCTTATGTTGAGCACATGGTTTCCCTATCATTTTAACCAGATTTTTTAATTTGTCATATTAATCAGTCTAAAAGAAATCCAATCTATCTCCCTCTCCCGTTTTTTTACATCAATGACCCTCAAGAGAAAAATAAATCAAATATTCCCAAAGGGATTTTTTTCTGCCGTTCATGTAGTTCTGAATCTGCTTGCAGTTATGCCTTACCTATTAAGTGCAGTTTTATTGTTTCTTTGCCTAAGGCATGAATTCCATGGCTTTATCTATTTCTAGGGCACAGGTAGGACATTGTAGGATGGAGCAGTCTGCAAATTGGAAAGTGGAGCAAAGTATAGACAAGTATAGTAAGACAAGTTTTGCTCCATATCTACTCACCAACTCAGAGCAGTTAGACCAGCTGGGCCATGTTTATGTAGAAATTTAAAGCAAACCAATATAATGATCGATAATGATTGGAGTAAAGCATCACTGTAAAACCTGTGTAAACAAAAATATACACTGCTAGTAAGTGTATGTTTATGATACCATGCCCTAAGGCAGTCTTGTGTTCATAGTGAGAGTTGTTGATGTGCATTACAGATCACTGGAGTTTGAATCAAATGTAATTAGTTTCATCTGTGGTGCTGAGGAGGACACACACTGGGTGTTCTTTTCATCACCGCAGGACAACAAAAGAACAAACAATACAGCCAACTCATATGAGCTAAATAATGATGCTCATTGATGTTCCATTATCAGGTTTGTTCAAGTTTGCAAATAGTTAGAGTAATCAGAGAAATGACAATAGAACGAGAATGAATTGCAACACTTATAGTAATGTCAGTGCACTTTAAAAAGGGTTGCATTGATTTCCTGTGTTAGCTACAATAATAGTGAACTGTGTCTCGAGGCAGTAGAAAAACATGCACGTGAATGAATTTACACTGGAGATTAATTAAGAATTAACTACATAACACAGGGGAAATTAAACCCTAGCCTACCAGGACACCTCAGGCTGCTACTATAAGTCTACAGTCAAAGAAAAATACTGCAGCACCTCTTAATTGCAAAAATGTGAACTTGCCTTTATTTGGTCAGAAATGCAACGTTGCGGGCCAATCCTTGCCCTTTCTCAAGCATATCTCAAAGTGCACCTAACCACCTTTTTATCCCCACCCATGGGGGAGTACACTCCCTTGAGACCCACCCCCAAATGTATCACAACATGTGATCCCACATAGTATAATAAGTGAATTCAATTCATTATAGAGTTCAAATCAATTTCTTAAAATGTAGTTCAGTCCATAGTCCATCACGTGACCCTTTACTTGTAAATTATGTGTTAACCAATAATATACATTGTTTCATATGTGTTGAACCTTGCCATAAACATAGTGAAGATTACACAAAGGGTCAAAATAGGAATTAAGCCCCAAATAAAAAACATGTTTGGTACCTTCTACCCGGAGAGGAAAACTGGAACTTTTCCTCCCTGGGTAGAAGGTACCAAAAATGTTTTTTAAGGGGCAGATTTACTAAGGGTTGAATTTCGAGGGTTTAACCCTCAAATTTTTTATCAACTTAAAACCCCTCGATTTCGAATTCAAGGGGTTTTAATGCAATCCGATTTTTCTAACGTTCAAATATGAAAACTTTGATCGATCGATAAAATCGCTCGAATCAATTAGAACGATTTTAAGCATTTGATCAAATGTTTCCATCACTTGCTGATCTCCAAATCCTACCCCCATCACAAGCCACATCTTGCACTGATCAAAAAAGATTGTGATAGGCTGTTTGCAAGTTTGTATCTATGGCTCTGAATTATAAGGCTGTATTTATGCTATTAAACCAGTTGTTCAGGACACATAGTTGGAAACAGGAACATTATGGAGTAATTTGCCTGTCTGCCAATAATGAAGGATGAAGGCTGTTATTTCTGAGTGCTATGTGTATAGCATGAGGGAAGTGAATACCTTCTGTATTAAGAAGGCTTTACACTACATGTCTTAAATTGTAAAGGACTCTTTCGCTCCTTATGGCCTTCTCACCCTAACCACATTTTAATTACAAGCATTAGGACCTCTGTGCACACTTGATATACAGATTTTGAGTTGAATTTGTTGGCAGGTACATAAATTGGTGTGGAAAGTATCATACATTGCAGGAGGAACCACAATTATGAACATGAAATGGAAATTAGTCCAAACTGGAGTCAGACAGAACTGAAAAAATAGCACATTATGCCTCTGCTTGCTCATTTTCATTTCACCTTAATCAGTAATAAATAAATATATCTTTATTTTCCTTTACAATACAGTATAAGCCTCCATGTTTGGCAGTTATTATTCATGTAATTGGTTTATTTATATTTGATTGTTACAATTTCTTTTCTCAGGTAGAGAATACAAGGAAACTGTTTAATGTGCAGATTGCACGGCTTACTGAAGAACTTTCGGCTGCTCAGATGGTATGTAGTTGTACCATAATGGACTAATTGAAAGTACCATTGATTAATCACAGCAATATCAGTTCATTTAACATGTTTAAGTAAAGATTCATATATTTATCACTGTGTTGGAAAGACATGGATGTCTGTGTGCATTATGGATAAGAAAAGGCGATAGCCATAAAGAGAAAGATGACATCCGTATAGGAAGGGTGTGCTGGAAAAAAACTAAAAGAATAAGCAAAGAGGTAGACAACGGTTACACTCTCTCCATCACCTCTTTACTTACTAAGGGGATTGAGGAAAACTGAGAAGGTTGCCTAAAAATAGACATTACTCATAGCATAATTTCAAAAATGACATCTGTGAGTGATGTAAGCACAAGATCCCTGCACATACTTACAACAGTTCTCAAATCATCTGGTAGCCATTTGGGCAGCACAAAGATGCCCTAGAGATTAAGAAATTTAGGGGGGGGGGATGGTTAAAATTAATTAATCTTCCTACATTGTCTTATTTATAGTCAAGCTATATTTATATTTGAATAGCCTTATTGTTCATATAGACTTTTTGTGTTTTAAGGAATGTGGAGATAAACAGAGCCAACTTGAACGTGCACTGAGAGAAAAGCGGGCTGCAGAGGAAGAACTTGCAAAGGTAAAGATATAGTAGGCACCAATAAATAAATACAGATATTGGTTGCTGTTAATTTCCTGGTCTAAAACAATTAGCAAATTGTCACTGTGTACCAACCTGCATCTAAATTTTACCTTGTGTAGTCACATTTGCCTTTTGTCTGTAAATAACCCAGAATGTGAAACTATTCCTTACAAATTCTGAAAACATTCTTCTCTGCTGTTAACCTGTTTTTTTGAACCTCATGCTAGCTAGGAATCAGTTCTCAAAAGTATCTTTCTCGAAAGTGCTATAATACCATACTAAAGTATTTTACTTGGACTTAACCGTGAAAAAATCCTAAATGTACAGTAAAAGTGAAGACACAGCATTAGAAGGCAATGTTTAAGTAGGTTTGTTTAACTTTATAGTCCAAACTAGAACAAATATCTCTGATGGGCATCTTAAATACTTATCATCTTTGACTTCAAGCTTTCCAAGAACTGTTGGAAGTAAAGTGGAAGTAGGTGAAAGTAACAAGCGTATAAGGAGAATCACAAAAATGGTTATCGCCTCATGTAGATGTTTCTCAAAATAGGTATATTGTAGTACTTTTGCAGATAATTATGAGGGTTTTCTGGAAGACATAAAATTATTAGTTGCATTAAAGGGAGACTGTCATGGAGAAACAAAACACATTTATTTATAATGTTCTTCTCAAAACTAGTATTAATTTTTTTAAAGAGCAATAAATTTTTATATATTTAAAGGAAAACTATACCCCCAATATGAATACTTGAGCATCAGATAGTTTATATCAAATTAAGTGGCATATTAAAGAATCTTACCAAACTGGTATATATATTTCAGTAAATATTGCCCTTTTACATCTCTTTCCTTGAACCACCATTTCGTGATTGCCTGTGTGCTGCCTCAGAGATTACCTGACCAGAAATATTTCAACTCTAAGGGGCAGATTTACTAAATTTCGAATTCGAAGTTCGATCAAATTTAAATTAAAATTTAAAATTTTATTTGAATATTCGATGGTCAAATAAATTTCCCTTTAAATTTTTATTCGACCACCTACTTCACCAGGATCAAGCTACCGAATTGGGAATCATTGGCTGAGATCGAATATAAAAAATTTGTTCGAATCGATCGGTCGAATTGCCGTAAAATAGACTATCGAATTCAAAGGATTTTACTTCCCCACTATTCCCATGGTCGAATTTCGAATTTTTTTTTTCATTCGAAATTCGACCTTTAGTAAATCTGCCCCCAACTGTAACTGGAAGAAGTTTGGAAGCAAAAGACAGAACTCTGTTAATTGGCTTGTGTGAACTAACTTTATAGTTGTTTGGTATGTTTGTGTGCACCGTTGAATCATACGATCCCAGGAGGCTGTCCTTATTTTTTAAAATGGCAAATTTCTATTTATGATTACCCAATGGCACATGCTACTAAAAAAGTATATTATTATGAAAATGGTTTATTTACATGAAGCAGGGTTTTACATACGAGTTGTTTTATGCAATATCTTTTTATAGAGACCTACATTGTTTGGGGGTATAGTTCAAAAGGTTGAGAAGATCTTTTAGGTGGGTCACAGGGTCGGTTTAGTTCGGGTTTGTTGAGCTGGGGGCGGGGTTGTGGGGGGCTTTGAGGGGAAATATTTTGTGTATAGCATTTACTTCATACTGACACGTTCCTATGATTATTATAGGAACATGTCGGTATCACTTTAATGGCTTACCCAGCAGGGTGATTGACCCAGGTGTATATTTAAATCCTGGGTCCTGTGCTTATGGGATGCTGCTATAAATTAACTTGAGTTATTACTCAACCATTATTCTTTGGTGGCCCAGGTGCATCGCCCCTAACATGCAGCTAGGGTTGAAATGCAATCGCTCTTTCTGCCACCCATGTAGACAAGAAACAACTTTATTTCAGCAGTTAAAACATTCATTAAAACATAGGACAACATAATACATGCATAGCACAAGGAGTGCTCTTCGTCTTTTGTTTATTCTAAGAAAAATATACTTACATTCTTAAGTACATTATACAGTGTGAAGCAGAGGCTATTGGCACCCCAAATACATTAAATACAGGGAGGGGCAGTGGGGGGACTTTATAAACAAATACATAGCTACATAGTAAATTTACGGTTGATAAAGATAAGTCCATTAATTTTTATCCTTCTAAATTACCCCGAGTAGCTGTGTGTGTTTGTATGTACACACAGATGCACTGATCTAGTCACATACATAGACTATATATACCCATACCTATACTAACTAGATCTTAAGATCTTTTTCAACTAAAGTATTTCTTGCAAAAGGCAAATATCCTTTGTTAAGAAGCTGGAAGAGCTCTACAGCATGCTCTTGAGAGAGGTCATGCTGCCCCTTTAAATAAACCCTTCAAGAAGATTGCCATTATACAGTAAATGCATTTCTCACTGTTTCTGCACGCAAATTCATAGGATGGTCTGTTATTAACCATGCAGTTGTTATTAAAGGCTCTTTTCTTTTTTTTAATGCAGGCTTACCTTGATTAACATCTTATCCTTCATTCATTTGCTTTATAAATGCCATCTGTTCTTAAGATATTATTATAATAAAAAATATTCTTCATGCCTTGGTTAGTGCAGTGTACTATAATAGGCACACTCCTATTTTTGTATCATAACAAACTCGCTAAGCTTCAACATGTTGCTATCAACTTTGTTCTGATTATGTCAACTGTTTATTTTTTTATCTTCTCATATTCTCATTTATCGTCAATACTGAGATTTCTTGACTATTATTAATTCTATTAATTTATTATTGATTGGTTCCAATGTGTTGTAAAGTGTTGAAGGAGAAGGAAAGGCTAAAATTAAGTAAGCTTTATCAGAAAGGTATATACAAATACACCAGTAAACCCTCAAAGTAATGCTGCTCTGAGTCCTCTGTCAAAAGAAACCAGTTCTTTCATTCTGTTGTGTACACATGTGCTTCTGTATGAGACTTCCTGTTTTCAGTATAAACTCCAGGGCTAGGGCTTGAGCATGCTCAGTTTATTTCCCTCTACATTTCTCCCCTCCCTGCTGTAATCGGAGCCCAGAGCTATGAGTAAGCAGGGGGAGACTCAGGCAGGATATGGTCATGCCAAGCTAATATGGCAGCTGCTATCCTAAACAAACAGAGAGCGCTTCTAGAGCTGTTTACTCAGGTACGGTAAAGCATTCTGCAGAATAAATCTAGTATTCTAGCTTGCACTATTGTGGTTAATTTATTGCCAATAAACTGCCTCTGTAGTTTTCCTTTAACAAGTTTTAACAATTCATTCCTTCAGCCCCAATTACGGCCGGTGCAATGGCTCCTCCTACTGTAGCACTTACAGAAATAGTTTTTATTAAGGTTATAAGAAAAAACATACAAAGAACATTTTTGTTGCTTCATGTTTCAAGCACAACAAAAATTACTGTAATTTATTTTTCTTCCATTTAAATCATCTTTGTGATCTGGGCAGCCTGTGATTATCTGTTTTTCTAGCAGGTTCGGAGTTAGAAAGTCTGGAGATACTTGAGAAGTGGATGAAATCATTTAATTTTCAAATTAAAATGTTGCCTGTAAACTGAAGTTTAGGACCTAAATGGACATTTCAGAAGTAATTCTCGAACAATGTCTAGAAAAGTTAAACTGTGAAAATCAGAAATAAAATCTGTGGCATTCCTGGCCTAAGCAAATACATTACAGCAAGCATAGTAAAGGGCACATGGGTGTTTGCAATCACTTCATCTCCGGAAGAACTTTGGCAGCCAAAACACTATCTCTGCCAGCAAAAACTTTCCCAGACGTTAGCACTATCTGGCAAGTATCAGATATCCAGAGTGAAACCCCATACTGTCAGCACTAGTGTGTGTCGTATGGTTTCCAAAAATATGCTGCATACTGTTCGTGTCTGGAGCTGAATCCCGCTTCCTTTGGTATATCCTCACAAAGAAAGTGTCTGATCTCCAGATTAAGTGTTTGGTTTTTTTTTTTTTTTTTT
>CM044431.1:65963164-66023107 GCA_024363595.1 Xenopus borealis
TTTTTTTTTTTTTTTTGTTTAAAAAGTGAACATATTTTATTATGAAATCAAATTGGAAACATTAGAATGAAGTGCAGTGCTCTAAAATTGAAGCAGAGTGGTATATGTTTTAGCCTATTTAAAGGAAAGGAAAACCCTGCTTCATCTACCGCAGGAGTGTCCAACTTTTTTCTTCCCTGGGCCACATTGGAAAAAGAAAACTTATCTGGGGCTGCACATTAAATACAGAAACACTTTTGATTTGTAAAAGTAAATAAAATGCACAGAAAAGAACTACAATACCAGTCAGATAACCAGATGGAGCTATACATTGGAATATGGGACACCTGGATATTAAATTACTACTAACTGGGAAATGGGCAGCGTCCCCCCTCCTGCCTACTCCTTTATGCTTTGCAACATGACGTTTCCTCAGGAACCAAGTGTTCCAAGCTGGGCCTATTCATATCCATCCTGGGCCGCAGGTTGGACACCCCTGATCTACCTTTTTAGTAGTATGTTCCATTGGGTAATTCTAAATAGAAATTTAGGCCTAATTGGCCTAAATTGAAAATTGGCTTAACTAACAAACCAGGGGCACACATACATATTCGATCACATCAGCCAGTTAGCTATAATCAGCTGATATATATAAAATATAATTATTATTATAATAAATAATAATCTGTTGTTTAAGTATTCAATCTGGGGGGTATAGTTTTCCTTTAAAGGCACTTGTGTACAAACACACTTCTTGCACTTTTGCACAAATGGTGGAAAGTCCAGGGTTTCCACAACAGGTTAGAGTCCTGCGCTGGTTCCGTTTTCTGCTTACCCCATCTTCACTACCAGGGGCATAACCACAGAGGAAGCAGACCCTGTGGCTTCAGAGGGGCCCATGAGGCATTAATTAATGAGCAATTTCAAGATATGTTTGTAAAAAAGGACAACCTCTGCATATGTTCATGGCTCTAAAATGAATTTGCTGTGGGGCCCAGTAACATCTAGTTATACCACAACCCAACCCTACCCGCTCTACTACCACCTTTAACTTAACATGTTACCATTGACTGGAAGTGACATCACTCCAAAGGATCAATCAGGTCAAGGGGAAAAATACTTTTTCACTCAGGGAGGTGGGAGGGACTGTCACTTGGTCAGGGAATCCGGGACTTTCAACCTGTAACGTGAGAACTTTGTATATGTCGTAGTTAAAAAAATTAATTAATAAATAAAATAAACTGCATTGAATAAAGTACAATAAACATTTTCTGCTATTAGCTTGTTATACAGAAATGAAATCTATTGACTGGAATACATGGAACCTGTGGCTTTCTAGGTACTTTGGAGGCTACTAAAAACATTTACAAAAATAGCATTTTTTAATTATATAAAATAGAATTGTTGAGCCACAAAAATGGATATAGTTAATGTCAAGCATGGTACCATATTCTAGGTACTTTGGGGCACCATTTTTTGAAGCTGCTAAAAAACATTTACAAAAATAGCATTTTTAAATAATATAAAATCGAATTGTTGAGCCACAAAAATGGATATAGTCAATGTCAAGCAAGGTACTATTTTGCAGAGAAAATGGAAATCAGGCAAAAAATAACAGTTGTTTACTTGAAATGGGCTCTTCGTTTCCATATATTATATCCCATATCTGTTTATAACGGTTCTCAATAGATTTTCCAGTCATCTAAGCTATTTGCAGGCTAATTTTGTTGAAATTTAAATCTCCCTTTCCCTGTGATGTAAGGGCTCAAGTCTGCCATGGTAATAAAGTCAAAACATGTTTTGTGTTAGGTGTATCGTGACGGTCAAGTAAATGAAAGAGATTATAGAAAACAGGAGGAGCTCCACCAGCGATTTCTGACTGCTGAGCGCATGAAAGATGACCTCCAGATAAGGCTGCACGCTGCACAAAATAAAATTAAGCAAATGGAGCTCAAGTAAGCAACCATAACATTTAAATTACAGTCTCATAATTCCATAAAAGCATTCGGAGAGATGTAAAAGTATGTGTTGAGCATAACGGAAAATTATGTTAACCTCGGAATGGGCACAAAGCTACTTTTTATGATGTGTGACTGTTAGCCTTTGTTATAGAGTCATCACTTCTAATACAGGCTGTTCTGCACTTGTATGTATTGTTTTTATCATTGTATTAATTACATTAATAATGCGGAGAACATATTTTGCCTCAAACTTTATTCTTTAAAACAAATGTGCTTTGCGTCCTGTTTTATAGCACTTGCAGGCAAGACACCTTTGTTTAGGCTTTTTTAAGTTCAAGTTCTTATAAGTGTTGTGAATTGTATGGTGTATCTAGATTTTATTATATAGAAGTAATTTCAGTTTCCTGGTCACCTGTATCCACCTACACATTTCACCTGAACAGTTGGCTAAATAGACTATTTACATGCAGAAGAGCATTTTTTTTCCACTATTCAATCTCCAGTTTTTCTCTAATGTACATTTACAAAAGAAAAAAATATGTGTGTGTGAAAATATGATCTACCCACCGATTTTGCTGCCATTTTGTAAAACACTGCATTACTCCCAAGTGCAGTTTGCTCATCAGCACTGGATTTCAACCTAGGAGAAAGAAAATACAGGAATGAAATAAGACAGTCAAAGCAAAGTTACTTCTCCATTTGGAAACTAGTTTTGTCATAAATGAAAACTAAAACTAGTTGGATGTATGCAATTAGTTTTATGTAGATGCACTTTCATGTATTTTTTCCTAATGCTCTGGTTCTAGACCACTTCCATACTGCAGGTGCACAAGTTAGAAAAATTTGAAAAATGACTACTACAATAAACTCTAACTGTACAAATGGTACCTTAAAAAAAGAAAAAAAAGATAATTCAAAGTCTACTCAAGAAAAATGTTCCCTTAAGGCCAGCAACACACAGGTGTATGTAATCAGGAGAAGGGAGAACTATTGTGCCAAAAATAACCCCCCCTCCATTTGAATGGGGGGTTTATATTTGGCACAAGAAATCTCCCTTTCGCCTGAATGGGAAAGTTGCTGGTTATCACAGAAAGGTATTAGGAGTTCAGTTTGTAATTGCAGCTGCTACGTGACCATATCTATTCTTCTGTAGTAGCAGTCACTTTGGAACATAGAATCTCCCAGAAATGTGAGTCCGTTCCAATTACCCTCTATATAATAGAGAGGTGGGGGAAATATGAATTCATCTTTTCACAAGATGCAAAACAACCCTTCTACAGTTTACATGAATAGAGCTGTTATATATATATATTTTTTTAATTTTCTCTCTCTTGGCATCTGTACTCTCACTGAGGCAGATGCCTATTTCCCCAAATCTCCAATCTAATTTTTTGCTTTCTCCAGTCATATCTCAGCCGATAGGTAGGTCAAATAAGCTTTGATAACATGGTACCACTCTAAGGCTTCAAGCTCACGGGCAGATTCGGGGAGATTAGTCATCCCCAGTGACAAATATCCTCTTCTTCAGGGAGACAATCTCCCCGAACTGACTTACTCTGTCTTCCTGCCGGATTGAATGAAAAATCGCCAGCGGGATAGTACTCGCGGCACTTTGTTTTCCTGAGTCGCCCGAAGTTTTTTTTGTAAGGCAACTTCGGTTGACTTTGGCAAACAAAGTGCCATGAGTGCCTCCCGCTGGCAATTTTTCATTCAAGCTGGCGGGAAGGCAGTTTGGGGAGATTGTTGCCCCGAAAAAGATGAGATTTGTCGCTTGGGGGGACTAATCTCCCCAAATTCGCACAACAAGGTACATCGTGAACACAAGCTTCTTCCTCGTAGGCTCCCCTCGTGTGTAAAATATTCACAGGGTTGATGAAATAAAAGGAACACTTGATTATATGTATTAATATCAATTACCCAGTAAGGAGTTTACATTCAGAATAACTTCAGTCATTTTAAATTATATACCAACCATAAACTGTGTGTAGTGGAATAGTGGATCCGTATTCAAAAAACCAACAGGCTAATTGACACTATGCACTCGAGAAGTTCCTATAATGTTCAACTCTAAAGCTGGCCATACACTAGAAGATCCACTCATATGGCGAGGTTGTCTTACAAGCTGATCTGGGCCTGTCTGAATTCATCCTGTTGTCTCTGAATATATCAATTTGTTGCAGAGCATATTGAGGAATTATCATCTTGATATATAGGAACATTAATATAAGAAGATTCAGTCAATTTGCCTCATATGGACATTAATCGGACAATATTGCACCTTATGACCTACGTGGCTTACCATGCTACCATGTAGGCTCTACCATGCATACCAGTTGGCAACAGACAATGTATGTTGAAGGCAACCTTTGGTTTAGTATAAAACTCTAAACATAAACATGTAAGAAGAAAGGTGAAAGACAACTAGTCAGACCATATTCATTTCCATTACTCACAAGTGCGGGGTCTGTGTGCCATTCACTAGCTCAGGGTTCACCAACCTTTCTTACCCGTGAGCCACACTTGAATGTAAGAACTGTTTGGGAGCCACACAAGAAAGTAAAAAAATTCTTGGGATGCCAACTAAAGGCTGTGCTAGACTAATTAATAGCCCCACGTGGACTGTTACCTGCAAGAGGCTCTGTAGAAGTAAACCTGTGTCTTCATTCCTCTAAAACTTGAATTTAAGCCAGGGATTTCAAAACAGGCACTTACTGTTAGGCCACAGGGAGCAACCTCAATGGGAGTTGTGAGCAGCATGTTCCTGACGAGCCACTGGTTGGGGATCACTGCTGTAGGGTATGCATCTTTGTGCAGTGGCCATGGATTTCAAAGGTTTCAAAACAGCAGTCCTGTTTTAAGGTCCAGTTTTGTGAAGCTTGTGACATACAGATTTTGCGAAGACTGGGTCTAAGAGGTGCTGATTTTGTGGTGTTTGCAGTAACTATGCCGTAAAAATTCTCCGTGAGCTTTGAGTTGTGGCAACTGTTTCTCCTTACCAATGCAGTCCCTTTGTTGTTTTTGTAGTGTTTGTACCTGATGTATATGCAGCTTGAGCAATGACCATTGTGGGTTTTTTCTAGTTGCTAGCACATCAAATTACAGATATTCAAACATCATTCATAGTTGGCACATACTGCTAACAACCCAATATAACTTCATACTGCAGCTGCATTTGTAATCCTTTAGTTACTTCCAGAGACTAGGCCATTTTGGAGTCACAAAGGAATTTTTCTGCCCTGAGGCAAATTGCAGAGACTTCAAATGGGGGTTTTCTGCCTTCCTCTGGATCAACTAGCATTTAAGCAGGCTAAAATAGTTAAAAGTTTGAACTTGATGGACGGGTATTATATTGTATAATACAGTAGAACCCCCATTTTACATCCCCTGATTTTAAGTTTCCCCTCATTTTACATTGTTGTTTTGTGGTCCCACCTATATATTATGTATAATACATTTCCCTGATTTTAAGTTTTCCCTGATTTTACACCATTTTTTTCTGGTCCCCTGAAAAACGTAAAATGGGGGTTCTACTGTATATGTATATATTTTTCTACTTTCGGTAGAATTGTATACCTCTTCTGTGCTCTCTGCGATGTCCTGTTCTATTGACCAAAAATAAAGTACCAAGTCATTGAAGAATTAAGATGCCCTGAAGGAAAAATCTTTTTATTAGACTCTGACTTCCAACGTGCTTCTTTATTACTCTCATCCCTTTTTATGTGACTGTTAGTTTCCATTATTTTATCATTCTAGGTTGGTTTATGAGCACTTCCTTCCTTTCAGCAGCATAGATCTGTAAATCATACATATATTCTTTCTGAAAGCTTATGATTAGACCAAATGCTGCAATCCTCCAAAAGGCATGTGTTTTTTTTGTTGTGTCTCCATTCACTCTGTTTCAAATTAAAAGGACCGATAACCTCAAAACTTGGGATGGCATCATAAATAATATATATTTTTCAACTCTTACCCATTAACACTTTTGAAGAGCACTTTATTTTTGTACAAAATGTATAGTGCAGAATCAAATAAAGGCTGCTGTATGTGCTACATAGTTAACGCTCCTTATTTATATATATATATGGTAAATGGTAACTATTTTACAATGTTTGCTGCTGACTGAGTGTGATGTAATCATATGTAATTTAGTCCCTGGGATTTAAAGGGCAAATAAATGGAAATCATTCATTTTCAATGGGGTAGTGATTAAAGCTTGATTTACACACTAAAATCAATTGCCATCAGTGGTGTAAACAACACATTAAAAGCATTGATTCCCTTTCATTTGAAATATATTCATTGGGAATAAAATGTTTTTGACAGCTACAGATCTCATTGCCTTATAATACAAATCTTGGCTATAGTGTGCATTAATATTGTGGTGATATCCCTCCTCCTCCTTTTGTAGCTATTTAAACACCCTAATGCTTCCTGTTGTAAGAATCACAACATAACATTACCAAGTTAGCTGCTCATAATTGTCAGTACTTGAGCCATACATATGACATCAGAGAAATATCTGTTAGTAATGCATAGGATCACAAAGTAATATCTCCTCTTCTGTTCTTACCTGCTGATGTAATATGTGTGTGCTGCAAATGATGAACTAAACACACACAGGTTTTTTAAGAATGAACCACAATCAACTAAGCTGTCTTGACTGATGTTTCAACCAATATATTATAAAGAGTTAGGACAGGAAAATGCAACAGAGAATAGAGAGAAAGAGATAATTTGAGCAGGCTTTCAGTCACTGTACTTTGTGATTTGTCTAGCTTTAATGAGGATCTCTCCAGATGCCATGAAACAATAGAGAAGCTGAACAAGACTTTGGAATCTGAAAGAGAGAGCAGCAATTCTGTAAGTGAAGAAAGACTGAAACTTGTGCAGGAGAATGAACAGTTCCGAAAAGAAGTGGAGGAATGGCGGAAAACTGCTACAGAAATTCAACAAAAGGTCAAATTTCAGGTACGCAATGAATATATATACTGTAGGATTACAGGTGGTGTGATAACACATGGGAGTTCCAAAATAGGATACAACTGGCCTTTATTTTTAGGAAGAAAAAAAACAAAAAAGCTTGAGCAAGCTTTCTTACATTTTTGCAACTCCTGCTTCTCCAGGCATATGTAGGCGTATTTATTTGTGTGCAAATGTTGCTGTCCATCAGTTGCAGGTTAAACAAAAATTAGATCCATACCACCCCCCAGAAATGTTGATACAATAACTTAGGCCAGTGTAAGCCAAGACAATAAGGGACCAGACAAAGCTCAAAGCTAAGAGACTTAAGGCCCCCATAAACGGGCCGATAAAAGACAGAGTCGGCAGCTTATTGACCCATGTGTCGGCCGCATCTGTACATGTATGCAGTCCCACGATCCGACCACCCGTATGGGATGCATTATGATCCAATCATTGGGACCTAGAGCCCGTTATCGCCCTCCTCAGTGTGGACACATTGGGGAGGGATCCGCTCGTTTGGTAAAATCACCAAACGAGCCGATCTCCCTGTTGTGTATGGCCACCTTAAGGGCCCTTACACACGGGCGTTTTTACCTGCGCTCCCCTGCGTTCCGTTTTGCTGCGTTCAGCCGCAGGGGAGCGCAGGTATAGACGCACTCAATTATTTTCAATGGGGCTGTACTCACACGAACGCATGTAGGCGCCAAACGCAGGAAAAATGCAGCATGTTGCGTCTGAATCTGCGTTCGGCGCTTACACGCGTCTCGTGGGTACAACCTCATTGAACAAAATGAGGTGCGTCTAGACCTGCGCTCCCCTGCGGCTGAGCGCAGCCAAACGCAACGCAGGGGAGCGCAGGTCCAAAACGCCCGTGTGTACCGGCCCTAAGGAATACAGAAATAAAGGGAGTAAGGCAGGTTGTAGAGAATCATTAATGTAGGTGTATAATCTGTATGGTACAGGTTATTTTTGTACTGCTGCAGTATATAATTTACCCTATAACCAGCCAGCCATTTTTTCAGCACTTCTTTCCCTGTGCAAATGCAGAGCTGTGATTGATTGCCCACATCTAATTGTGCTTCCGGAGCAGGTGTTAAGACATTCCCACATCTAGTTTGCAACACACACAGGAACCAGAGAGGATCTACGATGATCTCAAATAAAGTAAAGCAAACGTTTAAAGCAGGGGTCACATGTTATTTATGATTGGCTTCATAATTAGGTTTGGAAATCCAGTAAACACAGATTCAAAATAATATTGTGCTGTTTGGAGATGGGAAAAACATCATGTGCAGTTTGCAGATGGCATAATTAAGTCATTGAAGAAATAAATTGTATGTTAATTTTTATTACATGATTGTATGATGCCATTTTTCCCCTGTAATAGATTAGCACATTGGAGCATGAGTTTTCTGCAAAGGAGCAAGGCTTTGAAGTGCAACTGCAAGAGATGGAAGACAGTAAGAGAAATTCTATAAATGAGCTGAGGAGGCTTCTGTTGGCTCAGCAAAAAGCAACCAACCAGTGGAAGGAGGAAGCGAGAAAAATAACAGACAGTACAGAGGCCAGGTTGGGGAATATGCGGTATGTACTGTTAAATAGAAAAAGTGCTTTGAAAACATAGATCTTGTTATTCTTTACATTTCTCAAAAATATATTGAGGCATCCAGTTATTTTTCTGTTGAAAGTCATTTTTAATAACAAAATTGCGGCTTTGAATACAAAAGATATGCAAAGTGTTTACAATAAGTCTTGTAAACTTTACTGAACATTGAAGTGCATTTTGCTTGCTTCTGATGTCTTTATTACTCCATCCCAAAGTCTAGGAGGCAGAGGTAGATGGAAGTTTATGAGGAGGCCCGTATTGACTTACTAGGGTTTGTGCTGTATGAATTCACAAACGACCATGCATAGTTCTGTTTACAGTGAATTAAAAAAAATATTGATGGCACCAATTCTTCATAAATACCTCCCTGGTCGTTAGATTGTGGAACTTTTTTACGTGCCATTGGCTACCAGGGGCACCCTTACTAGGGATCAGGTGTGCTTGCGGTTGGCATTCCAATTAGTCCAACAGGTATTAAGTTGGCAAGAGGTCAGGGCTCAATCAAGTTCTTCCACTTCTATCTCGGAAAACCCATTCTGTATGAACCCAGCTTTGTCTAGGGAGGCATTATTGCTTTTACAGGAAAGGGCCTTCCCCAAATTGTTGCAATTTATCACCCTAAAATACAAATTTCACTGCTTTCTCCAGCCATTGCTTGGCATTGCACTTGGGGCTCCTCAATTTGTTTGCCTCTGATCATATAGACCCCGTGCTCCCTTTCAATAGTTTTTGTGCTTTCAGGTGAAAATGGGAATAAATGGGTCAGTAAAGGGCAGTCTAAAGATGCCTAGACCATTTAGGCTGGGGACAGACAGGGAGATTCGGGGAGATTCTGTCGCCTGGCGTTTTTAGCAGGTGACAATCTCCCCGAATTTCCTTCTCCCTGTCTGCCGCTAGTATAAATGACAAAGCGCCAGCGCCTGTGCACACGCGGCGCGGTGATTTCCGGAATTGCTCGAAGTTTCCTCATGAAGTATCTTCCGGCGATTCTGGAAATCGCCGCACCGTGTGTGCACAGAGCCGACGCTTTTACATTTCAACTAGCGACGGACAGGGAGAAGGACGTGCGGGGAGATTGTTGCCTGCTATTAAACGCCAGGCGACTGAATCTCCCCGAATCTCCCTGTCTGTCCCTAGCCTAAAGGAGAATTCAACCCTGTAAAAAACAGTAAGCTGATTATTGACAATACATTAGCCACAACAGTGCAAGTCTAGTGCTTTGCCCTCAAGGAGCGCTATATAAATAAAAATATACATACATACATACAAGTCAGAACGCCATTTTAATTCTTTAGAATTCTTTTCCATACCTGAGTAAACGGCTTTAGATACTGTTACTATTCAGTCTCTCCCTGGTCACTCATAGCTCTGTGCTCAGATTACAGCAGCAAGGGGGGAGGAGAAAACTGAGCATGCTCTAGCCCTGGAGGTTTAAGCTGAAAACAGGAAGTCTGATACAGATGCCCATATGTACACAATAGAAAGAAATGTAGTGCTTCTTTGGACAGAGGACTCAGAGCAGCATTACTTTGAGGGTTTATTTGTATATTTATGTAAACCTTTCAGATAAAACTTAGTTTTAACCTTTCTTTCTCCTTTAATTAAAAATATATCTGGAAGAAACCTATCATGCTTAGCGTTATTTAATATTTTTGAAAAGATTAATGGGCAAATTAAAATAGAATTAAAAAACAAAATATTACTTTGCCCTTTAATAGAAGGCTGGCTTTTGATATGAGACATTAAATAAATTATCCCACCTAAATTAGGTCTGCTCCTGCAAAACACTTTTTTATCAGTGATGTCTTTTAATTGAGCTCCAAATCCCTTGACAAATTACAGCCTTTTACCACATCAGCAAAACGAGATCTTAATCAGTATTAGTTCTGTAAAACCTGTTATTCTGTATGCTATGGACGGTGTCACGGCCAAAGAGCTGCCTCTCTTTTTTTTGCAGCTGAAAAATGTTTTCCAATTTCTTTTTTTACCCTGCATAGAAAAATGCAAGAAAAAGAGGAAACGTAAAAACCTGCCACGATTTAACGGCTTTCTACAAATACATATAGCATTCTGTATACATTTCCTTCACACTAAATGCCCTTTAGATGACATTTTTGCTGAGGTTTGAAGCTCATCCAAGTGCTTTGCTGTTCCAAGGTATGCTAATGAAAGCCTTGCTCAGCAGAATTTAATGTTTCTCTTATTTAGACTGATTTTAAACAGGTTCCACAAATACCTGCCAGCCACAGCTACAGAGCTGCTACACAAATGGAAAGAGAAGTCTATTTTACAGGTGTTGGGCAGCGAATTCCACACTGTTTATTCTCACCAGAGATGAAGCCGCGCCTGACTTTTTTTCCTTTCCGTTTGGAAAGGGTCTTTTAATATTTTTTTTTTGTCTTTTGCTGTTTGTGTGCTGACAAAAGATCTGTAAACCTTTCAGTGACTGAGCTGGAACGTTGCCCGGATTTTTAAATTGCCATCGGAGTCTCTCAGCAGCTTAATAGAACTTGTATCTCTGCAATACATCGAGACAGACAGTGTAATCTATTGTCATTGGGTGGGTTTTGAGGCATCTGTTTTTCTTGGCATTTTGCAAATTGCAGCACCTCTTTCCTAAGCAAAGCGATGATTATGTTTTTTTAAAGGCACACATGTTTTTTTCCCTTTGTGCTGTATATATATATATAGCACGACAATAACCATTCATATTCATTAGAACTAGGGATGCACCAAATCCATTATTTTGGACTTGGCCGAATCATTTGCGAAAGAATGGGCCAAATACCGAACCTAATTTGCATATGCAAATTAGGGATGGGAAGGGTAAAACATTTTTTCTGACAAAAAGTCACGTGGCTTCCCTCCCCGCCCCTAATTAGGATTTAGCTGGGCAAAAGGATTCTGCTGAATCCGAATCCTGCTGAAAAAGGCAAATGCCAAACCGAATTCAGTGCAGGTCTGAATATCTTGTTAGATGGAAGAGCAGTTTGAAAAATCCATTGTAGCTGTGTCTCCATTATCTGTTTTGAATTCCTTCTCGGCCTTTTGGTCAAGTGTAGTACCTTCTTATGATCCTATGTGAGGAAGTGGAAACACTTTTGGCCATAAAGATCATGTGTAGTCAGATACACTTGATCCTCTGGTATAGGCACAGAAGTGGAAGCTTGATGATGGCTTTGAGCTGTGAGCCCCGAATGAGCAGGGTGGTTTTTTCCAGCCGCCAGCTGGAGCCTTCACAAGGCAATTAATGTAATTGCACCGCTCATTCCAGCACCCTTTTCGTGTTTGGTTTGAGCACCCTGGATGGGGTCACAGTCCCTTTGGCTGGACTCGCAGGCCATGACACGCCCTGGGGGGAAGCTTTGGCAGGACCCAGGGTACACGGGACTCCCCCTAGCTTCGGCTACTATAGTTCATATAAACAAGCTGCTAAGTAGCAATGGCGGAAATTGAAAAACGGCTATATGGCACATTATGTTCTACAGAGCTTATCTGCTGTGTAACCTGAGCATTTTCTCCTTTGAATGGCTGCTCCCGTTGCTACACAGCAGCTTATTTATATAAACAATAGAAGTGTTTCTGAAGCAAACACTGCAATTTTACCAGTGCAGGACAACACTGCATTACTTTAAAACAATTTCATTTTTCTATGTTACTGGACCTTTAACTTTTAGTATGTTATAACATGACCAATTTTAAGCAACTTTTCAACTGGTCTTCATTATTTATTTTTTATAGTTTTTAAGTTGTTTGTCTTCTTTTTCATACTCTTGCCAGAATTTAAAAGGGGCTCACTGACCCCATCTTAAAAAACAAATGCTCTGAAAGGCTACACATTTATTGTTATTGCTACTTTTTATTACCCTTTTTTTTTATTCAGGCCTCTCCTATTCATATTCCAATGTCTTATTGAAATCAGTGCATGGTTGCTAGGGTGATTTGGACTCTTATCAACCAGATGGCTAAAACTGCAAACTGGAGAGCTGCTAAATAACTAAAAACAAATACACAAATAATAAAATAAAGACCAGTTGCAAATTGTCTCTGAATATCTCTCTCTACGTCATACTAAAAGTTAATAGAAAGGTGAACAAGCCCTTTAACGCTGGCAAGATCTGCTTGTTTGGTGAAGTTGCCAGAACTTGCAACCAATTTGATTTGGCAGCCAATATGATGGGCCAGACTGGGATGATCCAAATGTATGGCCCCCTGCCAGCAATCGGATCAAAATTGTGGCTTATGTAAGAATAATGAAAGATGCCTTGATAAACAACACCACAGTATACATCATTGGCTGTTCTACACTTCTGTTACTGGGGAATCAATCCATTCTTTGGTTACAATGGTTTTATTCTATGGTTGGAAGAACCTTGAAAACTGAATGTAAAAGAAAAAGAAACTTTGCTTTCGGGTCAGTTTAATGATATTTATAATTATTTTCTGTAGAACTTAATATTTGCCCTGGCACATAGGTAGTATCTATTTCATATTTTGTATTGTTTTTTTTTTTAATTTACAGCTAGGCACAAAGTTTGAAGACAAAACGCGCCAGGCTTTATCCCACAGTAGGCACTTAGGTTGTTAATGAACTGAAACGCGTCGGGATTTATGCCACAGCACCCACTTGGGTTTTGATTAACTGAAACGCGTCAGACTTTATTCCACAGCAGCCACTTGGGTTTTTAATGAACTGAAACGCGTCAGGCTTTATTCCACAACAGCCACTTGGGTTTTTAATGAACTCAAATGCGTCCAGCTTTATTCCACAGCAGCCACTTGGGGTTTTAATAAACTGAAATGTGTCCAGCTTTATTCCACAGCAGTCACTTGGGTTTTTAATAAAATGAAACACGTTAGGCTTGGTGTTTTAAAGGAATAGTTCAGTGTAAAAATAAAAATTTGCTAAATAGATGGGCTATGCAAAATAAAAATGTTTCTACTATAGTTAGCCAAAAACATAATCTATAAAGACTGGAGTGACTGGATGTCTAACATAACATAACACTGCTTTTCAGCTCTCTTACCCTGAGTTAGTCAGTGACTTGAAGGGGGGGGGGCACATGAGACATAACTGTTCAGTGAATTTGAAATTGATTCTCAACATTCAGCTAAGATTCAAAAGCAACAGTTACGACCCATGTGCCCCCCCTAAAGTCTCTGATTGGTTACTGCCTGGTAAATAATAAGTGGAAGAGAAATGAAAAGTAGTATTCTGTTATGTTAGACATCCAGTCACTCCAGCCTTTATACATTACATTTTTGGCTAACTAACTATATTAGAAACATTTTATATTTTGCACAGCCTATCTATTTACCCAGTTTTTATTTTTACACTGAACAATTCCTTTAACGAACTAAAACGCGTCAGGCTTTATTCCACAGCAGCCACTTGGATTTTTAATGAACTAATAAAAAGTAACTTTTTGGGAACGTGTGCTCCATACCTTCCTTCATTTTATTTTAAACAAAGTTTGAACTGCACACATTTTAAGAAGCCAGCCGTAGCCACAACAAAGCTCACTACACCGAGCACAATAACAATGCAGTTTCTCGCCTACATTTTAAAATGCAAGAATTCATTAAGCCATATGATTTCCGTCCATATGCCCCATAATGTCTTATGGGCATCATAAATAATGAAGAAATTAGAAGAACCCACAGACTTTTCTTTCCAGTGTGTGTCAGCCAGCTGGTATTACTTCATTCTGACAAGTGAATACATTTCCAAGCTCCTGTGTACAAAACAAAATCAAGAAGCTCTCGTTCACAGAAGGAGTTCACAGCGACATAAAATCAATGGGGAAAGGTAAAAGAACGCTAGTTTGCCACTTGAGAGCAGACAGCATTATAGTTCAGATAAACTCACTGTTAAGTTTTGCAGTTCATGCTTCTATTTGTTGGCTGCTAGTTTTCTCTCTGTTCGGATACTGTTTCCTGTGTATTTATAATCACAGTTTGATTGCTTTCTTAGAATAAGTCATGGGTGACACATATACAGGTGCTGAGTCATTAGAAATGTTAATAATCTCAAGGAATAATAGAACAAAATACATCTGGAAGATCTGGGCATCACAATATCACACACCTCACCTCCCTTACATGCAGATACCATATAATTCACACTGTACAGGTATGGGATCCGATATCCAAGAAAGCTCCAAATTATGGGGCAGCCGTCTCCCATAGACTCCAAAATAAAAGATTATTTTTCTTGGTATAAATAAAGCAGTACCTGATCCCAACCTCATTGGAGGCACAACAGTCCTATTGGGTTTATTTCATATTTAAATTACTTTTAAGTAGACTTACAAGATAGAGATCCAAATAACAGAAAGATCCCTTATCCGAAAACCCACAGGTCATTAGCATCCTGGATGAACGGTCCCATACGTGTATTAATTCATATACAGGTATGGGACCTGTTATCCAGAATGCTCAGGACATAGCAGATATGTAGCGGATAAGCTCTGTAGAACATAAATGTGTTACCTGTTATCCACTATTTAACCTGTGCCATATAGACATTGCTACTCAGCAGCTTGTTCATATGAACTATAGTAGTGTTTCTGAAGCAAACAGATCCGTTTTACCAGTGCAGGACAACACTACCACATTAAAACACTTTCATTTTTTGGTGTTACTGTTCCCTTAGGTCTACTAGAAAATCATGTAAACCTGAAATAAACCCAATAGGCTGGTTTTGCTTCCAATAAGGATTCATTATATCTTAGTTGGGATCAAGTACAAGCTACTGTTTTATTATTACACAGAAAAAGCAATAATTTCTAAAAATGTGGATTGGTTGAATAAAATAGTCTATGGGAGACGACCCTTATGTCATTCAGAGCTTTCTGGATAACAGATCCCATACCTGTACTTGCATATAGTTTGTCTTATTTTATAGATAAGTGGTTTAATGGGTTAAGTGACTGATGAACTCACTGTCTAGGGCAGTGATCCTCAAACTTGGCCCTCCAGCTGTTGAGGAACTACAAGTCCCACAATGCACTTGCCTGACTGTGGCTGTCAGACTCCTTCATTGCATTGTGGGACTTGTAGTTCCTTAACAGCTGGAGGGCCAAGTTTGAGGATCACTGGTCTAGGGAGTGATATGTATAAGGCGATTGGCATGTATTTTTTTATTGAAATATGCATCATCTTACCCAAGGGAAGAGATTGCGAAAATGAGTCTGGCTGCACTTTTCATCACATGGTAATGATGGTTGCGCACACACAATTTGTTTAGATAACTTTTAATGATACTGTTGAAGAGTGAACTGTAACTAATCAAGTATTATAATAATAATTCACTTCACATGAACCTGAGATTACAGCTACTACCGATATGAGTGTATTATTATATAAGAGAGTATTATGCTGCTCCATAACTGCTCACTGCCAGAAGAATTTTGTATTTCATTTGCATTTGTAGGCAGACAATTTTTGAAAATTTTTTGTTTTCTCACTTTAGAGGCAATTCCCAGGGGGGGGGGGGTAATTTTATTTTAACCAGGACATTTTTTGTGTAATTCCTCCTATTTCTTGATATTTACAGGATCTTCTCTCTGAGGCCATTAGGTGCCAAAGCAAAACATCCTAAATATGAATTTATTTATTTATTTATTTTTTTTGAAAGAATGATTTTTTCGTTTTAAAGGGGAAAAAGAGAGGGGGAAGAGGGGGAAGCGGGGAGGAGTTGGGATATTAACAAAGAATCAACAAAAGAATATACAGTCCAAACTTATAATACAGTCTGCATTGATTTCTCTGCATTGGCAATGTCATTGTACTTATACAGTAGTTGTCCTATCATATATTAGACAGAAAGTTCCAGGACTTGGTAGTGGGGGGTGGGGTCTGTGGCTCAGGTTCTGGGTGTGTCTCTAACCATGGGGACTGGATTTTCTCGAACTTATCAGACATCCTCTGCCTTCATAAGTTAACCAGGCTTTTATTAATAACGGAGAAGCAATGCTGTAGTGTAGGGGGATAAGGGGATATCCATTTCATTAACAGCAATCTTTTAGCATAGAATACAACAGGAACACATATTCTGGATTTAGCTTGCAGGAGCAATCTCTCGACTATGCCCATCAGACACATCTCGGGAGTGATTGTCCCCGGGAATGCCAGCTGATCACATAGGTGCTTTACTATTTTTGTCCAGAATCGGGAGATAAGGGAACATTCCCAGACCATGTGGTAAAAATTAGCATCAGGTTGCTGACATTTGGGGCATTTAGCTTCTGGGGATCTACCAATTTTTTTTTAGATTCACTGGGGTGATATTTGTTGAATAATCTTGACTTGAATTCGGTCGAATTAGGAAGTCGTAGAGACCTTCTGTAGACTCTTCCCAGTCATGTGAGTCTAGCGATGGTAATACTGCTTGCCATTTTCGTTGGGCTCTTTCAAAGGGGGCCTGAAAGCAGATTATTAGCAACCTGTATAAGAGATATATAGAGACCAGTTTTCCTTTGCTCGCGTCCCATGGGGACTCTTCAAACCTGGGAGAGTCATATGTAATTTGTAAAGAGGAGAATTGTGCTCGGGTATAGAAGCAGGCCGGGGGTTCTGCAGGTTGGCGGGTTGAAGGTCGGGTCACGGATCCTCGCCATAGCGATTTTTACTCCTTTTTCTGAGCATGTCTACTACTGATGATGTCACTTCCGGTTTACAATGACAGCACTTCCTGATTCTTGATGGTCAGCGGGTCCGGGTTGCGGATCGCGGATACAGTTCAGGTCACGGGTCCAAGCGGGTCCGGATTGCAGGTTGCAGGTTTGGGTCGGGTGCCGGTCCCAAAAAATTGACCCGCGCAGGACTCTACTGTAGACGCCTGTAGGGGACATTGCAGAGTGATTCTAGTGAACCTAGTAGCTTGTCCAGTAACATGCTGTTAGGATTTTCCTCTTCTTGGTGAAACCAGGGGTGGATATGCTATAGCTGACCTGCTATACAATAGAGCAGTGATCCCCAACCAGTAGCTCATGAGCAACATGGCCTCAACATGGCTCCCACTGGCCTCAATGCAGGTGCTTATTTTTAATTCCAAGCTTGGAGGCAAGTTTTGGTTGTATAAAAACTAGGGATGCACCGAATCCAGGATTCGGCCTTTATCAGCAGGATTCGGATTCGGCCGAATCCTTCTGCCTGGCCGAACCGAATCCGAATCCTAATTTGCATATGCAAATTAGGGCCAGGGAGCTAAATCACGTGACTTTTTGGCACAAAACAAGGAAGTAAAAAATGTTTTCCCCTTCCCACCCATATTTTGCATATGCAAATTAGGGTTCGTATTCGGTTCGGTATTCGGCCAAATCTTTCGGGAAGGATTCGGGGGTTCGGCCGAATCCAAAATAGTGGATTCAGTGCATCCCTAATAAAAACCAGGTGCACTGCCAAACAGAGTCTCAATGTAGGTTGACTATCCACATAGGGGCAACCAAATGGCCAATCACAGCACTTATTTGGCACCCCAAGAACATTTTTCTTGCTAGTGTTGCTCCCCAACTTCTTTTACTTTTGAATGTTGCTCATGGGTTCAAAAGGTTGGGGATCCCTGTAATAGAGGAACAAATGTGGGAGCCCCAATCCCCCCCCCCCCCCCCCCCCCCCCCCATCAATGGGAGCAGTTAAAGAAATCCAGGACATTCTGGGTGGTTTTTCAGCCCATAAAAATGGAACAAGTAGGCGAGATCTGAGATGGTAAATTCATCAGCGCGTATAACAGTTTCGGCAAATATATCATTTTATAAATGTTAACTCGTCCCCATAGTGTCATTGGTAGCCAGGCACTTATGTTTACAGTTTTATGGCCAATATGTATCTATGTGGCATAAAGGGGATCCAAAATGGAAATTGATTAATATCAATATATACTTCTCTAGTCCATACAGACAAGGGGGATCATTTATAAACAAAGGGCAAATTGGAACCTGGGCAGTAACCCATAGCAACCAATCAGATTAGCTTTTTTCAGTCAGCTGCAGGTTCGACACTGAAAGCAATCATCTGATAGGTTGCCCTGGGTTACTGCCCACTTTTTATAAATGATCCCCAAGGTGTCTGTGAGCCAGTCCTCCATACAGGGTGTGGCATTTATAGGCATGATAAAACCAAGTTGGTAACCATTATCTAGAAACCCATTATCCAGAAAGCTCTGAATTATGGAAAGGCAGTTTCCCATAGGCTCCACTGTATCCAAATAATCCAATTTATTAAAAATGATATCCTTTTTCTCTGTAATAACAAATAAACAATACATTGTACTTGATCCAGACGAAGATATAATTAATTCTTAGTGGAGGCAAAACAATCCTTTGGTGTTTATTTTTGGGGTTATTTTCTAAAATCCAAATTTTTCTCATAATATATCATTCAAAAACTCCATAAATTGAGCCAAAACCCAAATCGTATGGATTTTTTATTGGATTTTTGGCTAAACCCACCACAGACCATTATAGCTTTAAATAGGGATAGGTGCCTCTCGATATATATAGGACCTCAACAGGTCTGAGATGGTCGATTTTAGGAGATTTTTGCAGCATTGCAAGGTTTTTTTCCACAAAATATTTGAGATTTTGCCCCAAAAAAAAGCATGACCAGAAAAAATTGAGGTTTAGTAAACAACCCCTTTAATGTTTACATGATTTTCTAGTAGACTTAAAGGAGGTCAAACTATAATGCGCTAAATCCCATGCCCTCCTCCCCTGTAAGCCCCCCTTCCCCCCCGAGCTACCAACCCTCCCCCCCCCACATGGGCAAGTGCCCCTAAATTGCTACTTACCCAACGCTACGAAATAAGTTGGAGCTATAGAAATACATGTTAATAATAATAAATACCCCCTCGACAGAGGTCCTGACTGGAGTTTGCAGGTGCCATCTTCTCCCCAGCCGTCTTCTTCCTGGATTCTTAGTTGCTTGGCGGCACATGCACAGTAGGAGCATTTGCTGGATTAGCTCTACTGCGCATGTGCCAAAAGAGCAGTAGAGCTGAACCAGCAAATGCTCCTACTGCGCATGCTCCTCCAAACGGCAATGGATCCTGGAAGACTGCATGAGAGAAGCTGGCGCCTGCAAACTCCACAGTCAGAACCTGCACTGAGGGGGTAAGTCGCAACTTAGGGGAATTTGCCCAGGGGGGAGGGGGGCATGGAGTTTAGTGCATTATAGGTTGACTCAGGGCCGGAACTAGGGGGCAGAGTAGGTATGTGCCTAGGGTGCAAAGCTGGGGGGGCGCCAGGCACGCACCTTCTCTCCAACCCCCTAGTCCGTCCACGCTTTATCTTTCATGGCTCAACTTTGTGCATGTGCGCTCGCGGCTTTTCGCGTATGCGCGCTTGCGGGTTTTCATGCATGCGTGCTCGCAGCTTTGTGCGGGCGAATGCTGCCTAGGGCTCCTGCCCAGGGTGACCCGGCACTGCATTGACTTCACCTTTAAGGTATGAAGATCCAAATCACACAGTGGTCCATTATCTGGAAAACCTTACGGATAATAGTCCCAACGCACTCGCACACCCTGGCCTTCACCACGTGTGATTCCCTGGTGCACAGCAATTAGGGTTGCCACCTTTTTTTGAAAAAAATACCGGCCTTCCTATATATTTATCTTTTTTTCCTATTAATAACATTGGGATCCACCATCAAAAATACCGGTCGGGCCGATAAAATACCGGCCAGGTGGCAACCCTAACAGCAATGGAGGAATCGGCCACCCCCTCTATACAATGGATTCAAAGAAATCGCTGGCACACAGGTACAGCTAGCAGGATAAACCTTGCTAATTCTTTATTGCAGCCATTATCTGGAAAACCCCAGGTCACAAACATTATTATTATTATTTACTTTCAAAAACCATATGGCTTTCTTGGGTCATCTTAGTATCTGATTTATTCCGTTTTGCTGCCAATCTTTGTTTTTTTTTCCCTGAGATGGTTTTTCAAAAAAAAAATTTTAAATAAATAACTCTGCACCTAAAACTGGTAAGCATAAACCACGTGTGACTCACCAATAGGAATTCACCAATGTTTTAAGGAACTGAATGCTCACGCCCAGAGACTTGAGCATCAATAAATCAGCCCCCTAATGTTAGGGACTCTTGCAACATGTTAAAGGGATCCTGTTGGGTGAAAATATTTTCCCCAACCAAAGGTGCTGGCTAATAGAGCCCACACTCAGGTTTGGGGTAACAGTACTTTTTGTTTTTTAAATTGCCCCCACGCCAGAGCTAGGCCACCCACACTGGGAGGTAGATCCCAGATTGAGCGGCCATGTTGGGGCACATGCATAATGAGTGAATGCTGCAACTTGCTGATTATGCGCATGCCCCTGATGTCAGAAGCTCATTATGCGCATGCACTCTGCACTACATGGCTGCTTGCACCTGGTGCGAGTGTCCTGATGGGGGCAATTAAAAAAAACTAGGGGTGTGAGCCTATTCATACTAGGAATCAAACTGTTATAGGTTTGTGACCTTGTGCTCGGGACCTGGGGTTTTTCCAGATAACATCTTTCCATAATTTGGATCTTCATACTACTAGAAAATCATTTAAACCTTAAATAAACCCAATAGGCTGGTTTTGCTTCCAATAAGGATTAATGACATCTTAGTGTGGCTCAAGTACAAGCTACTGTTTTATTATTACACAGCAATAGGAAATCTTTTTTTTTTTTTTAAATATGAATTATTTGAATAAAATGGAGTCTATGGGAGATGGCCTTTCCTTAATTGTGAGCTTTCTGGATAATGGGTTCAATTGTTGTGTGTTTCCAAAGCGGAATAGACTCTTTGCAGTCCCGGGTGCAAGCTATAACCCCTGCTAGGGCAGAATCCCATAAACCAAAAAACTACAGCAACACTCCGGTAATATTTGAGAAAGTGTGAAAATTTACTTAGTGTTCAAGGCAACGTTTCGGTCAACTCAGGCCCTTTGTCAATGGCTTGACAAAGGGCCTCAGTTGCCCAAAACATTGCCTTGAACACTTTAAGTAAATTTTCACACTTTTTCAAATATTAACAGAGTGTTGCTGTCGTTTTCTGGATAACAGGTCCCATACCTGTACACAATATTTTGTAGGAAATAAGATTATATAAAATATAAGCCAGTAGGGTAGAAAATCTCTACAGTTTGTCAGTTTTTAGTAAAAAGAATTTTTTTTAACCAAATATGTTTTTTTTCCCCTCTGATCAGCATTTTGGCAGCTGTATATAAAGAATGCTTTGTTTTTGTGTGGTACTTTAAGATCTCCATAGTGTGCTGCAGTGGGCTTTTACTCTATACACAAATACAAGTCACAAATCTCTAGAAAATGACCCTAAAGTAAAAGAGCTCACAACAAAGTACGTCATTAAAGTGAAAACAGCCTGCCCTGTGAATTGTTTCTGTAATATTTTGTGCACTTCAGGACATTCACTAAATGAAAATGAGTTCTGCCGGGAATAACGTATGTCTGTTTTATTTTATTTTTTATGGATATGTAAATGACAGTTACTCCTTCCCTCTGTGAAGCAAATTAAACTATTACTTGTTTTATGACTCGTTTAAACAAAATGGAAAAGTCCTCTTTCTATTAGAGAAGTATTTGCCTAGAGACTTACAGAAGGGGCAGTTTTTATGGCTAATCATAACTGAGATCACTTTGTCACTTCTAATCCAATCCCCAAACTTTCAGCCCATTTATTATTATCAGTGCAGGGGTGGGGGTTCTACAGGGTTACGTGATATCCGCTTTATAAGACATGATTTTATAATGTATTCTCTGAGATTCATTCAAGATTAAATGGCTGAAACTGATCATGGCCAGTGAGCCACTATTGAGCTGTGTGTAACGGAGATTTCTAGCCCTGCACCCCCTAATAGAACTCTGTTTGTCTTTGGGATCTCTGAAGACATATTTTATAGTGGATGAGACTGAGTGAATGAATAAATATATATATATATATATATATATATATATATAAGGACACGTGTGTATTTAAATAGATCCTGTCATCAGTTAATAGTGCTGCTCCAGCAGACTTCTGCACTGAAATCCATTACTCAAAAGAGCAAACAGATTTTTTTATATTCAGTTTAGAAATCTGACATGGAGCTAGACATTTTGTAATTTTCCCAGCTGCCCCTGGTCATGTGACTTGTGCCAGCACTTTAGGAGGGAACTGCTTTCTGGCAGGCTGTTGTTTTTCCTTCTCAATGTAACTGAATAGTACGTAGTGGGACATGGGTTTTTACTATTGAGTGCTGTTCTTAGATCTACCAGGCAGCTGTTATCTTGTGTTAGGGAGCTGTTATCTGGTTACCTTCCCATTGTTCTGTTGTTAGGCTGCTGGGTGGGAGAAAAGGGGAGGGGGTGATATCACTCCAACTTGCAGTACAGCAGTAAAGAGTCATTGATGTTTATCAGAGCACAAGTCAAGTGACTTGGGGCAGCTGGGAAATTGACAATATCTCTAGCCCCATGTCAGATTTCAAAAGTATAAAAAAAAAAAATCTGTTTGCTCTTTTGAGAAATGGATTTCAGTGCAGAATTCTGCTGTAACAGCTCTATTAACTCATGTATTTTGAATTTTTTTTTCCCATGACAGGATCCCTTTAAAGGGGTGGTTCACCTTTAAGTTAACTTTTAGTATGTTATAGAATGGCTCATTATAATCAACTTTTCAATAGGTCTTCATTATTTTTTTTTTAAAGTTTTTAAATTACTGTACTTGCCTTCTTCTGACTCTTTCCAACTTTCGAACAGGGGTCACTGGCCCCATCTAAAAACAAATGCTCTGTAAGGCTACAAATGTATTGTTATTTCTACTTATTACTCATCTTCCTATTCAGGCCCTCTCCTATTACCATTTCAGTCTCTTGTTCACATGGTTGCTTGGGTAGTTTGGACCCTAGAAACGAGGTTGCTGAAATTGCAAACTGGAGAGCTGCTGAGTAAAAACTCAGAAACCACAAATAATATAAAATGAAAACCAATTACAAATGGTCTCAGAATAATCAGCTCTACAACATACTAAAAGTTAACTCAAAGGTGAACAACTTGTTTAAAGGAGAATTCAACCCTAATTTTAAATCCCCCCTCCCTCCTCCCCCCAGCCTAAGTGTTACCCCAGGCAAATGCCCCTCAGTGCAGATTCAGGCATAGGACTTCACGGGCGCCATCTTCAGCCTCTTCGGTAATCTTTGGAATGAAACCGGCGCTTTTGGCTAGTTGTCGCGAAACAGAAAATTGCTCCAACTGCGCCAAAGCTCCAGAACTTTCCGAAAAAAATGATTGGAAATTTAATGATTTTTGCCGCATGTGGAGCAGCTCTGCACAGGCAGATGCAGGATGAAGAGCAAACAAGACAAGATGGCGCCTGTGAACTCCGCTGGACAGGACATAGAAGGAGGGGTAAGTAACAAGTTAGGGGCATTTGCCCGGGGGGGACAGGTAGGGAGGAAGGGTTTTTTTTCACTTACAGGTTGAATTCTCCTTTAAGGAAATTTTTATAACTCATTCCAATTATATTCAGTCACCAGATTTACTGATTAGAGGAAGAGTACATTGGCTAC
This sequence comes from Xenopus borealis, assembly GCA_024363595.1. Classification (NCBI taxonomy): domain Eukaryota; kingdom Metazoa; phylum Chordata; class Amphibia; order Anura; family Pipidae; genus Xenopus; species Xenopus borealis. The sequence goes on from CM044431.1 coordinate 65,987,230, forward strand.
TAGTCCAATACCTTAGACCAGGGGTGCTCAACTTTTTTTTTTTTACCAGTGAGCCACATTTAATTGTAAAAAAAACAACATAAAAAGTCCCTGGGGATGTCCACAATATCTGTGATTGGCTATTGGTAGCCCCTATGTGGACTGGCATCCAGTTTATATTTAACCAAACTTAAAAAAATTAACACCTCTTTTGAGACCACTGGAAGCAACATCCAAGGGTTTGGAGAGAAATATGTTGCTTACGATTTACTGGTTGGGGATCACTGGCTTATACTATATTGTCCCTGTCGTCCAGTTCATCATTTTGATGTGAATGCAGCGTAGGAAAGGCGTCCTTATGACTAATTATTATGTTTTTCGTCTACAGAACCGAACTAAAGAGACAAAAACGCCACGGCGAACAACTGCTGTCACAGTTACAAAGAGCACAAGAAAAAAAGGCAGAGGTAAAGTGTGTGTATATACAGTACTGGTACAGCTACCTAGTAGCTGGGCCTAACAGTAATATTTTGAAGGCTTCATCTTTGTGTTTTTTAGTTATTTTACAGGATTGTCACTCATATTACATCAATTAAAGGTGAAACAACATTTAGCAAAAATGAGTTAAAGTAACACTTAGAGCAGTGATCTCTAACCAGTAGCTCATGAGCAACATGTTGCTCTCCAACCCCTTGAATGTTGCTCCCAGTGGCCTCAAAGCAGGTGCTTATTTTTGAATTCCAGACTTGGAGGCAAGTTTTGGTTGTATAAAAACCAGATGTACTGTCATACAGAGCCTCAATGTAGGTTGCCAATCCACATAGGGGCAACCAAATGGCCAATCACAGCCCTTATTTGGCTCCCCAAGAACATTTTTCATGATCGTGTTGCTCCCCAACTCCTTTTACTTCTGAATGTTGCTCACGGGTTCAAAAGGTTGGGGATCCCTGACTTAGAGGATTATTTATTATAATACAAATTTATCTCATTCAACCCCTCCGGATTTTGGGGTATAATAAGTCTCAAAAAAATATTTTTATTTTTTTTTACCATGAAAAATTTGAGGTCATTTAATTCTCTAAATAACTAGCATCAACCTTAATGTTAAACATCCGTGGCCACTGTCCCATTGCTTTACACTGCTTTGTCTGTCCTTGTGCCGTTTCTGTGAGTGTGTCATCACACCACTGTGCATTTAACCTACACATGAAATTACACACTTCAACAACTGAACGGCTCAACAACTTCTGCAGAGAGCAGCTAAAAACAATGACTGCTGACCGCTAATAATAATAATTATGATGCGCTTTTGTTCCCTGTTGATGTTGTTCATTTTTACTAGTGGGGGGAGAAAAGCATCAATACATAGTCAAATTTGTTTGTGTTTAAAGGGCAAGTCAACACCAAAATTAAAAAATATTAGTTCTAAGGAACTTTCCATCATACATTGTAAAAACAATTGTTATTGAAAGCAGCATTTACTCCTGGGTTAGAGTCCTGCAGGGGGCGGGTACCCGCAAAAACATGCAGTACCCCTGCGGGTTGCGGGTAAAAGTTCCGGGTGTGGGTATAGATGCGGGTTGTGGGTCAGCCGCGGGTCTTCTCAAAAGCAATTGTTATTCCTTTTTTTTCTGATCACGTCTACTTCCAATGATGTCACTTCCAGTTTACAATGACCGCATTTTCCGATTCTTACTCCTTTTTTTTCTGATCACGCCTACTTCCAATGATGTCACTTCCGGTTTACAAGGACAGCACTTCTTTATTCTTGATGGTAAGCAGGTCGCAGATTGGGTTGCGGAGAAGATACTTCCGGGTCAGGTTGGGTAGCAGGTCCAAGTGTGCGGGTTGCATATTGCAGGTTGTGCGTATGGGTCGGGTACAGGTTCTGAAAAGTGGACCCGCGCAGGACTCTATCCTGGGAGTTACTTTTTAAACAATGTTGCAATGGTCGTGGTTCCCTAGCAAAGACATGTCTGTTAATCTTAGATTGTTTCAATAGATTTTTGCATAAAGCTACAAAATGAATACTAAACATGCCATAGTGCCATCTAATACTATTATTGATACTATCTGTAATAGCAAATCCTTCTGTTGTTCATTTGATTAACATTGCTGTGTTTTCCAACAGCTTGAAAGTTTAATATTAGATTATCAGGAAAAAACAAACCGACTACAAAAGCGGCTAAACCATGCAGAAGATCAAGCGCTAACAGCTTCCAAACAGGTACAGTGTGTGTGTGTTTTTATTTCAAAACAATGTGGGGTACAGAAGGAAAAAAGGTGAAGTGGGGGTACAGCAGCCCCCCCCCCCCCGTCTGTATAAGGAAGCTACTAGCTGCCTCTGTATCAACACATCCCCCAACTTAGATTTGCTTCCAGCTGGGATAGGCACTGCTTGTGTGGTTGGGCTCAATAACCCAACTTTGTTATTGGGTCAGGAGCCCATCCTTCACACATCTGTTAAAAGAAATCCATTTTAAGGAAAGAGACCATGAGCTTACTAAAACAAAACCAAAAGTTTTTGCCCAGCTTGCAATAGCAAAGGCCTAAATGAGTCAGTTTATATCTGTTTGGGGTGCCCAAATTTATGCACCTGTCTAATTTTGTTATGATGCGTTTTGCATATTTCCTGTTAATCCAATAAACGGTATGTCACTGCTGAAATGCTACTGTTTCCATAAGGCATATTATATATTAAAAGGAAGTTACTACTTTGGAAGCTCAGCCAATGATAAACAAAACTCCAAAGAATTAAGAGGAGTTCCCAAACTGTTTCATATGACTGTATCAGCAGTATAAGCCTGGCGAATAGTAAACTCCAGGGAAAGTGTGTGTTTCTGCATCAAGTAACTGTGTGTTTTGCCAACTCATGAAAAGCTGGATGAATGGGTCCCTGGAGTGAATGGAGGAGAGCAGGTGGGCCTTCTATTCCTTGCTCCATTAAGGGTTTCAGCTGCCAAGCTAGTGGTACTTAAATAATTAAGCTACAGTAAAAAGAGGCGTGGGACTACACCCCAGAGCTTCCCCCTTGAGATCTCTTTGAATGGAGGAGGGAGAGTGGGCAGTGGAAACCTCCATGTGCAAAAGGAGATGTGCGTGTGATGTGAGCGTGTGATTCCTCACTGAGTTAAAGGGGTAGAGAGAGAGCTCCAAAAGGGCTGGAGAGAGGAAGAGAAAAACCCCTCCCAGGAGACAGAGTGTGAAGAGTGAGTCCAAGAGGGCATTCTGGGACTTGTGTACAGAGAAAGCTGGAAATTTGTGTCTGCGTGTACACCAGTGAGGGTGTTTAAGTGGAACTTCTAATGCTTATGTAAAGCAAGATTGTTGTGATGTGATTTTGGTTAAAATAAAAGCCAGCCAAGCTGCATTCAAATGTGAAAGGTGGTGTCGGACTCCATTTCTGTGCTGAAAACAGAAAAAAAAAAAAAATATATATATATATATATACACACACTCACACACACTGGGGTTGTGCTATATACAGGGTATAAGCTGCTCCACAGACCAGGCATGGATGGACATTTAAAGTTGACCTAAACAAACTCATGGTTAACCGTTAAGTTTAAGTAGGTTATAGAATGTTCAGTTGGTCTTCATTTTTTATAAGTTTCTCATTCAAACCACTGCCTGGTTGCTAGCGCAATTTGTTCCCCACCAACTAGTGATGTGGGGGGCCGGCCTGAAGCCTGTGGAACCCACGGGTTTACCCATGAGTTGGGCGGGTTTGTGCCGACTTCCGTACAATGTCCATGACTTTCCTCTGCCCCACTTCCACCTCTGTGGGTGCCATTTTTTTACTCTTACTCAGGCTCAGCCCCCTCCCGTGATGTCACAGTAGGGCAGGCACGGGTATATATAGAAGGGATCATGCTGGGTTTGGGTCGGGTGCAGTTATGCCACATTGGGTTGTGTTCAGGTGCTGGTCGAATTTTAGTGAACCCGCACAGCAGCCAAATAGCTGTTAATTCCAAACTTCTGCACAAAAAAGCCTCAAAAACCATAAATAAACAATTAAGATCAATTGCAAATCCCATCAGAATAGAACTCTCTACAACATACTGAATGTCAGTTTAAAGGTGAACAGCCCCTTTAAAGGAATTGTTTAGTATAAAAACTGGGTAAATATCCTGTGCAAAATAAAAGTGAGTGACTGGATGTCTAACTACTTCCTGCTTTGCAGATCTCATGATTTCTACTGATTGGTTACCAGGCAGTAACCAATCAGAGACTGGTGGGGGGGGGGGGGGGGGGCACATGGGTCATAACTGTTGCTTTTGAATCTGAGCTGAATGCTGAGGATCAATTACAAACTCACTGAACAGTTATGTCCCATGTGGCCCCCCTTCAAGTCGCTGACTAACTCAAAGTTAGAGAGCTGAAAAGGATGTTATGTTGTATTCTGTTATGTTACACATCCAGTCACTCCAGCCTTTATACATTACATTTTTGCAAAGTCTATCTATTTACCCAGTTTTTATTTTCCCACTGAACTATTCCTTTAAGAAAACCGTGCCTCCTATTATATATGTATATAACTCCATTATTTGCCTTTGTTTGGAAGAAGTCCTATATTTCTCTTCAATAAGAGATTTGATTCACTGGGACAGACCTTTAGTAAGACTTTTCTTACTGTGTTACATAATGGGGTTTGTACAGATGCAGAGCTTGTGCTTATAGATATATATATAATTTTTTTTTTTATGAGGAGGTGTCTCCCAAGAAATAGGAGTGTCTTTCTATCAATATGTTCCCCTTCTCTTAGATTCTCTTCAAAGGATCAAAGCAGTTGAATGAAATCAGTTTCATAAAGGGAACAGAAAGGAATTTCTTTTTTTTTCTTTCTCATGAAATGATTTTCCTTTTCATTTCTGCAGCTCAGTTTCATCGCATCACAGAGAAGAACCGCAGCTCACAAATTGGATGTAGAAAATATGTAAGAGCTGGAATAGTACAGTGCCTGATTGGGAACCATGATGTTCAGAGACCAGATCATCACCATTGATTTCCTACTTAAAGGGCTACTGTCATGGGAAAACTTTTTTTTTTTAATGCATCAGTTAATAGTGCTGCTCCAGTAGACTTCTGCACTGAAATCCATTTCTGAAAAGAACAAACAGATTTTTTTTATATTCAATTTTGAAATCTGACATGGGACTAGACATTTTGTCAATTTCCCAGCTGCCCTTGGTCATGTGACTTGTGCCAGCACTTTAGGAGGGAACTGCTTTCTGGCAGGCTGTTGTTTTTCCTTCTCAATGTAACTGAATGGAACAGTGGGATATGGGATTTTCCTACTGAGTGCTGTTCTTAGATCTACCAGGCAGCTGTTATCTTGTGTTAGGGAGCTGTTATCTGGTTACCTTCTCATTGTTCTGTTGTTAGGCTACTGGGGGGGAAAGGGAGGGGGTGATATCACTCCAACTTGCAGTACAGCAGTAAAGAGTGACTGAAGTTTATCAGAGCACAAGTCACATGACTTGGGGCAGCTGGGAAATTGACTGTCTATTTGTAAGATTTCAAGATGAAATATAAAAAAAATCTGTTTGCTCTTTTGAGAAATGGATTTCAGTGCAGAATTCAGCTGGAGCACCACTATAAACGAATGTGTTTTGAAAAAAAAAAAAACGATTTCACATGATAGCATCACTTTAAATTAATACTGTTTTATTTTGCATATTTGTAATGTCACTTGTTTTTTTTTTTTTTACTGATTTCTTTTGTGTGATATAAAATCCAAAGCAGATGAGAATGTTGTTGATTTGTGGCTTTTTCTTCCATTGAACGGTGGCTAATGATATTTACATGTCCCTGCTAAAATAAAAAAATTCCAAAAGGGGGACGGAAACACACAAATATTTGTATAATCATAAAAGTAGCCATAAGGCAAAAAAAAAATCCATTGGCAGTTCACTTCCGTTGGGACATATTCAGTTCCAGGGAAAAAAAGTTATCTCATGGTTTGTCACGGGAAAGCTCGTGGGCAAAAGTCAATTCAAGGCTTTTTCCCCATAGATTAATAGAATTTTCAGACGATAACAATTAAAAGTTTTTTGTATTGAATTTCATCCATGAGTTTTCACCTGATAAACCTTTTTTTCCCCGTCTGGCTTGAATCTGGTCCATTATAGGGTGTACGATGCAGGCCAGCTCGGTATACTAGAGCAAGGTCCATACACTAAAGGAACTTCCCATCTAAAGGACTTCCTGTGGATTGGGTTTGGGTAGCCATTATTTTATAGAATAGAGAACCTTGTGTTGATTGTGCATAGCTCTATGTGCACTGATTCTGTAGCATTACACAATTACAAATACCAGCGATTGCTGGTGACCTACAGGACATAAAACTGTGCCCCTTAGGACCCATCTCTCAATCTGGCTCAAGGTGTAGAGCCCAGCACTGTGGGTGCAAGGCAGCCCTATATATTCTTTAGGCAGGGAGTAAGTATGGGGCTCTCCTGAATGTTGCACTTCCTAGCTTGAATGATGGCCACAGTCTTGTCTCCTCCTTCATAAGCTCAGTGCTGCCAAATACAGACAGAAGGAACAAGGCAGGTAACGTTTGGTTAAAGGGCACCTATCATGCAAAAAATACTTTCTCTGTTAGCTCCAGTGTTTTGTATAGAAACCTCCCTCGTGAACATTGCACCGCCCACCAGTGTCGGACTGGCCCACCAGAATACCAGGAAAACTCCCGGTGGGCCAAGGTGTCAGTGGGCCCTCATACTGCTAAAGTTGTGGCCTATTTCATGGCCATTCCCTATTTCTATGAGTACAAAGAGGCTAAATAGATGGAATAATAGATTATAGTATGTAAAGAAAACAAACTAGGGGGATAGAGGTTGATTGAGGAGATGAAGAATATTAAGGTGGGCCCCTGGTGTCCCAGTCCGACACTGCCGCTCACACTATAAAGAGAGATCCTGATATAAGCAGCCATGTTGATGCATAGTAGAGCCTACATTGTACAGACACTGGTGATAGTTGCGGGGGGGGGGGGTTAAATATTTCATATCCACTACTATTACTGTGAGCAATGTTACCAGAGGAGGACATTTTATCACGTTTGTTTCGTGACTTCCCATTTTCTTTTTCCTCCATCATTTTTAATCAGATGCACCACCTACTGACTGCCATAGAGTCTCTACAGGTTTCATTCGAATTTTGTGTCATTTTACCCATTTGATAAGTCCCAAACAATTGAGTTTTTCAAAACTGTAAAGGAAACTGAAAACTTTAACCTGGGACACATGGTAGCCTTACACGTTTTGTGCACTGGATCATTTAATCATAGGCTGAACAAACAGGATTCAGTTAGTGGCGTAACTAGTTATTACTGGGCCCCACAGCAAATTATTTTTCAGGCCCCCAAAATGTCTAGAGGTTGACCTGTTTTACCAATATTTATTGAAACTGTATATGAATTAAGGCCTCATGGGACCCCTATATCTGCTGAACCCCCCCCCCCCCCGTAACTGCAGAGTCTGCTTGCTCTATAGTTCCGCCCCTAGATTAAGTATACAGGATATATAACATGACCCCACCATTCATAGTCAAACACTCATTAGCCAATAAAACTCTGAGTATCTAATAGATATTGTGCATTCTACCAATAGTTGGCAACACCAATGAAAGACTCTAGACTAGTAACCGCCTCCTCCTAACTCACAGCTACTGTACCTTGAACTTTCTATTTTTTTTTTATAGATCCACATGATCTCCACACATTACAGTAGGGGTGGGGGATGGGGTCCATGCATGACACACTCATTGGCCAATGAAGTGCAATGGGGAGGGTCATTAAAAATACAGAAGATCAACTGAAAAAAAAAATGCTGAAAGAGATATTTGGGCTCTAGTATCTCTGCTACTGATGGTTACATACAGTTAGTTCCAGGGTCGGACTGGGAGGAAAAACCAGCCCTGGCAAAAGTATCAAAGCAGCCCATGTATTCATGCAAATCATGATATATATTTCCAACCCAAGGTGAACTAGAACTAGTGTTTATTAATTTATTAATAGATATTTTAAGAGTCCATTACCATATAATCCCCAGCAATATTATACACCCTATGTGCTGGGAATGGTTCTTGCAACAAATATCTATCACAACTATTCTATCTGATGATTTAGTGACCCTATACTTACAGTATGTTCTAAAATTTCCTTTGTGTGCCCCCAGCTAGACCATGTACCCTGGCAGATAAGAGGACTTTAATTACCATGTGTATCACAGGGCCAAAGTATGGCATACTTGAAGAGACTAGTTTGTCTCATGCAATTAATGCTACATATCACAGTGTTCCATATACAGGCTGAAGTGATTGTTCTGAGCATGGATCCTCTTGTTGCCAACATACTTATCATAAGCATAAGGGATTGGGTATATAGCAAGCAACTCTAATATTACTAACTGAAGTTGCTCAGAATTCCTGGTTCCTCCCATATTCCAGTACTGGCATGTGCACTAACAAATGCAGGCATTGGCTTAGCTGTGACTGGCTATTATGGACAGCTCATTTACATTTATAAAGTGATTAGTTCATTTACATATTAAAGACAGATCTAATTTGCATTTTTCAGGTGAGCAGTCCACTTACATTTGAAATCAATCGGCCCATCTGGAATTTGCCTGAACCCACATATTGCCAGTCTGGGCCTGGTTAGGTCCATAAATATTTGGACAGAGACAACTTTTGTATAGTTTTGGTTCTATACATTACTACAATGAATTTTAAATTTAAATCAGATGCAGTTGAACTGCAGACTTTAATTCAGTGGGTTGAGCAAAAAGATTGTATATAAATGTGAGAAACGAAAGAATTTTTTTTAACACAATCACTTCATTTCAGGGGCTCAAAAGTAACTGGACATATTAAAAAAAAAACTGAAAATAAAAATGTTAATTTTTAATACTTGGTTGAAAACCCTTTGCTGGCAATGACAGCCTGAAGTCTTGAACTCATGGACATCACCAGTTTCTGGATTTCCTCCTTTTTAATGCTCTGCCAGGCTTTTACTGTAACAGCTTTCAGTTGCTGTTTGTTTGTGAGCCTTTCTGTCCGAAGTTTAGTCTTCAACAAGTGAAATACCTGCTCAATTGGGTTCAGATAAGGTGACTGTCCATTCAATAATATTCTTTGCTTTAATAAACTCCTGGGTTGTTGTATATTTTGGGTCATTGTCCTGTATTATGAAACACCTCCCAATCAATTTGACTGCATTTAGCTGGATCTGAGCAGACAGTATGTCTCTGAACACCTCAGAATTCATTCAGCTGCTTCTGTCCTGTGTCACATGATGGATAAACACTAGTGTCCCAGTGTCACTGGCAGCCATGCACGCCCAAGCCATCACACTGCCTCCCTAATGTTTTACACATGATGTGGTATTCTTTGGATCAAGAGATGTTCCATGTCTTCTCTATACTTTTCTTCTTGCCATCATTCTGGTAGAGGTTGATCTTGGTTTTATCTATCCAAAGAATGCTAAAAACATCTAAAAAAAAGCCAGCATAGTTCTGGAAAAACAAAGTCCTGATGCTTATGAGTGGCTTGCACCTTTCAGTGTATTTACTTACATTCAGTCTTGTCTTTATGGTAGACTTGGATATGGATACGCCTACCTCCTGGAGAGTGTTGTTCACTTGTTTGGCTGTTGTGAAGGGGTTTCTCTTCACCATGGAAATGATTCTGTGATCATCTTCCATGGATGTCCAGGTCTTTTTGCATTGCTGATTTCACCAGTGATTTCCTTCTTTCTCAGGATGTACCAAACTGTAGATTTTGCCACTCCTAATATTGTAGCAATTTCTCAGATGGGTTTTTTTTTTCTGTTTTTACAGCTTAAAGATGACTTGTTTCACCTGCATGGAGAGCTCCTTAGACTGCATGTTGTTCACAGCAAAATCTTTCACATACAAGCACCCCCCCCCCTTCAAATCAACTCCAGGACTTTTATCTGCTTCATTGAAAATTACATTACAAAGGAATAGCTCACACCTGCCCATGAAATAGCCTTTGAGTCAATTGTCCATCTACTGTTGAGCCTCTGAAATGAAGTGATTGTGTTAAAAAAGGCTCACATTTTTATGCAACTTTTCAACCCACTGAATTAAATCTGAAAGTCTGCAGTTCAACTGCCTCTGAGTTGTTTCATTTAAATTTCATTGTGGTAATGTACAGAACCAAAATTAGAAAAAAAGTTGTCTCTGTCCAAATATTTATGGACCCAACGGTAAATGTGGCTCTACTACTACTACTAACGTAAACATGAAAAGAGAGATACACAGTCCAATCAATTCTATGGTGCAAAGGTTCTTTATTTTAACCCATATACATACATATAAAGGGCAACATCTAAATATATTTGCAGGTTTTTTCCACCGCGACTGATACACTTGTCATGTGATGTGACTGTTCAGCAGGGCCCCCCCCTCAGTACTCAGTATGGTGCCATGTAATACATTCCTTCCTTGCTTCTCAGCAGGATTCTCAGAAATATTTCACCATTAATTAGCAGGACATCATTAGAGATGAACAGCGGGTAACCTTCATTCTATAGGTAGCCTGGCCCCCCCCCCCCAATAGACGGACTACACATTAACCCTTCATGGCCAGATGAATAGAGAGCAGGTCCTGTAACGAACCGCAAAGGTTTTTTTTTTCCGGGACAGAAAAATTATTCATTTTTAATATCAGCAGAAATACCGTTAATAAAACTTTTTCGAAATTTACGGCCCTTAGGAGTTCTGCAGGCTAAAGTGTCTCCACAGCAATTTTGTTAGGAAAATATAAAGTCTCCCATTAGTCACCAGGCTTCACTAGTAGAGGTAATTTGCACTTCAAAGAAAATGTAAATGAAAGGAATAATTTGTTTCATTAAAATGACACGTTCCCCCAACCCCACAAATCTGCATGTTAACTGCACACTGGATCCTAAATCTTACATATTATTTCAAATATCTGCTTATAAAATGATTATGCTAACAAGATACACAGGGAGGGAGGTGGATGAGTTGCTTTGCTATGTGAGATTTTTTTTCCCTCCAGGTAGAAAAAAAATGGAAGTGTTAAATTATATACTAGGGAGACTTTTGCTATTTGTTTTCATTGATTACTCAGTATTTTCTTTTATTCTTAAAGATACTCAGAGATTGGGTATTCTACCAATAGGTGGCAAAATCAATGGAAGGAAAATCCTTGGAGGCTAGCATTGTTCCAAAGACTCTAGGATAGCAAGGCGGGGCCAGGAATTTCCTTACCCGCCCCCTCCTAACCCGCAGCCAATGTACCTTGAACTTTCAAACATTTCATAGATCCACGCTATCTCCATACATTCCGGGAGGGATGGGAAATGGGCAATGAATTCACCAGCCAGATGGGTGCCCTGCATGGCACATTCATTTTGAATTTCAGTGATTGGCTTTTATTTGTATCATGTGCCCATCTATTGGCAACATTACTACAAGGGGTTATTTACCTTTCCCCAGAGCACAAAGGGGGCGCCAGGGTGTGTCTCTTAAAGGGCAGCAATCACAGCCAAAATTAAACACATATTAATCTGACCAGTACAACCTAAACATGTTTAATCATACTACATTTACAATTTTTTGGGAAAAAAGCAGTTTTTAAAAAATCCCTTACTTTGTCAAATGGGTTTTTTCACTGAGGGAGTCTATACTGTGACTATAACATGCAAATGAGTTCAGGAGCATACTCAGATTGTAGCACTGCCCTGACTATTCTACCCAGAATGCCTAGCTTTAGTAAACTCCTCTACTGGAAGTATCACAAGATTTCCATTTCTTATCCCCTGCTGGTGATGTCATTATGCAAATGAAGGGCGCACACTAACTTCCAGAAGGTGGCAAGACTACTGAACAGCAGCTTACACAGAAATTTGTCTGATTTGAAAATAGCTTAGAAGGGTTGCTAGGCAACAAAGGAATTTCAACTGAGCATGTGCGAGATTTCAGAGCTACAGTTGGCTGTGAAGATATAGGTAGGAGGAGTCAGCGAAATCCAAGATGCCTGCCTCAACTAGAACTGCAGTGGAGATAGGGGAGATTTTGCAGAAGAGATAGTCAGCTGATGATTTACATTATACAAACAATTCTGTTTTAAAAATCAGATTTCTTGAACTTTAACAGTTTATCGAATTAGTAAATGATTTAAGTTAAGATTGGTGCCATTTAATGCTCATCTAACAAGTCCCGGCACACTGGGGAATGCTGCATTCAAATTTAAACGCAGCAGGAAGTGCTGGTGAGTACTGTTCTTATAGTTTGCCATAGTGCAAATGGTAAGGACAGGATCCTATTGTGCCCTGAAGCTCCCTAACTTGTGTGTTTGAATGAAGTAAAAGTTAGTGGGCAAGAGGGGTGATACCTACAGTACATACCCCAGCCCACCTTTCTTGGATATAATGGTGCCTAAGAAAGACATTTGAAATTTGTACAGAGCAGAACATAATGTGCAAAAAAAAGTCAGATTATGTTTTGTTTTTTTTAAACACATTACACAGTGTTCTGTTTTCTAAATGCAATACAAACTTCCTCTGCACACTACTTGATTTTCAAGGGTGCATATATGCACACAATGTTTCAGAAACCAAATAATACAAAGGATTTTGTATTGTAGCAGAAAAAAAACAGCACAAGCTTTCTGGGGATACCCCCTTCCTCAGGCACCTAAAGGGGTTATCCCCCGGAAGCTTGTGCTGTTTTTTCTACTGCAATAAATGTATGGGAGGAGCACACTAATGCCTTCTCAATCCAAAGTGCCTGTTTTCTAATTTTCAGATTACATCCATTACAGACGAAATGGACAGTTCAAACCTCTGAGATAGCTTTTTGTAGCCTTCCCCTAAACCATGATACTGAACAATCTTTTTTCAGATCTTTTGAGAGTTTCTTTGAGGATCCCATGCTGTCACTCTTCAGAGGAGAGTCAAACAGAAGCACAACTTCAATTGGCCACCTTAAATTCCTTTTTCACACCTGCCTTTGAAGTTCAAAGTTTAATGAGCTAATCCAACCAATTTGGAGTAATCAGTATTGAGTAGTTACATTGCACAGCCAATTGATTTAATTTCATACAGTTGAATACTGTATAGTGTATATGTAGATTAGTGCTATTTTTAGTCTGGTGAGTAGGGATATCCCTAGAGTGATCCCCAACCAGTAGCTCGCGAGCAACATGTTGCTCTCCAACCCCTTGAATGTTGCTCCCTGTGGCCTCAAAGCAGGTGATTATTATTGAATTTCCGGCAATTTGCAGGCAAGTTTGGTTGCATAAAAACCAGGTGTAATGCCAAACAGCCTCAATGTAGGATCACAACCCACATAGGGGCTACCAAATGGCCAATCACAGAGCCCTGATATGGAACCCCAAGAACATTTTTAATGCTTGTGTTGCTCCTCAACTCCTTTTACTTCAGAATGTTGCTCATGGCTTCGAAAGGTTGGGGATCCCTGCCCTAGAGAGAGGCTACATAAGGGAGAGAATGTTGTGCCACTCACTCACACTTTTCTGTAAATGACATAGGGAGCCTGAAGTTTGTCACTACAGAGAGGAACAAAGGAAAGTAATTAGGTTAGATAGTGGAAAGTTAGTTGAGTAGAGCTCACTGTAGGTGGTGGGAGTTACGGATAGACTAGTAAGTTTAGCAGCTGAGGCTCCAACGAGAAGATAGAGGGACCAGTACGTTGCCCAGATAGGGACCCAGTGGAAGTAGGGTTGCCACCTTTACCTGAAAAAAATACCGGCCTTCCTAAATATTTATCTTTTTTCCTATTAATAACATTGGGATAAACCATCAAAAATACAGACAGGCCGGTAAAATACCGGCCAGGTGGCAACCCTAAGCCATTGCAGAGGCTGTATTGGTGACTGTGAATAAAGGGTTTCTGAATCTATCAGCAACATCACGCAAGACTCCAGATTATTTGCTTCTAAAGTGGTGGTGCATTCCAAAAAGTTACTGGATGCCATGTTACACACCAACATGTTCTGTTTGGAAGAGGAAGACCAGTTTTCTGTGGAAGTGTTTGGGCTTTTTTTGGCGGAACTCTCAGTGGTCACAATTTGTTTAATACCCCCCTGAGTAAGAGGATGCTGTAATGTATCATGTGACCCTAGCTTTTCATGCACTTTCTAATATTTCACGTATTTTCTACAAACACTCAAAAACAATTTCCTTTCCGGAAAACGTGGCCCATTATTTTGGGCTTGACTAAAACACCCCTGGTCTATAGAAAAACAAATACTCTGATAATGTGCATGGGACTTGAGTATTATTCATGTGTTTTGTTTTGAGAACCATAGGATTTTTGATGCATCTTTACAGGGGCTGACATTAGTTACTTGTATATTGAAAATGTATCTACTTCCCATGATTTTTACGGCATCTCTGTAGCTCTGAGCGGATTTGATGAAATGTCCGATTGTTTTCTATTCATATTATGAATCTCAAATCAGAATCACAAATCTCTAATGAGAAGGCTTTCAAATATGACCCAGTTGCAAGAAGCCAATCAAATGCCCCCTTATTGCTGCTGCTGTGTTTTTACTCAAGTACTTACAAAGTACAAAATCCTTTTGGCTTTTCTTGGGGGTGGCAAAGCAAATAACAAGGCACCAAATGTATAGCAAAATGTACAGCATTTATTTACATAGAGACAAAAAGGCACAATTCTACGCATTATCTGAGCAGAAAACAAAGCTGGCTTTAATTCGCTTATAAATACTTAAATAAAAGGAAACAGAAGTGTGAAGGCAAGCATCATAAATAAATACAAGAAATGGCCATTATTATTATTTATAGGAAACTGGATGTTCAATCACCTTCCGTGTGTAAGTGCACATGTCAATAGGAGTTGTACAAGAGCCACAGGACTGAGCCACCAATGGGCAGATTCCATGTAATGGTTCCAGTTTACACGTGAAATATTTAAACATTGCAAGTAAGATCTTAGCAGAGTCACTAATACTGGCATACCTGATTAGGCCTCTCCTTTGTCTAGTATTTATTCTCAGGCAGGTGTGAGGATTCGGATGATTCCGTGAGAAGCGCAGTTGCCTTTCGCTTCCTTGCCTCCAAAAGGGATACTGCCATTCTTATGTAAAACTGTTAATATGAAGAGCAGGAACATCCTAGGACTTGGGAGGCTACGGATTATGATTTAAAGGAAAATAAATATAGTAGAGCAGAACAATCAGGAACATTTTCCTATATGGGAACTGAGTGAACTTGACAAACACAACAGCACAATGGCTGGTGACATCATTGTGTTTGGTTTACATGGATCAATGGCTCCCAATGTAAATCAATAAGAATATTTTGGCCCATCACGGAAGTCTGGCCAAATAAAAACCAAGGACACCAGTGACACTTGTTGGCCATATTTGAAAGCAGAATGGAAGTGCATCCCTCAAGTCAGCTGTAGCCTGGGGAAGCACACAGACAATGCTACTAGCCATACAAGAGCCTTTACCTAATGTGAATGTACTTTATGCTTTATTTATTTACACTTTGTCCAAAATGTCAAGTTGTGAACAGACAAGTGGACCTTACAATGTGTTTCTGAGTGTAATATAGGCAGGTATTTAGAGGACTGCAATTTGTTGCACTGTCCCCTTGGATGCCCTCTAGCTTGAGTACCATTGGGAATGAAGAGCATGTTAGAGAGCGACATGCTTTATGCCAAAATGTACTGCACTTTACACTTTGCTCCAAGTGCAGGCGCAATTAATCCAGGTGCATGGGCTAATTTTTGCACCCCTTAGTGCTATTTCTAGGGATGCCCCAAATCCCTGGTGAAAGATTTGGCCGAATACCAAACCGAATCCTAATTTGCATATGCAAATAACAGCAGGAAAGGAAAAACTGGAAAAATTCTTCTTTTGTCATGAAAAGCCTACTAATTTATATATGCAAATTAGGATTCGGATCAACCAGGCAAAAGGATACGGCATAATATGAATCCTGCTGAAAACGGCCGAATCCTGGCTGAATCTTGAACCAAATCCTGCATTCAGTGCCTCCCTAGCTATTTCACATGGACCTGACCCCTGTGTATTAGGTACCTGCCTGTAAACAAGTCAAAATCAAATTTGAATATGCAAATGATGGTTTGGATTCAGTATTTAACCACATCCTAAAGTAATGGATTGGGTGCATCTATCCCCTGTGTGTTGGTTTACATGCAATCTCATAGAAACAGAATGAAGCAGTACTCTCTTGAGTTCAGGGTGCTGAGAGAGAGGAATAATTGTAACTATTGTTTATTGCTAAACCACATAAAACAGTAACATAACCAAATAGAATTTTCCATGTCATAAAAATGTATTTTCTGGTTAAGAACTGAAACACGAGCCAGGTGAGGATTCAAAACTCATATTCTAAGCGTGAAAGTTGTAAACCAACAACAGTCTGCACGGAATAAAGGACTTGTGCTTGGCAGTGAGTCTAAGCAAAGCATGAACCCAGATGAACTCACAATATGTATAATGTATCAGCTGATACAAGAGGAGAGGATTGATGTGGCCTATACAGTATTTCAGTAGGGGAGAACTGGGTGGCTGTAGCACAAGGTAACCACAGCTTAGTGTGATCCAAGTCCAACTGTTAAAGCTTGGGTGCCGATAAAGTTTTCTGCTGAGCAAAGGAAGAGAGGTTCTTTGTCTGATTCTGGTCAACTCTGCTCAGGAAACATCCTGGCAACCACCGGCAAGAATTATTGAAGTTTTTTTCCTCCATTATAATGACAGCATAGTGAAAGTATTTTTCTGGGGAAACAGGATCCAGATAGACTGCCAGAACGTTGCTCAAGCAAGCACTTAATGGGGGGCAATATATATATAGCTATATAAATAGCAATTGTTTTGAAAATGTTCTGCCTATGCATTTCATTCTATGTAATTCCATATTTGCCTTATATATTCATTTTAAAGATATTAATTATTCCCACTCCAGTTGATAATAGAGCTCAGTTGAGATAAGCTGTTGCCTTCCTCAGCTTCTGACTGTGCCTCATGTTTAAAGGTAAAAAGGGACAGATTATATAAAGCATTTAAGGCAATGGCTCATGGGCTGTACTGCCGTGTTAAGAAGACAAAATGCCTAAAATTGCTTTCCACTGCCCTCTGCAGATCACAACAGTTTCTGGCTATTGCTTCTGAAAGAATACAATAATCCACATTCCCAAGCAACAAACCGCAGGCAAAGGATTCAACAAATATTTACATTGTTGGGTGTTTGTGCTGCAACTGTAAAATCCAGAGTATAAGGAAAGTGCTTTCAATTCCCCTGTTTTGCACAGTTTAGTGAAACACACAGAATCCCTGGATTTTTTTCCCATTAAAACAACAGGCATAAAGCATGACCAACACCAGCCTGGTTTGGCTCACACTGAGCAAGTATACATTATTTCCCATGAGGCCTGGAGTGGGGGGGCTGCTATAATCAGCCATTGAAAGTCACTATTTAGTGGGCTGGTGGGGGCTGTTTGGGCACATGGTAGACCACATTACTACTCGGGTGCCCACAAGCAAATATAAAGTGAGGAAGATTGTGACACTCACTGGGTTTTTTTTTTTTTATTGAAAATTAAAAATCTTTATTTGGCTCAACGTTTCGAACTTGCACGCGGTTCTTCATCAGGAGTATGTATCAGACATACTCCTGTTACATACTCATGACGAAGAACCCAGTGCAGGTTGGAAACATTGAGCCAAATAAAGATTTTTTATTTTCACTAAAAAAAACACCCTGTGAGTGTCACAATCTTCCACACTAGATATATACATTTATGGGAATAAACAAAATGAAAGATCTGCAACATGGGATGAAGTGAATATTATTTCATACCTAAGAGGATTAAAGAGTCAAGCAAGTTAGTTCATTCTTAAATACTCTTTTTTTATAAACATTTTTTTTTTCTACCTGATATTGCTGGGCCTCAATCACTGTACAGAGTCACTGTGAGAAGCTTGTAAAACAAGCACTCAACAAATGAACTATGTTGTCTGCTATTTTGACACAAACTTTTTTTTAGGAACCATGAAAGAGAACTGTACTAGAAGCACAGTGGTGCCATTAGTTTTCCATTGTTTTCTATTCCCAAGCCTATTTTACTGGAAGTGAAAGTCCCTTATTTGCAGGGTTCCTGATCTGAAAGCATGGATACTTTTATTTATACAGCATATGGCCGCTATAATGGGGAAAAAACTGTTACCTGAAAAAAACCCACAAATAAGAGTCAGTCTTTGTTTTCAATGAAGCAATAGCTAATATTTCAGCTGGCTTGATCAGATGTTGGCATTAATAGTGAATTTAATGGATGTCCTCGATGTTCAGTCCATGGGATCTGCTGTCTCAATAATGCAGGGAAGCAACTATGAAACTATTCTTGCTGTTGGCTATTAACTTTTGTCATTGGAACTATGGAAATGCGATGCAAATGTGTGTAAAGCTGAAACTGGAATGCACATTTTGCAACGGAGTTCAGTACTGGTCCATACAGAGAAAATACCACCTGTCTATGTATATTATATACAAGAACTGTAGTGCCCTTTAGTAATGTATTATGGCGTTCTAAGCATTTGGACAGAACCAGGACCCCTACAAATGAGTCATGCAGTGTTTATCCACAAGCTAAACATGCTTCCTTCATACCAGGCTGCTAACCAATTGAACTTGCCAGCGTTCTGTCACAACAGTATGATCATCCGCATCGAAAACGGCTCACTTTAAACTCGAGACAAAGTAGAAAAAGCAGTGCAGTACACAGATCAAATCAATCTATATGTACAATGCTCCAAACATGAAATATTTGGCCAAGTATGTAGATCAACAAGCACACATGTAGTTAGGGAGTGCTTCATTTTCACTAAAAGGGCAGAGGGATAAAAAAAAAAAAAAGACATTTTTTTTTACTTGGGGTGGGTTATCAGCTCATGAGGAGTCCATGCTGAATGAAGGCCAAGTTACAGTGCAAGGAAATGTGCTGGGACAGGTGTGCAAGATGGTGTACCCAAAACCAACTTTTGTTTATCATTTCAAAAAGATTATCTTGTGCTTTCAAAGGGACCAATGAAAGCACTGTCAGTGCAGATTATTCCCTCTTGTAAACCTAGAACGGGCACTTTCAGAGTGCCTCATTAAGACCACTACATGAACAACAATTGTTCAATGAAATGATGAAGAAATATCGAGGGTTAAAAAAAATTAACTCTTCCAAGTGCAAATAAACAAGCTGGAACAGCAAGGGAGGAGCTGGTTTCAGAGCCATCAGTTTATGTATCGAATCTCCCATTGTTTTGTTACAAAAAATAATAAAGGAGTGGATTTATAGGCAGTCACTCCCATTCCTGGCTACACTGCTGAGCAATCAGCACTTGTCTGTCCAGTCAAGATGCTAGGATGCTTCTCCTAATAAAGTCAGTTTCGTATCCTCTACTTAGGGTGCTGCTCGATGCTAGTCTTTGAAGTGGGCACTTATCTGTGGGCTCTGACTCAGAGTCACTCATCTCTGCATCTGGAGTATATCCATCATTCTCGTTGTCCAACTTTAGTTTCTGCTTTGTCCTTTCTTTTTTGGAGACCTGTCCCAAGAACTGGCAGTTTAAGTTTGGCTGACAGGTTTCCATATTTCCGGGATGCTGCTGTTTCTCCCCCTTCTTTGGAATTCTGAATCCCCCCCAGTTTTTAACGGGGCTTGAAGGCACTTTAACTGAAGACTGGTTACAGTGAATTTTAATCAGCGAGCCACTGTACCTAGGCAAGCTGCTGCTACACTGCTTTTTATTGGCTGATGTTGTTGCAATTTTACCACCACACTGACTTAGGACCCTTTTAGTTTCAGCAAGTCTCTCTGGAGGTTCTGCGGGCTTTGCAGATCTATGCTGCTGTCTGAGAGGCTTTTCTTTTAAATCAAACTTAGCAGTGTCACCCTGAGTACGGCTGTCACGCCTTTTCCTGTGCTCCGGCACGTTCCCTCCATTTTTCTGCTGCACCGGTCTAATCTTTGCAACGGTCTTTTCAAAAGAAAAGGAAACATCCGAAGTCTGGCCTTCCTTCTTTCTATCTGGCAAGATGATCTCTGTGTCCAGTGATTTTCCTATTATTCTTGCTCGACTCTTTTTGTGAGAATCTTTCATAGAGCAGCCCAGCGAGGGGCCAAGCCGCTTTCTAAAGAATGCTGAGTGCCACTTCAAGTCTTCTATCTTTGGAGCATCTGGATTTGATGGCTGGGTGTTAAAAAGCAACACATTCTCCAGCGGAAACCCTAAATAAATAAAGAAAAACTTGCAATATATGATCAATGCATTATGGAGTACTATATTGCTTTATATAGATCTTGCTGTATCTATAACAGGGAAAACATAGCTATTTTACTCTTAAGATAAGAATCAAGAGAGATTTATAGAGGGCTACAATACATCTCAGAACATTATTACATGCCATGATGGGCACAATTACGTAATACATTCTGGAATTGAATTATCCAGATCTACTTTCCAGAATGCTTGATACAAGGGGTTTTCTAGATAAGTGGCCTTCCCAAAAGCCCCATGCTTTGAAGCTCTGTCGTCTACATGGTTTTATGCTAGTTCAGCTAACATTAATACAAGATTTTGTCTCATTGCAGAGAAAACTCAACCAGTGAAAGTGAAGAATTATAGGGCTTAATAGGACACAGTGGGAAATGGCATTGCAGTATTTCACAGCATTTTGGATAATGGATTTCCATATGATAGATTCCATGTCCGTATTGCATTAAAGTAATGCTTAGTTTTTGACCATTACTCTGGGCCAGCACTACAAGTATTTTCAGCCAGACTTAATTGGCCCCCCGCCCTTTTTTTTTGCATACTAAAAGAAAGCACAATTCTAAGCAACTTTCCAATATACATTTCAAAGGTTTTAGAGCAGATGAGATGTTTGGATGCACAAGTGTGAATAAAAACTAATATTTCACTGATCCCGGAGTGCGGGTCCTATGAAGAATTTATATGGCATATTTGATCCAAAGTAATCAAAGACTGGATTAGAGTGTGAATGCTTATTGATCTATCTATCTATATATGGTATGTATAATATATATATATTCAGCTCATTTTTTATATACGAGTAATTTTTTTATATATATGATGATATGAGGAAGGATTTTGATTAGCAAGGATTATTTATTATATTTATTATAACAAGTAGGTTGATCGTAAGACAATCCACAGCACTTGTCACTTTAAATCAGTGGTCCTCAAACTTGGCCCTCCAGCTGTTAAGGAACTACAAGTCCCACAATGCATTTGCCTGACTGTGGCTGTCAGACTCCATCATTGCATTGTGGGACTTGTAGTTCCTTAACAGCTGGAGGGCCAAGTTTGAGGACCACTGCTTTAAACTGTAATTATTCACTGCTGATGTCACTCTTCACGGATTTGTTCATGTTGTGTTTGACCACAGTTCACATGAGGTATATGTATGCAATTGAATTGTAAACATGATTGCCTTGGTTGCCCTGATGGGACCGAAACGCAACATCGGCTGCACATGTACTTTATAATACATTTATTCTGATTATAAGAAACGCTGGTGTTGCTGGTCTCATATATATATATATATATATATATATATAATATATATAATATACACTAGCCTCCACACAAAATCACCTTCTTTAACAGGCAAAGAAACTGCTTTGCACAGATGAGGCAGATTTCCGTGAATAAGTATAGGTTATGATGCCTAAACCCACCCAGTCTGTGGACTAACAGGCTGATGCTGTGCTTGACAGTGATGTCGAGACTAAAGGAAGTTGGTCAACACACCAAAATATTGTAGTTTAATGAAATCGAGTTATTGGAGACTGCCTCTACAACGATAGCTGTTGCTTTTAAGGAATAAAAGGGGATGAATATGATTTTCTCCATGATTTCCAACAATGCAGAAGGTCTCATTGGGACATACAAAGTGCCAAGTTGTGGCCTCGCTGAGTGGTTCCTTTATACTGCCTATAAAGTCCTTTCAGTGCACACATACTGCATTCCCTGATCTCACTCCAGGGAAATGGTTTTCAAGAATTTCATATAACAAAAAAAAAAAAAAAAAAACCTACTGGTGGCAGAAAATCATCAGCAGTGTAAAACAATACTTACCCAGATTTTTCTCCTGATCAGAAACCTTTGTATAAAGGTTAAATATTTGCTCTTGAACTCTACAAACTGAGCGCTTCATCTTTTCCCGTCTGGTCACCATGTATGTAAGATTGCGTACCTAAAGAGTAAGAAAAAGAAAAAGGAGTGTTGTGGTGTTGTCCAAAGGAGCATTCACGCATTTTCCATCTGTCATTTGTATGGGAAGAGGATGTGAACGTTAAAGTCTTGGAACTCTCCAGTGTATATTCAGATAGAGCAGTGATCCCCAACCAGTAGCTCGCGAGCAACATGTTGCTCTCCAACCCCTTGGATGTTGCTCTCAGTGGCCTCAAAGCAGGTGCTTATTTTTGAATTACTGGTTTAGAGACAAGTTTTGGTTGCATAAAAAACAGATGTCCTGCCAAACATTCTCTCCTGTAGGCTGCCAGTCCATATAGGGGTTACCAAAAAGCCAATCAGAGCTCTTATTTGACATACACATGGACTTTTACATGCTTGTGTTGCTCTCCAACTCTTTTTTACATTTAAATGTGGCTCACGGGCAAAAAAGGTTGGGGACCCCTGAGATAGAGAGTATAGACTGAAGCTCATGCTTAACAACAAGGGTAAATCAAGTACAATTCAGCCTGCTGGTTTTGGCAGCTAGGAGATATTTTGTTTTTTACGTGTTCCACACAACAGTTTCATCTAAATGAAATTACAGCAACAATAAATAAATGGTGTGTTGATGTTTTAGTACCTGCTGTGTGGCAAAAGGATTGTTGTAAAGAAGGTGAAGTGCTGTGAAGTTCACAGCAAGACACCTTTTAACTAACAGAAAGAAAGTGTCAATATGTGACCACAAACACATCTCTCTTCAAGGTTCTTTAGCACATATCACCTTTTACTTTACAGCAGAAAGCTTAATACATTTCTGAAGCCTACTGCGTACAACTAGTATCTGAACCGATTGCTGCTTACGTTCTCTATATAAAAAGAAAAACAAAAACCAGGAGTTCACTAAAAATGAGCTCAACTGAAGCCCTTGCATTTTTATCTGTATCAAAAAATATTTTCTTTTTTACTAGTTTACTCCTGTATTCCTAATTCTATATTTTAGGGCAGTAACAATTTTACTTTCTTGTGTGGCTTTTGTACAGAAAAACTAAAACAGTGTGTACTATACATTTAATATTATGTATATGTAATATACTAGCACAATACAATATGCCTATTTTGTAAGAATACAAAGATGCATTGGAGCCAGGTGTGCAGCAGGCCAAAACACTAAAGAAAAGACTCTCCATTCTGCAATTTCAGCACAATTTCATTTTGGGCTCTACATGCCACTGTTTCCTATGCATTCTGGGTATCAACCTGTTCAATAACGTTGAAGGACAAGTTTTCAATTAAAATTTTTTGATTGAATTGAGAATTATCCAATATATCTTATAGGGGTAGGGTTGCCACCTGGCCGGTATTTTACCGGCCTGGCCAGTATTTTTGATGGTAGATCCCAATGTTATTAATAGGAAAAAAGATAATTACATAGGAAGGCCGGTATTTTTTTTTCAAGAAAAGGTAGTAACCCTATATAGAGGGGCTCCATTTCCTAGCAGATGTATTAGAGCTCACTCGAATAACTGATTCCAGTGCAAACAAAAACTAACAAAATAGCTACCTTTTGCACAAATTCTGTATGTAGAGAGAAAGGATTTCTGGTGATTTTAATATACATCTTGTAGGCAAAATGAGAACCCCCTTCCCCCATAAGATATATTGGACCATTCATCTAACACCCAACTCCTTAATGAAGACAGAATGATGAGAAAAGTGCTGAGAGAGGAATAGTGAAGATAAACTTGATTATTTCAGAAACAGTACATCATTTTTAATCGATTGCATTTAGAAAGTTTCTTATTTAACTATGCTGAAGCTTTTAAATTTAGATTTTTGTGATAGTTCCCCTTTATGCCTTAAATTATAAATACAAAATAAAAACATACCACAATTTTAGCATACATAACACCGTTAGGACTACTGTATATGGCCATTCGGTTTATTTGACCAAAGTAAACATTGTTAGTACCATACTGTCCATGCCAGGTGTGATTCTTATTAGTAGAGTCTCTGACTGTGTTATCCATAGATCAAGAGCAGCAAATAAGTGTAGGCTATACATTTAGGGGCAAATTTACAAAATTCACGTGAAATGATCGAAGTTCGCTCAAATTCGATCGAATACCGATCTTACGATTTTTTCGTGAAATCAGATATGCAAATTTGGCCTCTTCGATCATCGAATAGATCGGATATTCGATAATTCAATGATCGAAGGATTAAAAAATTTAAATTTATTCAACTGCCTACTTCGCCAGATTGAACCTACCGAATTGTAATAGAAGCCTATGGGAAGCTCCCCATAGGCTTCTGAGGCTAAGTCCTACTTGAATACCATTCGTAAGCTCGTAGCGTTCGATCATTCGAATCATACGAATTTTTCGGACTCTCGAAGGAAATTTCACGATTTTTTCGTGAAATCGAACGATCGGTATCCGACCATACGAATTCATCGAGAAATCGTATTGCGAGCAAATGATAGCCTAAAACAATTCGATAAGCATTCAATGGTCGAATTGCGAATTTGGTCAAGCTAATTTCTGGGAACAATAGTAAATTTGCCCCTTATTGTTAATTCAGTAGATTATAAAATGCAAGATTTTGAGACTACTTAGATTCCTGCTTCAGGCATAGTGTTTTAGATGTATATAATTGAGATAGTTGACAAAGGAAAATAGCAGCTGCCAGTAAGAGAGATAATAAAACATGTAAATGTGCAAATATCCCACAAGCAAACACGGACTAACATATTTCTCACCCTTTCCAAATCCTGGCGCAGGTGTGTGAAGAGCTGTAGTCTACGAATCAGAACATCTTGTTCTTTCTTGGCTAAGTTATCTTCCTCATCCTTCTTTGGAGTGATGAGTGGTTCGTTAAAGTTGGCTTTCCTCCTCAGCTTCCAGTACTGGTAAATATATTCAGTCACATCAGGAGGAATTTTCATGGCCAGACTTACATCTTGTACATCAACAAATGTATAAAAGTCATCTTCAAGTTGCTGGAGCTTCAATTTCCGCTGGCTCCCATGTTTGGCATCCTGTACTCGTAGACCATCCAGACAGGTTGCAGAGGCTTCGCATGTGCCGTTACCATCACTTTTACTTTTGTAGAAATCCTCTGGCTTCTTGGTAGAGCTGTGTTTTGGGCAATACGACTTGAACTTCACTTCATCTTCTTGAGTTAGGATCGTTTTCATCTCCAAGCCATGATTGAAGGCACAAGTCACATGAAATGCTATGCGGCAGTTCTTAATGGAACACTGAACAGAACATAAAATAATTATGATAGGAGGCAGTGGACATTTTTAGGCAGTTTTATCAAATACTGTAAATTCCAAAGAAGGATTTTACCAAGCAAAATTAACATGATTCTAGAAAGAAAACATTTTTGCACAAAACATAACTATGTAATTTTATTTGTAAATCATGCCACATATATGAATGAGACAATTTTATAAATGGCTTATCTCGGGATTATGGAAAAAGGTGAAAAATTGAGATCCAAGCAAACCAGGAAGATGATGTATAGTTCGCAAATATTTTAGAACAATGTAAAGTACACCTCATTAATGTCAGTAATTATGCTAACTCATAATTTATAAGGAATGACATTTCAAAGGAGAAGTAACACTGTGCAGAAATGATATGCTGCTGAGTTTAGAATAGATTTATTTATAATGTAAAATCAACTAAATATCTACTAATGGGAAAGCTGGAAATGATAGTGTTTTTTTGTTTGTTTTTTGATTTTACTACACCTTTATAAATAATAACAGCAAAAAAGTACTGAAGGGGTTAAGCTTCAGCATTAAAATCTAAATATCTCCATTCACTTCCCTACAACAAAGGGCACGGGAAAAAACTGATAAAGTCAGAGCTGCACATTTATCGGTGAATAACAGAAACAGAATTTAGCCTTATCAAGCCCTGGCAGCAACAAGGATCAACCCAGTGAAGGAAAAAATGGGGAGGGAACTAAAAATGAAGACAATGCAAAGTAAGACTTCCCTTTGTAGAAAAAAACACTTAACATAACCAGTAAAACTGCATCACTTGCATTGATAATCATCTACTAGATCTCTTGTAAACCTGTCATGTGCCAAGCCCCATAATGCTGTGCCAAACAATTTAAGGGAACTGAATAACTGAGTTTAGCAATACAGTTTTTCATTGCTGGGGTTCTACATTTCATTCAAGACATAGGATTATCAGCAAGGAGCTTTATGTTCTCCCCATGGTGAAGTACTTAAAAGTCCACTTCATACAACTATATAACATTTGCTAAATGACAACATTCAGGGCAGCAGTAACAAAATATCTTAATATGTTTATTTAAAAATAATCCAAACAGGTTTCTCAACTAAGGATTTACCATAAAGCAAACAGAAGGCACAAATAAAACCACACAAGACACTTATTAACTGAGTTTGCTTTGTTGAACACTCGACTCTTGGGTAGTCAGAAATCAATAAACTGAAAAGATAAACACAGAAAACAAAGTGAAGCAGGGAACAGCATACTGCTCTACAAAAAAAGATAACCGGAATATGAACAAAAATACCTGCAGGGTCCTGGGAAAGATCAATACTACCTGCCAAAGCGGACTATAACCATCTGTGCAAAGGCTAATTTAAACATGGATATGTTTTATTTCTTAAGCGAGGTAAAATGGGTAGATAATATCATAATGTATTCAGTATTAGTCTTCCCTGTACCATGCAGAGATTCATCAGGCATATAAAGTACAGCCATTTTTTTCATGTTGACATGAAGCATTCCATTTATCTTATTATTTACCTTTTGCCTTAAACTTTCCAGGCCAATCCTCCAGCTACATCCATATACATCAGTCACCCTTAAAATCAACAGAACTGCCTTCACAAAATCATACACATTATACAAAATGACATTTTATGCACCAAAACAGCTAATGCATCCTAAGTCAAAGTTAAAGGGGCAGTTTGAGTTCAGTAGAAATGGGCCTTGTACTGAATATAATTTTTGGCTATGTTTTTGTTATTTCTTGAGCGAAATCCGACAATTGAGACATGTATTGTTATAGCAAGGTCCCCTTGTTGTGACGGTTTTGTTAGCAAGAATCCTTTATGTAGGGAGATTATCTGTGTATTGGTAATCTAAATATCTGCCTTTTCAAGACTAGTCTAGAACAGGGTAAGCATGGGAAAATATTAGGACTTCTTCACAATATCATCGTACCAGGTTTATAAATAAATTCCAGCATTTGTTACAGTAATATGATGTTTAAATATTCTTTTACATATTGTCACAGGAAACATGTTCTTAAAGGAATTCTTTTATGGTGTAGTTTTTATTTCTAAATTACCCTGTTTACTCTGTAAATAATTCACTCTACAGTGCAAAATTTCATTCCTGAACCAGAAAGTGTATTTTTTTTAATTTTTAATATTGGTGTGTAGGCAGCCATCTCAGGTCATTTTTCTTGGTCATGTGGTTTCAGAAAGAGCCAGTACTTTAGGATGGAACTGCTTTCTGGCAGGCTGCTGTTTCTCCTACTCAATGTAACTGAATGAGTTTCAGTGGGACTTGGTGTTTTAATATTGAGATCTACCAGGCAGCTGTTATCTTGTGTTAGGGAGCGGTTTTTTGGTTACCTTCCCGATGTTCTGTTGTTAGGCTGCTGGGGGGGGGGGGGGTTTCCCATGATTTCCCATGACAGTATCCCTTTAAAATAAAATTGCAGGTCTTCTGCTGAATCCAATGCAATAACTTAAAACATATAGCTTAATATAATACAAAGGTATTTTCCTACATTTTTTCTACATATTTTTCCTACATTTTATGCAACTTTTCTTAAGGTGGAATCTTACCATAAAGATCAACAGGACTATTCTGTGAGCATGGAAAACAAAAGCAATATCCTAAAACAGTTACAACCATCCAAGTTCAGGAGACATAATCATGTCTGTTACCTACAGGTAAATCTCACTAATTAACAAAGCAAAGTGAATCAACACCCTGGCCACATAGTGGAACATCTATGAAAGAAGACCTACAGACTCTGTTTTGATCTATCAAAGGTTGAAGAGAAGGTTGTCCCAAAATTCACCAGAGCACAACTCCCCAGCTGTGTTCACATCACATAAAACTTCATTGCTTTTTTTTGTAAGTGAACTGTGGCGACCTATAGAGTTATTTCAAAGCTCTCCGACTGTTTTGTAAAGGAACATAATCTGTATATTTCTGGATGTACTGCATACAACATTTCCATCCTGTTTATTTATATGTGATTAATGTTGTCAGTAAGTTCCTTTATGGTATATTAGGAAACCCTAATTATTTAATTTATTTAATTATTAAATTTAAATTATTTAATTTAAGTTATTTAATACCGACCTGTATGCAGGCCCCAACTTTCTCACTGCACAAGCTACAAAGTAATGCCCAACGGCTGCTTGGTATGTGAGACACTTTGGTAATTGGTTCCATCTTCTCTGGACTGCCAATGCTCACCTACAGACAAAATGAACATGCACATAAATTAATCACAACAATAAGTAGAAAATATGACCAATACAACATATTGCCCCTTTAGAGAATGTTTCAGATAAATCATTAAATATGACTTACACTGGACATTTATATTGGTCTACTTAATGAAAAGAAAAAGGGACTTCTTAAATATTTAAAAAAGAAAAAAATACTCTGGTGCAAAGTAAGAAAGACAAAATGAACAGCTGCTGCTGCTATTGTTACTGTTTTTACAGAATTATCAACTAAAAGTGTTCAAAATGTGAGAACAGTGATCATTCCTACCTCTGGAATCCATAGAGCACAACTGACGTGGACCCATTTTGTGCCACTACGTGTTGGCTTCATGGCTCCACCTTTCTTTGGACACAGCAAACACTTAGGCTGTACCCCCAAGGCACATGTGCGACAAAGCCAGCTTCCTTCAGGTACTTTCAATATGCCATAGCATGCCTATTAAAAATACATTTGTGTAAGTAAAAATTTCCCATGGTTGGCTATGTTTTACACACACCTCTGAAAGTAATTTACTGACTGGAGAAGGTATAAAAAACATTTAATGGACTTGATAACTTGAATATGATAAAGTCTGGTTGGCAAAACATTCCTCAGTCACAACTTCTGGTGCAAAAATATTGCAGAGAAATACATATACTTCTTTCAATAACAAGCACATTTACACCCTCTTAGACAAATTAATATACAAAGTAACTGCAACAGTTTTCTCTCATAATGGAAAAACATGAGATTTTTGTATGCTCTCCCCTTTATTGAAACATCATCTTATTCAGTAACATTGTGTGGATATTTTAATTAAAACTAGAACATGATGATTTGGGTTTTTTGGATCAGTTGAGTTTATAGATTTAAATGGGGTTGTCCACCTTCAAACAACTAGTTGTTTTCAGATTGATCACCAGAAATAATAACTTTTTCCAATTACTGTCTATTTTCTATTTGTAACGGTTTTTCTAATATTGAAGTGTAAAGTGTAATTTTTCACGTTCTAAAGCAGCTCTGGGAGGGGGGGGGTCGCCGAACTGTTCTAAACTGATACATTTAATGGATACATTTCTTATCTTTGTCCCTGCTGAGCAAAATCTCTGGGTTTTATTACAGGCAGCTGTTAGAATTGATACAATAGTTGATAATACTCCAGAGATGTTGCTGTGAAATGTATCAAATAAATGTTGCAAAATTGTAACAGTTTAGAGTCTGCACCTGAATTACTAAACTGCCAGACAAACAACAGAGACACCAACATTCAACTTTAAACTGAGATTTTGGAAAAACAGTAAAAGATAAATAATGGAAAGTAATTGAAAAAAAGTCTTTATTTATGGAGAACAATCTGAAAAACCACTGAACAGAAAATGTGTTTAGAAGGTGAACAACCCCTTTAACTTTGATACACTAGTGGATTTTTCAAGTGCATTTGGATTTTATCTAAGACACATAAAATACTAACCTGGTGTACACAAATGTTACATTTGTCGCAGAAAACCATTTCATTGCCATCTTCTCCATCCGGAGACTGGCACACATCACAGACAACATCCTCATCATATTCTATGCCCAGACCTTCTTCAGTCTCAATTGCATGGTTCATTTTGTCATAACACTTCTTCTCAAATTCCTCCAAGATTCGTTCCATAGTGTACTCATCCAGTTGCTGCATGCCTACAAGTACAAGGGCCCACATAAGCAAAGAGAATGCTGAAAAATTCAAATACGGGTACGGGATCCGCTATCCAGAAAGCAACAAATTACTGGAAGGCCATCTTCCATGGACTCCATTTTAATAGAATAAATAATTTAAAAAATATATATTTTCTTTTCCACTGTAATAATTAAACAGTAGTTTGTACTTGATCATTTCTAAGATAGAATTAACCCCTATTAGAGGCAAAACAATCCTACTGTGCTTAATTAAGTTTTAAAAGATTTTTTAGTAGACTTTAAATATGGTGAATTATGGAAATATCCCTTATCTGGCAAACCCCAGGTCCCAAGCATTACGGGGACCTGTAATACCTAATCTCAGGTATGGCTACCCTTTGTGAGACCAGCTTTTGTTGAGCTATAACTTCCAACTGGCTTATTGTTACTGTTTACAAAGCTGAATGATGATAAGGAAATAAGTCTTAAAGGAGAAGGTAAGGTTAAAACTAAGTCTTATCAGAAAGGTCGACCTAAATACACCTTTGCATTTCTTTCCTTCTATTGTGTACACATGGGCTTCTGTATCAGACTTCCTGCCTTCAGGTTCAACCTCCTTGCCCCGGGCATGAGCATGCTCGGTTTGCTCCCCCCTTTGTTGTAATATGAGCCCAGTGCTATAAGTGAGCAGGAAGAGACTCAGACAGGAAGTGATGTCACACCAAGCGAATACTGCAGCTGCTATCCTAAACAGAGAGCTTCTAGAGCTTTTTACTCCAGTAAACTTTCTACAGAATAAATATAGCATTCTAGCTTGCACTATTGCAGCTAATATATCAACAATAAAATGCCTCTGTAGTTTTCTTTCGCCCATAAAACACCTTTTTTAACTTTAATTACTGTGTATACTGATTTGCAGAAAGAGAATTACAATAAAGAAATCGGATTTTCTATATTACAACAAGCAACATGATAAAAAGTCGTTTTGGGACCCAACATACCCATTTCTTTGAATTCTTCGTTAATTAACTCCAGCCAGGCTACATCCATCTCATCCAAGTCATAGCGGCATACAGCATCTGCAAGAGTTTGGATGTCAACATATCCAAGCTCTGGAGGCTCTGATCCAGATGAAAGGATGTATTTACGGGGTCTACTGAAGGTGACTACTTTATCTTTTTCAGCTATTACCCTATTACAGAGAGAAAAATACATCTGAAACAAATGTCCAAAATGAAATGGTCTGTTCTGTTTTTTTAGTTTGTATCTAAAGAAAATACCCTAATGAAACAATTATACAAATTATTTGACCTTTTAGAGCATATTAGATTAAACAGTAAACTAGATCTAAGAGAAGCATCAAATACTTTCTCAGATGACTGCAGGGATACGGTTCAAGATTCCCCCAAACCAAATATGTATCACAGTTATTCTATTGAAAACTAGAGTGACACAACTATTTTGTAAAAGGGAAGAGTTCTATGATAGGAGTGAAGAAAATATTCATCAACCTATGTGTTTTTACATAAAAAAAAAAAAAAAAGCACAATAACAGCATGACTATTTAGTTAAATCGTTTGTAATGTTTTTCCCACCAAGGCTATTCTGTAAATCTGTAATGTATGGAAACAGAATACTATTACCTCTAGGTAATTACAAGTAGGTAAACAACTGCTGTATCTCTACAGGGGTTCCCTCAACAGATATTACAGTGAAATAATTCACAAGAAAAGAAACTAAAATTTCTTCCTACAAATTCCCATCACTTCACAGTGTGCAAGCACTCAAAGCAAACCCAATGCTTTAAGACATGGAATAAACAATTAATTTTCACCTAACAGACCAGGAGGTGTAAAAAAACCATCTGTCTGTATAGGGGAAAGGTAAGCTAAGACCGTGAATGTTATTTCACTGTGCAGATCAAATTATTCTTGGATATTACACTGTTAGGCAGAATTAAGAACTTTAATAAGTGCAAAACATCAGGACATTACACAATAAGGGGGTAGATTTATCAAGGTTCGAATTGAAAATTCGAATTTTGGATTTTTTTATGGTCAAAACTGCCAGATTAGACTATGGTCTTATTAAAAAGTTTTTTAAAAATGTTGAATTAGATTTTCGAGTTTTATCATATTTTGGTTCAATTTGAGTTTTCGATTCTATTCATCCGAGTTTTAAAAATTAGATGTTTTAAATATATTTCAATTGGTCGAATGTCGAGTTCATTGCGAGTTTATGGGAGTTTTTAAAAACTCACATGAATTCGAAATTTAACCCTTGATAATGAGCCTCTAAGATTTTAAACAAAGATACATGAAACCATCCTCTTTTCTCATTACTAATCAAAAGCCCCATACATTAGCTAGGGAACTTGTTTTTATAAAAGTTTATTAACATCTGTCCCCCACATTTGGCTACCCATGGGTGGCCGAACTGGGGCAAGATCTGCTCATTTGGTGACCTATCCAAACACACAGATCTTTAAATGTATTGTCGTTTTCAGGCAAGAAGTGGAGCAGCAGAAATGAAAACAAGAGTGGAAAGAGCTTTTGAGGTCAGCTAGCAGCAAGATGGAGAAGTCTAGTTCAGGTAGGGCTTGGGTAAGTGTTTTTTTCCAGGTGCTTCGGAAGGAAAGAAAAAGATTCTGCCAAAGTTGAAGAAGCGATAGATTTTGACCAAGGTATTAATATGATTAGAAAAAGTGTGTCAGCGGGGTTAATGAGCATAACACCAGCAGTAACAATAAAAAGGGAAACAGGAGCAGATTCCTCAGTTCAGTTTTTGATTAATATAAGATACCACTGATTCATCCAGAAGATAGCTAGAACAGTTATAGATCTTAAGCTCCACTTTAATGTCAGTAAAGGGTGGACACATTTGATCAAGATATCAGCAGCACACAGATAATATTTAATGCAAATGAATGGATGAGGTCCCCAAAGCAGAGTACACAATAAAAACAATAAATACAGAACGTTGTGGCATTTACACATTTAAGGGGAAAGGTGATGCAGCTTTCTTAGTTTAAGGGTCAGCAAAGCATCGGTCAGAAATGTAAGTAGAGAATCAGCATGATGAAGGTTTCCAAGGCAACAGAGAATTGAAATTATAAGGGGCAATAGATGACAGGTCTGGGAGGATTAAATATGGCACCATGGAGATCATTTGTAACTTTACTCAAGGTTGTTTCACTACATTGTACAGGGCAAAAGCCCTGGGAGAACACAATTAGAGGTTTGTGGTAGAAGCAATATTGGTAGTGAATAGAAATAGCAAAAGAACTAGGAGATTTCAGTTCCATATTGATATAATAAAGGAAGACAGATGGGGTAGTAAGTTAAGTGATTCTGTTTGTAACCATTGTAGAAATGCATTCAATACAATACAAGTCAGGCCTTGTTTACAGGATTTGTTATTAGTTAAAGGGCTAGTTCACCAGTTTAATTAGCACTAATGAAATATTAAATAATTTAATAAAATATGCTACTTCATATCAACATTATTAAGCCTGATTTTATGCACCCATAAAAGTATAAATGTCTGCCAATCTGCTTAGCTATATTAGAAAAGTGAATTCTGTCCAGTAAAATATTAGCTTTCCCAAATACCTGTAGCACTGCCCTAAATATAAAATAAAAAAAATAGCAAATAAATTATACAGTTGTGATACTGCTGCAAGGGCATTTGCAGTGAGCATGAAGCTTGTCTGTGCAAACAATGTACTGTATTAAATTGTTTCTCTAGTCGACTTAATGCAGGCATTCTTTATTTGCGCTTTTCAAGTTTTAAGTTCACTCTGCCTAAGGGCTCCTACACACGGGCGTTTTTGACCTGCGCTCCCCTGCGTTGCGTTTGGCTGCGTTCAGCCGCAGGGGAGCGCAGGTCTAGACGCACCTCATTCTTTTCAATGAGGTTGTACCCACGAGACGCGTGTAAGCGCCGAACGCAGATTCAGACGCAACATGCTGCATTTTTCCTGCGTTCGGCGCTTACATGCGTTCGTGTGAGTACAGCCCCATTGAAAATAATTGAGTGCGTCTATACCTGCACTCCCCTGCGTTTGAACGCAGCAAAACGCAACGCAGGGGAGCGCAGGTAAAAACGCTTGTGTGTAGAAGCCCTAAGAGTTATTATACAAAACAACAACACTATTAAATGAATCGAATCCAAATTTTAATACCTGGCAACGGTCTCAGGAATAAACTCTGGGTTCACAGGTACTTGTACCCCCTTTTCCCACTCCTGGCGCCATGGGTCAGCCAGCACATAATAGTCCTCGGGGTTCAGCTGGTATGAATCATGCAGTTTCATTGCAGTGATCAGATCTGTTCTGAACACCTGGAAAAAGACACCAAAGATCAACTAAGCCGAAACAGGAACATTTGTATAGATCAGGAAAATAATATCTTGAGTTTGCATTGAGGCTGCCCACTTTTACAACTTGTGGCTAAGGCTGGCACATTCCAGCGGTGCCCCGGCTAAACAAATATTTTTAAAACCTTCTAGAGAAAGACCCAGAGACACAGCCTATAAATGAGCACTCAAGACACGTACATAATTCATTAGATTGAGAATACCAAATGGTTTTATTGTAAAAGAATATTCATTAAATGCAACAATCATCTACTTCTTGGTGTGTCCAGTTAATTCCCCCCCCCCCCATGGCCTTTAGTATTAAACTACTCTATGGGGTAGATTTATCGAGGGTCGAATAATATGGATTTTACTGCTTTAGATTTTTCGATAAAATCGTACAATCGAGCGATTTTACAAAAAAACCATAAAATTTAGTTCGACTGTTCGAAAAAATCATACAATTCGAACGGTTTGAAGCGTTCGATCGTAGGTTTTATATTCGAACATAAAACATAGAAAAAAAAAGCCTATGGGGGCTTCCCATAGGCTTCTATAGCATTTCGGTAGCTTTAATCTGGCAAATTGGCATATCGAATAAAAATTTAAGGGGGAAGTACTTTGACCAATCGAATGGTCGAATGATCGAATAGATATTTATCTATTCAATAAGATCAAATTTTTCAAATTTGATGGTCGAAGTGGCCTAATTTGCATATTTGGAAATTTGAGAAATTGAAAATTTTCAATTCGATCAAATTTAGAATCCTGCCCCTATGTGTTGACTTGTATATCATTAGTGAGTCCATGTACTGCATATGGGTTGTTTTGCTTGTTTTTACATCATTTAGAATTGAAAAGCTAATAGAAGCCCATAACTGAATTAAATGAATTAGTCTTCAGAGCCTTTATCATAAGTATCATAAGTAGAGTGAATATCTTTTGCAGCTTAAAGTTCCCTGCTTCCAATCACAAACATTTAAAGGGGAACAGTCATTGATATAAACATACACCCAATAGGCAGAGGATGCTTAAAGGGAAACTGTCATGGGAAAAACAGGATTTATGTACTCACCGTTAAATCCATTTCTCTGAGGTCGACAGGGGGACAC
>CM044431.1:66037391-66054467 GCA_024363595.1 Xenopus borealis
TATATATATATATATATATATATATATATATATATACATACATACACACACACACACACAATTGTAAGGCTTTAGTAATAAAGGCAGTTCCCCTTAAAATAAGTATGGATTCTAGTTTCAACAGTTTTTATACTGAATGGCATCAATGGTAATACCTCAGATGGCTTCCTGTCTTCATGCCTCAAACTTCTACTTGGATGTGACCTTGAATGCTGAGACCAAGATGTAGAAAGACCTTTAAAACAAAAAGGAAACAGGGAATGGTGGTTTACAGATTAAGGGGAAACAAAGAATGGTGCTTCTGCCAATCGTTACTAATAGAAAAAGAGTTTTTATAAACACTTTACAGAGCAGAACAAAGTTTGTATTCAACAGTTTCAATGGCCAACTTGATCTGCATCCAAGTAAGCATAAACTTTAATATTCTACACTGACTGCTTTAATTATTGTAGGACATAAAAATTATTGTAGAGTCCTGGGCTTGAAAAATAGCAAATGTGCCATCCACTTGTCTCACACCCTTATCACTTTTCACTTTAATGTCTTTTTTTATATTACTTGAACATTAACCTTGAATTATTAAATATAAGAACATTTTCCATTAACAGTATGTTTTTACACTTGACTGTAAATGGCAACAAAAACCAGATTGTAAACTATTTCTTGTAATCCCCAGAAATGACAGCTATGACTGACAGAATAAAAACTCTAAAATATTTCCAGAAAACTCAAGTGGGAATAGAAAATGGTGCTGAAATAATGATTTTTTGTTGTTAACACAGATCCTGG
Source organism: Xenopus borealis (assembly GCA_024363595.1). NCBI lineage: Eukaryota > Metazoa > Chordata > Amphibia > Anura > Pipidae > Xenopus > Xenopus borealis. Next base: position 66,038,181 of record CM044431.1, read on the forward strand.
GGGAGCAGCAAGTGATATAATAATAGCGTATTGCCTTTAATTACTAAGACAGAACATACAAGATAAATATACAGACCCTATCACATATCCCCTAAGACTATTAAAGCCCAGAGCCAGACATTCATTCAAGTGAAACCAGGATGTGCAGTTGCAATTATTTATGTATTTTTTGGCAGCTTTATATACAGTATGTAGCCAACTACTTTTCTACAAATATTCTTTCAAAAATTTAGGCTGGGGACAGACAGGGAGATTCGGGGAGATTCTGTAACCTGGCGTTTTTAGCAGGCGACAGAATCTCCCAGAATCTCCCTGTCTGTCCCCAGCCTAAAGAAACATATAACCACTTTATTTATTAAAGGAGAACATGTTCTACACAAGAACCAGAAACAACAAAAAGGGGATCATTCAGTGTTCCCAATCATTTTACAGTTTAAAGTGCTCCCTTTATGCCAGCACTCTGTTTTGCCAACATCCCTGTAAACTATATCCTCTCTGCAGATTAATGTGGATCCCGTCAAGAAGACATTCAAAGCACTTTCAACCTTGCAATTAAATGAAGGATGTTAGCTACAGTTCTGTCCTCTTTCCCATTTTTTTTTGATACACTGGGATTTAAATTTTCTATTTCTTGCTTGTAAATGTTGTTTTTTCACCAGGTAATGAAGTTCTGATAATGGGGCTGGAATAATCTAAATCACAAACCTAGTCACTAAAACACATATGCTGTGTGAACAACAAATGCATCAAAGCTAACCATACATACACGCTGATATTTTACGATTTTCAGACCCTGTGTGGGCTCCGAATAACTGACAATTTATGTAACATGGCTATTGGAACACATAAGAAAATTTCTGTTGGATAATGATATCCTTGCATGTATTGCCAATCCAAGGGTGATGATCTTCACTGGTCGTACAATTTCATACAATTGTTGTCTGTCAAATTAAATGGCCAGAACATCGTCTGATTGTTTCATCCTACTTTTTTTTTTTTTAAGTTTTTATTTATTGCTTTAAATTTCCAACATTTAGTAAAGCGAGGAAAGAAGAAAGAGATAGACAAAAGTAAAGCTAAATAAGCCTTTTCCAATCATGTCAATTTATACGGATTGAGCGTCCAACGAAGTGTCCCATACTGCATTGAGCTTAGCTACACATACTCTTGACAAGTACACCAACTTTTGTCTGGGTAACGCATCATTAATTATGTAAAGGCTGGAGCGGATTTAGATTTCCAAGTCAACAATATAGCTTTTTTAACATAAAACAACAGCTGGAGATAGCATAACCATTGGTATGATGACAGTACCAGGTCTTCCAGCATCCCGAGTAAGCATACCTTCTGGCATTTAATGTTCGGTAGGGACAGACTCTCTATAAAATATTTTAAAAGAGCCGACCAAAATTGTTTGATGACTGGGCATTCCCAGAAAACATGAAGGAAAGTACCTACAGCAAGATTACATTTTGGACATGTATCTGATACTTGGGGGTACAATTTAGCCAGCCTGTACGGTGTTAAGTGTTAAATTCATTTCATTTGAATGAACCTGTCTCTAACTGACATTGTAATATCTGGGACTTAGGAAAGTTAAACTAAAGAAGTAGGCTAGAAATGTTGTAAATTATTGTTTTGTGCTTCTGTACCAGCCCAAGGAAACCAGTAAAGATCTGTGTCTCCAAAAATGCCCCAGTAGCTCCCCATCTTCTTTTCTGCTGATTCACTGCACATGCTCATGTGAGTGTCGCAGACACTTTCCAAGATGGTAACCCCCTGTGACAAGTGTGAAGTTGCTGCTATTGACAAGCTGAAACTTTAGGCTGGTGCAATAAGTTCAGTACATAAAACATAGCATTTTTAGTCCTATTTATTTTTAGTGTGTCCTTGTCCTTTATAAGTCATCTACCCACATTTCATCCTCAAGGTCCGGTATTTCATCTGCCATTTCCCTTTTATTCTGTCCAACGGATCAGGGTTAACTTGGCTTGCCACAGCAGGGTATAGAACCATGATAGAGGTTTATTTAAGGCTTGCTTAAGTAGGTAAACTTCTAGGGTGGTTTCAGATACCTGCAGGGGTCTAGAGGGGAACTGGGAGGAGAAAGCATGCCTAAATAATATCTAAAGGACATGCCGAGGGGCAGCCCATACTCCTCTATAAGGGTCGCAAAGTTTTTAGGTTCTCCCTCTGATTTATGTCTTGTAGCGTTATGTCTTGCCCCTTTTATTGATAGGTGCGAGAGTGCAGGGTTATTCATCCTACTTTAATCCTACAGTTTAAATGTTAAGTTTTAGATTGTTGCATTAAAATGAGAGATCGATAGCTGAATGTTCATCATACCACAAATTAAATCTGAGTATGTATGGCCAACTTTACAGAGCTTGCACAGGTTTCCAACAACTAGGACTACAATTTTCCAGACTTATAGCACCAACGTCAGCAGCTCCCATCTTGTTTGGAAATAAGTAATGCCATCACCATCAGTTAAGTGCATATCAACCAGAATCCCATATTGATATCCATTTTTAAAAAGAGTAAATACATGTTTCTATATTTATATTTGGAAAATTAAATATGAGGCAAGGCATTTTCTTACATTACAAAGCCCCATCAACCTTGAGAATTGTGATCTGATAAGCTTTAGTCTCTCTTTATTGCTGCACTGTAAGCTAGATTGATACCATCCGCCCCTCTTCCCACTCAACAGCTCAAACCATGAAAACAGAGGAAAGCCTGGTCAGTCAATCAACAGAACACTATGCAGGTTACAAGATGGCCCTACTTAATACCACTCCTGAAGGATTCAGCTGCCAGAACTGAAAGTAGTTCCATGTTTTTAAGCTGCTACCACTGCTCTGCTTCAGGCGAATAGCACATGGTGGAGAAAACATTGCATATTTGAAGGAGAAGGAAAGCTACCAAAGTACTTTATTGCGAATAGATTAGCCACAATAGTGCAAGCTATAACAACTGCCATATTAGATGACATCACTTCCTGTCTGAGTTTCTCCCTGCTCACTCATAGCTCTGGGCTCAGATTATAGCAGGCATGGGAGGAGGGAAAAGGGAGTGTGAGAGGAACAAACTGAGCATGCTCAAGCCCTAGCCCTGGAGGTTTAAGCTGAAATACAGTCTGATACAGAACCCATGTGTACACAATCGAAAATGCAGTGTTTCTTTTGACAGAGGACTCAGAGCAGCATTACTTTGAGGATTTACTGGTGTATTTATATAGACCTTTCTGATAAATCTTACGCTTTCCTTCTCCTTTAAGTGGAAAACCAAACAAAACTGCCCCTGCTGCCTCCTCAAATAATCATGTAAAAATGTGAAAGGGAGAATTTTTACACATTTATGTGAAGTCAGTTTTACCCGTGGTGATTCAATTGGGAATATGTTTACGTGTCTCAGGAATGGCGCCGAGTACTGTGTGCAGAATTTGTTTACTCTATGTCTATGTTACGTTGTGTCAGATCCACTGCTTTAATACAATTTTGTCTATAATAATGAGCTTGTTCTATGTCCCCTCTTGATATGGGCATTTCCTGAAGAGACTATCGGTTGTACAGGCTGATACATTTAAGAAGGGGTTGGATTGGCTTTTTAGCAAGTGAGGGAATACAGGGTTATGGAAGATAGCTCATAGTACAAGTTGATCCAGGGACTAGTTCGATTGCCATTTTGGAGTCAGGAAGGAATTTTTTCCCCTCAGATGCAAATTGTAGAGGCTTCAGATGGGATTTTCTGCCTTCCTCTGCATCAACTTGCAGTTAAGTAGGTTAAAAAAAAGTTAAAAGGTTGAACTTGATGGACAGGTGTCTTTTTTTTCAGCCTAACTTACTATGTTGCATAATGGATGCTTGGATTTGGTATACAGTGGACTTCACTGGAGTTTACCATGGTATTGGACTTTCATGTTTATGAACTGAGGGATGGTATCACTTTGGCAAAGGGAGGGAATCACAAGTCCCACCTCTCACTACCCCTTTATAAAGTGGTTCTTATGTGTGAAACTTTGGCCTTTTTTTATGTATATGGACTTAATAAATCACTTTTGACACATTTGAAACAGAAGGTGTGCATCTTGATATTTCTTGTATTTGCTCCACTGACCCTGTTGTTTGGGAAGGGTCTTCTTGTTAAGCACCTTGGGATTGGGATATCATGCACTTCTATCATGCACTTCATCAGATCATAGTGACAGGGTTCCAGCCCTTCTCTGGAACTGGCAGAATCTTTAAAGGGATCTTGAAAAACCATAGTAAGGTGCCAATATTACTGAAGAGATGCAGCAAACATCTTTACATCCAAAACCCCCTGAAAGCCTCACTTATCCTAGAAATACTTACCAAAGGCGATACTCCAACATGGCAGGTGCTTCAGTCACACAGGGCTGGGGGCAACACAATCTTTACATGGGCCAATAACAAATGAAAATATTACTTCAGCCTATGAAAGGATTGCTCTGCCCCACATTTGAACATGACTGAAACAACTGTGTATAGCTTAATATGTTAAAGGGATCTAACATTGGGCTAGACATATTGTAAGTTTCCAAGCTGCCCCCAGTCATGTAACTTGTGCTCTGATAAACTTCAGTAACTCTTTACTGCAAGTTGGAGCAATATCACCCCTCCCCCCCCATCAGCCTAAAAACAGAACAGTGTGAAGGTAACCAGATAGCAGCTCCCTAACACAAGATAACAGGTGCCTGGTAGATCTAAGGACAACACTCAATAGTAAAATCTAGGTCCCACTGTGACACATTCAGTTACATTGAGCAGGAAAACAACAGCCTGTCAGAAAACAGTTCCATCCTAAAAATCCAGTAACAGTGGTAACGGAAAGGAAGTCAAGGAAAAAGACTTGCTGCAAATCACTGTTTAATTATACAATATATGTTTTGAGCTTCACACTCTTTATCAAATGTTGTAAATAACGAGTCATGCAAAAATAACTCCAGAATTAATAGAAACGTTATCAGAATCAAGCCTAAAACCCCATGTTGCTATACTAACAACTGTGCAACAATGTCTCCCCAAATAGAGAGCGCACTCCTGTCCCTCCATTTTTCTACCATTTAAATCTGAAAGCTGTACTTTGTAACTCTTTTCTCACTTTTCTAACAATTTAGCAATGCCAAATAACATAAGTTAATTTTTTACTAATGATAGAGAAAATGCTTTCATCACAAAATGGATAATATTTATAGAATGTATCATTTTACAATAATAAAAAAGCACATAATATTACCAGGTACTGTTACTGGGTTGTGAGCAGAAACATATTTGAGAGTTACATAAAGAAGAAGCTATATTGTATTCCTCAAACTTCTGTTACTCATTACAAAAATTCAATGAATACCTTCACATTATGCCACAAATTAAAATAGACATGTAAAAGCACTTACTGCCATTGTCATCAGAATCTTCACTGCTGCTCGTGAGGCGTGCTCGTTTCATGGCTTATATAGGGACAGGTCTGGCAGTCTGCAAGGGAACCCAATATATGTAAATAAATGTGCATTAAAATAAAAATGTATTATATTATTAATGTAGTGCATGTGCATGCAAATGCTGCATAAAAAATTATATTATAAAGTTAGTTAAGAGCTTGGATTTATAGCTCACATATAACAAAAAAACACCCCAAAAATAAATTATTTGAAGGAGACATAGGATAAATAAAAAAAAACCTAATTGTGTAGGCAATAATGTATACTGAATGGTGCTTGTTTTACTTTTGGCTTAACATTGTCCTCAACAATAGCTCCTTCACTGGAGCTCCCCATAGATGTTCTCTGCTCCCCATTTCAAATAAAGAGTGAGCGTGCCTTAACGGTCCCTGCCAGAAGCACAGTAGGTGGGGGGCACTTCTGTAGTCACACAAGCTAAGACAGGCTTCAGCTTCCTATCCTACAGCTTCCTCAGCCAGACAATTTAATGGGCAAAAAAGTGAAACAGATGGGTGGGATTAGTAGCAGAAATTTTCAATAAAGTAACCAGAAACTTCATGCAGCCATTAAATAACACGAGTAACTCTTACTTTCACATTCAAACTGTACAGAAAGTCCTGTGTATGCACAGTGACACCCGCAGGCCATTTGTATAAACACCACACATTTCCCCTATAGTAGGAAAGCATTTTGGCAAATATAATAAACAGTAGCAATTAAACAATATGTTTCTTAAAGCAATATATACATTCTTCACATGACATAGTCCTTGGTCCATGCAGGTAGTTTTCTGATTATCTCAGTACGCCTTATAGGTTCACTTTCTTCAGGCCTATGGCAGTTGGTATTAGGAGTAAGAAAATGTCCTTCATCAAATGGAACATCTGCAAAGTCATATCTAGCAGGAGTAAGACGACTTGCATTCCATATGCGTCCATCAGACAGTTCATATGTGTATGGTCCTCGCTGGCGTCTCACTTCAAGTGGTGTAGTAAATTTAGATTGTACTTGTTTCAGTATTCCTGGTTTCTTAATTCTAACTAAAGATCCAGGCTGATAGTGCACTTCTCTTGCACCACGTTTTCTGTCAGTATAAGCCTTGCATTTGGCTTGGTGATGTTTGACAATGTCAGCAGTAGATGAGTTTGTAGGAACAGTATTTGGTGGAAGTTTGATGTCTGCAACATGTAATAATTCAGCTGGAGATGATTGGGTTGTTGCATGGCATGTTGCTCTGTAGTTATGTAGGAACTCTGTTGTAAATACTTTCCAAGATGTGCCAGTAAGATTTGCTGTCTGTAGTGCTTCTTTCAGACTTCTGTTGAATCGCTCGATTTCTCCAGTTGCTTGTGGGTAATAAACTGAAGATTTCTTAAGCACAATATTCCTCTCAGAAAGGATTCAAACTCATATGAGACAAACGGTGGTCCGTTGTCTGATATTAACTCATTTGGATTTCCTTCTCTGCTGAAGACTGTAGACAGAAATTTTATTATTGTTACATGAGAAACAAAAGCAAATTCTGGCCATTTACTGTAATAGTCTATCAGAGTTATAGCAAATCTACAGTCTACAGGAGCATCTGCAAAAGGACCAACAATATCAATAGCAAGTTTTTCCCATGCTGAATCAGGAAATGGTACTGGCTGAAGTGGTGTTGGTGTATTTGTGATAGCTGATTTTGACAAGTAACACAAGAATGAATGGCAGTTACCACATCAGCATCCATTGCTGGCCACCAGTACAGTTCTCGCAGTCTTTGCTTTGTATGTACAATCCCTACAACTTATATGTCCTCATCCAGTGTATCAGAAGCTGCAGGTGTAACTCTTACTTTCCCTTTCAAACTGTACAGAAAGTCTTGTGTATGCACAGTGACACCCGCCGCCCATTTGTATAAACACCACATTGTCCCCTTTAAAATTTTGAAATTTTAGACATAATGTGATAAAAACTTTTTGTTACTTCTAAGAATTTATAAATGGAGCATTAAAAGGGAGGAAAAAATAAGACACCAGTACTGTTTCAGGGATTATACAAGAGTGTTTTTACCTGCATTTCACTGCAGTCAGTTTTAATGCGTTCCACCAGAAGTGAGCCCAGGACAAAATCCATGCTTTTTTTAAGGGCCTGTACTCAAGCAGATGCATGCAAGTGCCAAATGCAGGTGAAATGTATCTGTGTGACATAATTTGAGCTGGGGATGCTTATGGGACATAGGTGATGTTAGGTGCCATCATCTCATTCCTAACAGTGCCTGATTTCTATTGTTGAGATATTGGGCTGTGAAAGAGGAGGGATGTCAGGCAAGGCAGAGGAGAGAGTTGAAAGTTAGGAACAGACCTTTCGGATGAGAATATTGGATACCAACGTAAAAATGATACTATACAAAAAAAGCTCTTTTGTAGCAGCAGAAGCTAGAGTCCTGTGCTGAACCAATTTCTAAGACCCGCATATATACCCACTTTGATCCGCTACCCAAACAGGACCTGCAACCCGCTGACCACCATCAAACAGGAAGTGATGTTGCTGCAAACCGGAAGTGACATCATCAAAAGTGCCTGATAGCCAAGAAGGACAGAAGTGAGCAGCGTGACGTAAGATGCCTGAAGTCAAATGGAAGACAAATGGAGGGAAAGCTGCAGGGAGAGAGCTGCAGCAGGAAGAGACCCACAACCCGCATCTGAAAAGCCTACCCTCATTCCGCAGGGTACTTGCTTTTTTTTTTTTACGGGTAACCCGCGGGTACCCGACCCGCAGCAGGAATTTAGCGGAAGCAGCCTGGTAAGCCTGCAGGGCTACCTTTACACAGGAGACAAGTTATACAACATTTAGTATAAAACCATTTCAGATTAATTTAAAAGCCAGTCATTTTTGGGATTTTCTTGTGTTATTATTCAGTAGTTCAATAACATAACTATGATGACCCAGATCTATTATTGATTTAAATAGTATACCAGGAAAATATGAAAGGCTAAAATTGCAATTTGAGCTAAAATATAGTTGTTGTTATAGTCTCCTGTTGACATTTCCAGGCCCAGCAAGACTTTCTTGAATAAAGGCCAACTGTGTATATGCTCAGCAAACTAATCTTTGACAGTAAGCATTAATAAAAGTGTCCCTGGGTTTTCATTTCTCTTAAAAGCTTGTCTTAGTTGAACTCCTAATGACTCCTCAGCTTTAATCCACAAAGCTACAATAAAATGCTCAAGACAAAGGCAGCAAGCCTGCCAACAGATCTTTAGTGGTACCCTGAATTGCCAAATAAAATAATCATAACATTTTTTGCTCCCAGAGCTATACCAACATCTCATTCCGCTAAAGTGTGCCTTCGACATTCCCTTAAGCCCCATCTGTGAACCTGTGGCTTGCACTTCAGTGGAAATTCGGAAGATATTCTATCAGACTAGCTAATAAAGATAATACAACATGCACACTTTCTAGCTTTCTAACATCGGTAAAGCATTGAATACCTTTTGTGCTTAAACTCTATACACAAGTTAAGGAAGCGGCTTAACACAAAGATACAACAGAAATAAGAAGACTACTAGTTTTTCCTAAAAGGAAGCAATCCTACCTGTGGCTCCTAAATGCATTCAGTAATTACTTACATGTGGTCCAATGCTGACTGGCTTAAATCTTAGCTCTCATCTTAAACCAACAACCAACTGTGCTGATCAGAAATTTGTAATGAAAGCATCACCACCATCCACAAAAAAAATTTAAAGTATTGGGATTGTGCCTACATCAAAGTCTCAGCACAACTTAACAAGTACAGGTATAGGATCCATTATGCGGAAACCCATTATCTACAAAGCACTGAAATATCGAAAAGCCATATCCAATAGACTACATTTTATCCAAATAATCCCAAGTTTTTAAAAAGTATTTCCTTTTTCTCCGTTATAATATTTGATTCTTGTATTTGATTCAAACTAAAATATAATTAATCCTTATTGGAAGCAAAACTAGACTATTGGGTTTATTAGTAGACTTAAGGTATGAAGATTCAAATTATAGAATGACCCTTTATCAGGAAAACCCCAGGTCTCAAGCATCATGGATAACAGGTTCCATACCTGCAGTTAATTTTTTTACTCTGCTCATTTTACTTTCTATGGATTGGTACACCTCATTTCTCCATTTGTAGATGTCTTCCAGCTTGTGTATAAGAATGCATATGTTTACTTGCCTACTTGAACAAATGTATCCAAATTTTAAAACCACCAATAATCAAGAAGTCAACACAAAAGAGATCAATATGTAGTAAGAGAACATAGTCGGCTTTAGCATGAGCATATCCTGAGCACCTGCTTTTTTTTAGCCTATGTACAGATATCCGTGCAGTTGCAAGCTTGACAGTTGCATTAAGAAAAGCATGTATACGATTACACAATACATTTGACGCTTCTTATGCATTTTTTTGTACAGAGTTTATAAATAAATGTGTTCACAGTTATTTCAAACTGCATTTGCATGTATAAGTAAACAAGGTCTAAAATCTTTTTTTCTCTGTGTATTCACCAGTAGAACTTTACAGGGGACACAAGAGCATCCTTTGAGATTAAAATAAAACAACGTTTTTTACCAATAATTTTAAAGTTATGGATTCTTCTCCCCACATTGTTTTCACTGGGAGATGCATTTGAGAGTTGCAAGAAAAAATAATAAACTGCAAGATTAACAATATATTATAATCATACTAGAACAGTAGCCTGTTGAAAGATCTTGCCCAAATCTAAAAGTATTAATATATTAGGTTGCCTCTTCATTTGCTGATTTCCACCTGCTATTGGAACACTGTTGGTGCCACTGGCTTCCAGGTCAGTCACTAATGAGGTTGGGCAATGCTGTAGGACAATGGCTTTTAGTCTGTGTTCCAGCTCTAGCCAAGTTAAAGGCCACTGTTTGCACACAAAAAGTCCATGTTCCCAAAAAATTGTTTCTGTGATGAAGTTTCCTCCAAAGACAGTTTGGAACTCAAAAGGGAGTGTTCCAAAAGACAGCATGTAAGTGTATACTTCAGCCATATAGTGTATTAATACTCTTGGCCCAATTTTGAGCCAGGTATTGGCTCATTGCCCTTTTTGAGCCAGGAAAATGTATTTCCCATTCTGAAGCAAACTGAAGAGCGCTTCAGATGAGTATTTCCCATTCACTGGACTAGTTAGATTAAGTAGAATTCAGTTAGGCAAAAGGTTATACCAGATGTACCCCGTGAGGCTCATTTATGAACACTGGGTAAATTTATACTAGAGCAGTAACCCACGGCAACCAATCAAATGTTTGCTTTCATTGTTCTACCTGCTGCTGGCTGAAATAACTTTTTACAATTAGTTTCTATCTTCTATTTGTGACCGTTTTACTAATAAGTGTCTTTTTCCACCTTCTGACACCGCTCGTGGGGGGGGGGTCACTAACCCTGTAAACAGATACATTTATTATCTTTGTACCTGCTGAGCAGAATCTCTGGGTTTCATTACAGGCAGCTGTTAGCAGTGATACAATAGTTGCTAATAATGCAGAGATGCTGCTGAGAAATGGATCAACTAAATGTTGCAAAAATAAAAAAAGTAATGTATCTAGTATACAATGTTCTTATAGTGAAGAGAAGGTTGAAATTTGTTGTCTTACTTGCACTTAAGCATTGTCCTCTTTATGGGTGTTTGGTGGCTGCATCTGTATGAGCACGCACACAATTTTGAGGAAATTAGCAAAATAGACAGGCTGCTGAAAAGACCATCCAGAATTCACTGCTGAAAAACAGGACAGCGTAGACAGAGTATCTAAATATATTAAAATATTTCCCATAACAACAGACTTTTCTGGATATTCCACAGGTAAGGTAAAACACTGGGGAACAAGGGTTTTCCAGATAAGGGGTCATTCTATAATTTGGATCACCATACCTCAAATCTGCGAAAAAAAAGTTTAAACAATAAACCCAACAGGAATATTTTGTCACTAATATGGATTTGCACAGCTTCGTTACCATCAGATAACTACAAGGTACTGTTTCTTATTACATAGAAAAATTTAAACTTTTTTTTTTTTTTAATTAGAATGCTTTAAAATTGATGCTATGTAGATGACCTTACCATAATTTGAGTTTTACAGATAATAGGCTTCTGAATAAGGAATCCCAAATACTTTAATTCAAATCATCATCATTAGTATGAACACTGTGATCAACAATGAAAGCACTTCTTAAATGGGATTTGTGTAGCCTCTAAGGCTTATGAGGCAGTAATTTGCCTAGCATTGCTGCCTTGCAATGCTGGGGTCTTATGTTCAATTCCAGCCAGGGCACTATATGCAAATATCTGGTAGTATTCTTTCTCCCATGCTTGTGTGGGTTTTCTCTGGGTGCCCCAGTTTCCTGCCATGATCCATAAATATAAAGTAATTGGTTCCTGATAAAATGTACCACTGTGTGTGTGTAATTGTGTTTGGGATCTTACAGGGCAGACTACATGAGTGATGTATAATCTCTCAAAAACACTGCTGAAAATGTCAGCGCAATATAATTAATAGTAATAATGTCCATGGAGAAAAAAAAATATTTTCTCCCAAGTCAATATACCCTAATGTGCCATGACAGAAATGGCATCTGCCTGTCACTACAAATAGAGCAGTTGTTGGCCACAGGGTGGTAGTGGGTTGTATGTGCATTTGTGACAGTGTGTCAAAGTCTAAAATGACAAACTTGGGAAAGTAAACTTTAAGATGTTACAAGGAGTTTACCAAACAATGTTCTTATTTTAGTTTATCGCTATTTTAGTTACAAACTCCTACAAAAAAAGGTTTACACAATACAAATGTATGGACTCAGGGCTTTCACAAACTAACATGTTTGTCAGTAAATCCAAAATTTTTAATAATTAAAATGTTTCACTCAAAATGTTCAAGAAACCTAAACCACAGAACAGCAGTAGGTTATCGGGTTAACACGCATTCATAAGCTGTGTGTACAAGGGATCAGATAACATAGTCCATCCTTTGCAAGAAAGTCAGTAGATGGGTGCATAACATACATTCTGACCAGGTGCTTTCTTTTTATGGATGAAGTCCAAAATGGGTGAAGTTTATTGATATAAAGTGACAGCTGGGCATGACATGGTGTCGTAGCCATGACGCATGCAGACAGCAGCAATCTATCAGAAGAAAGCATTTAAAGGGGTTGTTCACCTTTGAGTTAACTTTTAGTATAATGTAGAGAGTGATATTCTGAGACATTTTGCAATTGGTTTTAATTTTTTATTGTTTGTGGTTTTATATTTATTCAGATTTTTATTCAGCAGCTCTCTAGTTTGCAGTGTCAGCAATTTAGTTTCTAGAGTACAAATTACATTAGCAACCCTGCATTGATTTGAATAAGAGACTGGAATATGAATAGGAGATGGACTGAATAGAATGATAAGTAATAAAAAGAGGCAATAACAATACATTTGTAGCCTTACAGAGCATTTGTTTTTAGATGGTGTCAGTGACCCCCATTTGAAAGTTGCAGAAAAATAGAAGAAAATTGCAAATCGTTAAAAAACTATGAAAAATAAATAATGAAGACCAATTGAAAAGTTTCTTAGAATTGGCCTTTCTACAATATACTAAAAGTTAACTTGAAGGTGAACCACCCCTTTAATGAAAAAAAATTTTTCCTCTCCAGTATGTACTTCCTTCCTAAAAAGTTTTGTAACCTGATGTGAGTGGTGTTTGCTTTTGTTATATTGGTGTTCTAGCACACTAATAAAACTTAACCTATCACCTGCACAGTAGCACACTTGCAGGCACCCAGTACAAATTAGACAAGCCACAAGTTTCAGGACCATACAAGCTTCAATATCCTCGGGCCATATCATTTCAACCGCAATCTAGTCAATTAAGCAATCGTCCTGTCTAGGCCGCAGCTGTTTTTAGCACACTGATGCCAGATCTGCAAAAGATCCCAGTACTTAAGTCTCACCCATGGGGGGGGGGGTCTCTGTGAAAACCGTTACAAGGCACAAAAGCCTTGTCACAGATCTGAAAAGAAATTAACACGTGTGACAAGTACACTTGTGCAAGGGTTACTTATTTGTCAGCATTTTAAGCCGCAACTTGCAATGAATGGTTTGGGGTAGCATTTTCAATTGGAAGAATCCTCTGATTTTAGCACTATGTCACACAAAGTCACACAAAAGTGTGCATGATCGAACTTGTTTTATTTGATGCTGAGGCTTTAATGTTTAACATTAGTAAGTAAGAAGGGCACTTACATTGCCATTATTCTCATTCATTTCCCTGCAAAAGGATGACATACGGTTTCATCAATGCTCTAAAAAGCATTTTATGTATGTTTACCCTTATCCTTATCCTTATCTTTGCAAATAACTTGTGAAAGCCACATACCCTGTCAATCCAGTCAGGTTCCAGATACCTACACACTAAGAGGTGGATGGGGATTTAGTTTTAAAAGAAACCATCCAGGCTTCTTTCACATTATCAGTGGAAGCTGGGAGATGTAGTTCACAAATAAATGGATAATGAAAAGTTGAATATCTTTGCCCTAAAGTCTAATATATTTACTCTCGCCCAGGGCAAAGTATTTGGCTGTAAGGTTGCTTCCCATGTGGCCACCATACCGACCAACTGTCCCTTTTTTGGAGGGACAGTCCCTCTTTTGACAGCTAAACCTGCAGTCCCTCATTTATACTGGAAAGTCCCTCTTTTCTCTGCACTGAACAGCCAGAAACAAAGTTTCTGAGCCCAGAACAGCTAACAGGAGCAAAGAAGACACTTTGTAATTACTTTTGCGATAAGAAAATAAGTAATTGTAACAGGAAAAATATTTTCAAACTTTCATAATCTGCCAAATTTTGTAAAATTAACATGTTGATTAGGGGGCGTGGTCACCGGAAAAGGCGTGGTCTAACATTTTACCACGCTGCTACTTGTGAAAAAAAAAAATGTCCCTCTTTTTACTTCCAAAATGTTGGGAGGTATGGGCCACTAATTCAAATATGGTGATGTTGTTATGCGCTGAGGGCAAAACCTGATTCAAGTTAAATAAATCCCTAGACCAATTAAGTTACCCTCAAGCCAGGCTCATAAAGTTGCACGTTTATTAAAATAATGATAAAACGTAGGGTGGATTGTGTGAGTGAGCAAACATCTGCCCGGCCAAGCCCACAGACCCGTGACATGAGGCCAGCGCTAGTGAAGGCATTTCTCTTGCAAGTCCAGTTTTGTACAGTCTCTCCCAGATAACAGCCTGCCACCTGCACACATTGCCATTGCATAGGGACGCACGCTGCGTCGGGTTACACAAGTTCCTAGCCGCCTGCTGCAGCTGCAAGGCATCCATATTATCTGCTAATTAACCGTACATACACTAAGACTAGTCATGGAGGGATGCCGCCTAATGGTAAGTGTCACAATGCCGACCCCGAGTCCATCAACCGGGACCTACCCACACGCACCGCGGCGGCCACGTTTCCTAGAAGTATTGCTCGGAGCAGGGACACCTTGCGGCACACACACACATACATACACATATATACACACACACACACACACACGCAAGCAAGCAAGGAGGAACGCGCCCTCTCAGGCGGATCATGATGCTGACACAGCAGCGCGCATTCAAATGAATGTTTTCGGGCCGCTTAGGCACAGAAATGGTGTACGTGCGCATGGCTTGTATATAGAGCTGGCAAAAGTTCCCACTATCTCCCCATACCCCCATCCCCGGGCACACCCACCCAGCAAGCCAACACAACTCGCTACCCAACAAGCCCCCCGCTAACATTAGCAACAAGCGAATCTTTTGGCGCCATATTAATGACGTACTCGATTATTTTCCACTAGGCAGCAGCGACCTTGGCAGTGTTCAAACCGCCCGGGCTCGCCCCCAACTCGCTGAAAAGCCCACACAGGCGTGCAACAAGCCTGCTAACGTGGAGTCCGCCCTCCCCGCACCCTGCTTGGGTGACTCTTACCTGCTGCTCGGGTATTCCTGGCCAGCTCCGCCGGGCTCGTATAACGTGTCCCCCCCCGCAACCAGATGGGTGATCCTATGCTCATAAGGTTCAGCCCAGCGGCTGTGGTACTGAGGGTAAGGGTGGGGGGGGGGACAGATTGTGTCTCCTCTCACACACACATGCACTCTGTGACTGACGTTATTTACTTGTTATGGAGGAAGGACTCTGTGAATCAAACTCATTTCTGGGTCACTGCTGCCACAGGGGGGAGCACTTTGATCTCCTGCCAAAACAGAGAAAAAAATACAGGGCAGTGGAGGGAAGAGATGTTTCCTAAGTGTTCTAGAACCTGTCACATATTCCTAAATCAACACATCGAGGCACTGTGCAACCCTCACTTCTTTACCTGTCAAACTTTCTGCCTTTGTTATTTGTGTGTAAAATGATCTAAACACATTCTATGGGAATGCATAGAATTTTCCTTTTCCAGAAAAAAACAGCCTTGATGATGGTTGATCGCAGTGTTATTTATAGGGAAAAATAACATTGCGATCAACCGTCATTCATACTGGCCAGGCCGATAAAATACCTGCCAGGTCTATATGCTGGTCTATAACATAAGTTGTCCTCCATATTCTGGCACATAAGAGCAGTAAAAAAATGTACCTTTGTGTATTTCTGGCCATACATAGACTGACTTTTAGCATGTTCAACTGGGTGACAAATTTATCTGTAGCATATTGTACAATACAGTCTCACGTGGTTGTCAAATTTGTGATATCATACAGCTGATCACTTAGGGTTGCCACCTTTGCCAGCAACTAAACCCGAACAAATGGGGTGGGGCAGATACAGGGTCAGACCGGG
>CM044431.1:66054666-66106357 GCA_024363595.1 Xenopus borealis
ACAGTTTCTAATGATAACTGACTCCTGCTGCACAAATATGGCAGCCCCCTCATACAGGAAGATGGAGGATCAGACAGGTAATGTAAAAGCATCATGTAAATACTTTATGGCAAAGTTAGACATAGCTTTCAAAGCTAGGGTTGCCACCTGGCCAGTATTTTACCAGCCTGGCCGGTATTTTTGATGGTTGATCCCAATGTTATTAATAGGAAAAAAAGATAAACATATAGGAAGACTGTAAACAAAAGGAACACCAAGAGCCCCAATAATGTAATATGTGTTGGTAAGGGATAATGAAATAAGAGTAAATAGCATATACTCACAAACCAGGGTTACCAATAGGCAACCACTGTAAAGGCAGGTGGGGCGATTGTCCTGACCCCACTCAGGATTAAGAAGTCGCTCTCTGTAGATAGAAAAAGGGTATCAACCCTCCACCCAGGGTGGACTTATTATTGTATAAAAAGAACAGAGGCGCCAAAAGGATAAAAGGATATAAACGAGTTTAAAAGCTTGGTAATCAGAGGAGGCAGTGGTGGACTTACCTCCTCCAAGCAGACACAAAACGACTGTAATTCAGCAGTCAAAATTTATTAACGAACTCCGATCAGTACAACGCGTTTCTCGAGTTCAAAATTTATTTGCTTTATTTACTACCACACATCACCCTATGCTTTATTTGTTCTTGTTTTTTATGATTGTATATTAACTTTGTAGCCCCACTATGTTTTGCTCACTGCACTGCCTTTTTATCCCAATTATTGCATTTCACCTGTATAATGGTTATATCCTCTAATACCATCAATCTTTTACTTTGGTATACCCCAAAAAAAACCTCTTTTTTATTAATAGCTAACCAGTCCCTGCACCATACCTTTATCCCAGAATCACGACCACCATACATACTCTTGTAATATTTTTTTTAAAGTTTTTTGTTTTGACGAATAAGCATATAGCATAATATATGTCACTTTGGTCTCTGAAATTCACAGCTGTAACTCCTATGTTTATTGCCTGAAGAAGCGGGTCTGAACCCGTGAAACGCGTTGTACTGATCGGAGTTCGTTAATAAATTTTGACTGCTGAATTACAGTCGTTTTGTGTCTGCTTGGAGGAGGTAAGTCCACCACTGCCTCCTCTGATTACCAAGTTTTGGCTTTTAAACTCGTTTATATCCTTTTGGCGCCTCTGTTCTTTTTATACAATATAGGAAGACTGGTATTTTTTTCAAGAAAAGGTGGCAACCCTATTCAAAGCCAATATTATTATACATGTAAAAAAGACTTTCATTTCAGGTGGTCGTTCACAGGGAGATCCACTCATTTGGCAACATCGCCAAATGAGCAGATCTCTCCCCGATATGCTCTCATTGAGGTGGGCAACATTGGGCTGATCAGATTGTGGGCCCTAGGGCCCAACAATCGGATCATAATGGAGGCAATATGGGTGGTTGGATATCGATCAGGGAAGCCCATCGGAGGGACACACACACAGGCCAATAAGTTGCCGACTCGGTCGGTTTTTATTTTTTCTGTAGTAAGAAATAAACCTCACTTGATAATTTTTTTATTGGCCAGATTATTCTTCGATTTTCACAAGGCTGAAAACCGAACATAAAGTTGAGACCTGACCAGGCCTTAGAAAAGCCAAACTGTTTGGGTCAAACCCGAACAAGTGGCAACCCTATGATCGATGGAATTGCTAAACAGAAATGCCTGCCGGATACTTCCAGACAGCCAAGTACACACATGAAACAACTAGAATTTCCATTTTATCAGTTTCTGTGCAGCAGCACCATTGTGATTAGCCCAGTTGCACTGTTGTGTGACATACTGACAGAACAATGCAAGACTCATTCTTCATGTGTGAAAAAAATGCACCCATTCATTTTTCAATAATTATTTGTTATAAATGTATAGGAAATAAAAAAGGTGAATGAAATCAAAACAAGGGGAGAGTCAAATTACTTATTAAAGGGGTTGCTCACCTTTGAGATAACTTTTAGTATGATGTAAAGAGTGATATTCTGAGACAATTTGCAATTGGATTTCATTTTTTTGTTATTTGGGGTTTTTAAGTTATTTAGCTTCAATTAGCTCTTCAATTTGCATTTTAAGCAATCTGGTAACTAGGTTACAAATTACCCTAGCAACCATGCATTGATTTGAATAAGAGACTATAATATGAATAAGAGAGGCCTAAATAGAAATATGAGTAATAACAAGTAGCAATAACAATACATTTGTAACCTTAGAGCATTTGCTTTTTAGAGTCAGCGACGCTCAATTTCAAGCTGCAAAAATTAAAAAAAAAAAAGGCAAATAACTATAGTAAGTTAGGTTGAAAAAAGACACACGTCCATCAAGTTCAACCTTTTAACTTTTTTTAAAGAACAAGTAAACGTTTTTTTTTTCTATCTCTAAATTTGCTCTAAACAGCCCCTCAGATTAATGTACCTTAGTCCCTGCTGCAAGTCTGCTCTGGTTTCTGTGTTATCAGCAGCTTGTTTCCCCTTCTTCCTGGTGCAGAGTGAAGTCCCGCCCCTTAGTTTACTGAGCTGACCTTATATCTTGGACTAGTCCAGGATATCATTTGCATACTATGACATAGCAGAGAGCAGTGTGTGTAGCAGCTTTTGCTTGGGGAAACTAGCTTACTAATGAAACACTGGCTCCCTCTTCCTCTCTATTGTGGAACTGCAGCAAATGGACAGCTCAGTAAACTAAGGGGCTGGGCTTCACTCTGCACCAGGAAGAAGGTGAAACAAGCTGCTGATAACACAGAAACCAGAGCAGACTTGCAGCAGGGACTAAGGTACATTAATCTGGGGGGCTGTTTAGAGCAAATTTACAGAAAGAAAAAGAAAAACATTTACTTTTCCTTTAAGCTGCCTAACTGCTAGTTGATCAAGAGGAAGGCAAAAAACCCCATCTGAAGCCTCTCCAATTTGCCTCATAGGAGGAAAAAAATTCCTTCCTGACTCCAAAATGGCAATTGGACAAGTCCCTGGATCAACTTGTACTATGAGCTATCTTCCATAACCCTGTATTCCCTCACTTGCTAAAAACTATAAAATTATATAAAAAAAAAGAAATAATGAAAACCAATAGAAAAGTTGCTTAGTATTAGCCATTCTATAACATACTAAAAGTTATCTTAAAGGTAAACCAACCCTTTAAGCAAGGATAGCTTTCTGTGTACTAAAATAGATTTAGGTGATACAAATTAAATTCGAGATGAAATCAGAAATGGATAACTATCTAAAAGAATAACTAAAGTTTAACGAGAAGTAGTTTATAAATGTTACACATTATGTTTTGGGCTACTGTACCAACCCAGGAATGATCATCATTGGGTAGGCAAACCTACCTAGTATGACTCAGAGTTTTGTTTGGGATTTGGCATAAAGTTTAATAACTTATAGTGTTAAGTTATTCTGAAATGTACTATAGGAGGTATATAAATATGTATCAATACATTTTTTTGCTGGATAGGTTTTTGCCAATAAACGCAGATTCCAATTTCAAAGCAAGGAACCTTGAACGAGCTTTGTTTAAAAGAAAACACACCTTAGGCCTATGAGCACAAACTGCTAAATGTTTGGATTTGGCAGAGGTTTTCTCCATAGGAATCAGTAAAGCAGTTGAAGCTGTTCATGAACCGTAGTTTGCAGTCCTATGAGGCTTGATAATGGGCCCTGCGAGGCCCAAAATGTTGCCACTTGTTGTCTACTTGATAAAATGAGCCAATAAATTCACATTTCTGAAGAATCACTACATTTAACAGTGTGCTGCAATTATTGGTTTTTGCAAGTTAATTCCCTGACCTGTGGCAGGTGAGGTTAATTACTGCTGAGCACCTGATCCCAAAGGATTATGCACAAGGTTTGAGCGCTCCATTATCCTGTGGAATGCTTTCAGTCCCTGACAGATTTGACCTGGCCCAGCTTGTTGGTTCCTGTATGAGTTAGCAATCTGCAATGCACTACTGAAAAAGGGACCTAAATGTGTTTTCCACATCATGCCTTGATTTTGGTGTGTTAGACCACTAGCGTTCAACCTAACTCAGTACACAGTTATTTGTGAAACACACATTTGACCCAACCAAACCTGGTAAAGATGAAAAAGTAAGATCTGCAGTAGAGATGTGTGGCTCGAGTTTCCCTCAACCCACACCCGACCCTACCCTGCCCCCTCCCAACCCGAACCTGGCCAAGCCCACTTTGTCCCCTCTATTTATAGACCCGTGCCTGCCCCACAGTGATAAACAAGGGAACGTTGTGCTCAACACTAATTTTTAAAAACATTAAGCACGGGTGCAAAGGGGCTGTGACAAAAATTCACATAGACAAATACAAGAGGTCGTCTGCACTCAACCCATTATCAATATATTAAGGACATTGAAACATATTGTGCCTTAAGCTACTAAAAAAGCCTTACCCTTTAAACAAAACAGGGAATGTTTGGTCACATTTTGCAATATATTTAAGCTGGCCAAAGTCAACCCATATCTGCCAGTCCTTCACTCAATTTGTATCTGATTCATTAAGAATTCAATTGCTTCATTATACTTTTTTTCAAAGGGACTAAGATTTAACTGCAACTTACTTGCTGCTTTCAAAGTAAAACTCCCAAACTTGGTTTCCCTTTTATTAGACACCAGTGGGATCACCTGACTATAGCTGGGAAGGGTGGGAGCTACAACATTGAGCTGGCCACTGCTCCTGTATAAACTATAACAAATTAGGGAAAGGAAGCCTGATGTGTGAGGTCTCTGGCGGGGAGAGTGGAAGGGAGCACTCGACCTGAAGATTTTTTGTGGTAGCCAGCCTGAACCCACTTGACCCCCAAGTTCTTCAACACTATTGTGATTGAAATGTTATTGCTGAATAATACAAAGTACAATTAAATGGGTTGTTCACCTTTGAGTTAACTTTTAGTATAATGTAGAGAGTGATATTCTGAGACAACTTGCAATTGGTTTTCATTTTTTATTATTTGTGGTTTTTGAGTTATTTAGTTTTTTATTCAGCAACTCTCTAGTTTGCAGTGTCAGCAATTTGGTTTCTATGGTACAAATTACCTTAGCAACCCTGCATTAATTTAAATAAGAGACTGGAATATGAATAGGAAATTGACTGAATAGAATGACAAGTAATAAAAAGTGGCAATAACAATACATTTGTAGCCTTACAGAGCATTTGTTTTTACATGGTGTCAGTGACCCCCATTTGAAAGCTGCAAAGAAACAGAAGAAAATTGCAAATCATTAAAAAAACTATGAAAAATAAATAATGAAGCCCAATTGAAAAGTTTCTTAGAATTGGCTCTTCTACAATATACTAAAATTTAACTTGAAGGTGAACCACCCCTTTAAATTATTGTTTTATTGCAGACTATGATAAAATTAATGTTGATGAAATTTTTCACCAAGTCTTGCAGCTAAAATGATTTATCTCCCACAGACTTCAATGCATTTCGCAAAACTTTCTGTGAAATGGGTCAGATTAACTAATCACTAGTGATTTCCACTGTAACTTGGAAATGAAGGGCCATCTCACGGTCACAAAACTACTACTACATCTCACGGTCACAAAACTACTACTACATCTGCTTTTCCTCCACAAACAATTCATTCCGTACTTTTATTTTTGTAGTCGTATCGTGTCCAAGTAACCCCTGCAATTAATATATGTTCACACAATGATTTCTATTTGAAGGGCCACAGGTTAAACATCCTCGTTTGAATGTGTAGGTCTTATTACTTCCTTTTATCCTTTTTGCAAATGCTAGGTCAGCTGTCATGTTTCGGCAAACACATAGAAATGTTAAAACCAAGTCGTCAACAGTGTCAGTGTTTGTTAGAAGGGTGTGGTTGTTGAACATGTACGATTAGAGAAAATTTATTGGAAAAGACAGACTGAATACTGGGAATGACTTAGTCAGCACAATACAAGAAAATACACATATAAAGAAAATGAGACAACAGGCATTATTTTGCTTCTGCAGTCCATGCCAGCCTCCCAACTCCACCCCCCAGAAGCCCACTTGCCAAACTTTCGTCTTTATTCACATTACATACACTCATCTGTCCTTCCCTTTGTATCTCCCCCTTCTTTCTCAGACACAAATATACAAGGCCATATGGTTGAGTGAGCAGTAGGATTGCCACCTTTTCCTGCCTCACAGTCCAGGCAGGGGGGCTGACTGTTGACCTTACAGGGTGGGGTGGGAGATGTGAATTAATTGGGCAGGGCTGTGACATGGTGATCAGCAATTGGCCGATCGCCTTGTCAATCTAGGAAAATCCGTCCAGTATCAAATTTGGGAACCCACACAGGCAGTTTTGACCCAGGCAGTCCTTCTGAAACTTGGGCTGTCTGGGTCAGAAACAGACAGGAGGCATCCCTAATGAGCAAGAAGGCTCGGATACACCTGGATTGCCTGGCACTTTGGTGGCTATCCAACACTGTCTGCAGCAGGTAAATTGTAAAGAATACACAGCCACTTTGTTCTACTTCCAAAACTATATACAGGTATAGGATCTATTATGCGGAATGCTTGGGACCTGGTGTTTTCCAGATAAGGGATCTTTACGTAATTTGGATCACAATAAAGTTGGAATTTTGCCACACTTGGATTCTTTGTTGACATCAAGTACAAAGTACTGATTTATTATTACAGAGAAAAAGAAAATCATTTGAAAACATTTCCTTTTTTTTATTTGCCTAAAAAGACTTGTGTTACATTCACGTAATTAGGAGATCTCTGGATTTCTGAAAAAGAATACCTGTGTTGTTCAAGAAAACATATCTCTGTATGGTATGTTTTTTGCCCACATAATGTCAAGTCCAATGGTTTTGTGGCTCAGAATTTTATTGCCTTTTATATTCTTCTTGGCTTTTCTCATTTATTATAAAGTATTGTTTACTCACAGACAAGCATCAAGGTAAAAGTGCATGGCTTTTAAATAAATACACAAACAGGAAGTTTTAGACTTAACAAAAAGCCATGGTTCAAAACATGTAGTATGTAAATAAATATACTTTGCTAGCAGCTAGTTCTGCTTTTTATCTTCAATTGGCTTTTCAATATTGTGAATTAGTAGTATGGTGATGACCACAATGAGGGCTAATGCCACTTTTTGGCCTCACACACTTATTTTAAAGAAATGTTTCTAGTAAAGTTGGTTGTAACTCATTACTTTAGTTGATCAACTTTTTGACTTTTTACAGTAATGTATATATATATATATATATATATAATACTTGCTCCATAATGTCGGCACTCTCGATAAAGCCATTACATGCCTGGGTGCAGTGTCCATCATAAATTCTTATTGGATGTGGAGTGTATATATATATATATATATTTTTTTTTTTTTTTGTGACACTGCTCTTTCATGGTTTACATTTATCTGTCTGACTGTTCCTTTAAAGTTGCCTTCTCTAACTCTACATCTACTACGTTCCCTCTCTCTGTCGATGTTCCTCAAGGCTCTGTTCTTGGCCCTCTTTTGTTCTTGTTCTATACTACTTCGCTAGGAAAACTTATTCAGTCTATGCTGATGACACCCAACTCTACTTGTCTACTCTCCTGACCTCTCTCCTTCTGTCCTTTCCCATGTTACAGACTGTCTCTCTGCTGTCTCCTGGATGTCGCAGTGCCACCTGAAACTGAACCTTTCAAAAACAGAATTTATTGTATTCCCTCCAAGATCTGGA
The DNA here is from genome assembly GCA_024363595.1 of Xenopus borealis. Classification (NCBI taxonomy): domain Eukaryota; kingdom Metazoa; phylum Chordata; class Amphibia; order Anura; family Pipidae; genus Xenopus; species Xenopus borealis. Next base: position 66,062,390 of record CM044431.1, read on the forward strand.
GGGAATATCACTCACAGTAAACAACACTACCTTTCATTCCACCACACAGGCACACTGCCTAGGAGTTATACTAGACTCGCATCTGTCTTTTTCACCACACATTCAAACACTTGCAAAATTTTGTCATATTGAACTACGTAACATTGCCCGGATACAACCATCTCACTTCAGATTCAACTAAAACATTTATTCAGTCTCTTATCATCTCCCGACTTGATTACTGCAACCTACTCCTTGCAGAGGTATTCCAACAAGTCACCTTTCACAACTCCAATCTGTTCTAAATGCTGCCACTAGACTCATTCATCTATCTCACAACTCAACATCCGCTGCTCCCATATGCCTGTCCCTTCACTGGCTCCCAATCTCCTCTAGAATCAAATTCAAATTACTAACCCTCACATTCAATGCCCTTAAAGGGGTTGTTCACCTTTGAGTTAACTTTTAGTATAATGTAGAGAGTGATATTCTGAGACAATTTGCAATAGGTTTTCATTTTTTATTGTTTGTGGTTTTATAGTTATTTAGCTTTTTATTCAGCAGCTCTCTAGTTTGCAGTGTCAGCAATTTGGTTTCTAGGGAACAAATTACCCTAGCAACCCTGCATTGATTTGAATAAGAGACTGGAATATGAATAGGAGATGGACTGAATAGAATGATAATTAATAAAAAGTGGCATTAAAGAACAAGTAAACCTTTTTTTTTTCTATCTGTAAATTTGCTCTAAACAGCCCCCCAGATTAATGTACCTTAGTCCCTGCTGCAAGTCTGCTCTGGTTTCTGTGTTATCAGCAGCTTGTTTCCTCTTCTTCTTGGTGCAGAGTGAAGCCCCACCCCATAGCTTACTGAGCTGACCTTATCTCTTGGACTAGTCCAGGAGATCATTTTCATAATGTGACAGAGCAGAGACCAGTGTGTTTAGCACCTTTTGCTTGGGGAAACTAGCTTACTAATGCACACACTGGCTCCCTCTTCCTCTCTATTGTGGAACAGCAGCAAATGGACTGCTCAGTAAACTAAGGGGCTGGGCTTCACTCTGCACCAGGAAGAAGGGGAAACAAGCTGCTGATAACACAGAAACCAGAGCAGACTTGCAGCAGGGATTAGGGTACATTAATCTGGGGGGCTGTTTAGAGCAAATTTACAGAAAGAAAAAGAAAAACATTTACTTTTCCTTTAACAATACATTTGTAGCCTTACAGAGCATTTGTTTTTAGACGGTGTCAGTGACCCCCATTCGAAAGCTGCAAAGAAACTGAAGAAAATTGCAAATCATTAAAAAACTATGAAAAATAAATAATGAAGACCAATTGAAAAGTTTCTTAGAATTGGCCCGTCTACAATATACTAAAAGTTAACTTGAAGGTGAACCACCCCTTTAACAATGAAGCTCCTCCCTATAGTTAATCTCTGATCTCCAAATACACTCCGACACGCAACCTTTGCTCTGCTTCTGACCTACGCCTCTCTTCTCCTCTCCTCACTTCTGCTCATTCTCCTCTTCAAGACTTCTCTTGGGCTTCTGCTTTTCTCTGGAATGCTCTGCCTTGAGCTGTTAGATTTTCCAAACTTTCAAATGCTCCTTAAAGACCCACCAGTTTAAAGAAGCTTATTCAATATACCTTAATTAATCAATCACTGCTGGATTATAAATCACAAAATTGTGTCTAAAATCCAGATGTCTCAATTGTACCCTAACCTTTAGTTTGTAAACTCAAATTTGTAGGGCCCTTTAATCTCCTATTGTACTTTGTAAACCCTTGATTGTTATCCACTATTCATTCCCTGTTTGTTATTACTAAGGTACAGCACTGCATATCTTGTCGGCGATATATAAATAAATGATGATGATATATATATATATATAATAGAAAAATCCTTTTATTTTCCGCACACCACTGTCTTTAGCAGATAATCCAGGTGCTCCAATCACCAGCATGTATCATGTTGCAATAAAATGTAAGAAAACTGAACACCCAGGGGCAGATTTACTAAGCTCGGGTGAAGAATTTGAATGCAAAAAATGTGATTTTCAAAAAATTTTTGGGCTAATTCGACCATCGAATTTGCTAAATTTGATCGAATGATTCGAATAAATCGTACGATTCGGATAAGAAAAATCCTTCAACCATTTGATAGTCGAAGTACTTGCCCTTTAAATTTTTTTTCAATTGCCTACTTCACCAGATTAAACCTACCAAGTTGCTATATTTGCCTATGGGAAGCTCCCATAGGCTTTTCTAAGTTTTTTGATCGAATAGAAATCATCCGATTTTTCGAAAAAATCGTACGAATCTTACTATTTTTTCTTGAAATCGGATGAATTTGTATGATTTTTTTGTGAAATCGGATGAATTTGTACGATTTTTTTGTGAAATCGGATATTTAGTATTATTTTTTAGTTAAATTGGATGATTGCTGTTTGATCAAAAAAACTTAGAAAAGCCTATGAGAGCTTCCCATAGGCAAATATAGCAACGTGGTAGGTTTAATCTGGCGAAGTAGGCAATCGAAAATTAAATTAAATTTCGATAGATTGAACAGCAGTAAAATCCTACAAATTCGATTTAGTCGGAATTTACTTCGGGAAAATTTCGAGGGTCGAATTCAAGGGTTTTTAACCCGCAAAATTCGACCCTTGATAAATCTGCCCACCAGTGTCAAAGATATAAAATGTATAAATGTAAAGAAACTTAGAAGATAAAACCAATTGAAAACAACAGGCTACAGAAACATTTGTGTAGTCATAGCAAAACATACATAAGTATCAAAAAATGCATTATAGCGTTATCACATTGTTTAAAAAAATACCAGATCACTCATTAGCACATACTACAGGCAAGTAAGCACAGAGGTTACCGTTTCTTTAAAAACCATGTTCATTGTGGATCTGCTTAAAGTGCACTGTAGAATAGAACGCTCTAAAACTTAAAATGGTTAAAATAGTTTTAGTTAAAAAAATCCTATCATTAACATAAAATAAACTCATGTTAGGCACAAAGCAGTTTGTAAGTGGATGTTGATGTTCCCTGTTACTGTGTTAATGTAAGAAATGCTAAGCTGCCATCTTTTGCAAATCCATATAGTTAATTGTGAATCATGGAGAATTTGTATTGAATCTTGAAGGAGATTGGGCTGTAGCTCCATAATATCTTGATCTATGCTTAAACAAAGTAAAACGTGCCAGCTCATCAGCAAGCAAGTAAAAACAGATGTTTGCTGCCCTTACACAGTGAACAGGCTAGAAATGTTTGGCTGATCGCCTATTAAAGTTAAACTTGTTCTCCTAATTCATCTCACTGAATTTAATTAGACCATTTTAGCACTATCATAAAAAAACGAAACATGTCAAACCATTTTGTTACTTTGCATTGTCTCCGTGCTCTCTAATAGCAGCAGAGATCTCTTCTTACTTCATTTCTATATACAGTAGGTAGGTGTTAAAGGGTAGAAGAAACCTTATACACCTAAACACACCATAGGAGCACAATAAATAAAACGTGGGTTCAAAATGCATGCTGCCTTTTCATTTAATTTAAAAAAAATCTTGATTTTTTTTTGCTATTATATTATTAAATATAAATAGTTGTTTCACTAAATCCTCTCACCTTTTTTTTATAAACAAGCTACAATTCAGAGGTCCTTATTTGCCTTTAAAAAAACTAACCCCTCCCTTCCCTCAAGCCTCTGAGCTGCTCATTATCAGAGGGCTACTCAGTGGACTGGTAATTATCTGGTTTTATCAGCTACTCCACTGCTTGTCAGAACCAGGAAGTGATAAAGTAAAACTGGTTTAATTGTTTTTAGTGCGAGAAATAACAAAAACCATAGATATTTCTTAATTAAAGAATTAGCAAAAAGTATGTTTAGAACAAGCCCTAATCATGTTAAAACGGAGTGAGTGTATACTGTCCCTATTTATAAGAGCAGTAACAAGCTGTATTTTATTTTCTTGTCATTTTATATTTTTAGGATAGTGACAGACTTTTACAAGGGGTCGAATTTCGAGTTTATGGGAGTTATTTTAAACCTAAATTTAAATCTAAATTTATTTTTAAAAAAATCAAAAGGCTTTACCCGAAAATTTTAATCGAATTCAGATCATATTCGATCAAAATTGATTCAAAGTTTTTCAAAGTCCACTAAATGACTCCAAATGTGTTCTAGGAGGGCCCCATAGGCTAAAAAAGCAATTCGTCAGGTTTAGATGGCGAACAGTAAAAGTCACATTTTTAAAGAGACAGTACATGATAAATTTCGATTATTTTTTTTTAAAACTTGATTCGAATTTGGACTATTCCCTAGTTGAATTACACTAAAAAAAGCCTAAAAGGAATAGAATTAAAAAATTAGATTTTTCAATTCGACCCTTGATAAATATCCCCCTATGTGATAGGGCAGATTTATTTAAATTCAGTAACAAAATGTGTACAGTATCTTGAATTGTTGTTTATAAATATCTTTTTTCATTTGTTCTATTACTGTTCTTATTAGTTTGAGTGTCTATCTGCATCTTAAGCTATTTAGCTGGTAAAACCTATATTCAAGAAGTAGAAATGTGCTAGTACATTTGCAAGCTTCTAGTATTTCTTAACACTGGCACAAAAACACAACAAAGTTTAATGCTTTAGAAAGTTAAGTGAGAAATCTGCCCCATAAAATTCACTTAAAGGGATGCTGTCATTTACATGCATCAGTTAATAGTGCTGTTCCAGAAGAATTCTGCTCTGAAATCCATTTCTCAAAAGAGCAAACATAATTTTTTATATTTCATTTTAATGTCTGACATGGGACTAAACATATTGTCAGTTTCCCAGCTGCCCCAAGTCATGTGACTTGTGCTCTGATAAAATTCAATCATTCTTTACTGCTGTACTGCAAGTTGGAGAGATATCACCCCCTCCCTTTCTCCCACCCATCAGCCTAACAACAGAACAATGGGAAGGTAACCAGATAACAGCTCCCTAACACAAGATAACAGCTGACTGGTAGATCTAAGAACAGCACTCAATAGTAAAAACCCATGTCCCTCTGCGTACTATTCATTCATTGAGAATGAAAAACATCAGCCTGCCAGAAAGCAGCTTCCCCCTAAGGTGCTGTCACAAGTCACATGACTGGGGCAGCTAGGAAATTGACAAAATGTCTAGCCCCATGTCCGATTTCAAAACTGAATATAAAAAAATGTTTGCTCTTTTGAAAAATGGATTTCAGTGCAGAAGTCTACTGGAGCAGCACTTTTAACTGATGTGTTTTGAAAAAAACATGTTTTCCCATGACAGTATCCCTTTAAAGACCAATTTTTCAAAGTTCGAATTTGTGTAATGTTATTTGTGCAAGTATTATAATGTTATTTGTGTAATGTTAGAGTAAAATTTTAATAAAACTTGAATGTTTCAAGTTTTATGTATTTTTTGTGCTTAATATCGTATACAGGTATAGGACCTGTTATACAGAATGCTCTGTACCTTGGTTTTTTTCCGGATAATGGATCTTTCTGTAATTTGGAACTTCAAACCTAAAGTCTACTAGAAAGGCATTAACACATTAAACCCAACAGGCCGGTTTGCTTCCAATAAGAATTAATTATATCTTAGTTTGGATCAAGTATAAGGTACTAGTGATGTGCGGGTGGCCCGATACCTGCGGTTCAGGTGGGTTCGGCCCTACCTCGCTCTGCTCTTCGCAGGTGGTGGGCTCTCCCTGCTCGCCACCTTCAGATGCCGACTTGCGGCTTCCAGCTTTATAGCCGTGTGCCTGCTTGACACTTTTGTGATGTCATAGGTGGGGCAGGGTGGGTCTATAAAAGGAACCTGGAAGTGTGGATGTAGGCGGGCACAGGCTGAGGGAGGGTGGGTTAGGGTCGGTGTGGAAAAACCCCAACCCACACATCACTACAAGGTACTGTTTTATTATTACAGAGAAAAACTACATTTTTTAAAAAAAAATTGATTATTTGAATAAAAGGGAGTCTATGGGAATCAGCCTTTCCATCATTCTGCACTTTCTGGATACCAAGTTTCTAGATAACAGATCCTATACCTGTATTTGAAAGCATAATTCGACTTCACGAGTTGGGAAACTGAAACATATCTACTATAATCTCCCCCCTCCCCTTAGTCTGCAAATTGACATTTTTGCGTAATTTCTAGAAAAAATAAAAGTAAAATGTTTTAAATATCTATAGGTTTGCTGGTAGGGCTTTAGTAGCAGCTCATTAATATGTTTTATCATAGTTCCTTTGAACTAAAGAAAGGAGGCGATGACAACAAATAAAAATGCTGCAACGTTGCAATTAAAAATGCTATTTGTATTCTACATCAGGTCAAATTAGTCATTTCCATTAATGTTGTTAAAGGTCCTTTTAATAAAGTGAAAGGTCACTAGTTTCATTGGTGCTTTTTCTCAGAATCATGCAATAGAGTGAATTATAGTAGCTAAAACTATTCTTTTTCACATTATAATGACAGCGTGCTGTTCTTGTTGTAATGGAGGTTAGTTCCTCTTTAATTCAGGAATTGTTTGGCTGCCTTTCATTTTCTGGAGGACTCTTACATTAATTTTGTATGCCATTTAATTGTTTCTCTGCTAATTAACTAACCCATGCTGGACTAAATTTCGATGAGGCATAACTCTATTCATTCAACCAAATGAAAAGAAAATCTCTTAATTTTCCAACAGCAAGCAGACAGATGTTTGCTTTAAACATGATTATATATGATCAAGTAAGTCAATTGCAGGATTAAGTTGTTCTACAGAATGTTGTTCAAATAAACTTTTACAAAACCAAAATAATAACAGTTTTATGTTAAGTCAGCTGAGTAATACTGAATAGTCTGTATTCATAAGTGATTCAGTGTATTTTAACTTTTTTCTTTCAAAAGTATTATTAATGTTTATTCTGTTATTACAATATTTTCTTAAATATCTGGCCAGGGAGTAATACATAGTTCCATCCCATGCTCACTTGACCAAAGTGTGCTTCTCTAGAGTTTGTGGTAATAATGCCGATTGAATCGCACTCAGCTGTTCGCCTTCATAATAAATTTTAGTATGCTGTAGAGAGTGATGTTCTGAGATAATTTGCAATTGATTTTTATAGGGATGAACCGAATCCAGGATTCAGTTCGGGATTCAGTCTTTTTCAGCAAGATTCAGATTTGGCCGAATCAATCTGCCCAGCCGAACCATTACTGAATTCTAATGTGCATTTGCAAATTAGGGGTGGGGAGGGTAATCCTGTGACTTTTTCACAAAACAAGGAAGTAAAAAAAGTTTTCCCCTTCCCACCCCTAATTTGCATATGCAAATTAGGATTTGGTTCGGTACTCGGCCAAATCTTTCAAGAAGGATTTGTGGGTTCGGCTGAATCCAAAATAGTGGGTTCAGCTGAATTCAACATAGTGGGTTTGGCCGAATCCAAAATAGTGGATTCGGTGCATCCCTAATTTCTTTTATTATTTGTGGTTTTTGAGTTATTTAACTTTTTATTCAGCAGCTCTCCAGCTTGCAATTTCAGAAGTCATGGTTGCTAGGGTCCAAATTACCCTAGCAACCATTTATTGATTTGAATAAGAGACTGGAATACGAATAGGAAAGGTCCTGAATATGGAGCCTTAGAGAGCATTTGTATTTAGATGGCGTCAGTGACCATTTGAAGGCTGGAAAGAGTCAGAAAAAGAAGGCAAATCATTGAAAAACTATACAAAATAAATAATGAAGACCAATTGAAAAAAGTGCTTAGAATCATCCATTCTATAACATACTAAAAGTTAACTTAAAAATTAACCACTGGTGCTGTGTAATGAGGCAGAGAGGGAATCATCAGTTGGTGAAGGCCAGCCTTCTCCTTTCCTTCTGCTATAAGGTAGACAGTAAGTCTAGTGCCCCATTGCAGCCTGGGTCTGTCACTGCTTTCTAAGTTGCATGCCTGGATGCATTGCGCCTGTTTTTCGCACTTTGCATTCTGTCTTTCACTTGGTAAATGAGCCCTACTGATATAGTAGCAAGAATGGCAGGGAGAGTTCTAGCTCTGTAGTGTAATTTTTACAGTAATGCTGTCATCCTACTCTTCTTGTGCCAGAAAACTGCTTATGGCAAAATACAGCAAAATACAGCAAAACCTGCAAATCAGTAAGACTTTTGTTGACAGTCGAAAAAGGAAATTGCTTTGGAACTGGCTCTGGCACCTGTAGGACATGTGTGGAACAGCATACCAGCAGGATCAGACTGGAACAAGACACTTTCGGGCCAGACTCAGTACATTTGAAGTGGGTAGTAGACAGTAACTAGACAATAGCAGGGTGGTTTGATGGTGGAAGTTAAGGTACAGAAGAAGTTAGAGCAGGAGTTTTCATTGTAACAAGACATTATTTAAGCAGGGCCAACAGACCCCCTATGAACGTGTAATATCTTTGATGTGTCTTATTGATCTTGTCTCTTTTGAGAATGAACATTTGCTTCTGGTTATGGTCCCTCTGATCACTGGACATCCCCTCAGGCTGTCATGACACATGTACATTAAGTGCAACAACCTTAAACCATCAACAAAGGGTTTAGGCAAGTGCTAGGCCCATGCTCAACCCCAAGTCCCCTTGTATTCCTTGCCTGTGTCAAAGTTAGTTTGGTTTAGGAGAATTATGATGTCAATTACACAGAGTTTAGTGATAAGACAATGCAAATAGAAAACTTTTTTTAAAAGTTTGACATAAAAGAAAGAATATAAAGATAGGCTCATGCAGCCATTACACAACAGTAACATAAACTCTAGCACCTTAAGCAGTATAGCCAGTACTGTGTATGCACAGTATAACTCATGTGTATAGTGACATCCATATGCCATTTGTACAAACACCACATTCCCCCCTGTAGTAGGAAAGCATCTGTCTGCCAGGTAGTAAGTCAGCAGGAGATGATTGGGTATTGCGTTGTTGCATGACACGTTGCTCTGTAGTTATGTAGGAACTCTGTTGTAAATACAGATGAAGCCACTTTGGATTGTGCATTTGACACAGAATAACTTAACTCATCTATCCCATTTATCCCACTTAGCACAGAATATTGTGTCACAGCATCCCATCCAATTAAAGAGTTCACCATTGAAAACAATAGTGCTTTGGTATGCTAATGAAAATGTTAAATGCATTAAATGAGTTAAGATGACTTTAGATAACACAGTTTTTTTTCAATTAACCCTGAGTCATGACACATTTAACTCACAAATCCTAGTGGCTGCATCTGTACTTTCCAAGATTTCCCAGTAAGGTTTGCTGTCTGTAGTGCTTCTTTTAGACTATCAGACAGTCAAATCGCTCGATTTCTCCATTTGCTTGTGGGTAATACACTAAAGATTTCACAATATTCCTCTCTCACAGACAAACTATGGGCCATTATCTGATATTAACTCCTTTAGATTACCTTCTCTGCTGAAGACTATAGACAGAAATGTTATTACTGTAGCTGATGTTACATGGGAAACAAATGCAATTTCTGGCCATTTACTGTAATAGTCTGAGTTTAGCAAATTTGCAGTCTATAGGAGCATCTGCAAAAGGACCCACAATATCAATAGCAAGTTTTTCCCATGCTGTATCAAGAAATGGTACTGGCTGAAGTGGTGGTTTATGTGTGATAACTGTTTTATCATGATTCTTACAAGTAACACAACAATAAATGGCAGTTACCACATCGGCATCCATTGCTGACCACCAGTATAGTTCTCGTATTCTTTGTTTTGTATGTACAATTCCTTGATGGCTCTCATGTGCAAGTTGTATGAGCTTTTCTCGCAAGGTCTCTGGCACCAGTAAGTGGTGAGCTCCACAGACAACATAGCCATCTACTAAGGACAGTTTGTGTCTAATCCTGTAGTAAGGTTGAAGATCAGGACTGAGTTTCTTCTCAGCATTTGGCCATTTGGTTTGTAAAATGTCCCAATGTTTTACTTGAATTGAACATGTGAGGCAAGCTTGCTTAAAATCAGCAGCTATAACTGTAGATGATAATATATCAGTCAGTGCTACAAATTCTATGTCCTCATCCAGTGTATCAGAAGCTGAAGGTAAAGGTAAACATAACAAACAATCAGTAACATTTTTCGAACCTGGTTTGTATTGTATTTTGTAGTTCAAATTCAGTAGCCTTGCTGGCCATCTAGCTATACACATTCCAGCTCTTCCTAGTCCCTTTGTTGTAAGCAGTGTTAGTAAAGGCTGTGATCGGTGCATAAGGTAAATTCTCTACCCTATAGGTAGGTTCTCCATATTTCTGTTTCCCAAACATGTACTAAAGATTCTTTTTCAACAGTTGAATACTTACGTTTTGTCTTTGTAAGTGCTCTCGAAGCAAATGCAACAGTTTTCTCTGAATGATCAGCATGGATCTGTGTGAGAACTGCACCAACGCCATAGTCTGAAGCATCTGTAGTAACCATAGTGGGTAGTGCAGGCTCAAATAAAGCTAGTGCTGGACTGTTCACAATTTGTTTCACTATTTCAAAGCTATGTTTAGCAGTCTCTGACCAAACCAGACTTGAAGTTCCACATAGTAGTGCTCTAAGTAGCTCCACAACTGAAGCATAGTTCGGAATGAACTTAGAATTCCATGAAGTAAGATCTAAGAAAGCTCATATGGTCTGAACATCAGATGGAGTAGGTGCTTGTGTAACAGTGTTTCCATGGTCAAGCAGTAATTCCTCTTATGAAATTATATGACCCAGAAATGACAGCTGAGTTTATCTGAAGTGGCATCTTGAAAGGTTCAGTTTCAGTCCTGCAAAATCAATGCATTTTATAACCTTTTCTAGGTACTTATCATGAAGATCCATAGTTGGAGCGTAGACAATTATATCATCCGAGTAGCATTGGACACCAGGTATGTCATGGAAGTCCATGCTGAAGCTGAAGCCAATCCATAAGGTACACACTTGAACCAAAATAAACCGTCATGGGTGATAAATGTGAGGTCTCTGCTTTCCTAATGCAGTAATACCTGATGATAAGCACTCTGGATATCAAGAGTGAAAAGAATTTTGCTCCTCCGAGTTCAGAAATTATTTCCTCTATGTGTGGCAAGGGATGATTATCCATAACAACTGCTTTATTGGTTCATGGAGATCAACACGCAATCAAATACCACCAGTTTTCTTCATTGTTACAACAATTGGTGAAAACTATTCAGAGGATTCTGATTTTTCAATCACATCTTGCATTACCAGTTTCTTTAGTTCCTGTGAGACAGTCTCCCTTATAGAGTAGGGCAACTGCCTCAATTTCTGGCATACTGGTTTTACATCTGGTCTCAACTTAACTTTGGCACAGAGTTCTTTGCACAGCCCAGTGAAGTGTTGCTTTGTGGTGAAATTTTATACATAGGCTGTGGGGCAGCAGGCACTGGTGCTATAGTAATGAGACCATCAACTAATGGTAGGTTTAATGCAGGAAAGAGATCTCTTCCAAGTATAGCAGTACACTTATTCTCAATGTAAAAGTCACATTTTGCAGTATTTGATTCAAAATGTACAGTCACTGGCAAGATACCAAGCACAGTGATTGGATCTTTTAAGTAACTGACCAGTCTCAGGGCAGTTGCAACAAGCTTATCTTTTGCAGTATTTCAAGAAAATATCCTTTGGTAGTATAGAAACAGCTGAACCTGTATTAAGCATCAGGTTATTAGAGTGTCCCAGTATTGACATTGACAGGACATACAGTATAAACATGTCTGCAATAAATGTACCAGCTTTATCCACACTTAATACTGTAACATTTGTAGTAGTGACTTCATGAACATCTTTAGCAGAACTACTGCAGATCTTAGCAAAATGACCTACCTTTTTGCATTTGCAGCACTGTACAGCTTTTACAGGACATGTAGCATACTTTGCAGTGTGTTGTGTTGAACCACAGAGAAAACAGTATTTTTTATTCATAAAATATATATATATATATATATATATATATATTTGCACAGTTTTCCTTAACACTGTATTTTGCCTGCATTATTAGGCACCAGTGCTGGATTCACAGTCTGTACATTCCCAGCAGTTCCCTGACTGAGAGTTGTAGCCTCTGCCACTGCTGTTTCGATTTGGCTAGCAACTTTAATAGCCTTTGAAGGGGTTAAATCCTGCTCCAGAAGCAGTCTCTGTCTAATGTGAGGTGAATTTATTTTTTACACTATTTGGTCTCTTAGCATTTCACCTGTTAGATTCCCAAAGTGACAGGTAAGAAACAGCTCTATCAAAGCTGCTACAAATTGTTCTGTGGATTTGTAATTATGTTTTCCAAGTTGGTGAAATTTATATCTTTCAGCAACCATATTTACTCTTGGCATGAAAAAGGTCTTTATAGCAGTAAGTGCAATTGCATAAGTCTCATCAGGTAGGTAATGTATAGAATATATGCTGTCCATCTGCTCCCAGGCAGTGAATAAGTAAAGCACGCTTTCTAGCAGCAGAAATCTCCCTTTGGTCAGCAGCAATAATGTAATTGTCAAACATACGGATCCAAGCAGTAAAAGGTAGTCTCACCAGGGTTTGGGAGAAAAGCTGCAGGCTGCTGCATAGGTAGAAGAGACATCTCGTTGCCAATATGATGTGTTTTGATAGCCCAGGATGAGCAGAGTATAACAGTGCTTTATTAGCAGGCTCATGCAGCCATTACACAGTAACATAAACTCTAACATCTTAACCAGTATAGACATGTGCACAGTGACACAGTGCTGGACTGAGAATCAAAATAGGCCCTGGCATTTCAGGTACACAGAGGCCCAATCATCCCACTTAGAGGCCCAAACAGCCTCCACCAGCCCATTAAATTGTGACTTTCTATTGCAACTTATAGCAGCCCATCTGGCATTTGCCCTAACCTACAGATTGCCAGTCCGGGCCTGCAGTGACATCTTCAGTCCATTTGTGTAAACACCACAACCTGAAGAATAAAGCCTTCTGAAAACAGAAGGTGTTTACATGCCTCATTACACACACACATAGCACTGCCTTAAAACCAAAAATGATAGGTTTTACCTTTTACACAAGAAATTATGGTTGGGCACGTGCACGTCACTCCTTGATGTCCCTGAGGTCAACTGTGCTAGAACTAGTGGTTGAGAACAGATACAGCCTAATAATTCAGAACCATAAATCCAAACTTACAGACAGCCTGTTTTGATCTCATCAGTGCAAGATATTGGAACATTCTTTAGGGGAACAGACAACCATTCCCTCTGTTCTACCTATTACACGAAAGAGTGTAACCCAATTGGCTGGGAACCCCAGAAGACATCTAGGAAAAGAGAAGGACCCAGAGAGAGCCAGGGTTTGGAGCCAATTGCACAGGGTGGGCCAGCAGAGGCTATAAAGGAGTCCCTGCTGTAGCATCCAGCCAGTACTGGTGTAAGATATACTGTCCAGAAGATAAGACAGGATTCCATGGGAGTTTGTCAAGAAAGGGTTACAATGGCTTTTGAGTGGGCAGGACTTGGAGAGCTGTGAAGCAGAACTGTACTATTACCTGCAAATGATAAAACATTTTCTTCAGAGAATCAAATATAGTTTATATAAATAGAAGCGATGGGGAAGCCATTCAAGTTGAAATAGCACAACATGGCACATTGTTATATAGCTAATAACAGATAAGCTCTGTAGACCACAAAAATTTTGTATATAAAAGGATTCTTATTGAGAAAGTGGTAAAGCAGTCTCCTCGATTGCTTTCAAATAAATGCTATATCTATTTAGTTATAGCAGACGTCTGATATTAGTCAGTAATTGTATTAGAAAGATGTTTTCTATAAGGAGAAAACTATTAGAATACCCCAAAATAACTAATTTATTAAACAAATGGTTCTGAATTACTCAAATTCAATTATATTATCTAATTAACATGATTGTTTTAAGAACTTAGTTTCCGTCATGCATCTGTAACTACACCCCACCAATGAACAGTTCACCTGGTATTACCACATGAAATTCATCAGTGATAATAAATAACAATTTATAGAAAAACATATATGTGCAAACAAATTCTATAATAAATAAAGGACTTTAGAATCAATTAATTACTTCCAACTTTTTGCAGGTTTAAAGTGCAGTGCATAAGGTTAAGATTATAATCAATATGTGCTGGGGGACTCCAATATGTAATTGATTAATTACCCACCTCCAAATTAAAGTGCAGTGCTAATTCATTATTTAAATGAAAATTGATTCAATTAATTCCTTAAGAAAATTAATGAACTTAATTACTTGTCCACTAATCAAAAATACACGATTTTAAAGTGCAGTGCTATAAATATTAGCACTGGGATTAAAATCCCAATCAAAAATTAATTAATAATGAATTCAACAACTAAATAAAATCCTTTGACCACAATTAAATTAGGTATCGCCTTGATAAAGCATCTATGCGAAACACGCTTTGGCGGTCTCATTACTCTAATTGATTTTTATAGCGTTTTTTAACAGTATTTAAAGGAACAGTTCAGGGTAAAATTAAAAACTGGGTAAATAGATAGGCTGTGCAAAATAAAAAATGTTTCTAATATAGTTAGTCAGGTAAAAATGCAAACTATAAAGGCTGGAATGACTGGATATCTAATATAATAGCCAGAATCCAACTTCCTGCTTTTCAGCTCTATAAATCTGAGTTAGTCAGTGACTTGAAGGGAGGCCACATGGGACATAACTGTTCAGTGAGTTTGCAATTGATCCTCAGCATTCAGCGCAGATTCAAAAGCAACAGTTATGACCAATGTGGCCCTCCCTCAAGTCTCTGATTGGTTACTGCCTGGTCACCAGGGAAACTAGTCAGTGTAAACCAAGAGAGCTGAAAAGCAAGAAGTGTTCTGTTCTGTTAGGTTAGACTTACAGTCACTCCAGCCTTTATACATTACATTTTTGCCTAACTAACTGTATTGAAAATATTTTTTATTTTGCACAGCCTATCTATTTATCCAGTTTTTACTTTTATACTGAACAATTCCTTTAACTGAATTGGTTACGAAGGGTCATGTGACTTGTGCTCTGATAAACTTCAGTCACTCTTTACTACTGTACTGCAAGTTGGGGTGATCACTAGTGATGGGCGAATTTATTCACCAGGGGCGAATAAATTTGCCGAAAAAAACGAGTTGCGCGTCATTTTTGATGCAACACACAGAAAATGATGCGGCACGCACCGGAAACAATTCGACGAAAACGACGCGACGCACGTTGAAAGCGTGCCGCGACTCGTTTCGCAAATTTTTCGCCAATTCGCAAATTTCTCTGGAAATTCGTGAATTTTTCGGTGAAACGAAACTGGGGAGATTCGCCCATCATTAGTGATCACCCCCAGCAGCTTAACAGCAGAAAAATAGAAAAGTAACCAGATAGCAGCTCAATAACACAAGATAACAGCTCCCCAGTAGATCTAAGAACATCAATCAATAGTAAAAATCCAGTTCCCACTGAGACACATTCAGTTAAATTGAGTACGAGAAACAACAACCTGCCAGGCTGACTCCACACAATATTACAACTAAATAAAAATATTTGGTTCAGGAATGAAATTTTATATGGTAGAGTGAATTATATGTAGTGGGATTTATCAATAAATATGTAGTGTAATTTAGAAATAAAAACTACACCATAAAAACATGACAGAAGCCCTTTTAACATGGAGATAAATTGGCACCAATGGCATTCTACTTTATATAATAAGGGATATATGTTGCTATGAAATAGTGTATTTTTACTTTAAAAAAAGGTAAATTTATGGTGTTATCAAGCCTTTGATATCACAGAAGTGCTAATAAAACTCATTTAATTTTAATTAAATTTAATTAATTAAATTAAATTTTTAATTCATGTAATTTTTTATATGAGGTCATTATGAGGATAATCTCTTTTAATATTTATTCCATTAAGCATGAAATATCATGTTAGTTGGGCAAAAAAAAAGATGCCACTGCTATTAGGTGAAACTACTGTCTATTTCCATGTATATATTATGATGAAATAACCTTGGTCATAAAGATGAGCTACCTAATACATTGGAGGACCCTAGCACAAGGATATTTTTTGGACTCCTATTTGACAGGAAAATCAATTTATATTTCAGTATTTAGAATTCAGCCTGCCCTTCTATTAATTTACCTATTCCTTTTGATTCCTGAAAAACAGGCTATTGATTATACAGTATTTTGCTGATCTGATGTATCAGTATCATTGAACATTGTGAGAAAATAGCTTTAGTGGCCCATATTCACTAGAATTTATATTGTCTTTTGGATAGTTATTTTCTGCACCAATGCCTTTATACTCCCTGGTTTATATTAGGATCTTCTTCAAGAAGCATGCTTCTACTGGGTCCCATTAACTTTTATATTTACTCATCAACAAAGACTTTAACATCTTTTCACTAATATTTTTATTCACTGTCAATGCAACAGTAAATTAACCTAAAGACAAACACCAGCTTGATCATTCCATTAAATGTGCTCCTTTGATGATATGAAAAAGTCTTACTGCATTATTGATTAACCATTCCATCCCAGTACATCACAGGCAATAAAACCATGTATTGTATCGGTTTGTTGCATTGGCCATGCAATAATGAACACTAACAGCTGAATCAGTGATCTCCTTGAGGGAAAATCACTGAGAAGCAAATCTTCCTCTAAACGTATACTGCCTCATCAGGTATCCTGAAACAACAATTCAATGTGCATAGCAAATACCTTCCTTGTATATACAGGGAGCTGCCTTTGTACAACACACTCAGCAACAAAACCTGTCAAAGGCTTGAGTGAGAACGAAGGCAAAATAAATAAAGGTCTCATTTGCCATATAACTTTCATAATAGTTCCAACTTAATACAAATAATGTATCTTTGACTATTAACTATTTTAAAATGGTGTATACCATGACCTCCCTAAAAGTCGTGTATTATTAAAGAGTAACCATTACACTATTGTTATTTACAGAGTGCCAACACTTTTTTTACATATTTACATCATTCATATTAGGTCCCTGTCACACCAAGTTGGAACACCAGATTTCTGTGCATTTCTTATTTACACTGTTGTCATAGCATATTGGGTGAGTACAGACACACCATTTAGCTGGACCAATCATAGGAACCACAGGCTCATAGTAAAAGTAAAATAAATATATATAAGTAGTAAGACTAGAGAATGTCCGTTACTGATTTTTACTACATGTAACCCCATTTTGGCCAGCCCCTGGTGCCAAGGTTATACATCAAGGCATTCCTTACCAAATATCACATATAGGTCCTGAGTCCCCTTTGCTATGTCCTCTCTGGCAGTGCCTCCACCTAATGGGATCTGGGAGTACACCTGCAGTTCGCCAATTAGGAAAACGTTCAGATACACAAAGTACTGTATAACTAAATAACTTTATGTCATATTTAAAGGTCAAGTAAAACACATTTACACTTCTCAATACCCATCCCCTGGGAGATATACGCAGTCCAAAATCCTGGCCCTCCATGCCAGGAAAGTCCCGTAACTCCTTTGGTAGACAAGAGTCTTAATTCCCTTTTCATAAAGAGTACAATGTCCCAGTTAGTGTTACCTGCCCCATTACTTTCCCCACTGGACAAAGTGCTGCTCCCACGTGGCAGGCACACAACAAGCCTGGGTCACAAAGAAAACATCCTGGAGCCTCTCTTTCCTTCTACCCTCCCCAGGCAAACTTACCTGGGGGCTCAAACAGAGCTGGAGCAGGCATCCACGTGATGATAATCTTTATCCAAGCACCTTGTAGCTTGCTTCACTTGCTGAACTGTAGCTCCCAGCACTGTATATAGTGCAAGCATTTCCAAGTCCAGATTCTGGAATCAGGGAGCTCCAGACCCCCCTGGTCCAGCTCCCAGGTATGGGGCTGCCCACCCCAACATCAGAGGCCTCCTGCCTCTACATGATGGCAGCTCAAATCACCCTCCTTGGTAAAGTAGCACTCAGATAATTTCTAGCAGAAATCCAGCAGTAAGACACCTAGTGACTTCCTTTGGGATCAGCCATGCTGCACCGATGCAAGAGCTCTGTCCCTTAGGAAACCCTGTAGCTCAGCCCAAATAGAGGAATTTCCAGACCATGAGGTCTCCAGACCGTAGAGGATTAAACCTACGGGTCCCTAAATACATTTACCCTAGTAATCTTTTGGAGCAAACATAACCTTTTCAGTAATAAGTTTTATTACATTCACAGTGCACTGGTGCGAACTATAAAATTCTGAAACCTTCTTTCACTATTGCAAGTGGTCACTAAACAGTTTCCGAAATTCACAAAAGCTAAATTAAATTCACACAAAGGCAAATTCGTTTGCACAAAGGCATAACTATTCGCATTGAGAATATTATTTCCATTACCGACTTTTATTACATTCCCCCAAATAACTTCAATGTATTCTTAAAGGGATACTGTCATGGGAAAAAATTTTTTTTTTTTGTTTTTTTCAAAATGCATCAGGTAATAGTGCTGCTCCAGCAGAATTCCGCATTGAAATCCATTTCTCAAAAGAGCAAACAGATTGTTTTATATTTCATTTTGAAATCTGACATGGAACTTGACATTTTGTCAATTTCCCAGCTGCCCCAAGTCATGTGACTTGTGCTCTGATAAACTTCAGTCACTCTTTGCTGCTGTACAGCAAGTTGGAGTGATATCACCCCTTCCCCCAAGCAGCCTAACAAAAGAACAATGGGAACGTAACCAGATAACAGCTCCCTAACACAAGATAACAGCTCCCCAGTAGATATAAGAACAGCACTCAATATTAAAAACCTATATCCCACCTTCAGTTATATTGAGAAGGAAAAACAACAGCCTGCCAGGAAGCAGTTCCATCCTAAAGTGCTGGCACAAGTCACATGACCAGGGGCAGCTGGGAAATTGATAAAATATCTAGCCCCATGTCAGATTTAAAAATTGAATATACAAAAATCTGTTTGCTCTTTTGAGAAATGGATTTTGAGTGCAGAAGTCTACTGGAGCAACACTATTAACTGATGCGTTTTGAAAAAAATGTTTTCCCATGACAGTATCCCTTTAATGTCAGCATTTAGAGTTAGCATTCTTTTTGCTTTGGCACAAACAGAACCTGCATAACGCCTATTCACAAAGATTATTTGACTGATTTCCTATGTGGGGTGTAGAATTCACTATCATATAGCAGAGCAAAGAGCCTGTGCTAGTGCAGACATTGTTGCCTACTGGCTGGTATTTGATTAGCCCAACTAGTAAATCACCAGCTAGGCCTGGCACCAGTATTACATTATACTGGCAATGTAGATGCGATAAAATGGAGTTTGTACTTACGCTCTGCTAACGAATAATCGATTAATTAATCGATTAATTAATTGGTGCATCAATCCTCATCAGGGTTACTGCAATCCTTATGAAGAACTTTTGAAATGGTAGTTTGAGGTGAGCACTCAGAAGCGAATCTGCTGTGAAGAATTTTATTCAAAGTCTACATAACATACAACATGTTACACTTGAGAAAGGGCATTTAAGGCCGAAACATGTTGTGTGATGTGTAGTCTTTGAATAAAATTCTTCACAGCAGATTTGCTTCTGAGTGCTCTCCTCAAATTACCATTTCAAGTAGTTGCTGATAAATCTGTAACAACCTATAAATTACACCCCTCTGATCTCGTCTTCTTACCTCAGATGCGCCTCTGCTGCACCCACTTCCCATTTCCCCTCCCAATTTCCAGACTTATCCACCCTTTCACACACGCACAACACACTCATTTCCTCACCCTTATACAAATAACCTCCCTGAACCAAAGGCTGGTATTATGGGGAAAACAGGTAATAACCATATTGATGCATGTACCAGAAAGAAAAATCAATGTAAATACTAATACATGGCTGGGGGTTACTAATTAAGGTTCGAGTTGTGTTTTGTACAAAAATTTTAGTTTTTGAGTTGACTCATGTTTGGGGGGGTTAAAAAATAAAACTCAGATTTTTAATAGCCTTTATGGTGTTAGATATTGTGCTGGAGGGTTTTGCAAATCAAACTCACAGAATCAAGTTTTTCCCATTTCAGTTTTTTCTTAAATAAGATATCATTCAAGTTGTGAGTTCATTTGAGGTATAAACAATTCTAACATTTGACCTTTGATGATCTATTTCTTTTTAACGTATAATATTTCTGTTCTGCATTCTTATCTTTTTACATTATGTTGTACAGTCCAATATAAAGGAGATTCAAGAGGAAGTGAGAAAGAAAAAGGGGAAATGACAATATATAACAATTATTATTTTAGCTAATTTGTCTACTTCCTTGAAGATTATTGCTTGGCTTCTTGTTTGGCTTTGCTTCAGCTTCATGGTTTAACTGTATCTTCTTTTTCCCATTGGACAGCTTTTGTGTGCATCTTCCTAGCTGCAAAAGTTAAAGGAGAATTCAATCCCCAACTAATAAAAACTCTTACCCCGTACCCTCCATAGTCCTCCCTTCCTGCTTCCCCCACACAGGTGTTAACACCTGTAAATGCCCCTAATCCTGTAATTACCCCTCATTGCAGAGTCAGTGCAGCAAAGCTCATGGGCACTTTGGTAATCTTCCTTCTCTTTGGCAATTTTCGTCACTTTCAGGTGCAGTTAGCACAAAGTACAGTAGAAGGCTGCTCCAACTGCGTTTGTGCTGATACAGCACTTAATTTCCAAAGATTCCCAAAGCGCTGGAAGATGGCACTGGTGAGCTCTGCTGCTCTGACTCTGCAACTAGGGGAAATTACAGGATTAGGGGCATTTACAGGAGGGGGGACTATGGAGGGTAGGGTTTTTTGGTAGTTGGGGGGTTGAATTCCCCTTTAAGGAAAGCTTTACTTTGCACTGTTATGAGGAAAATCATTGAATAGGGGTATTTTACTTGAGTTAGTTGTTGATAATAATTAATCATGCACAGAAACCAGAACATCTCACGGGGGCTCTTACAGTAACCTGGCAGTAGTAATATTGACACCACTATTCAACCATCAATAGAGAAGGGAGACTAGTGATAGATGTATATATTGCTTCACTACCATGTTGTACAACTATGATTGACATTATAAGAGGTAATGAGAGATACAATTGATATCGCTGTGTCACTCAGGTGGAGGTGCAATAGAAAGCCTCAGGCATGCCAACATCCATGCTTTATTATAATCGGTTCATTGCATTCTGGATGATTCATATATAAAATATCTTTTGAATTAAGTTGAAGGACTTCCAGTGATCTTCATTGTACCAAGCAACAGTTATTTTTATGTGTGAATAATTCCAAACATTGTTTATATACCATTTTTAGCATATACTGAAGTAATGATGAGATACACCATATATCAATCTAGCTATCTTCATATTAGTTTATTTGTATATTGCTCTCCATAATTAGAAAACAACTATTGAACATTGTAGAAGTGACTGCTCTTTTTCCAATAAGAAATGCACTTCTTTCCTAATACCAGACCAGGAGTTATGTATCTAAGGTGGGACAAAGCCTTGTAGACATGGATTGAAACAATGATTTAGATGACTTCATACTGGATAAAGATGTCACATTTCCGATATCTAATGAGCCTATGCAATTATAAGCAAAACACTTCTCCTCAAGTTTGTCACAAACTTAACTACACTTCTTACTTTACTGATATTAAACATTTTGAAAACTAAGCAGGATGTGCTAACCTACTGAAAGTGGCAACTTATACAAAAATTATGAAAAAAAGTATACACAGAGGCTACCCTTCCCTATATCATAGTCATTTAATGTACCCTAATGTTAACTCAGCTTGCCCTGACTGTGCAACAACACAGACAGATTTGTTCCACTACTTGCGGGATTTCCCTATATAAAATGGATTAGGCTACAAATGCTCTAATGACCTAGTATATGCAGCTTTCCCAAGTGACCAAAATTTAACTCATACATCCAATGCCAATCAGAACTCACAGAAGGCAGTTAAACACCTTAGATGACTATAAATTTGTTTCAAGCATTTAAGATGGCATGGAAAGAGGTGCCTTTATGAAATAAAGAAATCCAAATCTACAAATGCTTTCAATCCATCTCGTTGTACAAGAGCAGAATGGTGTTGGAAGGTCTACCTATATATCTGCTTATTCATCAAGGGACAGATTTTTCAACGGTCGAATGTTAAATTCGAGGTAAAAAAATTAGAATTTCAAGCTATTTCTGTGTACTTCGACTAGGGAATACTCCAAATTCAATTTGAATTTGCAATTTATGTACCGTCTCTTTAAAAATTTGACTTTGACCATTCGCTATCTAAAACCTGCCGAATTGCTGTTTTAGAGTATGTGGGACCTACATGGAGTCATTTTGTGGACTTTGAAAAATCTAATTTTTGGGGGTAAATTGTTCGATTAGAATCTATGAATTCGAATATGGACTATTCCGTTCAAGTTCGAAATTCGACCTGTAATAAATCTGCCCCTAGTGTTTGTGAGTGTGTATGTGCTGGATCTTTTCCATTGCCCTTTCTTTTTCTACTTATCTGTTTTACTTTGTATTTAACTCTGCTTTACTTTTTTTTTCTTCATATACATATGTAGGGACCCATAAGTGTAATGGCCCTTATGGCTTCATTCCCTGCCAGTGCCTCCTTTCCACTGTTGCTGGGTTAAATCCCATGTAACATGTTATACTTCATTTGCATACCTGCTTCATTGGTTATAGGTTGTGACCACTTCCTGCACTGCTGTAACAAAGTGCCTTGCAGGGAGGGGCACTTCCTCTTTGGCCTTCAGCAATAAAGCTGGGCAGTTGTTCCACTGAGCCTGGAGTCAAGAAAGCCCCAGAAGTGTCGGGGTACAGGGACCCCGTGAACGAAGTGGTGAACGAAGTGAGCTAGTGTGTAGTGTAGCTCCTGTTATAGCACTCTATAGAGAGAGTGAGGCAGCGAGGCTAGTGAGAAAGAGCAGCTCAAGCTCCAACAAGGAGGATAGGTGGGAGTAGCTCTCCCCCAGCTTTTGTTTTGCCTGTAGTGAAGGGACTGCAGTAGTGACAAGGGAATTAGGCTATGGTGTAACCCTGTCGGGGTCCAAGCCACATGAGGTACTGAAACCCTGGAAATGAACTCTCAACTTCTATGGGCTATGCCTAGTGTGGTGTCTGCTTATGCTGTCTCTGCTACACCTATGAATGTACTTGTAGATGTACTGTGCAACCTCATGTGTGAGTATGATAACCCTGTGGCGCTTTCTGCCTGAATAAAGCCTGTTCTACTGTTTTGCAAAGAACCACTGGTGTCTAACTCTATTTTTGTGTATTTTTGGCAGTAGTGAGTTGTAGATCAACTGAAACGTGTTTCAACTTTTAAAGCCTTACCTTGAAAAAGAGGGTCGCATGTAGCCCATGCTCTACCCAGCTAGTTGGTGTTCTGCCTAATTTGGCCAAGAAAGGGTTACACATATATATAGTGGTACAATGTCTGCTAACTTTAATTTCTCTATGTGATCAAATATGCACTAGTTTCATACTGCCAATGTTGCATAGACTATGTATTGTTACTAATCGTACCTAAAATAAAAAGAAATATAATCAAAAAATAAAATTTTAAGGACTCCATTTATGCCTATATTTTGATTTGACTGTTAGGAACTAGGAATACCTTTAACATCATAGTGATTTCTGGCCTTCTAGAAGTGACAACAAAACTGAGAGGTAAAATCTACATCTTTCCTTGTGCCTTTTCTGCACCTAAGAACAAGAACTTTCAATATGTTGTAAAATAAGTTTCAACAAAAAAATCTACTCTTTATATGTTCTTTGCCATCTATACTAGCCTTCCTGAAGTGTAAATTAGGAACTGTCTATGTATACATTAAGGGGATTATTCATTAAGTCCAAATGTTAAAAAATATTTAGTTTCTTTTACTAAAAAATTCCAAAATTTAGTTTCTTTTACTAAACAATTCCAAAACATCCCAATGCTGCAAAAAGTCAAAATCTGAAAAACCTGCATCTCAGACCCACTGAGGTTGTAAATAAGTCAATGGGAGAGGTCCCTACTAGTGATGGGCGAATTTATTTGCCAGGGGCTAATTCGCGGTGAATTCCCGCAATTCGCGAAACGTCAGCGAAAATTCGCCTGGCGAAAATTTGCAAAAAAAAAAGTAGTCGCGCGTCATTTTTGACGCGATGAGATGAAAACGATGTGACGCGCGTCGAAAGCGACGCGACTCGTTTTGCGAATTTTTTCACCATTTCACGAATTTCGCTGGAAATTCGCAAATTTTTCGGCAAAACGGGGTAGATTCGCCCATCACTAGTCCCTACCCTATTTGGTTTTTGTGGTCTGCACTGGAATTAGCCAAAAAATCCAACTACTTCAGACTTTTTGGGCAAAAATCCCAAAAATCTGGGATTTTTGGGAAACAGCCTGAAAAAATCGAGTGATTTGGGTTTTTGCTGTAATTTGTCGAATTTTTACCTGAACCGATTAAATTGTGCTGTTTTATTAATAAATAAGGTCCAAGAGTGGATTCTAGTTTGGTCAGACTTTTTTTATTTAAGTACTCCCATAAGGGGGGCTTGATCAATTTGCTTGAATTGATGAAGTTTTCAGGCAATTCCCTCAGAAAAAAATGCAAATTTCACAAAGGTTATTAGCATCTTCAAATGGTTCAAGGCACCTCTGCCATTGCCACATGTATGACATGCTTTAGATGCTCTTCATATTCAAGCTATTTCCAGGGTCAGGGTATAGTAAAAAATCTTGGAAAAAAAACAAAAAAAAAATTTTTTTAATTTTTTTTTTTTACCCAAAAACTAAAATTTTGACCAAAAAAATTATTTTTCAAATTTTTCCATAGATAAAGAGCATAGATATTAGTCTGAAGAGGATTGGGTAAATTTTGCTGGTTTTATATGACAATTGCAGGAGCGGGCTTAATTATATGATTGGGTAACTTTTAAGTCTAACTCATTGGTGAACAATTCATATTTTAAAAAGCTTTTTGGACCACATGTAGATTCTATGTTAAGATAATGCAATGCTTATTTAGCAAGTGTCAGTCCCAGGGGTATTTTGTGTTAAGATATTGCCTTGCCAACAAAGATGTGTCAGCTCCATTGAGATTATATGTTAAGAAAATATGATACGATTATATTTCTGGCCCCAGGAGAGATCCTCGTGTGTGATGCTGCCCCAAACATGAAGGATTTTGTGTTATGATAATGCCATTCCAGAATACTTGTATATTAACTAATACATCTTATTTACAAGTCTTTTTTTCCACACTGCAGCAGATTACTGACTACCTGAACTGAATTGCAGTCATAAATAAAAAAAAGCACATAAATATTTTTTCTTGGAAAACACATTTCTTTATTCCGCCTGCACGTACCTTTTGAAAAATAAAATTAAAGGTCAGTCACAGCAAAAGAAATATTTGTATCCATCTGTAAATAATGCTGCTCTAGCAGAATTCTGCACTGAAGTGCATTTTCCAAAAGAACAAACAGATTTTTATATTTAATCTTGAAATCTTACATGGGGCTAGACATGTTGTTAGTTTCCCCAGGTGTCCTCAGTCATGTGACTTATGCTCTAATAAACTTCAGTCACTCTTTACTGCTTTACTGCAAAGTTATGTCACCCACCTCACATTCTCCCCAGCAACATATAAACAGAACAAAAAGGAATAATAACAAATAGCTTCC
Source organism: Xenopus borealis (assembly GCA_024363595.1). NCBI lineage: Eukaryota > Metazoa > Chordata > Amphibia > Anura > Pipidae > Xenopus > Xenopus borealis. The sequence goes on from CM044431.1 coordinate 66,088,080, forward strand.
TGACACCAGATAACTGCTCCCTGGTAGATATGATAATACAGTAGTACTCTATAGAAAAAAATTCAAGTGGATTATTTGTAATGTAAACAGTATAATTTAGAAATGAAAACTACACCATAAAAATTATAAAATCCCTTAAGGGATTTCTTAAACAAAAATTTCTTAAACACATATTTGAGGGCTAGATTATTTTAAATGATGGTGTCCTAGAAAAAAAAAGTCTATGGAGCCCAAAAGCAGACTGGGGAATATAAAAATTCCCTGCAGGGCCACATGATTTCCAGTTAGACAGCCCAAATGTAAATATGTTGCTGCAGACCTCAAATAACTGGAACTAACCCATTAGGAATAACAATCACTATGTTTGTGCCTATATTGTTTATTAATAATATATTTGTAATTAATTTTTCAAAAGCAGAGTTTGTTTCTGTTACAAGTATAGGATCCCTTATAATTCAATTTTGTTTTTCAGTTTTTTTTTACAAATTACTTCCATGTACTTGATCCAAACTCAGATGTAATTAATTCTTATTGGAGCCAAAACAATTGTAGTTTTCTTTATGTTTAAAGTATTTTTTAACAGATCGAAAATCCTAGTTCCAAATTACAGAAAGGCCCCATCCCTATATACAGAATAGATATATATATATATTTAAAATATTTGAATTTCAAAGTAATTTTTGAATAGGCCAAAATTTGATTTGATTTTAAAAAAATTCAAATTGAATTTTAAAATTTGACAGTCGAAAATCAAAGTAAATAATTCACATTTGACCTTTCGCCATCTCAAACCTGCCGAATTGCTATTGTAGCCTATGGGGGACCTCCTTTAACCTTTAAGAAGTGTTTTTGAAATTTTTAAAAAATCTAATTTATTTTACCAAAATTGTATATTCGAGAGGTTCAGACCTCTCTGATGGCCAAATTTGGACCATTTGCATCCTGAGAACCCCCCAGATTATGATGCAGGTCACTAGAGGTGCACTCAATAATTTCCATAAATTATATAAAATTATTTAAAGGAACAGTTCAGTGTAAAAATATAAACTGGGTAAATAGATGTGCAAAATAAAAAATATTTCTAATATAGTTATGTAGCCACAAATGTCATGTATACAGGCTGGAGTGACTGGAGGTCTAACATAACAGAACACTACTTCCTGCTTTTCTGCTCTTCAGTCAATGACTTTATTGGGGGCCACATGGGACATAACTATTCAGTGAGTTTGCAATTGATCAGATTCAAAAACAAAAGTTATGACCATGTGGCCCCCTCAAGTCACTGATTTGTTACTGCCTGGTAACAATCAATGAAAACCAAGAAAGTTGAAAAGCAGGAAGTAGTATTCTGGATATAATTTTAGACATCCAGTCACTCCAGCCTTTATACATTACATTTTATATTTTGCACAGCCTATTTATTTGCCCAGTTTTTATTTTTACACTGAACAATTGCTTTAAAATATGTTGGGCCTAGTTAAATGTATTTATCACTAAGGGCCCGATTTACTAAGCTCGGGTGAAGAATGCGAATGCAAAAACTATGAATTTTCGAATTTTTTCAAATATTTTTTTGGGCTACTTCAACCATTGAATTAAATTCGATCGAATGATTCGAATTAATCGAACGATTTGAATAAGAAAATTGTTCGACCATTCGATGGTCGAAGTATTTGCCTTTAAAAATTTTTTGATTGCCTAGTTCACCAGATTAAACCTACCGAGTTGCTATATTTGTCTATGGGAAGCTCCCATACGTTTTTTCTTAATTTTTTTGAAATCACACAATTCGTAAGATTTTTTCGAGAAATTGGATGTTTCTATGCGATCATTCGATATATCGAATATCCGTAAAATCCTAAGAATTTGATATTTGATTTCTTCGTGTTTTACTTCTGGAAAAATACAATGGGTTGAATTTGAGGGTTTTAACCCTCTAAATTCGACCCATAGTAAATCTGCCCCTAAATATAAAAAAATGCATTTTTATACTTCTTTCTACATTTTTTTTTAATGACTTGAGATGCGCAGTATAGCTGATACTGGATGATTGATTTTGTGCATCCATATGATCTGCCGTATTTTCATAGCAAATGGCATAATTTAACAATTGCAAATTAACATCTGTTATCACAAATGTGTCAGGAGAAGCAGCTAAAAATAGTCCAAAAACTGTTACTGTTTGAATTTGTGGTTAATACTCCTGTATTTGTGAGTTAAAAAACATCTATACCTGTGTGTTGTTATTATACATTTGTATTTTGAAGAAAAGCATACTAGCACAAGCTCATTGTGTTTTGCCCTAGGACCAGCATTGTCTAAAAATTTCTCCATCGACTACTTCTCTTAGGAGCTGGGATATGTTTTTTTTTTGTTTTGTTTTTTAAATATTCCAGTCAGTGTATATTATCATATAATTTACATAGTTAATAAATGCTGGGCAGATCGCTGTGCACAATATTCTAAACTGACACAAATAAGTATCTATAAACAAGCTGAGAAAATATAAAGCTGTAGATAAAACAACAGGTAGCTGTATTAGCAAAAAATACATTATTATTTTTTATCCTCAGTGCTACTACAGATGCATTTGATTTCACCTATTCTGCATGAGGCAGAAACGCACTATATTGTAAGTTATAATACTTATGCATTTTCTGTACTTTCAAACTAAGCAAAACTATGCTTCAGAAAGAATTAATGGCAGATAACATTTAAAAATCAAAGTCAAACAAATAAGTCTTGTTTTTAAATTTATTTTATAACATCATGTGGAACATTTACAGAATCATATACAATATTAATAATTATACATAGCACATAGATTCCAAATATCCCAATACAACACAACTGGGTACATTTTCCAGTGCCCAACAGTAGGGTTACTTTCGCTGTTTGCATGAGTTCACTCTAGGTACTGATCCCTGATAAAACTGTTGTTTTAAGCAGCTTTGAGAGACAAAAGAATTAAAGCTATGATTATAAAAATATCAGAATTCATGATGCAGTTGATTACAAACTAGGAAACAGACACTTAAGCCTTTACTGTATTGTTTAAATAGCTTTTTTGGTTTCTTTTTTTTTTTAGTTGGACTTCTATGGGTTGTTCATTAATTCAGTATTCTTAGGGACTATAGGGATATATTAAAATTTAGTAATGAAAATTCTAGCAGACCTCATGAACAGTGCAGCTGATTCAAGATTATACTCTAAACATTCTAGTTTTCTCATTGGCTAAAGTTAGGTCCAGGCCATTTTTTTTTTACTAAAATCTGAATTTATCTAATAATTTCAATTAAAAAAGCTAAATCAAAATCTCATCCTTGGTTTTGCCTTATTTATTAATAAAATAACTTGAATAAATTAGGAAACTCAATCAAAAAACAGAATTGTATGATTTTTTCAGACTTTTTCCCAAATCACACACATGTTTTGGGGGTTTTGCCCGAAAGTCACAAAAATATTGGTTTATCAGGCTAAACCCAACACAAACCACAATAACTTCCAATTGGGATAGGGACATCTCCCATTGATGCGTGACCTCGATAGGTCTGAGATGGCGGATTTTCAGATATGGGCTCTTGCCAGCATTAGGGTATAATTAGGGATGAGTGGATTTTTTCTCCGAGTTTCACCACACAAATTAAACCCATCAATGGGTGAAAAAAGTTGTTGCATGTCACAAAATGCATTTTGGCAAATTTTCTCCATTTTGCAAATTTTTGCCAATTATAATAAACCTTGATAAAAATGTTGCCTGACTTCACAGTCTTCCAAAATCTGTTACAGCTGGTTCAGTTCACCCAAAAATCACCCTTTATGAAGACGTTGGAGAGCACCAAAATATACTGTATATATATATATATATTTTCTTGTTTAGCATTTTGGTTGTCCTTTGCCATACATATGAACGTTATTTCCTTTTCTTAAGATAAATAAATAGAACAGGCTTGACCTCTCTGACTGTCTCTATTTTATTTCATCATCCACTGTCAATAAATGTCATGTCAAAGTTGTTCTGAGAGAAATAACACCAACCCACACATTCCAATGTACCAGTAACTCTGCTTTCTTTTGAGATTGTTTACATTGTGTTCCAATAAACTGAAAAAAATATTATTTTTGAAGGTGGGCATGTTTGCCTAACAACACATTTACAGGGGCTGAAAAAATTGACAGAGCTGTCCATTAAACTTAATGTTAATATTATATGTTCATTACAGTTTAGTAAAGAGAGCTACCTTCCCTATGGCGCCCCCCCTTCCACAATATAATATTTTTTTCTGGGAAATTGCAAAAACTTACACCCAATGCTAAAGGCACAAAGTTGTGTGTTGTGCAGTGATCACTAATTAGGGCAATAGTGAGTTTGAGTTGATATAGATGCAATGCATAAAGGCAGCCCTGTAATTAACGCCTGTTCTTTAACATGGCTTTTTTGCACACAGTGCTTGAAGGTAGGCAAAACCTGTACAGGTATGGGATCCTTTATTCTTCTTATCCATTATTCAAAAAGCTCTGAATTAAGGAAAGGCCATTTTCCATAAACTCCATTTTATCCAAATAATCCAAATTTTAAAAAAATGATTTCCATTGTCTCTGTAATAAAAAAACAGTATCTTGTACATGATCAAAACTGAGATATAATTAATTCTTACTGGAAACAAAGATTATATGGTTTAGTTCATGTTTACATGATTTATAGTAGACTTATGGGCAGATTTATCAAGGGTAGAGTTATTTTAAACTCCAACTGCAATTTATTAAAAAAAAAAAAAACAATAATTTTTTGTACTCTGGTGAATATGATCGACCTGTAAACTCAAATCGAATTTGACTTGAACTCAATTCCAGGAAATTTTCATGAAGGAAGCAAACAAATCCAAATTTATCCCTGGAAGTCCCCTACAGGCTAAAAAAGAATACTCCACAAAATCCAGGAAAAAGACGGCACTCTGATCAGGAACAAATTTAATCGGGATACAATGCCCTACGCGTTTCGGGAAACAATCCCTTAATCATAGGCCTATGATTAAGGGATTGTTTCCCGAAACGCGTAGGGCATTGTATCCCGATTAAATTTGTTCCTGATCAGAGTGCCGTCTTTTTCCTGGATTTTGTGGAGTATTCTAGCAGGGGGACGCTGCTGACTGAGCACCTGATCCGGATTATTTTGAGCAAGGAAAATCGAGTGAGCTTAGAGCGGTTATCTATGTTTGTTTTCTAAAAAAGAATAGTCAAATTCGAGTTCTTAAAGGGCCATTGTATGATAAATTTTGAAAATCAAATTCGAATTTTAAAAAAAACTCAAATTGAATTTTACCAAAGCCCTAGTTGAATATGACAGTTTTGCCCATAAGAAAAACTCGAAAATTCAAATTCAGAATTTGAATTTTTATGTTGACCCTTGATAAAGTTGCCCCTTAAGGTATGAAGATCCAAATTATGGAAAGATCCATTACCTGGAAAACCCCAGGTCCCGAGCTTTCAGCTTAACAGGTCCCATAACTGTACATCCATCCAGGTTTCTCCTATGACAAGTAAGAGAGAACCTATGTACATGACATTCAATTATAAAGGTTACGTCTATGGGGCAAATTCACTAAAGCACAAAGCGTCTAACCCTAGTGCTAATTCGCCAGCCTGACGTCATTTAGCAGCTTAGCGGATTTACTAACAGTGTCCCTGGCAAAAATTCACTAGTGAAGTAGACAGACTAGCGCAACTTCGCACCCTTACGCCAGGTGAAGTTGCGCACTGACGAAGGGACGTAATTCGCTAAGATGCCCTTTTTACTGAACGTTACCTCTTGTGCTAGACTTTATTTTGCCAGGTCAGACCTGGTGAAATTCAATACAATAGATAGGTGTCCCAATAAAAAAACTTGTACTTTTTTTAGGGTTAAAGTCTGAAAAATTGCATAATTTTTTGGGGGTTACCCTCCATTTCCTAACATATGGCAACTCAACTATACAGGGGGCACATGTTTAGGGCAATAGAACAACTTTATTTTATTTATTAAAGGTTTCCTGGGTTTGTGTAGTGTAATGTAGTGGCTGTAACATATACTTCTATTATACGTTTAACTTAACGCCGTATGCAAATTAGGCATCGCCAGCCTAAATGCGTTTTGCCTGACGAAGTAACAGTAGTGCAACTTCGCTACCGTTCGCCTCCCTGAGCGCAACTTGCATTTTAGTGAATTTGCACTGGCGAAACTACGCCTGGCAAAGTGCAGTGAACATCGGCGAAGCCAACGCTAGTGCATTTTCGGCACTTAGTGAATTTGCTTCAATGTATGATACATTTACCTTAGATCTACATACAAGTCCACAGTACTGCAGCACACTGACAAGTTGATCCATTTGCTGAATAGTGCTTTATTTGTTTAAAACATAAGGTAGACAAGGCAACGTTTCGGGCCTCACAGGACCCTTTGTCAAGAGGCTTGCATCCATTTGCTATTCAGCAAATGGATCAACTTGTCAGTGTGCTGCAGTACTGTGGACTTGTATGTTGATCTTCTGACCCATGGCAGTTTGGGTGAATCACTGCAAAAGCACCTGAGTCGCAAAGGAATATACAGAGGTGAGCACTCCAAACTTGTGTGGAACATTTACCTTAGATCTATCATCAGCAGTCTAAATACAACAGAGTGATTAAAGGTTGAATATCTTGAGTAGCAGGCAAATGTGTAACTTATAAGTGCAAGAATGAGACCAGACTGTCACCCAGACAGTCAGTTCAGACAAGATGCGATCCAGCTGTTAGGCTGCCTAATGTCCAAGCCATTTGTCTGTGAAAAGGGAGATCTGTTGTTAAAGTGTTACTGACAAATAATACTAAAAATAGGCTGGAGTCTCTTTCTGTTTGTAATTAGCCTATGGAGGGATCGCACCACCCCCAGCCCAGTTTAACTGAAACAACTCAGTAAGATGATTTAATGGTGTCAGAGGGTCACCATGAATAACGTTTGCTGGGCTGGGGGCAGCTTTGGGAGGCTTTCAGCTGCTTATATGTAGTGTGCAGCCTCTCTTTACTGATACCAACATGTTCCTATTTTTATAGGAACATGTCAGTATCACTTTAACCTAAGGAGGTTAATACAACTGTGGCAGTGATGAGTGTACTTATATACAGCTAATAAGAGGGTTCTAGTATGTGTGCCTGTCTCACAGACATAGAGAAAAATAAATTGTTGTTATTTCAAAAATGTCTTTAAGGAATTAATTTTTGCTGTGAGTGGTACAGAACCTTATGAACATTGTCTATGGGTAATTTGCATTGCGGTTGACATGTTTGCATCTGGAATTCAATTGTCAAATATAAATATGTGGTAGTAAACATCCAGATCTGTGCAAAGGTATGTCTTCTTAATAACAATAGCCTATACTGTTCAGTAATTAAACATCTGTCTGAAGAACAGTAACATTTCTTTTGACATGGATCTGAAAGTTAATTATAAGAACCTCCTAAATAAATATTCACTATAAAAATACAGCTTCATAAATGCAGTCTGGATTTTATTTCCTTATCCCATATATTTACATACACATCTCCTTAGACTAGTGTTTTTTTAAATTTGTTTGGTTCACCAACCAACCCCTTTAAGGCTCAACATTTGGCCAGGACTTAGCTCCTAACAAGATATAAATGAATGCACCTTCCATGCACTCAGTCTAAATGGGGCAGGAGGGGGTGGCAAGGATTTTTTTTAAAATCCGGCACTCTCTGCAGAGAGCAGCAGATCCCTGGGTGCAAGTGCTAGTTAGATGAAAAGAAGGGATGTAATCCTGTGCACTTGTACCTAGGAGCATTGTAAATGAGGCCTAATATGTTTACTGAATAGAGAACTGGCTAAAAGATAGACTACAAAGAGTAACATTTTCTAATTGGACCAGTGTTGTTAGTGGGATACTGCAGGGCTCTGTACTGGGTCCCTTGCTTTTCAACTTGTTTATTAATGACCTGGACGTGGGCATTGAAAGTACGGTTTCTATTTTTGCAGACGATACTAAATTGTGCAGAACTATAGGTTCCATGCAGGATGCTGCCACTTTGCAGAGTGATTTGTCTAAGTTGGGAAACTGGGCAGCAAACTGGAAAATGAGGTTCAATGTTGATAAATGCAAGGTTATGCACTTTGGCAAAAATAATATAAATGCAAGTTATACACTAAATGGCAGTGGGTTGGGAGTTTCCTTAAAGGGATCTTGTCATGGGAAAAAAAGAGCAAAAAGATTTTTTTTATATTTCATTTTGAAATCTGACATGGGGCTAGACATATTGTCAAATTCCCAGCTGCCCCAAATCATGTGACTTGTGCTCTGATCAACTTCATTCGTTAGGTTACACACATATGCAGCTCTGTGCTCTGGGTCCAGGCCTCGATTTCCAATGGTGTTCCGTCCAGACACCCTTGATACTGTTCCCAAAAATAATAAATATGGAAATCACAGGCTAACAGCAGAATAACTGCTACTTAGTGCTTTATTGTGCGTCCACACGACATGTTTCGGGCGGCAAGGGCCCTTTTTCAAGTGTGTACAAATCACATAAAAAACAATTGCTTTATAGAATCACACAGAAGTTCCCACCCCTTAATTGGTCATGTGTAACATGTGGTTAACCCTTAGTGCTGTAATCCGTATGGTTTCATTCATTACACAAAAGTGCAAAAATAAAACTTCAATCACTCTTTACTTCTGTACTGCAAGTTGGAGTGATATCACCCCCTCCCTTTCCCCCACCCAGCAGCCTAACAACAGAACAATGAGTAGGTAACCAGATAACAGCTCCCTAACACAAGATAACAGCTGCCTGGTAGATCTAAGAACAGCACTTAATAGTAAAACCCATGTCCCACTGCGTACTATTCAGTTACATTGAGAAGGAAAAACACCAGTCTGCCAGAAAGCAGTTCCCTCCTAAAGTGCTGGCACAAGTCACATGACCGGGGCAGCTGGGAAATTGACAAAATGGCTAGCTCCATGTCAGATTTCAAAACTGAATATTAAAAAATATGTTTACTCTTTTGAGAGAAGTGCAGAAGTCTACTGGAGACGCACTATTAACTGATGCGTTTAAAAAAACAAAACAAAAAAAAACATGTTTTCTCATGACAGTTTACCTTTAAGTGAGAAGGATCTTGGGGTTTTTATAGATAACAAGTTGTCTAATTCTGGGCAGTCTCATTCTGTAGCTACTAAAGCAAATAGGGTTCTGTCCTGCATAAAAAAGGCATAAACTCAAGGGATGAAAACATAATTATACCTCTTTATAGATCCCTAGTAAGACCTCATCTGGAGTATGCAGTGCAGTTTTGGACTCCAGTCCTTAGGAGGGATGTAAATGAGCTGGAGAGAGTGCAGAGACGTGCAACTAAACTGGTTAGTGGAATGGAAGACTTAAATTATGAGGGCAGACCAGTCCAGGTTGGGGTTGTTTTCTCTGGAAAAAAGGTGCTTGCTACACTTTACAAATACATTAGAGGACATTATAGACAAATATCAGGGGACCTTTTTACCCATAAAGAGGATCACCGCACTAGAGGCCACCCCTTCAGACTAGAAGAAAAGGACTTTCATTTGAAGCAGCGTAGGTGGTTCTTCACAGTCAGGACGGTGAGGTTGTGGAATGCAGTTGCCAGTTGATGTTGTGATGGCTGATTCTGTTGATGCTTTTAAAAGGGGCTTGGATGATTTTTTTGACAGACATAGGGGCTGATTTATGAAATTCATGTGAATAGATCGAAGTTCAATCGAATTCGATCGAACAACGATCATATGAATTTTTCGTGAGATAGTAAAGTGAATTTTGGCCTCTTCGATCATCGAATATCGAATAGATCGAATGATCAGATAATTCGATCATTCGATAATCGAAGGAAATAAAATTTTAAAGTTATTCGACTGCCTACTTCGCCAGATTGAACCTACCGAATTGCAATAGAAGCCTATGGGCAGCTTCCCATAGGCTTCAGAGACTAAGGGGGAGATTCACCAAACGGTCAAGTTTCACCAATAGAGGGAAATTCTGCAGCTCTCAATTCATTTCTATGGGATTTTGAAAGGCGTATTTATCAATGAGTGAAGTGAAATTTCACCCTTTGATAAGTACGCCTTTCAAAATCCCTTAGAAATTAATGGAGAGCTGCGGAATTTCCCTCTAGTGACGGAACTTCACTCTTCACTTCACTCTTTGATAAATTTACCCCTATATGTTTAAGAGCTATTCCTGTTGAAATAGTTACCTGCTATTTCTACGAGATGCTATTCACCATGCCAGTGGAAAGAAACTGGTGTTTGCCTAAATAGGGTATCTTTGATCATTAAGTGATATTATCCACCTCCATTTTAGACACAGTTTAATTTCGAGTCACCTGCTGTAATTGTTTTTTGGCACTACTAAATAACCGTAATCAAAACACCTGAAAGCTAGTTGGCCACTTTGGATTTGTTTCCATTATCCAGAAAGCTCCCAGTTAATGGAAGGTAGACTCCGCAAACCCCATTTTAATTAAATAATACAATTTTTATGACATTTTCCCTTTTTCTCTATCATAACAAAACAGTACCTTGTACTTGGTTCCAACTAAGATATAATTATTTGGAAAATAATTCAGTTGGGTTTATTTAATTATAAATGATTTTTGTCTTAAAGTATGGAGATCCAAATTATGGAAATATCCCTTATACAGAAAACCCCAGGTCCCGAGCATTCCGGATAACAGGTCCCATACCTGTATTTTCATTGGGCATGAGGGCATCCACTGCATGTAGAAGTTTTCATCTGCAGCTCTGGACAGATTATTTATAGTGGGATCAGTGAAGTTTTCATATCTACATTATGAATATATATGAATAATATGAATTATAAAAAATGTATAACATGAATTGTAAAAAATATTCTGGGTTCTGGTGAACAGAACAGCTAAATAATATAGAAAAATGTATATTATTTTATGTTAGTCAATTGATCCATCAACCAAACTTTAACTTTTCTTTTCATGAAGCAATATTAAGTCTTCTTTGGAGTGGATTTTCCAAATTTCCTCTTTATCTAGTAGAAGCAAGAAAAAAAGACCATCCCTCATATGTAATAAAAGGCATTAAGTTTTAACCAGGGGCAGTAACCCATAGCAACAAATAAGATGTTTCCTTTTAAACAGGTAACCGGTAAATTCTAACTGCTGATTGGTTGCTATGGGTAACTGCTCCTGGGCAAACTTAGTGCCTTTTATTATATAACCCCCAGTATGATTAAAGGGTTACTGAACCATGCAGAATACTAAATGCTGTTTACATTAATTCAATATACATATTAATTATCTCTTCCGCTTCGAAACACCTCTACAAAATTCAACATTTTGGGGCACATTTACAAAAGGTCAAATTGATTCAAAGTGAAAATTCGGATCAAATTTGAATTAAAAAAATTTGAAATTTTTATTTATTTTGGGCTTGTTCGATCAATCGTTTTTTTATATTCGATCGTTTGATAATTCCAATTGCGTCAAAGCCCCTCAAATTCGAATTTGAGGAGGGGTTTTAACTCGACCTAAATTCGAGGGTCAAATTTGAGGATTATTTAACCCTCTAAGTTCGACAGTTCTTTATAAAAGGGGATCTGTTACCTAAATTGAATCTGAGCCTGAAAATATACAAATCGTTTAAAGTACAGGATTTCACTCAAGGTTTCAGTTGATAAAAAGCTACTTTGCTGCCAATAGTAAATGAACAGTAAATGACAGTTATTACAGGCTATTTAATTTAACACTGTCTGTCTGGTCAGTTTTCTAAAAATGAAATTCAACAAAAACTAAAGTGTTTTTATTAAAAAAAAAAAAAAAAGCATTAACATTCATGCTTTCTTCTATGAAAAAGTAAATGCTCTTGCTTCTCTTTTAACAATCAAGATCATTTTAGGCAGACTCTAGGTAATTACTGGAAATAAAAAGCAGAAACAGATGGCTGGTTTGATTCTAAAATCTCTATTTAGAAATACATTTTGAAGAATATGAAACATCAAAGTTATTCACATATTCTTCTAAGAACACCACATAAAAAGCACAGTTTCAACACAGTTTGTAATAATCTGAAAATACCTTCAAGATCATCTCTTGATTCGGAAGTTGGAAGACACATCTTGACCCCAGGTGGAAAGGAAGGTTCATTGACCGTGTAATGTCTTTTGGCATTTCATAAAAGAACAAAGTACTCCTGTCTGTGTTTGCTTTTTCCAGGTACTCTTAGGGTAGTACTCCCCAAGAGTTTTTGGTCGGATCGACGCCCACCGACAAAACACAGGCGACAAGTCGGATGGAGTCGCAAAGGTCAAGATATAATTGTACTGAATAAAAAAATCAGAGGTAAGAACTACAGGTTCCAACTGTCAGATGAAGGCGCTGCTTGTCCACATCCGACAGTCGTGTTGCGTTGTATTTAATGTAGTTTTTACCTGCGACGTTTCATTCAGTGCAATTAGAATTTTGTCGCCTGTGTCTCCATCGGCGGCCGTCGATTCGACAAAAAAAACACTTGTGTAGTTCTATCCAGGCAGATTTATAGAGAATTGTTGTGAATGGATAATTTCCAATTGATGTATTCTAGGATTTATTATGACAAATATAAAATGCAGTTAAATTGGGCTTTCATTCATTTTGAATCAATACAGTTGTGAAAGATGGTATTCATTTAGTAATAATGATATTGATCCTGTGCACATACCCACAAATGTTGCAAACAGCACAAAGTTTGCCCAGGTACAAAAACCTATAGCAACCGATACCTATTTTGCTGTTAAACAGGTGACCAGTTATAGATTATATTTACCTAGGCAAATGGAGAGCCACTTATTAGATAGCCCTGTTAGGGCAGAACTACATGGATGATTGCGTTACATTTTCAGCGCATCCAACGCTTGGAGTTAAAACGCATGTGATACGTCGCATGCGACAAAATCAAGGCAACTAATAGAAAGTCGGATGGTGTTGCACTGTTGATCCGACGCGACACGACTGTCGGATGAAGACGCAGCTTGCAGCATTTTCATCTGAAAGTCGTGTTGCGTCGGATCAGCCGTTCGACTTTCTATTAGTAGCCTTGATTTTGTTGCATGCATTTTAACAACCAGCTTCGGATGCGCTGAAAACAGAACGCAATCGTCCGTGTAGTTCTGCCTTAGTCTTCAATGGACTAAGCACAAAGCAGTCATTTGACAAGGCTATCGAAAAGGATAAAGATCATCATTTTATACAATACATACTGCCTATAAATAAGTAACATTAAGGTATGAAATGCAAAAGACAAGATACCAAGGATTTGTATTATTATTAATAAACATGTTTTCATAAGAAATTCTGACGTTGTAGGATCATTTTATCATTAGCAAAACATTGAGGCAGATTTACAAAGATCTTTATGGATCAGTCAAATTATGGCAAGTAGTGAATCTGATTGAATTATATATATGTGTGTGTCTGTATAGATAAGTTGCAGGTAAAACTTAGTCCCTTTTGTAAAATGTATAATGAAGCAATAGAATGAATCAGATGCAATTTGAGAGTAGGACTGGCCAGATATGGGGTGACTTTGAAGTAACTGGCCAGCTTAAATATATTGCAGTATATGGACAAACAATCCCTGTTTTGTTCCCATGTACATGTCCTGTTTTTATGTATTGACACTAATCATAAGCAGCAATTTGTTTTCCAGTTTATGTTGCCAACAGTCAAATGGCTCAACATTGCAATTTATTTATTTCAGAAAAATTTCTGTTCAAATATGAGCAATTAATTTTTTGTTCTTTTTAATTACTGCTTAAAAGAATTTGACATTTCAAGCCTGATTTGCTTAGAGAAAAGAACCCCAATGGATTCTTCATGGCCATTGCAGAATGAGTCACTCGTGTTTTTGTTTAATATCACGGCAGCATTGTGGGATAGACTATATGTTTGTTTTAATAACACCTTTTCATTTCAGATGAGTTGGTGCTGTTAAGAGTTGCTCATTCATAAATCATTTATATTTTGCTTCCCCCTGTGCTAAAGAGTACTGAATGCTCATTAGTTGTTCCACCGCATAATATTTATTGATGGAAACATTGCCCCATCGAAATCCCTGTAGTTTGTTTTTTAATAAAAGGCTTTTTCCATGTCAATGCTCTGTTTCATCCTCTATGCATGTACAGTTTCTCCCACTTACATACAGTCTGAAAACTTTATTATAATTCAATACAAATCACTTATTTGTACACAGACCTACCATAAACTAGCTTCCCACCGAGTACCAGCAGGGGCTATAGTTATAAGTAATACTCTGCTCTAGAAATTAAGTGAATTTAATATTACATACATAATTTATAGAAAAAAATAAACTATATTGCTAAAATAAAAATACCAACAAGTAATTCACATATTAAACTTACATAACCCAATCCCTATCTCACTAGAAAAAACAACAGAAATACTGCAAGTCAGAATAAATTTAATTTGAGTTCCTATGTAGGTCACCTTTACCATAATATATTTAATGGATCCACTAACTTGTTGTATTAAGACAACATTAGACCAAGTTAGGCATATAAAAGTACATGTATGTGATCTGTTATCTGGAAACCCGTTATCCAGAAAGCTCTGAATTACGAAAAAGCAGTCTCCCATTTTATCCAAATAATCCAAATTTTTTTTCAAAATTATTTCCTTTTTATCTGTAAAATAACAGTACCTTGCACTTGATCCAAACTGCAATATAATTAATCCTTACTGGAAGCAAAACCAGCCTATTGACTTTATTGTGCATGACATTCCTGCAATAAATATGCTATGAAATGTTTTGTGTGTTTAAGGCTAGGTCTGCACAAGGAGATTTGGGGAGCTTAGTTGCCCCAGAGACAAATTGCCTCTTATTTTGGGCGACTAATCTCCCCGTACTGCAACTTCGGAAAATGAAGAGCCGCGTGTGAATTGCCGCAGGCAATTTTCATTTTAGCTGGTGCAAGATAGGGGGCCTTAAGACCTAGCCTTAACAATTAAAAAATAAAATTGGATGCACTTTCAGCTGAAATAACATGTAATTTGATGATGGTGAAAAACAATGTATGCATGGTCAGTCCTAAAAACTCTAAATATAGTTTTCCAGAAGGTAAGCATTATTTTGAAAATTTTTATTAAAATATTTAGGGGCATGTTTACTGACATTGGAGATAAAAATCTGGAGGGATCACATCTTAGCTTTTGTTGTTTTTTTTTTTATTTTTAGGTGGCTGTTTAAATCTAATTGCTGATTGGTTGCCATGGGCAACATCTCCAGAAATCTCTCCAGATATTTATTTCCAATGTTAAATATGCCCCATTGTCTTTGTTCAGACGCCATTTATTTAACCAAAATGCAAATATTAGGGGAAGATTTACTATTTTTTTTTATTCGTAATTTGGCCATTTTGGATCGAAAATGGATCTATTTAGATCGAATAGGTCAATTTTCAATCGAATTTGAATCGTTCGATCGCATCGTTCAAACCGAACAATTCGAACAATTTTCAAAAAATTTTGATTTTTCCAGGACTTAGAATACATTTTCAGGAAAGCTTCCAGGAGGTCCCCCATAGGCTACAATGGCAATTAGGCAGCTTTAAGGTGGCGAATAGTCAAATTCAAATCTTTTTAAGTAGACAGTACTTCGAAATCCGATTAAAATCTAATTTTGGGCTATTCGATAGTCGAAGTAGCCCAAAATTACTTTGAAATTCAAATTTTATTCAAAAATTCACTTCAACCTTAGTAAATGTGCCCCTCAATGTTATTTACTGACAATTCAAATGACCTTTGGCCTCAAGTTTGTAAACAGACTTTCCTCAGAGTTTTCATTGTTTAACTGTATTGTTAACCCTTGCTCTGTAAGAAGTGGAGTACTTAGAAGTTTGTGGGCAAATTATTGTAGGGTTCACAAAACAGCTGGACGATAACCTGTTTAATATACTGAATATATAGATACTGAAATTGTTCATCATTTAGGGTCCCAATGTCCTTCTCACATGTGCAGGACTGCCTTGCCTGTTGTAACACAATAGCAATAAGGAATATTAATCGGTTCTGAAGTTTAATAAAAGGCAGCATACAGAGTAAAAGTGTATGGAAGTCTTTATTATATTTTTTTTTTACAAATGTCCATGGAGTGTTAATATAATGCCCTACACATGAGCCCACTGTAAAATGAATGTTCCATATGTCTAAGTAAGTACTTTTGCAGCCAATCCCACCTAAAAAAGGAAAAGTCGCTAGTGTTTTTGGAACTTTAAAGGGGTTGCCCACCTTTGAGGTAACTTTTAGCATAATATAGAGAGTGATATTCTGAGACAATTTGCAATTTGTTTTCATTTTTTATTGTTTGTGGTTTTATAGTTATTTAGCTTTTTATTCAGCAACTCTATAGTTTGCAGTGTCAACAATTTGGTTTCTAGGGTACAAATTACATTAGCAACCCTGCATTGATTGGAATAAGAGACTGGAATATGAATAGGAGATGGACTGAATAGAATGATAAGTAATAAAAAGTGGCAATAACAATACATTTGTAGCCTTACAGAGCATTTAATTTGAGATGGTGTCAGTGACCCCCATTTGAAAGCTGCAAAGAAACAGAAGAAAATTGCTAATTATTACAAAACTATGAAAAATAAATAATGAAGACCAATTGAAAACCTTCTTAGAATTGGCCCTTCTACAATGTACTTAAAGTTAACTTGAAGGTGAACCACCCCTTTAATGCATTTTTTTCGGCACACAGGATATGTAAACAGAAATCTATGGTTATTAAAACCATGGCTAAACTGGTTATGGTAGTTATTCAAGACTATGAAGTATATAAAAAGGAAGTGCTAAGGCAACTAAAAGATTTCAGTGCCTATATTATCCTAATAATCCTAATAAAAATCAAAAGTGTGATTATGCTGTGTCCAACAGCTTTTCTGTGGCTACCTACATGTGCTTTATTTTCCCATGCTGGTGTGTTCTGATATTGATAGCAGCTCCCTCAGGGCCATGGAAGGCACCAGGAAATGTAGCACCCATAAGCCATTGAGAAGCCATCATACATGACAGGAGTAGATTGTATATTTGTAGCATATTGGGGACATAACACAGTAGATATATATCTAGATATATTTCTTAGTACGTTTCCTCCGTACCTGCATTGGATGCGACACAGGGCAAAGGTAATTTGGCTGTCAGCCCCCACCACGGAGGTAAGTGAGGGGGATGCTCCTAAGATATAAAACGTTTTTCTTTGTTGATATTTAGCATTCTCAATAAGCGTTTTCTCTGAATATGACCACATCCACATAGTGATTCACTCTAGTCTTATCAATAGAAAAGAATTGCACAGTATTACACAAGCACTTCTTGTTAATAATCTCTTTTATAACAGTCTGTAAACTTTTATGCTTCATTGTTTGCTTGAGAGAATTCTTTTGCCAGAAGAAATTTCCTAGAAACAGGAATGCTTATTTTCATAATCTTTCATTATTGTTTATAGCTGTTGGTACCATGAGCCTCCCAGAAAGCAGGCGGGATGCAGGAAAGGTTTTTGTGTGGTGCTCATCAAAACATACCCCCCCCTGCTCCATTCAGGGCAGTGATTTCTAAATTCTGTGGCCTCTGCATTGCTTTAAGAACTGCTTTATTTAACCTGAAATTTGTAAAGAACATAAATAAATAAAAGCTGGAAGAGACATTTTGCACTGGCTAACTGGTAAGGTTAGGGTGCAAGTCTACAACTTTGGATATACGGGTCTAAAATGACGGCTTCATCTGTATTAATAAACAGTGGTCCTACATAGTTGGTGAAAAAGATATGTAAAGAAACATCTACAGTATCTCTGTTAATTTAAAGTCTTTCCTGGGAGGAAAAAGCAGCCCTGGCAAAAGTATCAAAGCAGCCCATGTATTCACGTGCATGCAAAGCATGATATACGTTTCCAACCCCAAGATTAACTAGAACAAGTGTTTATTAATAGATATTTTAAGAGTCCTTTACCATATAATCCCCAGCAATATTATACACCCTATGTGCTGTAACTGGCCCTTGCAACAAATATCTCACCCTAGTTTCTATCACACCTATTCGATCAAATGGATTAATGGCCCTTTACTTACATTATGCTCTAAATTTTCCTTTGCGTGCCCCCAGCTAGACCATGTACCCTGGCAGATAAAGAGGACTTTAATTACCATGTGTATCACAGGGCCAACGTATGGCATACTTGAAGAGACTAGTTTG
>CM044431.1:66113002-66139785 GCA_024363595.1 Xenopus borealis
TATGTTCGAATACCAATCGTACGAGCGAACACTTCGATCATTCGATTTGTACGATTTTTTCAATGTAATGTTTTTTTTTATGATTTTTTCGTAAAATCGTTCAATCGTACGATTTTATCGAAAAATCTAATAGCGGCTAAAAACCATTGAATTTTACTTTTTATCGAATTTTCATTCCAAAATCGTACATCTGCCCCTAAGTGTTGCTTTATTTTTAATGTCTTTTTTTACTTATTACCAATTAATTACAAATGCTGGACAGATTTGTCTTACTACCCCTGATGCCATGTATAGCTGGTGTTGGGGTTATCACTCTGCTTTGCTCTATTCTCAACATACATGATGGAAGCAGTGAAGCCAATGTCTGGAGAGAAATATGAGAAACTGTATAATGGCTAGATACATATGATGTACTCTAGTACAAATACAGAGAATTAAGCTAATTTAGCAATTAGAGCTCTGGTGAGGATCCAAGCACTTAACAGTATGTCCTTGGCTATTTCCCTAATGTATTAAAGGAACATGGGTTTACCTAAGTGGTACATATGCTAGTGAGTTCATGTGTTAAGATATAAGATACTCTAGGTAACTCTCTTGCCACTACTTTGGATTGTGTTATGGAAACTGAATTAACTGTTTATCTGTTTATTATAAGTGTTGAATAAGGACCCACAGTGGTATGTTATTACTGGATATAAATATAGTTTATTCTGCTTATTTAGATCCTGTAGTTTCCAAACATATTGAAATCTGAATAATAGCACAACACCTATTGTACCAAGCACATAATCCCTTTCCTAAATGTTTTGATGGTTTGCACTGCAGAAATGTGTTCTCAGTCAATTATATTATATATTTATATTATATATCTCTGCCCTGTTTTTATTCTTGCTAGTGGCTACATTATATACGGTAGGACATTCCACTCAGCAGCTCTAATACACAGTTATTTTTAGACTGAAGTTCATTATTCTAAGAGTGTGTTCTGCTCTTGAAGCTTCAGTGGCCTTCAGATTTAGGAAATGGAACTCATGAAGAATATAAAATAACTTCTCTGAATAAGAATGGAAATCATTCAGTACAAACTCCCAAAAGACCAATGCAAATCTTTTCTAATTGCACCTTATGTATGGCAATCTTGCTATGCAGCTAGAAAATTACTGACTGCTGAGATTATTATTGCTTCATGACAAGGTTAATGTAAAAGTCTTTGCTTTTTAGGTCATGCAGATATCCTTTTCCATTTTGGGCATATGAAATGGGTCAATACCAAAGATTTATTAGCTCCGTTTTTTGACTATTTATCTTCTAACTGACACTGTAAGGTTCCTAACAGACTAATTAAAGAGAAAGTATACCTTTTCTAATGTTTTTTATTTCCTAAATAGATACTAAAACATGAGGTTAAAGCTTATTATAAGCTAAGGAAGTCATAGAATTCACACTTATGAGAAATGTTTATCACTATGACATAATAATTGCAGTCAAATGCCTCTTTCAAAGTAAAGTGATCATTTACCATGTAAAAGATCCATCCTAGACCCCCACAAGAATGATTTTTGTTTATACTAAAGAGCTTGTGCGTTTCAGTGATTCAACAGTGACTCACTAGATTCCTTGGCCTAGTACAAAAATGTTTGCAGCATTCCCTCTGCAAGCATTGACCTAACCAGTGAACAGTTTTTGCTTTTTTAGTTTAAATAAGGTAAAGGTCACAACTACCACTTAAAAAAAACATAAGGACCAAGTTCTAGCAATGCAGTGCCTCAGCCCCAGGCTACTGTGTCCCAGTCCACCAACCAAACAATTGAAATGAAAGAACATATAATATAGAAAATGGTTATGGTTAGATAGAAAACACAATTCATCATTGTCTAAGCAACAATTTTGTACAAAACACAGCCAGGCCAAGTTCTACTAGCACCAAAGACCAGTGCACAACCATCCCACCCCCCATTGTTGCCCGCTCCCTATCCCCCTCTCACCACCACGTTACTACCTATGTTTGTATGGTCATGCCAAGAGATGCCCACATCCTGCTCATGCTCTGTCACTATAGCTTGCAATGCTGGCAATCACTTCCAGGTCTTCATACATAGACAAACATAACTATTTGCATTCTATTTTGCAAGCACAAATAAGTTGTGGCAGTGGGCGGACAGCACAAAGTTCAGGAAGCAAGGTGCAAATTGCAAAAACCATGGTGCTTTGGTAAAAGCAAAAATAGTGGATTTGTACAGCAATAGTGCTGTCTGTAGTTCCACACAAGGGATTGTCCATATGCACTTAAGAAACAATCACTTGATCTTCCTCAATATTTGATGCAGTTTATTCTTAACAATTTGTTATTTTGCTGTAACTGGCCAACCCATCAGTAACATAATAACAAAGGTGATGACACATGTTTAGCATACTTGGTACTAACAAACTGTAAAAACACTAAGAAAAATTATCAGTATTGCAGACATATGGGTGGGCATAGTGCTGTATATCCTTTAGCACTTTATAAATAAAACTATACATACAAAGAGATAATAAACGAAATATGCTGTATTTACCCTCTTCTTAATTACAGAGCCTTGCAATAAAGTCACAATATTCAGATGTTATTATGAAAACTTGCAAAACTAAACAGACATTCCGGTGGCTGCCATATATGTTTTTCTTCCTGCGCTTTTAAACAGTGAGTCATTTGTTAAACATAGTTCAGTGTTTTACAGTCTCGGGATTCATTGACATGTTGGTGTAATGCCAGGGCTGCACTGCACATTCACTGCTTTTTGGAACAGTGCAGATGATGGGAAGGAGGGATTTTAAGCTTACTTTATCTAAAAGACAGTAAACTTTATCGGTATTATCTGATTATGTCAACAGTGAACTCATTAAAAACGAATCTAAGGTTTGTTCAGAATCTCTGTGGATCTGTAAAGTAAAACCAGGGAGGACGATGCATCATGATTCATCTGTTATTTGAATATGGGTTGCACATTCTGCTTAAAGGGGAGCTCCACCCATGAATGAGAATTTAGATTCTGGCAGTTCTATGCAACGTTCCTGTATGAATTCACATTTTAAGTTATGAGTTGCTTGTAAATGTTATTGTCTGCATGTCTCCTGAATGTTGAAATCCTAAATCATAATCTAAATCCTTAGACTGAGCATATTTTTTCCTGCGTATTATTCTGCAAAACTTTTATATTGCAATGCAATTACAAATATTTTGGTCATCTTTTATTATATGTACAGTATAATATTTATAAAATCAGTTTTGTGACAACATACTACAGTATTACCTATTCACAATGCAAAATATTCAGGTGTAACTCAAGATTATGAAGTGCAATTTTGGATACAAACCACCATATTTTCACACATAATGTAAAATTTGACCATATTTCCAGAAATTTGCAGGTGGTCTCTTAGGATGGCCATACACAGGCAGATTAATGCTGCCAGTATCAGTCCTTTAGATTGATGTGGCAGTTTATATGCCTGTGTATGGGGGCTTCTGACGGGTCTCCCCAATCTATATATTGGGAAAAATTGGCCAGATAGCGATGGGGCAGGTTTGATTTTCCTGCTATTGAGGATTGCATTGGCTAGTTGATCCAGTCCTCATCCCATCTGTGCCCATTGTCATAGTTATAATTTGATAATTTGGTCCTAGGGCTAATGATGGGCATATTGGGGAATGATCCACTCCTTTGGCGACCTCGCCAAAGAGTGGATCTTATAGTGTATGGTCACTTTCAGTTGCATCACAACAGATACAATGAATGTGTCGGGTGCACCATTTTGGAATGCAAGTGTTTGAGCACTAAGGGGAGCACTAAGCCCTGATAAATGCAGCTAGCACTGTATTCTTCATTGCTGCCATAGGCCCTGTGCTCATCAGCTCTACCAATTCATCAAGAGGCAAAGGCAATGTGCAAAGAGCAAAAACAAGCCTCAGAGATCATAAATGACCTTCTATTGTGATAGACTGACAGAGGTGCCAGCTTTGATAAATGTGTCAATCTGTTAAAAGCGTTCCTGTCAGTTTTGATAAACCATAAAATAGACTGGAGTGCTAGTAATCCTTCTGAATTCCCCAGTTAGATCCATGATAAATTGGCCCTTGGGAATCTCATTCCAGTGCTTTACAATGGAAAGAAGCTATCATGGTGCCAGGTAAATAACAAGGGTGCTTGTGTATCCTTAATAAATTGACATAAAAAGTTCTTTAAATTAAATTAAGCCGCATTTAAGAGTTAAGGCAAACAGTTCATTATTAGTGTAATCATTGCTCTCTTGTACTGTAATTTGACTCACTCAATGTAGCAATTACTTTACAGTATTGTAGATTGACTCCACAATTATGCCTTCTCGAGCATAATTATATGGCTCTTTCAACCTGTCCAATCATTAACTTTTTCAAATCCAAGTAACACGCTATAACTCTAACTTTTGGCCTTGCCATTAGAGGTCATTCTTTCCTCTAATCCAACAAATTTTGTCGAACTAACTCCCTCCAAGAGAGAGTCCCCATCAATTAGCCCCCATTGGGCCCCATCCCTGACTCCTCCGTACATAGCCCACTACTTAAAACGGTGTACCTCAGCAGAGCTCACAAGAGTTATCCTCGGTATCTTCGAATCCTCTTCTCCCCTTTGGCTATCTAAGGAGCTTTACAGCCTGTCTTAGTGTTGGCAGTTCTTAAAGGGATTCTGTCATGGGAAAACACTTCTGCACTGAAATCCATTTCTCAAAAGAGCAAACAGATTTTTTTTATATTCAATTTTGAAATCTGACATGGGGCTAGACATATTGTCAATTTCCCAACTGCCCCAAGCCCCAAGTAGCCCTTAGACTGTAACATGTAGATAGGGAGCCTCTTTAGGAGGGGGTTTAGTTCTCCTTTGCATTTATATCAGTGAGATTCACTGGTGGCAAAACATTTGCATTGTCAGCAAAAACTGTAGTCTCCTGCATTTTCTGATGCTGTTCATTATTTTACCAATACTTTTCACTGACACCAATAGGAATTTTCTGAAGTTTTGTCACTTGCTGGAGGGGATTAAGCGTGGGCGACATAATTTACTATGTGACGTAGCGCTTAGACTGTAACCTCCACTGGGGCATGGTATCTCAAGTAATGTTTGAAATATGTCTGCACTTTATATATAACAGATGATAATAATAATCCATAAGTCACTTTAGACGTGCTAACATTTTTGACCCATTCCTTCCTTGTAGGGCTTAAAAGACATCTGCAGCACACTGAAGAACCAGCATTTTCTTCTGTAAGGCCTATGCTATGTGTTTTTGCTGAGAACACTGGAGGATAGAATGCCTTATATTCCTCTGAATACAGGCAAGGTCCCTATTTAACACACATTGGGCCAATTCAGCGAGAAAATGTTTATCACATGAAAACTCATGGATAAGATTCAATTTAAGATGCAATTCAATTAAAAAACATCTCACAGTTTATCACAGGAAAACTTGATTAAAAGTCTATAGGAAAAAACTGAATCAGGAGAAAAAATGTTTTCTCCTCCAATTTAATTTTGTCCATTCATACAATAACACTCTCCCTACCTTTTCACATGATAAACCATGATATAACTTTTTCCTCACTTAATTGAATTTGGCCCATAGTGGCATTTTCGCAAAAACATTCACATGTCCCAATCCTGTGAGCATCAGACAGGGCACTTTCTAAGCTGCAGTATTTGGACTGATGGCAGATGGAGAGTGATATATATATGTGTGTGTTAATTGGTTGCTCTAGGTAAAAGGACCAGGAGAAAGTTTTGGAAGTATATGTATATGTCAGGAAGAGAAACCTCTTTAACTTAGTAAGTAAGCTCTATTGAATTGGGTCCCATTTACCACCTGTTGGAACATGTATGTGATTTGTATGTTTGATGTCTATTGCATAGCATCACATAATATGTTGCCACTTGTTACAAAAGTGCAGTGATCCCCAACCAGTAGCTTGTGAACAGCATGTTGATCACCAACCCTTTGGATGTTGCTCCCAGTAGCCTCAAAGCAGGTGCTTATTTTTAATTTCTGGCTTTGAGGCAAGTTTTGGTTGCATAAAAATCAGGTGTACTGTCAAAAAGAGTCTCCTGTAGGCTGCCAGTCCACATAGGGTCTACCAGATAGCCAATCACAGCCCTTATTTGGCACCCCCACTGACATTTTTGCATGCTTGTGTTGCTCCCCAAATCTTTTTACATTTCATCATAGCTCATGGGTAAAAAAGGTTAGGGACCCCCACATAAGTGTTTATCATGATAATAATAATAATGTTACAATATTTTGTAGCAGACATCACTGCTCCTTAAAAGACACATAGGCATCAACAACATCAACAAACTTAAGACAGGTAAAAAGCAGATTAGTTTAGACAAGTCAAACTCAAATATGACTGGAGCATTTTAGTTCCAATAATATAAGACAAAAACAATGAATTGAAATGTATGTTGCCAAACCTACTTTGTAGGTTAGTAGTTGTCTCTTTCTGGTTAAAACTATTAGGTGGGGATGCTGTAATAGGCATTTGTGCCAGAGTTGGCCATTTAATATTATATGTTTCATAGGTGGCACCATAGAGCAGGGGTATGGATAAAATATTTAAAATTGCTGGCATCTGTCTTTAACCAGCTTCAAAGACAATAAAGTAATCTATAAAATGTATACTGCCATCAGATAATTATCCTTTTTTAAACTGCAGGTATGGGACTTGTTAGCCAAAATGCTTGGGACTTGTGTTTTCCAGACAAGGGATCTGTAATTTGGATCAACATACCTTAAAGGGGTGGTTCACCTTCAAGTTAACTTTTATTACATTGTAGAAGGGCCAATTCTAAGAAACTTTTCAATTATTCTTCATTATTTATTTTTCATAGTTTTTTAATAATTTTCAATTTTCTTCTGTTTCGTTGCAGCTTTCAAATGGGGGTCACTGACACCATCTAAAAACAAATGCTCTGTAAGGCTACAAATGTATTGTTATTGCCACTTTTTATTACTTCTCATTCTATTCAGTCCCTCTCCTATTCATATTCCAGTCTATTATTCAAATCAATGCAGGGTTGCTAGGGTAATTTGTACCCTGGAAACCAAATTGCTGACACTGCAAAATAGAGAGCTGCTGAATAAAAAGCTAAATATCTATAAAACTACAAACAATAAAAAATCGAAACCAATTGCAAATTGTCTCAGAATATCACTCTCTACATTATACTAAAAGTTAACTCAAAGGTGAACCACCCCTTTAAATCTACTAAAAAAATTACTATACAATGTATCTGTATGCATTGCTTCAAATAAGCCTCCTAAAGCCACATTTGCTAAATCGCTGTATTTGCAAACTGCAAATATTTTTTTCATTAGATGAATGACTTTACTGACCTATTTGCAAAATGGAACGTTTATCAGAAAGCGATATATTAATTGCATGGGCATTTGTTCTTCAGATTAATAATATAACAAGGAAAGTGAACATCTTTTTTTGGAATAATAACATCCCTGGAGATCTGAATATGTTTACATACAAACTCCAACATGCGAAATTTGATTCCATAATATGCAATGGAACTTGACATTGGGAAATATCTGATAAACACATCACAGGGGTTCATGGTTTTTAATGCTCTGGGAACGTAAACCTTATACTTACAAAGTACCATTCGGAAATCTTCATTTTGCAGTTTAACAAAGATACTTTATGACTGTTACTAAAGTGTTAAATTTTATTTCCATTCATCTCTTCGCTGGCAGGATTACAGGGAAGGAGTGCTTATTCAACAATGATATTTATATGAAGGATGAAGGATTTATAAGGATATAAACTTGGCAGGGTAGCGAACCAACCAGCCAAGCAACATTTTTGTAATTCTAATGTCAGCTTCTGACTCAGTAGATAATTATATCAACGACAGAATGAACATAGTGCATTCATGCAACGACCATCTGATCCGGGTGCTCAGAGCGGCTCAGTGCTGCTCAGCTGTCTTCACATTTTCATGTAGCTTTACAGTGAAATGATGGACTTGGTTATGTAATGTAATTAAATACATTACCAAATGTTTTTATTTGTGGGATCAAAAACTATTTCAACCAACGTTTTATTTCCATAAGTGAAAGGAATAATTCCACCGCCCCTTGAAGTATGTTAGCCCCTGACTATCTACTAGCCAGAGGTTTACACCTTGCTTGCCCCCAATTCTCTATAAAAACAGTAGAACACTGATACATAATTATCCGCTAGATGCAATATTATCTTGGAAGGTAATTCGGTAATAGCTCTCATATGCTTTGGGTTGCTTGGGGTTGGATGACAATGGTTTCTATGTGCTACTATTAGGTTTGACATCTGAAATTAGTATTTACTGAGGTATAGATGCAATTTGTAAATTTTTGGGAATGGATACAGGGGGAGTTTCCCGTGTTTGTATTTATTTACTCTATTTTTAAACATCATACAAGCTTCTTCTTTCTTTCTTTCTTTTCCTTTCTTTTTCAGTATCACTGTTTATTTTTCATTTTTACTATTTATGTATGTATATCTTGTGGATTATTTTTCAAGAAAGATATGTTACAAAAAAAACCTATTTCAACCTGCATCAGCTGTCTACATAAAAGGTGTTTTGGGGGAAAATAGTGTTTTTTATAACACACTAGCAAACACCCAAATATGATTACAAACATGCATACAAATACACATACAAATACACATACAAATACACAGACGCACACACTCATTTTCATAATTATTAGAAATGTAATTGTCACACACAGATCCTAATTAGCAATATATTTAAAGAATTATACCGTAATTGTCCCTCCCTATTGCTTCCCAGTTTTTAGTGGTGGGACTAGACCTAAGATGGCACTTGCCAAGTGGGCCTCCAACTCTTCTGGACCCTTATATAGCTGCACGGGCTGCATTATAGGTGGATATTTTCACTTAGTTTCTTACTAATCCATTGCTTGTTTACTTATATCCACTGTGAATTGTCTACATAAGGTGAATAGTGTTGGAGTAAACTGCACTGCATGCAACCAAAGTGGTAGGACTTCACAAAAGAAGTGATTTCCCAAATACATTCCTGTAGAAAAAAGAATGTTTGCATAATATTATGAAAGTTGCCACTTACTCTAAGGTAACTCTGGTATATGCCCTCTCCACCATGTAAATACAGAGATTGATAGGGGATTACAGTCTTCCATACTGGACTCCAAGGCTACTGCATCCCTATGAATGTATCTGGGAAAGTGCTTCTTTTGTAAACTCCTACCATTTTAGTAGGACATTGCAAAGGGTGAACATCCCTTTAAAACAAGATAATTGGGGTCAATTCATCTCTAGGTATTTTAATCAGCTAGCTTGCATTATTATTTCAAGGGTCAGAGCCAGGAGTGCAGAGAAGGTAAGCTGTCAGTCATATATTACTTTTAATAGGAATCACATTATTATTGATGCATATTAGAAAGATGATTAGATTTACATTTTGTTTCACTGTGCAAAAACTATTTTTTGGAGGATCCTTTTTGTAAGATCTTTTTTATTATAGTAGAATATTTGTTCATTTAGAATAGAGCACTTTATGAACCTGCCCTTTGCATTTAATGTAAGACAGGTAACATGAAGGGCTACCTGCAGAGATCCACCTTGTCAACATGAATGAATTTGATTGATTGTTGCCACTCCCTATTAAGCCCAAATCAATTCCATTAGTCACAGTTCACCACATATAATAAATATATTTCTGACTTGACAATGGAGATATTACCTCACACAATAAATATGGAATACTGTTATTTCTTACACTTTTACTACAGTTGTAAGATTAGTATTAATAGCTATGTCTCTTACACTTTCTTGAGGCATTGCTTCTCACTAGATTTGCTGGGAGGCAGATTTTATATGCTGATTTGCTTTGCTATATGCTTCAACAATAATTGTTCTTGCAGAGTAGTTACTTTACATATTGACATGAGATTGCTTAACATGAAAGAATCACTGTTATTAATTGAAAAAACTGAATGAATGTGTAATGTTACTATGTTAAATTATCCAGGCAGTGAATACATTACTTGCCCTGGGGTCACTCTTCTTAGGGCCATGCTAACTCACCACTTGGGTTCTTTGGTGCTGTGATTTCGATGTCAAACGCTGCCACATTTACTTTTTAAAGTGGCACTTTACAGTCAATTCTAGCACACTTATAGTTCTTACTTGGAGTTCTTGTGCTTTATATTTGCTTGCTCTGCTTGTATCCGGATATTAGTGTTTACCTGTCACCCTCCATGAAATACTGACCTTGCCTAGGTCACCTTTTTGCTTAGTGATAAGGATGTGATGTCCTGCCAGATCTTCAAATCTTCTTGTGTTCTGGAACATTTGGTTGGCAATCTTAACTTTCTCTTACTATCTCCCATTGGCATAAACCTATGACAATATAGCTATTACCTAGTACTACAAACAGGTTTGTAGGAAAGTATGAGGGTATGGTGCAGTGTTCTGTCAATAAAAGAGTATTTGGCTTACTTTCTTTAGTATGTAAATATATATTTATGATTTAAAATATCATACATTTTGAGTTTTGTTTCTTCTTCTACCTTCCTTTTTCTATGTAGAGTACTGATTTCAAAATGCATTTCTAAGAGACCCATTTATTAACATTCTCAGTTTAGGGGTTTTAGAGGTTTTGAAACCACAAATAAAACACATTTTTTTCTAAAACCAAGAAAGCCATGTAATTTATTAAAAAAATCAGAATATAACATTTCAGACAATTACTAGCAAACCCTCCCAAAAACCTCTAAAAGTCTGAATGTCTAAAAAAAGATGTCTAGATGTATCAGCTCGATCCAATTGATTTCTATTCTATTTTAGAGTTCTAGAGAAATAAAAAAAACATGCATTTTTTGTTGAAAACAAAATAAATAGTGTTAAATAGCATTAATAATAGGTATAATTATTTTCAGCCCTCAAATTCAGTTTCTCTACGTCCAGCCCAACTGTTAGATTGGCAGAAGAGATTTAAGTTTTACATCCTAACAAGGGACTCATTTGTTTTTGTTTTTTTTTGCACATGGTAATTGCATGCAAAATAAATGGCATAGATAGAGTTTTAGTGATTTGAATGTTGTTTGGCTTCAGACCCATCCCACTTAACCCTTAAAGAAGCACAGACAAAAAAAGCAAGTACAATAGGTACGATAGGCATTTACATCAAATCAAGGTGCCTAACACCAAGAAATGCACATTTTTTATTTTGTAATAACTGATGCATTGAAACAGTTTCACGTTGAAAAGAACAGAAATTTGGAACCATCTGAGGGTATTGTTCAATGAAAATGAAAAGAAGCTTTATGACAAAAGAAAAAATATCTTCAATACAAATTTGAAGAGAGTCGTGCAGAGTTAAATGACCTCCCAGTCCCCAATAATAAACAATGAGCTAGAGAATTAAACACCATGATTGTAACATAAGGCACATATTTCAGGCAGAAATGCAGTAGGATACATTGGGCACAGGATGAACAGTTATAAAACAAATTATAGAGGTTGCACTGCTTACTTGTGTGAGTATTGGAACTTTACCACCTCTTCATTGTCCTCCATTTATATATCAAACCAGTCCCATGCTGTGCCAATATAATGAAATTAAGAAACTCCTTTCTGTTAATAACAAGGGCAGCAGAAAAATATTGTCTCATGAAGTACTGCAACATTGTGTAAATTACATCTAATTAATTTTTGGCAGAAAGAAAAGTGATCCTTTAAGGTATACACTTTCATAACTGAAATTAATTTCCATGATTACAATAAATGTGTTTCTACAGAAAAGGTCTTTGGAAAATGAGCAAAAAAGAAACGTTTCCTCAACATAATTTGGGACTGTGGCCAGGAACATTTTAAATAAGCCTTGGAGTTATTCCCTTTTGCTTTAAAGGACAGAACACAGAATTGTGTGATTATGTGAATTAACCTAAAGTCTTAAATAACCTTAAACTTCTTTCGTATGCACAGTCGTTGCTATTTTGCCCTGGAAACATGATGAATTATCAAGGAAATTTTGATATAAGGTGAAAGTTGAAGCAATTAATTTTATTCTGAGCTATAACCGGATGCATAAATGTATTGAGTGCTTGGGTTTTAGCTCTTGTGAGTCAGTTTGCCGTTTGAAAACGATGAGGAGGTTTTGACGAGAATGTACAGGACATGGTGGTAATTGAATTTATTAAATGATGTGGTCGGAAAAATGAATTTTTGCATAACTTTATTTTATGACAGCAAGTGCTACATTTCTCGAAAAAGAAAATCCAGTTGCCTCCTTTTTAGATCTCTAATGTGATGTATTTGTTACAGGCTATATTTAAAGATGCAAACTATGTCTGTATCCACATTTGTTCAACATGGGCATTACAGAATGATAGGACTTGTTGGTCTATTCCTTCCTATTATAAAAAACAAATTAAAATGTATTATTGTTACATGTAGTTCCTACCCCTCTCTCCTCATTTAACAAGCTCTATATAAGCAAACTCCCTCCCTTCCCCAAGCCATAGTCTGTATCACATTTCAGACAGGGAGGAACTCATTAAAGAGATGTCTCTGTGGTAATTTAACTTATTTTGCCTCCTGACACAGCTGCTCAGAAGAACCATTTTTTAACTGTTAAATGCCACTTAATAAATTTACTTTTTATCAACTTCATCAGCACCTTTGTTTCATTAAAGGGGGTTTGAGTTATTTAACTTTTGATTTAGGCAGCTCTCCAGTTTGCAGTTTTGGCCATCTGGTTGTTATGGTCCACATTATCTCAGCAACCATACCTTCATTTGAATTAGATGAAGATACAAATAGGAGAGGACCTGAATAGAAAGAAAAGTAGCAGTAGCAATACATTTGTAGCTTTACAGGGCATTAGTTATTTAGATGGGATCAGTCACCTCTATTTGGAAGTTGGAAAGAGTCATAAGAAGACAAAAAATTTTAAAAAATAATGAAGGCCAACTGAAAAGTTGCTTAAAATTGGCCATTCTACAACATACTAAAAGCTAACTTTAAGGTGGACCATCTCTTTAATTTCATTATAACTGAAGAAATTCCTTATATTTCCATATATATAGTTGTTGCCTAAGTGCAGTAAACACTTGTGTCATCACAAAAAGCTTGGGGCTCCAGAAGGGCATTACCAGCACCTACCAATCTAGATTCTTCCAGTGCTTTAGTTGAACATATCTGCTGGGATGAGTAGACAGCCCATTGAAGCCCTGTACTAGATATGAAGAATATAAAATAAACCCCTATAATACTGGATGTCACAGAACAGAACACTACTTCCTGCTTTTCAGCTCTCTAAATCTGAGTAAGTCAGTGACTTGAAGGGGGGCCACATGGGGCATAACTATTCAGTGAGTTTGCAATTGATCCTCAGCATTCAGCTCAGATTCAAAAGCAACAGTTATGACCCATGTTGCCCCCCTCAAGTCACTGATTGGGTACTGCCTGGTAACCAATCAGTTGAAACCAAGAGAGCTGCAAAGCAGGAAGTAGTGTTCTGTTATGTCACTCCAGCCTTTTTATATTACATTTTTGGCTAACTAACTATATTAGAAACATTTTTTATTTTGCACAGCCTATCTATTTACCCAGTTTTTATTTTTACACTGAACTGTTCCTTTAATACCTAATTTCCGAATGCTACATTACATTCTATAATTATGATGTCTCTAATCTGTTTATTAGCTGTGAATCCCTTTTGGTTATTTTTAAGTTTAAAGGGGACCACATATTTGAAACATTTTTGAGCCTCGTGCAAAAAACTAACTTTCTTACTATAATCAATTTTGCACTGCTTCTTACATAATCAAGCTACTCTTCACACACACTTTCAGCATCTGCCTCGCTTCATTTTCTCGTCATGCAGGAGTCAAAGTCAGATTTGGATTAACAGTAACCTCATACATCATTGGTGTGCGCTCTCTTTGCCTAACAATATATTAGAGCTGTCTTTCAGTTAGCTGTCAATCAAAGTCTGACCCCGACTCCAGCATGAAGAGGGAATAAAGAGAGACATATTGCTGTAAAGGGAGATAGTAAAGAATTTCTTGGGTTATTTCAGAAGTGGGTTAGAATTTTTAATTGATTATTTTTAGAAAGTTTCTTACTTTCTCCAGATGAATATCAAATTAAATTTTTATTTTCACAATAGTCCCAATTTAAATAAAATATTATTCCCAACCATGCTTAAGGAGCCAGAAACCAGAGCTCTTTTTTTACAGGTAGGAAAGTTGTTTTGTACAAAATATGTTAGCAACTTGTCGACTTACATCTTGCTGAAATTGGAGTGTTAACAGAATGCTGTGACAAGCAGAACACCTCCATATGGTTAGAACTGTTTGCCTGTGTTAGCAAATCAAATCAGCAAAAAAATTGAAACACTAAACAGTTCAAAACTATGTGAAGGCAGTCAGGGGAGTTATTCTGGACACTTGCTTATGAATCTCCGTGGCTAACAGTGTTGCTTATTGTTTTGACTACTTTTAATTTTCTGCTCATTAGTACTCTTTGTGGTCATTTATCTTGTCCATTTCTCTCCTGTTTAATACCCACGCAGATCAATGTTGTACAGAAGCAGACTGCACCCATAATATAAAACTTATGACCAGTGACCTCTACTGTAATTACGAAGGAAAGTCACTATTATCTGAGTACATGCTGTTCTCTCTTGTTAGCATGCATTAGGAGCAAATGATAAATAATTCTGAACAAGCTGAATATGCATTTAATTCTGCATTTTAAAAACAGACAAAAGGGCAAATCATGCTTTTTTAAAGTTTAGCTAAAAGCTGGTTGTGTGAAAATCAGATCACTTTATGATTGGAGTACTCAATATCCAGCCAGCAAAATGTTTTCCATCTGCATATGTTGGTGCCATCAACTGATCTGGAAGCGCAATATTCTGCACATTTCATTCCTGCCTTTCACTCAAATATAAAAGCATCAGATTAGTGTAATTAGTTCATATATAGTCATGCAACTACGCTGGGGGATGGAAGACTTAGATTATGAGGGTAGACTGTCAATATTGAGGTTGTTTTCTCTGGAAAAAATGGCACTTGCAAGGGGGACATGATTACACTTTATAGATAAATAGCAGAGGGCCTTTTTACCCATAAATAGGATCACCGCACCAGAGGCCACCCCTTCAGACTAGAAGAAAAGGACTTTCATTTGAAGCAGCGTAGGTGGTTCTTCACAGTGAGGACAGTGAGGTTGTGGAATGCACTGCCGGGTGATGTTGTGATGGCTGATTCTGTTGATGCTTTCAAAAGGGGGTTTGGATGATTTTTTGGACAGTCATAATATCAAAGGCTATTGTGATACTAAACTGTACAGTTAGTATAGATATGAGCATATATAATTTATGGGAAAGTATGGAGGGGTGTGTATGTATGCTGGGTTTTAATTTGGAGGGGTTGAACTTGATGGACTTTGTATTTTTTCAACCCAATTTAACTATGTAACTATATATATATATTCTATGGCCAGGCTTCCAATGAAGAACAGCCTGATAGCATTTGGGTGTAGGGGGGTTTGTGTTCTCTGGAAAAACTCTATGGGCCCACATATAATGACTTGGAACTTAAAAGGTTGGTATATACATATTTCTGCACAACAAGAAAAGGGCTTGCACACCAATAGAACAATGGACAAATTGTTTTTTTTTTGGAGAAAATAAATATTTTTAATAAAATTGCATTACATAACATACAGATAAGTTTTTATCAAATATACACAACATTTAGGCAAAAAAGCACAGTCTACTCTAGATATACATACCACTCAATATATTGTCCCAATTGCAATATCAAATATAAGGAAGATATGGAAGCAGATACCCTTGCCCCAGAGTGAGAATTACCCCAAAGTTTTGGCTGAACTCCTTTCTCAAGGGAAGGCGTTCATTCGAAACTTCAGGGTAATTTTCACTCTGGGGCAAGGGTATCCACTTTGTCCATTGTTCTATTGGTGTGCAAGCCCTTTTCTTGTTGTTGAGTTTATGGTTTTGACCTTTATGGGGTCTTATTTGGGCTTTTTTGCACTCTAAATGATTTAAGTATGTAGTGAACGTTGTACATAAGAGTGCCCTCCACTTACAAATTTTCTCTAAACATTACATATTTCTGAACAGTTGTGCTTGCCAAAAATATAAGAATGATGGAAAGCTGGCATTGCTTCAGCAGATCCTCAGAATTGATTAACTTTTCTGTGCAATTCTGGGCTGTCCTTAAAAGGGAACTACATAAAGTTACTATGCACTTTCATTGCGTGGAAATGAGAAACTTCAATAAAACATTCTGTACCATTTTTGAAATAATCAAGTTAATCTTCAATGGCATCTCATAGCAATCTGTCTCTTTTTATTTCCTCTTCATGCAGGAGTCAAAATTTTATTAGCAGCTAAAGGACAGCTAGTTCCAATTGTCACGAGCGCTCGGCGCTCCTTACCTCTGCGGCGCGGCACAGGATCCAATATGGTGGCACCCTGCAGTACGATACGATGACATCACGCGCTGTGCCGCCAAATTCAAAAATAAAAGAACACTGAAGACCTGAGTTCAATGCCCAAGTATAGCTCAATATTATATTGTGTTCCTGGGTGTTCCTGCTTGCCTAATATTCCTGTTATTGACCTACTGCCTGTTTCCGGACCCTGAATCTGTGCTGCCTGCCTCCTGAACCCTTTTGCCTGGACTTCAACCATTCTGTTGGATTATCCTGAACTGTACTCTGCCTGGACCCTCTGGAAGGGGCTTCCTCCCTAATCCTGACTACCCCCCCCCCTCGTGGGTGCCGCTTGTCCCCACTGACACCAATACGTTGTCTAGGCAAATTAAACATACACCAACAATGAATTTGAGCTGTAAATTACTGAGAGGGGGATACTGCAATGTAGCTTGGTTATTTGTTTTCAACTTAACTGTATGGTAATTACAGTACATGTTTGGGTTCCCCCTTTAATTCCAAGTCTTACATGATCATACCAGAGCGGAATTCTATTATAACTGTATGGTATGGGGAAATTCTGGCCTTACTGCTGCCTAAGGCGACAAACCCAATGCCATTCCCTCCCGAACATTTACTTCTAGTGCATGGAACTCAGCAAGTTATGGAGGTGATACAATCTCACTTTCTACAATAACAGAGATTTTCAATTAAAGAACAAGGAAAGCTACAATCACCCTTACAGTATTTCCAGTCACTCACCAGACTGTTGCTTAGTGCTGTAATCTTCTTCATTTCTCTGGACATCCTCCTTATTTAGGGCAGGGGTATGCAAAGTTCCAAATGTTTCCAGGATTTCTGTGCAGCCTATGTGTTCTACAGAATCACTGAACAGGATGCCTGGGAGAAGATAAAAAAATGGCAGTGAGGAACTCCTCAAGCAGCATCCTAGACAGGTGCATTTTTTGAAATTCGACCATCAAAGGCTTTTTCAATGGATAATGGACCTATTTTGATTGAATTGGTCCATTTTCGATCGAATAAAACTCATTCGAACCGTTCGAATTTTGCGCAAAATCCTTAGAATTCCTAGGACTTCTAGGAGGTCCCTCATTGGCTAAAATGGTCCTGACTGTGGAGTTTGCAGGCGCCATCTTCTCTCGTGCAGTCTTCTTCCATGATCCATCAGTGTTTGGCGGCACATGCGCAGTAGGAGCATTTGCTGGAAAACTCTGTGACTTTTGGCGCATGCGCAGTAGAGCTGGACTGGCAAATGCTCCTACTGCGCATGCACCACCAAGCAACGAAGAATCCAGGAGAAGATGGCGCCTGCAAACACCACGGTCAGGAGGGGGTAAGTAGCAACTTTGGGACATTTGCCCAGGGGGGGGAAGTAGGCCAGGGGGGATGGGGTTTAGCGCATTATAGGTTGACTTCTCCTTTAAGGTGGCGAAGTGGCGAAGTCAAAAGATTTTAAAGGGCCAGTACTTTTTTTTTTTTTTTTTTCTATTCAAATCTAATTTTGGCCTATTGGATAGTCGAAGTAGCCCAAAATTACTTTGAAATTCAAATTTTTTTAATTTAATTTTATTTGAATATTCACTTCGACCTTTAGTAAATGTGCCCCTTAGTATAATGTAGATGGTGAAATTCTCAGACAATTGACAATAGGTTTTTAGTTTTTATTATTTGTGTTTTTTTAGTTATTTAGCTTTTTATTCAGCAGCTCTCCAGTTTGCAATTTCAGCAATCTGGTTCCTAGGGTCCAAATTACCCTAGCAACCATACATTGATTTAAATAAGAGACTGGAATATGGATAGGAGAGGCCTGAATAGAAAGATGAGCTATTAAAAGTAGCAATAACAATACATTTGTAGCTTTACAGAACATTTGGTTTCTAGATGAGGTCAGTGACCACCATTTGAAAGCTGGAAAGAAAAAAAAGGCAAATAAGAAAAAAACAAACAAAAAAAACCATGAAGACAAATTAAAAAGTTTCGCTGAATTTGTAATTTTTAACCTTCTCCTTAACAGCCTTTACAGGGGAAATTTTTTAGTTGACAATGCCAAAGAGCAGCCCGGGGGGCAATTTTCTTAACTTGCCTTTTTGCAAAATGGAAATGCTAGGGGCTCTATATTTAAAGAGCTTCACGAATATTACCCACATGCCTTGCTTGCATAGCTAATGTGGCATAAAGTATGGTGTCCCATATTGGGCTCTACCAGGAAAAGTTGCATTAAAGGGAGAATAATAAATAATAAATTAGCCCCACTCATTTCAATCTCTTCTTCAGATATGTCACAGAACATTTCTTCAACCCCAGCAATGGCAGGCAATTTTGAAAGTTGGAGTTGTTTTGCTGTTGCTGCTGCCTTTAACAACTATATTAACAGATTATGTGGACATCATTCTGGCAGATGGCTGAATTCCATCCTGGGCACTATCTGAAAGGGATTTGTAAATTATTTCAATGAAGGTTAATTATCCATAAGTGTATGTGATAGAAACCTTAGATTGTAAGCCCAACTGGTGCAGGACAGATATCAACCGTGTATAATCTCTATAAAGCTGTGCAAAATATGTTGGCACTATGTAAATAAAAGTTGCTAATAATTCAATCCCCAGGGCACCTTTAGCAAGTGAGTCCATGTCTCGGTTCTCTAAGCAAACTTCTCTAAGCGTTCTCCTTAACTGCAAATACTTTTCCCCTTTGCATTCCAACTGTATATATACTGTCTTTTTTATATTTCACATATCAGAACCCAAGAGTTCCTTAAAGAAGGACAACCTTGAGCTCTGTAAAACTAAAGAGTGACAAGCCAGTCTAAGCATGATTTAGTGTTCCTAAAAACAAACTGCCAGTTTCCTAGGGACCTCTGTGCAACATACAAATGATAGATGGCAGGAGGGAACTTGCTAAATAATATTTAGACTTCTGCTGGTACTATAATAATTATAGTCATTACTGAATTTACTCCGAGTTCACAAAGAATGGTAAATGACTGCAGTTCAGGGCATTCTTTTCCCCCCTTCTTGTTAATATTTTGCTTTCTTCTCATTCATTACATTTTGACATGATGTAACCTGAAATAAAGGGAATAGAAAATCTTTGTTACTTCTGGCTGACGCATTTAATTTATCAGCCGCCTGATCTCTGACAGTGACTAAGTGGAAGCGGGTGATTGGCAGGGAAGGTTCTAGCATGGAGCCACAAGATAGAACAACAATGTACCCTCTCGCTCGAAACCCTGTTTTGACACAGTTCACAACCACAGGAGATTTGGAGCAGTGCTTACACTGACACTCAGCTTCATTTGTGTTGCCATGAGTGATGTTCTGTCAGGTGAATGCTGCTATATCACTACAGGAGCAATGAGATGCCTGGACAGCTGCCAGACAAGAAAGCAAACAGTTCTAATAGCAAGAGAAGGGAAGTCAATACACCTTGCCCCCTGCTGGGAAAGCAGTCAATGCAGCTTACTAATAAATCATAGTAACAGCGGAATGCATCAG
The DNA here is from genome assembly GCA_024363595.1 of Xenopus borealis. Classification (NCBI taxonomy): domain Eukaryota; kingdom Metazoa; phylum Chordata; class Amphibia; order Anura; family Pipidae; genus Xenopus; species Xenopus borealis. Next base: position 66,133,037 of record CM044431.1, read on the forward strand.
GCTCCTTTATTATTATTATCATCAATATTCTTTTCTTGGAGAGAAAACACAATGTTATGCCACACGTTAAGCAACAATTGCATTTGCAGGATTAAACAGTGCACAGGTCTATAGCCTTTTTTACCAAAAAAAAAAACATAAGCTTTGACTAAAGATTGCAACAGAAAGGAATAAGTAAAAATCTCCACGAAGCAGATGTGCTGCCTCTGTCTGGAGCTGGAAATCAGCTCCCTACTGCTATTATATTCTATCAACATAGTCATTGAGTAGACTTTGGTATATAAATGTCTGGCTAAAGGGCAGTATTCACGGTTCCCCATACCTGAGATGCAATTATCTACGTATGTCTGGGAATCCAGGGCAGAACTGGGTTAAATATCCCCCCTCCCTTCATATGCATGAAATGCCCAAAGGTTTTTTTTTTTTTTAGAATATTTGACTTCTATAAAGATTGCAAGATGTAAAAAAAAAACCATAGGTCAGGGAGTCTGATGAGCTTCTTATTCTTATTTCACAGTAAGAGACCGTAAAGTTAAAATGAAATAAATAAATATATATATATATATATATATATATATATATATAGTGAATAAAGTACCCCCTATTGTAAAATATAACAATATTATAAGTTACTGAGGAGTTCCACTACCATATAAAATCACAAAGCCAAAGGCCAAGTGCTTTTATACAGTGCTTTCATCTTCTTCTTCTGGCTCTTTCCAGCTTTCAAATGAAGGTCCCTGACCCCATCTAAAATTAAATTCTCTGTAAAGCTACAAATGTATTGCTATTGTTACTTTTTATTACTCATCTTTCTTTTCAGGCCCTCTCCTGTTCATATTCCTGCCTCTCATGCAAATCAGTTTGTTGTTGCTAGTGTAATTTGGAAGCTAGCAACTAGATAATTGAAATGGCAAAGCTGCTGACTTCTAAAACTAAATAACTGAAAAACCAAAAATAATACAATAATCAAAACCATCAGCAAATTGTCTCTACGTGCTCTACGTCATACTAAAAGTTAATTATATTTTTTGTATATTATACAATTTTGCATATTATTATATTGTGTTCCTTCTGTGTTTTTGTTTACCTTTTTTGTTTGTTTGCTGTTGGGGGTTATTTGTTTCAGTAAAAATGAAAAATAGAAACCTATTTAAAAAAAAAATATTATTGAAAGGTGATTTGTGAATGCAAAGCATCCTGTTAATTGTCCACAATGCAGCATTTCATCATTTCAGCCTCAGTATGCTATAATTACATCTAGTGTGTCGTAATGAACTCAACTGCACGTGTGATCACCAACATTTCCAGCCACCATCAGTGCAACTAGTGCTACCAGTTAATTGGTTGCTGTAGGTTATTAGGGGTGAACCTACTAGATTTCTCCCATGAGTGTTTACAGTACTAAAACTTTATAAAGAGTTTGTTTAAAAGACAGTTGGAAAAAAGATGACTATGGAAACACATTGCATTTAAAGGGCAAAAAAAGTGTAAAATAGAATAATGTTAGAAATGCTGTATTTTGTATACTAAATATAAACTTTAACTTACTGCACCACAAGCCTAATGAGACAAATGATTTAAGCTTTCAAAGTTGGCACATCTTTTAACTTTATTAGACATGTCTGCAATATCAAGACTCCTCACAAGCTCACTGTGGTCTGGGACACTTTTGGGAGGTTAAGTTTAGGGATTGTCATAAATGATCAAAACAGCACAAGTTAAATAATATCTTCCATAGAAGCCAATACAGCAAGACTGATAATAATCAGAATTTACAGACTGCATTGGGTCTGTGGATACAAATCTCTACACTGTCACGGGCTGTTTTACAGGGAAACAGACAAAGCTGCTCAAGGTAAGTAAGGTGGGGGGGGCTCCCCCTGCTGTTCGAAAGTATGACTGTTTCCCTGAAGAGCAGTTAGGGGCCGTCTGACAATTCCTATCCCCTGCAGTAAATGAAGGGAGAATTTGACTGCATACAGTCAGGTTTCTTATAAACACGGTATAGGCTTAATAAATGGTCCTGGGGGCCCGAAACGTTGCCCAGTGAGTGTTTTTTTTTTGGGCTAAATAAATCACTTTTTTTGCATAATTACAAATGACTTTGTGTTCAGCACCAGACACCAGAACTTGGTTGTCACCTGTTAGACATTAGACGTTTTTTAATTGAAGTATATTGGAGACAGATTTCTTTTCCATTAAAGAAAGTAAAAATTGTATTTTATTTTTTTGTCTTTACAAAGTGTGGTTAGCAGGGGAAGATGCACCTGGTGCAGTTGTGGGCGATGCATTAAGATTAGTGGAATTGCATCCCTATTCAGTGTAAATCGAAAGCACTTCTGGCGTTTGGCATGTGAGTTCAATTAAATCAAATGAAAGTGGTGGTTCACCTTTAAGTTAATGGACGATTGTAAGCAACTTCATTATTTATTTTTTATAGTTATTTAATGATTTGAATTTTTCCTTTGAATCTCTCTGGCTTTCAAATGGGGGTCACTGACCCCCATCTAAAAACAAATGCTCCATACGGCTACAAATGTATTGCTAGTGCTACTTTTTATTACTCACCTTTCTATTCAGCCCTTCTCCTACTCAAATTTCATTCTTCTATCCAAATCAATGCATGGCAATTGCTATGGTAATTTGGACCCTAACAGTCACAATACTGAAATTGTAAACTGGTGAGCTGCTGAATAAAAAGCTAAATAACTCAAAAACCACAAATGATAAAAAAAAAATTAAACCAATCGCAAGTTATATCAGAATATCACTCTCTACATTATACTAATAGTGAAAAGGTGAACAACCCCTTAAAGCTGCACCAATTTACATAGGGCACTGTGGGAACCCTGGCACTACTATCTGTTTCAGAGGTGGCAGTAGCTCCAGGATTCCCCTGTGTCAATAAGCACAACTGCACTCATTTTGCAACATGAGGCAGGAAAGACTGAGTGATGCTGCAATTGTACAGGAATGCAGGCAGTTCCCTTCCATTCAAGAACCTTTAAGGAATGGGATTTTTTCCATACCAGCTACATAAATGACTCCTTGTATTTTCTACTGAAATTAATAACCAATCCCCCAATTAAAAGCCACACTCACTGTTATAATAAGCCTCACTCACCAACACTTTCTGGTTTCACCCTCTTAAATCAAAAAGCCATTTGCTTTTTCCATTTTGGGATTTCTCTCTAGTGAACAGTTTGATGTCCAGTATGTATAGTATGTATTTAAGTATGTGGCCTGTGGGGACCCCAAAATGAAAACTGTGTTTGACCTTTCTTGGTTGTCAGTGTATTGTATGTGGTAATACTTCACAGTCCCTGCATATTCCATAGTACTTAAAATTGTTTCATATACAGGTATGGGACCTGTTATCCAGATTGCTTGGGACCTGGGGTTTTCCAGATAAGGGATATTTTCATATTTCCATATTTCATATGATAAGACTACTAGAAAATCATGTAAACATTAAATAAACCAAATAAGCTTCCAATAAGGATTCATTATATCTTAGTTTGGATCAAGTAGAAGCTATTGTTTTATTATTACAGAGAAAAAGAAAATCATTTGATAAAAATCTAGATTTTGCATTATAATGGAGTCTATGGGAGATGACCATTCCTTAATTTGGGGCTTTCTGGATAATGGGTTTCCAGATAATGGATACTGTGCTCTACCTTAATTTTCTATTATAGTTCCCCCATTTTCTTCTTCTCTCCTGTGTTCTATAACAGATGTTATGCCTCCACCCAGGGCCGGGCTTCTCCGCAAGGTGGATCTGCTGATCGGAGGCAAGCCTTAGTTCAGTTGTTCTTTAATATGCCCCTATGTCTCTATGTTTCATTAAATAGTTACACTGGTACAACATTATATTATCTGATCAAAAGTAATATGGTTTTCTAATGAACTACAGTATATAAATATTTCTAGTACAACATTTATTTTAAATGTTTAAAATCATGTCAAGTGGAGCAGTCTCTACATGCTATCTTGGGGCTGAATTAATGCCATCAAAATGAGCTTTTAACCAAAAACATCCTTTCTAAATTCTGCCATAAACGTTATGAATGGTCAATTGCAGTCTTTGTCAGCTCAAATACTGTATTTAATGATCTTGCAAGTTCAACAGAGCAATTATGTAGCCACCGCACACATTGGTGGCTTTCTATTTCTCTAAATACCTACGTCACATGCAACTTCAAAACTTAGCAGCCATTTATCTTTTGCGTTTCTGAAAGCCTACCAGTAGGTACAAATATATTTAGTTAAAGCAGTGGGTGCAGCATTTTGGAATAGTTTAAAATTCTGGTGAAGCAATAACTGAAATGTTTATTTAAATGACCATGCCAAGTTGGGAGGTGTAAGAATTTAACCCTTCCACTATGCTATTTTAGGTTTAATTGGTTTTGTATTTATGTGCCAATTCCTAAGGTCCTGTTGCTATACAGTATATAAATCTTCGTGTGGGGTCAGATTGGAGTAGGCTATTTTATAAAATGATTGTATAGTGTTATCCCTTTCTTGCTGACCATGTCAACGTCAACGAGTTGTTGCCCTTGGAAGGGGATCCTTCTTTTCATAAAAACCAGCGCAGATGTAGTTACCATACAATGGCAAGGCAAGTCAACTGCAAAGTGCTAAAAGGGATTTTAAAGAAAGTAAAAATGTATTTCATTTTTTTGCCTTTCCTTGTCCTGTCTGGGTGACGGGTCCACTTTAAACTGAACATGCATTGATGCTATTCACAAGTATTCAAGTACAGTTACTTGCGTCTATACGTGGTAGCAAACATGGTTTCTAAACGTGGTGCATACCAATGCCAATGCCTGACTTGTAATTATGCACATGGAGATAAGGGAACCCTGGTTTTACCTGGAGTCTAGACCTTGCGTTTTTTTGCAGGGTTCCTAGCAGTATTTATATTGGGAGCTATTTACTGAATTATATGAGTGTATCAGTCATGACTAGTTAATGGGCAATTATGTAACTTATGCAACTTTCAGAGAAACTTTTAAGCAATGACAGTGCAGAGCAGTTCACAGGTTTAAACTTAGGGCAAGCTCCACAGACTGACTCGTTAGCACATTTATTTATGGAACTATTGAACTAATTATTATAGAGTAATATCAGTGTTTAACAATCCAGGTTAGTGGAGGGCACTCCTAAAATCAGAGCAAATGAGTTTATGAGGTGCCACAAAATGGGGGTATACCTACAAAGAAACCCCAATATAAGACATGAGAGATATAGATGTGCACACTCCAAATCAATGCTCAAATAAACAGTGGGTATATGTAAAAAAAAAATTACTAGATGAATTTGCAATAATCAAAAAGAGAAGACAAACCACAAGGTAGCAGGTACACAGGCCTCAAGTGAGAATACCCCAACGTTTCGGCACTAAGCCTTTGTCAAGGGGATCCCTCTTTTTGCCTTACCTGTCCCATTGGGGTATATATGTAATGTATTTATGCTGTGATTTGTCTTACCTGGTCATATTTGACATGTAATTTTTCTGATTATTGCAAATTAGTGATGGGCGAATTTATTCGCCAGGGGCGAATTCCCGGCGAATTCCCGCGATTCGCCGCTGGCGAATAAATTCGCGAAACTGCCCAAAAAATTCGCCCAAAAAAATTCGCCGCTCAAAAACGAGTCGCACGTCGTTTTTGACGTGACACGTCGAAAACGACGCGACGCGCGCCGAAAATGACGCGCAACTCGTTTCTCTGGAAATTCGCAAATTTTTCGGCAAAGCGAAACGCGGCCGTTTCGCCCATCACTATTGCAAATTCATCTAGTAAAATTTTTTTTACATATACCCACTGTTTATTTGAGCATTGATTTGGAGTGTGCACATCTATATCTCTCATGTAATATCAGTGTTTATGCTGGGATCTATTTACAGAATTATATGAGTTATCAGATACATGACTAGGTACGGGGCCCCACAGCAAGATCATTAAAGCCCCTAAACATTTGGAATAAGACATTTCCACAAAATAATGGTTCCCTATAGCTCCTGGGACCTCAGCAGTTGCAGAAGCTGTTTTCTCTAAATCCAACCATTTGTCCTAGCAAAACCTGCTTATCTGCTAGTTAATTATTTGTTTAATATACAAAAGCGGTGTGGCCAAAAATATTAGCACTGCGTGTCTGTTTTACTGTATATACTAGTAACCCAACTTCCAGTCTAACTACCTGCCTCCCTGGATTCAGGCCATTTGCTCTGGGTTCCAAATATCAGAGGGGCCCCTCATTTGCGATGCGTTATTTTTATTTGCAAGATTAACATCCTATATACATAAGGAATGTCCAATCCCATTGATGGGATTATGGGCATTGTATTGCTGCTGGAGGGTTGTAGGTTGGACATACCTAAATACCTCATGCAGGCTGAATTTGCATCCGATGAAATGCACTCTGTATAGATCAAAGCTCATGTATTCCATTCAGTGCCAGGCCACACTGGCTAGGCTCCATAGGCAACTGGGTCATCCCACCACCAGCATGCACATGTTTGTTTACTATGGGGGGAAGTAAGCACAAGTGTCCAGTGGAGGGAAATGAGCCCAGACTAATGGTAGGAGAGAGAAGAGTTACATGTCTAGCACCCCTCACCTTTATACCCTAGGCATGTGCATCTTCTGCCTATCGCTAGTGCTTAAACTGATCCCATTCATGTGCTTAACCCTTTCGCTGCCAGCCATTTTGTCCAAAACGGAACATCTACTGCCAAGCAG
>CM044431.1:66142506-66163875 GCA_024363595.1 Xenopus borealis
TGAGCCTTTAACCGCCAACACGTATGGAATACGTGCTTGGCGGTTAAAGGGTTAATGATGACTGAGAACTGGTTGCTTTGTTCAGTTTTTAAGTGCTAAGCGTTACTACTCCCGGGGAACGTTACTCCAATTTAGTGAATTCCCCCAGAGTCACTGGGGCTCATTTATAAACTTTACGCAGGGCAGATTGGTTAGCAAAGTGATTATTTTCCCTGCTCCTGGTTATATTTATAAAGCTGAATAAGAGTGTGTAAACAGATTTGCTAATTTGTTTTTCACATTCGGCCCTGGATGTGGTCCTAGTCCTAGCGCCCGCCCACATACCCTCTCTGGTGTGAGAGTGCATGCGCGTCTACACCGGAGCACAGGGGAGCTGCACTCCCAAGTACTTTTAAGTGAGCGGCTGGACAGTTTGCCGGCCGTAACATTTTTCCACCCTAGGCCTGGGCCTATGTGGCATCGCCACAAATCTGGGCCTGTTCACATTGCAAATGTCTTAAAATTTTGAATGTTTATGCGTACACTCTGCGTTTGCATTATGCCACAACTTTGGTGGTGGAGAAAATATTCACAAAAAAAGTTTCGCAAATTGTGAATTTAAGTTCCTGTCGACGCTATTTTCACAACAACCTCACAAAATGCCTGTACTCACGCAAAGACCTGTCTCGTTTGCGGGTCATTTGCGAAAATGTATTCACAATTCGATTTTGCAAATAAACAAAAAAGACGGGCACAGCAGTGCAATATTTTAGTGTTCAGGATAAAGCATGGGAAAAACAACCATTTGCGAACAATTATGTGCTGCGCAAACTAAAATATTGCACTGCTGTGCTTGTCTTTCCAGATTTTGCAAATTCGCATTATGAATACTTTTTTGCAAATGAGACTGGACTGTGCGTGAGTACAGGAACTTTGAGAGGTTGTTGTGTGCTAAAATACTGCTGACACTAAGTTTGCTCAACTGTTTCTGTTTTCTACGCCACCAAATTGTGGCGTAATTCAAATGCAGAGGGTGCGCATACATATTCTCAATTTACAATTTCTGCCATATTTAAAAAGCTCTTGTAGACATTTGCAATGTGAAAAACACATTTGCAAATCTGTTTGCACCCTTTTATTCAGATTTATAAATATAACCATGCACAGGGCAAATGTATTCACTTTGCCAACCAATCTGCCCTGTGCAAAGTTTATGAATGAGCCCCAGTGTTTTAGTGTGCTAGCAGGCAGCAAGTGAGAAAGCAGAGAAAATGGCCAAATAATTCTTGAGATATAGTGTCAGGAATTATATTTCTATTATAGTAGGCATAATAGTGGGCATAGTGCAAGTATGGCATGGTTGGCATGTTTATCTCATGAACATGTAGATCTATTAATCAACGATTTTTTTTTATCTGTTCAGCTCTTTCTTATTAGGGTAGGAAGAAAATAGTATACAGCACCTCCATATAACCAAGCGAGCACTTCCTCTGATGATCTTTTTCCCTCCCTCTGTCCACAGAGAACAAACAACAATGCAAAACAAGAGCATATTAATATTAATTGAAGGGCTGTGTTATTATTCCACCTATTCTTTATACTGCACCATCATATGAGTTTACAGCACTTTATCTCTAACCATTCTTATCAGTCCATGTCTTAGTAGAGTAATAAAAATAAATAATAGTAATACAAACTGGAAAGGTTGCTGTTGTAAAGTTTATTAACTGCCCCTTTTACTGAGGGAGGCTTCTTAACAGGAGGGACCATAATCTTTGTTAGTCAGTGAAATGTATGAAAAGTCACTCATATTTTGTAGTTTAGTTTTATTGTATTTCCAAACAGAGTTGAGTACGTTTGTTTCATTGATGAAAGACCTAGTGATTATTTATTTAGAAAACACAAGGGGCAAGGAAAGTTGAAAACTGAAAGATATAATCTAGGCAGCCAGGAGTGGAGCAAAGGGCTGACCCAGCACAGAGCAGGAGGAGTGCAGTGATGCAAGCCTGGGAACATTTACAGTAAAGTAAAACTCCAGATTTTCACTCCACTGGGCATACATACCTGTAATATACAGAAGATTCTGAAGTTGCCAACATAGTGCCCTTAGTAAACTACCCCAAGCCAGTGCAGTTTTCAAGGAACTGGAGTACTGACCCATGATCTCAGGTTAATAAGAAAATGAAGGAGAAAATATTGAGGATGGTTTCCATCTTTAAATACACCAAGGTCTCACACGTATATAGTTTCTTTCTGGTTTACCTTTCCGAATGGTTTTTAAATAAATATTTGAGTGTGCTAGTCATTTTTAAAATGAATTGGCTCTAGGAACTGTGAACACAGTTCCTAGAGCCAATTCATTTTAAAAATGACTAGCTTTTGCCACAGTTACTCCATCTCATATCTGAAAAACGTTAGACAGGAGAGCACCAGGGTCTGCTGCACACTCAAATATTTATTTAAAAACCATTCGGAAAGGTAAACCAGAAAGAAACTATATACTTGTGAGACCTTGGTGTATTTAAAGATGGAAACCATCCTCAATATTTTCTCCTTCATATTTTCAGAAGCCACATCCTTCTCAAGAAGACATACAAACAAAATATGGTAGAGCCAAACTATGCCTAGTTGAGATGAATTTAAACTGTTGGTTCCTTAACTTGGAACTTAACCTTCTCAACTATTGCTCAGGTGATTCTTTTGATTCTTCTTGCAAAGTTATTGTATTTAGAAGCAATCCTTAGAGCATATATGAGCCACCTGATTTCATTTTATATGACTGGAATGTTTTACATGGTATGGGATTTCAGGTAAGAGGAATCATGTCCACAGCACTTTTTGTAGCATAGAATCAATACAGAGAACCTTAATTCAGTTCAAATCAGCCTGGGCTGCTTTTTTTGAAGTCATTCTCACAGACAGCATAAACAGAAGGATTCAGCAGGTTGAAATTAAACAAAAGTTATCACACACCAGCACTTACGGATTCAGCTCAGTTTCCTCAGTGTCTGGTGTGCAAAGCAATGGCCACAGGCTTGTAGTTACAGCAGGCAAGTCTGTAAGTGTCTATCTGTGTATCTCCTAGCTTGAGTTCACAGCAAGATCCTCAGCCCCTCACACTAAAAAACTAGACACCTGATTCATTTATGGATAGATGGCTACCACCACACCCAGGTCAGTCTGGAGTGGAATGGATGGCCCACCCAGATCCTTCCCACCATTCTAGCCCTGGATACCCTAAATAAGAATAACAATGCAGTTTCTTAACTACAATATCCTTCATCCAGGGCCCTTAATCCCGGAAATGACCTGTATTTTTCTTTTACCATATCACAATGGATATAGACTGGCCCGCTACCAATTGTGTCCATCTTTGCCCCTTTAAATTATTGAAGCTGTCTTAAATGTTCAGTCAGGGGAATAATTAAAGACATTGAATGCTACTTCTTAGTTAATTTTCAGCCTTGGCATTCAGTATCCATGAAGCTCTCGAGAAGCCATTGGAAGTCTGTTGCAAATGGAGGCATGCTGTTTCTAGTCAGAAATTTCTCCCAGGCAATATTGTGAAAGATAGCTGTTACTTTACAATGATTATCCTAAAAACTGGTAGAATTAGTGAAAAAAATTATCTAAGCTGTTCTAAAAAAGATGTGTAAAATTAGCAATGACATAATATATTGAGAATTTCCCCATAATTATTAATGACATTCTACTGTAATGCAAGATGAGAACAATATAAACTTAATCTAAAGAAGGCATGATATACTACTTGGGCATCAGCTTCACAAGAGCCAAGCCTATAAGGGACCTTTCTCAAACAAATATTCTTTTGGCTTTTCAATTAAAAAAAATCTGTTTCACATAAACAGAATCACTTGGCCTGCAAGCACAATCAGGTAGAGAAAGTTTCTCATATTTTATTAAAACCTTAGTGTTTTATGGTCTGATATTCTAAGATTGTCCTTAAAATCTGCCAACTACTGTAAAATACAAATATTTTTCAACTCTTTATAACATAATTGTCCTTTTTCAGCCATATGAATGCCAGTAGGTGAAGGGAATTATAATTGTTATAATTGTTACTAAGCACTGCCCATGCTAAACTTGTTTTTTGTATTGTAGGGAAACAGGGGGACATTTTACTAATAACAATCTAGGGGCTGGTCTGATTTATTGTTGCTAATGTTGTTACTACTGCTAATCAGAATCAGATCTTGCTGATACATAAATGGATCCTTGGGGGAATTCATGGAAAAGGAGACTCCGTCTGTGCAGCTAAGTGGAAGAGTTTATGGTCTATGGTATTAGGGTATAGGGGAATTTACCAGTGCTCAGTATTAATTCTGTATCAGTCAGGGAGATGATAGTTATATAATTGGATTATTTAGTTTAAGTATGCAATTTCTTGCATATTCATATCACTTACTACACATACCAGGCATTACACATACCTGGAAAAACACCTCAGTGTAACATTTGCCTTTGGTTTCCAATCCCATCCCTTCCCACAGGAGCAATGTTTCACTACCTTGCACTGATATCTAAAAAGGTCAGAACAAATTTCCTGCAATTTTATATGTAGGCTGTAAATTAAAGCTGTGTCTTTGCTAGTAACCAAGAAGGTTCTGGAGTTGTTGGTCAGAGGGCCTTAAAGGAATAATTGCCAATTTGGCATCTGTCTGCACCAGATTTCATAAACTGAAGTCCTCTTGATTTAAATTTTAGGCCCCTTACCTATATAAATTGATAAATCAATGACAGAGTGAGATTACTAAACCACAGGGAATACACTTCCCCACTTTAAGGGGCAGATTTGTTACTGTTCAAGTTGTGTTTTCCATGAAAATTTGATTTTTTGGTCAAAACTCACATTTTCTTGTTACAAAAAAAAGTGTGTATTTTGAGATTTATTATACCCCAACTGTGGAAATAGCTCGATTCCAAAAATACACCATCTAAAACCAGTTGAGATCATTTAGGAGTCAAGGGCAGAGTTCACTTGAACCATATGAAGATTTTTGCGGGATTTGCCTAAAAACTTAATAATTCAATAACTGAATCATTCAATAACTGAATAATTAAGTTTTTTGAAAAAATTTCAGGTTTCATAACTCAAACTAGCAGAATTGAGTTTTTTCTTAAATAAGAAAAGGTGAAAAAAAAAACCCTCTAACATTCGACCTTTGATAAATAACCCCCATCTGACCTTTCAGTATAATCCAGTTCTATCATTCTTTTTTCCTCATGGCCTTCATTGAGCAGATTTGTTTGGCGCACCTGAAAAAAGACAGTGAGTTAGATACTCTGCATGTGATACTAGTGTTCTAACCCTAATTAGGCAATGATTACCTTCACTTTCCATAGGAGCCTTTGAGCAACACCATTCCCAAGGTGTAACTCTACGATGATATTTGATATCTGGGCTGGACTCTAAAAAATCAACTAACAATGGTTAGTTCTAATACTGAATATAATGAAAAAAAACACAGCCATAATTCACAATAGAGGCTAACTTGGGCTACTGTTAGACTGTCAGTTCTTCTACAATGAATGATCATCCCATATGTGTCTGTAATTATACCCATATATTAGACAGAGAGCATATGTCTCAAATCAATACCTGTCACATGGTACTTCTGTGACTTGTAGTCTCCATTCTTACTGAGCTTGTCAGAAGCACAATGTTATGCAACAAATTCCTGTCACTTTCATGGGCATCCGTGTCTTTAGTTGGGGGTGTAAATGAGCTGAATCATCACCCCAGCACAATTAATGAACAATGAAAACGCAGATGATTTCAGCAATAGATCTAGAGTAGTGATGGGCGAAATTGTCCGAATTTCCAGGGAAATTCGTGAAATGGTGAAAAATTCACATAATGGTGCTGGTGTTTTGTTTTTGGACGCCAGTGTTGGTTTTTGGATGCTAGCGCAAATTAGTTGGTGAAAATGTGCCAAAAAATGGACACAAGCTTCTGATTTTTTGACGCAGGTGACTTTTCATCAGCAAATTTTCTCTGGTGATTTATTCGCCGGCAGCAAAATGTGGGAATTTGCAGCAAATTCGCCCATCGCTAATCTAGAGTGAATTGGAAAAATGCTAATATTAAATTTATTTACTATCTATTTATCATATATCTATCTATTTATCATTTACGTATCTATCTGTCTATCATCTTGTGTATATAGATAACTATTAGGTTATATATATATAGATATATATATCTATATATCTAACCTAATAGTTATCTATCATCATCATCATCTATCTAGCTATCTATATACACAAAACAATATTTGCTATACCCTTTAAGAGAGTTATCAAAGGTCAATTTTGGAAGGTTCTTTCTACCTAAAACCAGTATAGAAAATACTGAAAATAACGTAGGCAGAAAACATCTTCAGTTGGGTAAAGGGACCTCTGCCATTGACTTGTACATGACCTTGACAGGTTTTAGCTGGAGTATTTTCTGATTCAGGTACTTAGCAGCTTCGGGGCATAATAAATCTTCAAAAATTCATAATAAATCTTCAAAACAAGTTTTCTTATGAAATTACCCTCTAAAAACTTTATTTTTCGAGAAAACACAACTCGACCTTTAATGAATAACCCCCTAATTGTAGGAACTGGTAACATAGTAACATAGTAACATAGTAAGTTAGGCTGAAAAAAGACTCGCGTCCATCAAGTTCAACCTTTTTTTTTTTTTTTTTTTTTTTAAATTTTAACTGCCTAACTGCTAGTTGATCCAGAGGAAGGCAAAAACCCCATCCTAAGCCTCTCCAATTTGCCTCAGAGGGGGAAAAAATTCCTTCCTGACTCCAAAAGGGCAATCGGACTAGTCCCTGGATCAACTTGTATAATGAGCTATCTTCCATAACCCTGTATTCCCTCACTTGCTAAAAAGCCATCCAACCCCTTCTTAAAGCTATCTAATGTATCAGCCAGTACAACAGTTTCAGGGAGAGAATTCCACATCTTCACAGCTCTCACTGTAAAAAACCCCTTCCGAATATTTAAGCGAAACCTCTTTTCTTCTAAACGGAATGGGTGACCTCGTGTCATCTGGAAAGACCTACTTGTGAATAAAATATTAGAGAGATTATTATATGACCCCCTTATATATTTATACATAGTTATCATATCACCCCTTAAGCGCCTCTTCTCCAGCGTGAACATCCCCAATTTGGCCAGTCTTTCCTCATAGCTAAGATTTTCAATACCTTTTACCAGCTTAGTTGCCCTTCTCTGTACCCTCTCTAATGCAATAATGTCCTGTTTGAGTGAGGGAGACCAAAACTGTACGGCATATTCTAAATGTGGCCTTACAAGTGCTCTATAAAGTGGAAGAATGACCCCCTCCTCCTGTGACTCTATGCCCCTTTTAATGCAGCTCAAGACCTTATTGGCCCTTGATGCTGCTGACTGGCATTGCTTGCTACAGCCAAGTTTATCATCTACAAGGACTCCAAGGTCCTTTTCCATAATGGATTTGCCTAGTGCAGTCCCATTAAGGGTATAAGTGGCTTGAATATTCTTACATCCCAGGTGCATGACTTTACATTTATCAATATTGAATCTCATTTGCCACTTAGCAGCCCAGATTGCCAGTTTGTCAAGATCCTGTTGCAAGGATGCCACATCCTGGATGGAATTAATTGGGCTGGATAGTTTTGTGTCATCCGCAAACACAGATACATTACTTACAACACCCTCCCCTAAGTCATTAATGAACAAGTTAAATAAAAGTGGACCCAACACCGAGCCCTGAGGGACCCCACTAAGAACCTTACTCCAAGTAGAGAATGTACCATTAACAACCACCCTCTGTACCCGATCCTGTAGCCAGTTCCCTATCCATGTGCAAACGACTTCATTAAGCCCAACAGACCTTAGTTTAGAAAGCAGTCGTTTGTGGGGCACGGTATCAAACGCTTTGGCAAAATCCAAATATATCATATCTACTGCCCCCCCCACTGTCCAGCATCTTACTTACCTCTTCATAAAAAGCAATCAAATTTGTCTGGCATGACCTATCCTTCATAAAGCCATGCTGATTGCTGCTCATAATGCCATTCCCTAGGACAAAATTTTGAATGTGATCCCTTAACAAGCCTTCAAATAATTTGCCCACCACAGATGTCAAACTTACTGGCCTATAATTTCCAGGCTGAGATTGTAATCCCTTTTTAAATATTGGGATCACATCAGCTTTCCTCCAATCCATAGGCACCATACCAGATGAAAGTGAATCTGAGAAAATCAGGTAGGTTTCTGTTGTTAAGCTATTGAGAAGTTATTGAGAAGAGAGACTAAAAAGTAACTGCTGTCTAGCGAGTACAGTTCAGTAAACAAGTCTCAGTTTGCAAATAAAAAAACAAGAACGTCAAAAAATAAATCTCTGGGATCTGGCTTGCATATACTGAATAAGATAAACTAGTATGTCAGTGCATTGTTTCATACAAACCAGATTTACCCTCTTCTCCCTTTTTCCATTTGAATGAAATTGGATAAACATTTATTTTAGTGCATTTTTTAGGCATATGATAACCTGATGTACAGCCAGAATCTGTTTTGTATTTGCCAGGTTTGCTATTTTAGACAATTATATTTGTTGCCATAACACTAATGCTTGATCAGCCAATTGCAATTGTTCTAGGTTTCAAAATTTCACAGTATTTAGTTCAGTACGATATTAATTGAAATGCATGAAAATATCTGTAGAACCTTTCAAGGGCCTTAAAATAACCCCCCCCCACCACCACCACCACCACCACCACACACACACAATGAATTTAAAAAGGTCTCTGGTAGGACTGTGGTTAATTGATATGCTCACCACAGATTGCTATTTGCCTCTTTCTGTTTTCTGGTGGGACTGACTCTTGAAACAATGTAGCTGATGTTAGTACTTCTACATGCCTGTGAACCAACCAGCTTGTGCAAGCTTCTGTTTTATAGAGATACTGTCATGGGAATTTTTTTTTTAAAAAATGCATCAGTTAATAGTGCTGCTCCAGCAGAATTCTGCACTGAAATGCATTTCTCAAAAGAGCAAACAGATTTTTTGTTTTCATTTTGAAATCTGTCATGGTGCTAGATATTTTGTCAATTTCCCAGCTGCCCCAAGTCATGTGACTTGTGCTCTGATAAACTGCAAGTAGGAGTGATATCACCCCCTCCCTTTCTTCTCCCAGCAGCCTAACAACAGAACAATGGGAAGGTAACCAGATAACAGCTCCCTAACACAAGATAACAGCTGTCTGGTAGATCTCAGAACAGCACTCAATAGTAAAACCCATGTCCCACTGCGTACTATTCAGTTACATTGAGAAGGAAAAACAACAGCCTGCCAGAAAGCAGTTCCCTCCTACAGTGCTGGCACAAGTCACATGATCATTAACTGATGCATTTTGAAAAAAACATGTTTTCCCATGACAGAATCCCTTTAAGAGTCAGAACCAGCAGTGGAGCGCATAGCAAGGGACAGACAGATATTGTTTGCAGTAGATATAACATTCACAACTCCCTCCTGCCACCACAAGCCTACATAAACACCAATGGGTTGTATTTTTTTTTTTTTTTTAAACTGACAAGTTTTATTAAGCATCATAACATCAACATCGCAGTTGAGAGGGTTACCTGCAACATGCAGTGACCCGTTCTCAATATTAGCATATTAATACATTTGTACATAGTAATTGTGAGAAAATAATGAAGTAGGAAGAAGAAGGGGAAAAAAAAAAAAAAAGAATGAGAGGCAAAAGAAAGGGGAAAGGGAATGGGGGATAAAGACAGATAGGATAAAGGTATGAATTATCTGTTGGAGTAGTATAAGTAGTTAAAGTATATATAGATAAGTGCATATGGCGGTGGAGTACTATATATTAGGACATACACAATTTAAACCATTAGGCAAGTGCTGAATCTATCTCCTTATCATGCTTGCAAAGCCGCATATAGATTAGGGTCGTTCTCATGGGCTAGCCAGGGGAGCCATATTTTATCATATGCTTCCAGGTCGTTTTTCAAAGTGTATGTGAGTTTTTCATTGGATGCTATGGAGATGATCTTTGCTTTTAAAGAGTCTAAAGGTAAATCCGGTTTCTTCCAATGTCCTGCAACAATTAATCTGGCGGCCATTAGTATATGTTGGCTCAGTTTATGGGCCGTGCTATTATATTCATGCGGTTTTTTACCCAGTAGCATTGTCAGAGGGTCTTTAGGAAATGTGGCGTGGAAGACTCTGGAGAGGAGGTTTGCCACTGCTTCCCAAAAACGATTCACAATGGGGCACGTCCACCATATGTGGAGCAGTGACCCTGAGTCAGGGCATCCACGATAACATTGTGGGTTATATGTGGGGTAAAACTTATGAAGCCGTGTGGGGACCAAATAGGTCCTATGTAGTAGTTTAATGGAAGTTTCTCTAACAGTCACACAAGTGCTTCCTTTATGTGCCGTCATACTGCATTTGGACCACTGTTTAGGCGTAAGTGTCGTGCCTAGATCTGATTCCCATTTTAGCATATAACCTAGCTTCTGAGGTTGTTTGGAATGTTGATTCAATACCTGGTATATAGCACTAAGGATGCCCGGTTGGAGAGGGCTCTGAGTGCTAATTGTTTCTAAGACCGTTGGTGTTAGAGAGCCATTGGTAGATCTCCTCAATTGTTGTCTGGCAAAATGAAGTAGTTGGGTGGTTTGGAAATTTTCTCGCATTGGGGGGTTGTATGTGTCCAAAAGTTGTTGTTGCGATAGAGGCCTGCCGAACCTTGTCAAGGATTGGAGAGTAGTGACTCCATTTGTAATCCACCATGCAAATTGTCGTCTAGACAGGCCTGGTGGGTAGTCTCTGTTATTCATGAGGGGTGTTAAAGGTGATGGGGTGGACATGAGGTGAAACCTCCTCCGCATCATCCCCCACAGACGTAACATTTCTGTTGTTACTGGTGAAGGGTCTATTAAATTGTGAGATGGTATCTGTGATAGCCAGAGAATTTGGTGAATTGAATATGGGTATAATAGATCGTCTTCTATCTGTACCCAAAGCGGGGCCATATTTCCAGCATGTGCTGCAGTGAGTTGTGCCAGTCGGGCCGCCCAATAGTACCTCACCAGCTGGGGTACTGATAATCCTCCATTAGTTTTGTGTAGATACATTGTCTGCTTTGGGATCCTGCGATGTTTATGTTGCCAGATAAAGGTGTTGATTCTGGATTGTAATATGTGTAGATCCGATAGGGGTATTTTGATTGGAAGTGCTCTGAACAGGTAGAGTAATTTGGGTAGTAGCACCATTTTGACACAGTGTATTCTACCGATCCATGATATTTTATGCTTGTCCCATTTTAACAAGTCTTGTGTCAGGGAGTGTAGCATTGGCTTAAAGTTAGTTTTATATAGAGAAGACATTTGGTTTGTTATTTTAATTCCTAAATATTGTAAAAAGTCAGTTCTTACGCGAAAACCAAAGTTAAGTTCCAATAATTTGACAATGTGATTTGGTACATTGCAGGGCAGCATTTCAGACTTATCGGGGTTGATTTTTAAACCTGAAATTTTGGCGAATTCTGACAATGTGTTCTGTAGGTTGGGTAAAGAGGTAAGTGGGTTTGTTACATGTACTAACAGATCGTCTGCAAACATCGAAAGTTTATATTCCTTATCCTTAATTTTTAGGCCTTTAATATCTGGTTGTTCTCTGATAGCTCTTGCCAGGGGTTCCATCGCTAAGGCAAATAATGCCGGGGAGAGCGGGCATCCTTGTCTGGTGCCCCGTTTGATGTGTATATATGTCTGTGAGTCTGTGGATGGAAGGTTGAGTTTAGCTTTCGGGTCATGGTAGTAGGTTTTTAGTGTGTTCAAGAATTTGGGGCCTATCCCTATTGCTTCAAGTAAACTAAAGAGATATCTCCAGTTCAGGGTGTCAAACGCTTTCTCAACGTCAAGCGCAAGGAGACATAGAGAGGTGTTGGATTTGTTTGCATGAGCTATTAAATTAATGACCTTTCTGATATTATCAGGGGCTTGACGGGACGGTATAAATCCGATTTGGTCTTTATGGATCATTGTTGTTAAAACTTTATTCAATCGGTTAGCCAGAATGGAAGCCAGGATTTTTATGTCTAAATTTAATAAGGAGATTGGTCTGTAATTTTTTGTGGATAATGGGTCTTTATTAGGTTTGGGGATTACAGTCACTCTAGCCTCATTCATCTCTGGTGGTAGGGGATGGCCTGTAACAATGTGCTTAAATAATGCCTTTAAGTGGGTGATTAACTGAGTCTGAAATTTTTTATAATAGAGAGAGGAGAATCCGTCGGGTCCTGGGGCTTTATTTGCTTTTAAATTTTTTATGGTATTTTCGATTTCCTGGTCTGTGATCTCTTCCTCTAACATTGCTGTCATCTCATCTGTCATTGAGGTTGGAGCATGTTGTTTTATGTATCGGTGTATGGTTGTATCTTTTAACTGGGATGGTGAACTATAGAGAGTTTGATAGTAGTTTTGAAAAGTCGAGACTATGGTATTCGGGTCTGAAGTAACATGACCATCAGATTGTCGGATCTTATGGATGGAGTTGCGTTTGTTGTGAGCTTTTAATAGGTTAGCCAGCATTTTATCTGGCTTATTGGCATATAGGTAGAATCTATGATTAGTTTTACGGATGGCATGTTCTGCCGTATTTATCTGGCATGCTTTTATTTTCTGTTTGGTCTCTTCTATAAGGTGTCTAGTTCGGGCATTAGGATGTAGTCTATTAGCATTTTCTAAGGCTGTCAGCTCAGTTTCTAACGTAGTTAGTGTTTGCAGTCTTTCTTTTTTTCTTTTTGCTGCATATTGTATTAGGCAGCCCCTAATGTATGCTTTTTTTGCAGCCCATAGCCAAGCTGGAGAGGTATCTATTGTATTATTTTCAATAAAAAATTGTTTAAGTTCTTTCTCGATGTAGGCAATACAGTTTGGTTCAGCTAAGAGGCTTTCGTTTAGTCGCCATGTAGGCCGTATGATAGGGGATGTCTGTAGATCCAGTGTGGTGTGTACTACATCATGGTCTGACCACGCACAAAGGGAAATTTTAGAATCGATTATCTTAGAGACATCTCGTGTATTGACTAGAATATAGTCAATCCGGGAATAGCTATGATGTACATGTGAATAATGAGTATATCCTCTTTTGGTGGAATTGGTCTCTCTCCATGAATCTGCTAAGCTATACGTATGTAAGAGGGAGTCTATCTGTTTAGTGGTTTTCTTATGTCTTGATGTGCTTTCAAGGGAAGATCTATCTAGGCTGTAGTGAAAGGGTAGGTTGAAGTCTCCTGCCCATATGACTCGCGCTGTTGGGGTATTATTTAATTTGTGTAATAGTGTCTCAAAAAAGAGAAGTGGTGTATCATTCGGGGCATAGGAAGAAATAATTGTATAATTTATATCATATAGGGTTCCCAATATGATAAGATATTGCCCTTGACTGTCTGATATTGTTTTCGTGACTATAAAGGGAAACCTATTGTGTAATAGTACAGCTACACCTCTATGTTTACTTGTGGTAGAGGAGAGGTAAAATCTAGTATAGTTCTTATGGAGAAATTTAGGATATGAGGTCTGAGTAAAGTGGGTTTCTTGTATGCATAGTATATCTGGGGATAGTCGGTTGTAAGTCTGAAATGCTGCCCGCCTTTTCGTTGGGGAGTTGAGGCCCTGTGCATTGTGTGAAACAATTTTAATAGACATTGTAAAGGTTATAAGTTGTGCTAAGGTAGCAATAAATGTATACCAATGCTAGGGCCCCGAGTCTCCATCGAGATTGTGGTGTCCTCTGCCATTGTGCCTTCTTTAGCAGATGCGTCATAGTCCCCACCGCCAGGATCTTACATACAAAAGTATCAATAAAAAGGTGAAACATAAACAGATATAACCAGTATACATAAAAATTATATAAAAAATCAAAGAAAGAATATAACATATAGTGTGTTAACACTTTGTGTGAGCCCTGTGGCTCCAACATTTCCTCCGGTATGTGGAGGGTGTGTGAAGGAAAGGTGCCCGATATGGGGAACGGCATCCCGCACCTTCGGCTTAAAGTGGTATGGGTGGGAACATTATCTAGTGGTAACTGTTTGGACCAAATGAGTTAAGGTCTGTGGAAATATTCCATCTGTTATCTGGTATCCAGGGGTATAGACAATGACTTACGTCTGGATATGGATCATGGCTGCGTTGTATTCGGCCTTGGGCGTGATGATCTTTGTTCCTTGGTAGGAGAGTGTGGTGGTGGACGTTTTTGTTGTTTAGATGAAGGTATATCAGTCCACTCCGGGTCTGGTCTAGGTGGTGTGATGGCTGTTTGGTCGTCTTTGTTTGGGGCTCCGGAGCGCCCCTTGAGGATCGCCATTCCTGCTTCGGGAGTGCGGATTATATAGGAGTGTCCTTTCCAGGGGAATTGTAGAGAAAAGGGGAATCCCCACTTATACTTCACCTTTTGCTGTATAAGGATTGCCGTAACCGGTCTCATGAGCCTCCTCTTTTGTAGTGTAGTGGGGGCAATGTCAGCATATAATTGCATATTGTGGGGTAGGTCTTCCTTATTCAGCTCCCTAGCCGCTTGTAGTGCCAGGTCTCTGACTTCCACGTGGTGTAATTTTAGTACAATGTCTCTTGGAGTGTTTGTGTTTCGTGGTCGGCCTAGGGCTCTATGAATTCTTTCGATATGTAATTGATCTGCTGTATGATCAGGGAGGAGTTGTTGGAGAACCTCTTCCATCAGATGGGTGATGTCATTTACAGTCTCTGGGACCCCCCTGACCCGTAAGTTGCCTCTTCTAGAGCGATTCTCTAGGTCTTCCACCTTATTTTCCAGCTGTTGAATTTGGTCTTGGTGTGTCATGATTTGCTTTTGATCCTCCTGGAGAGCGATAGTATGTTCATCTGTAATCTGTTCTAGTTTGTCCACTCTGTCTCCCAAATCGTTAATTTGTCGTGCAAAATCTGTTACTGCTGCAGCCAGTTCCGTTTTAAACAGGTTTTGGACCGCTTGTAGCGCATTCTGTGTTTCAGTTGTAAGGTTTGCGGCCTCTGGGCTTTGTTCCGGCTCCTCCCGCTCTGCCAAAGATGGCGGCTGGGTCCGTTCAGTGGCGCGCTTCTGGAACATTGGCGGCGTATTAGGTTGTAACTTCTTTTTTGTAGAAGGGGGACCCATCGCCGTGTCGAGCAGTCCCCAAGGATGTGCGGTAGCTGCAAGCTGGGGCTCTCGGGATCGTGTTCCTTGCTGATGATTGCTAAACAGCCAGGTGCGGGAGCGGAGCTCTTACTAACACATCAGGTCAGTTCAGCTGCGCGCATGCGCCCTCCAATGGGTTGTATTTTTATCAAATTCAATAAGAATTGTATCACAATATCTTACATTTCATTGCACCATATTAGTGCCCATTCAGTTTTACAGTCAGCAGCAATATAAGAACAGGAGACAGTGTAAATACATTATTGGAAGACAACTGAAAAGCTATTTATATGCTTTTTTTATGTTTATGTTCTGTTGTCCAGAAGAAAATGGGAATTTGATGTAGTTAACTTTCTGCCACTGAGCTTTTCCATGCTTGAGGGGATAAAATAATAACAGGCACAATCCAGAAATATTGTACATTGCACTCCATGTTCCAGTTATGAATGTTCACATTAGTCACACCATAAAAATCAACCTTAATAGCGATTAAATACCAATCCCATACTGGCATTTGTGACAGAATTAGGGCATGCTTCTAAAATATTTTATTTGTCAGATTTCTGCACCTGTGTCGCTATTTATCTAGACATGCGCCAATAACAGTTCCTAACTGTGTCAGCCACCGACATTTGCAGTGGAAAAAAAAAAAGAAAAATCATTGTATTGATGAGAGGGAAAAGCAGAAATATTGAGGAGGTAATGGGAAAACCTCTAGTAGCTGAATTAATCCTGCAGAGAAATCAGCTTTCCGCATAGAACTACATTTTTTTTTACGAGATGACCATAACAAGAGAAAATTGTGCGCTTTATTACACAAGTGTTTGGCAAGTTTGATGGTATACTATACTAAGTTAGAAGATTGATTCTGCTCTGGAATCCCCTGTGCTTGTATTTTCTCCACTAGAAATCGTTTTCTTCTCATTGCTCCTTCCAGCAGGGGCCTATAAATGCACACCATCATTTGTCTTCTTGTCTCACTCATTCTGCGCTGCTGTCTTTTTCTGCTTCAACTGTAACTTGTGCCTGACTGTAGGGCTGCCCAAGTGCAGCTGAATTTTCCTATCATGAGCATCACAATATCAAGAGAGAGTGAGTCGTCATTTATCATAAGCTCTATTACCCAGTAATGAACCCCAAAGAATACACAGATCTAAAGATAGTTTGTAAAATAATAGGGTCGGACTGGCCCAATGGGGGGCTTGTCTTGTTGCGTCCCACTGACCCAGTGGTGCAGTGTGGTGCAGTGGTGGAGCGCTAGGGTTCAGAATGAGTCAGTGATAATTTGCTGGGGTAATTATCTGTAAGTCTATCAGTGGGGGCAGTGAGCTCATAGGCTGAGAGCACCCTAGCACTCTCTTCTCTCCTCCTCAGTGAGGCAAAGAGAAGTCAACGCGCTGAAATCACGTTCAAATTCAAGGAAATTTAGTTTAACTAATCTGCCAGCTGGCTGGACCTTTACCAAAGTCCCTCAAGTTCCCTTGTGAGGGAACATCGGGCGGCTTCAGAAAACAAAGCACTCTGAGTGCCATCCCACCAGCAATTTCAGCACATGCCACCACCCTTAAATTCAGTACATATTTTAGTGAATCCACTTCTCTCCACCTCATTAATATTAATTAGGCGTAGAGAACTCTAGTGTGCCCATAGCCTTAGCTGGATTTCCCGGGAGGCCTGCCTCCACCAGTCTAACACCTGACTCTGGAACTCAACATAGTCGGACTATCACTTCACACTACTGAGTAAGAGAATACCTGTCCCTTAGCGCTACAGTAACAATCCCCCCCTTCCACCCACACAGCTGTTACTAGCAATGAGGTATAACTGACCTACCAGCACCCTTACCACTCCCTATGCATAATAAGATAGAAGTCTGGGTGGCAGGGTCTTACTCCCACATTGGCCAAACTGGAAATTAGTAGTAGTAGTAGTAGTAGTAGTAGTAGTAGGCCTATTATCTTTGAAGTCTTGCCTCATGACGAGGCTTAGGTTCTGCCATAAAGTGAACCTCTAGTTGATGGAGGATTTTTGGGGTAGTAATTCACAAATGCTACAAAGCCATATTACAATCCTGCTCTGTGGTCTTGCTATAAGCTATATAATTGTATCCTGGTTCTATTTGTTCCTGACATGACCTTACCCTAATAAATATAGACATTTCTTGGCCAGAAAGTGAAGCGCAGATTAGAGAGCTGAGCAAACAGTGACCAAAATAACACTAGTTGTTGATTTATTGGAAAACTCAGCAGCTGTTTAAACATTAATGTAGGTGTTTTGTTAACAATTACAGAAAGAATTAATGCCAGAGGACTTCTGCAAACTTGTGAAGGTGACATTTTTATATTAGAATTTCCATCTGTCTGGGTTTCATTATTTATTTCTGTTTCTCCTCTTTTTACATTGGTTTTGTTATTTCACTGACAAGTTACATTTCAGTAAAGTGTGCTTGAATGATAGTTTGACATTGTTCAGGTAGTTACACACACACACATACAGGTATGCACAGATCGACATACACAGACAAATGCAAACACTCATCTAGGGGGAAATGTAATGAAATTTGCATCAGAGAACATTTGTAAATAAAAAAAATTGCATGTCGTGATGTAATTTTCTTTTCTATTGCATTGCGAATCTTAATTGCGCATTGCGAACCTTTAACACCTGCTTGAAGGTGGTGTAAACGTTAAAAATAAGTTTTATAACATACACTGCACACTATCGCAAACTATAACATTGACAATCAGTATCCTGCTGTCACGTGAGGGACAAAGTGCTCACAAAGGCAAAATTGTGCACTTTATTTTCATTGCAAATGATTTTTGCATTAGCGATCCATATTACATTCCTTCCATACTCTTTCAAATGAAAAAGGTGTGGCATCAATTAAGTATATTGAAATATATTTTGTTCATATATTATTTATTTTAGATTATTATTATAAAAGTTGGAAATCTATTTTGTGGAAACCCATTATCCATGTCATTTCTTCGAGGCCCATTTCCTAAAGGTCGAGTTTTAGAGGTATTAAAGCCTTTTGAAAATACGATTAAACGATAAAACTCTCTAAAATCACAAATGCCATGAAAATTATTAATAGATCTGAAAATAAACAGTAGGAACAGAAAAAAAGTGCTGAACGTTCTAAAAAAAAAAAAAAAGGATATCTCTAAAACCTATAAAAATGTACGTTTTTCAAACAATTACAAGTGAAAATAAAGTCCGAATGGTTAAGAAAAAAAGGTCCAATAGGATGAGTACAGCTTCCATTGACTTCTATGAAAAGTTCTGTAGTAGAGTTTTTCATGTTTTTTAGGGCTCTTACACACAAGCGTTTTTACCTGCGCTCCCGTGTTCTGTTTTGCTGTGTTCAGCCGCAGGGGAGTGCAGGTACAGACGCACTCAATGTTTTTTAATGGGGGCTCTACTCACACAAGCGCATGTAGGCGCCGAACGCAGGAAAAATTCAGCATGTTGTGTCTGAACCTGCGTTCGGCGCCTAAATGCGTTCGTGTGAGTACAGCCCCACTGAAAAGCATTGAGTGTGTCTATACTAGTGCTTCCCTGCGGCTGAACGCAGCAAAATGGAGCACAGGTAAAAATTCTTGTGTGTACACTTAAAGGAACACCAAAAAATTCAAGTGTTTTAAAGGAATGACAATATAAGGTACTGTTGCCCTGCACTTTTAACACTGGTGTGTTTTCTTCAGGAAAACAACTATAGTTTATATGAACAAGTCACAGTAGATAACAGATATGTTTGAAATAATTCCATTGTATACTACAGAGCTTATCTGTTATCTGCTAGCCTTTTCTCCTTTTTCAGCTTTGACTGGCTGCCCTCATGACTACACAGAAACGTGTTTACATAAACTATATTAGAGTTTCTGAAGCAAACGCAGACATTTTACCAGTGCAGCACAACTGTACATTATATTTTCATTATTTAAAAACACTTTCATTTTTTGACATTACTGTTCCTTTAATAAATGTCAAATGTTTTGAGTTTTAAAGACATTTAAAAAATGCTAATTTTTTGAGAATAAATACGATTTCACAAAGACAATTTAGCAACCGTGATTGCTTCCTTTGTGACAGATTACAGACAGCAATGACTTCCTTGCAAAGTTTGTGAGGCTTTTGTGAACATTCAAAGTGTATGTAATAAAATTTTGCAATCGCCATGTGTATTTTGCAACTAAATATTTAAAAAAAATCCAGAGCAGGTGTTAACGTTAACCTTTGCTTAGTGATGGAATATTGGCCAGCAAATGATTTTACTTTGTGAGCAGCTCTAAACATTCGCAAAAACACCATTTTAAACATCAGTTTTTTATTACATTCTTCCCTATTGTAACCTATTCAAAAAAAACATTTCTGATTGTTTTTGCTGATTTTTTACTGCTATTTCTCTGCATTAATAAAATAGTACCTTGGCTGCCATTAGAAATCACGGGGCCCCGCACAACCAAATCTTTGGGGCCCCCTGGGCCCCGCCCACCCTAGCACCCAAACCCCGCCCACCCTAGCACCCAAACCCCGCCCCTAATTCTTGCCCACTCCACATCAAAGATAAAAGACCACACAGACATCAGCGCTAACGTAACCCCCCAAGGCTCCCTTATAAGTTAAAAAAAAATTTGGCCCCCCCATAAAAAAGCATTGGTGTCAGGGTCCCTCATACAAGTTAAAAAAAATTGGGGTCCCAAAAAAAAAAAAACATTGGTGCCAGGGCCTCCGATAAAATTAGTGGTCAGGGCCCCCCCGGCAAGTTAAAAAAAAATGGGGCCCCATAAAAAAAAAATTTTTTTAATTGGTGCAGGGGCCTATAGAGTATATTATAAAAATTGGTGGCCAGAGGATTAAAAAAAACAAAAAAAAACCCCACATTGGTGTCAGTAGAATTGAACTCGTGGCTTCAAGACTTCAATTAGATGTTTTAGTGACTTCAGGTATTTTTTCGGTTCAGGACTTCAGTGTCGGCTCCTTTCGTGACTTCGGGTCCTTCCGCCTCTTCAGGACTTCGGAAACGTTCGGCACTTCCGCATTCTGCCGCAGGACTTCAGAGCGGCAAGTGCTCGCTACTGCGCTTGTAAGGGGGCTTTGAGTTACTGCTACTTGGCAAAAACAATGTCTTTCATTACATATTCCAAATTATGGAAATACACTTATTGAGCAAATCCCAAGTCTGCGGATAACAGATACCATACCTGTACTGCATTTAGTTTTTTATACTTTGCACCCTGCCATATGATAAGCACAGGCAGAATGGAGTGCAAGGACTTGTGCCTTCCAATTAATGCAGTATTACCTGCATTTGGCAGCACATTAGGCACCCCTTACATGACCCCTACCTATCCGTTAACTTGCACAAGGTGGGGAGTGCTGTAGGGAACTTGGTGCAATAACTGCACTCCACCCACAATGTTTTGCCTTGCACCTTGCACTGGATAAAGTACAAGCCCAAAGCTGAACTCAGTTCCTCTGTGCAATTCATTAATGACCTCTTGTGTCTCCTCTCAGCTATTGCAGAGGTGTTATATAAAAATATCTGCGTTAGGGCCATACGGGGAGATGCTGTGAAGATATCACGGTGTGTCAAAAATGCAGCAGATTGGATTGCTTTTAATTACTTTTGAAGCAAGACATCAATAAACTGCTTTGCTCATCTCAGCAAAAAAAAAAATCAGTAGAACAAAAATAAAAACACATGTTTTTCAATATATTGTTTCCCAGATACAAACATGGCTGATAAGCTGAATAATTAACTGCAAATGTTCAGTTAGAGAAAAACCTTTCCAGTTGCCTGCATGTAGCTCCCAGCTGGCTTCTTTCTCTGCAGCATTTGTACACATTGGCTGCTGTCTAAAATAGATTATGGCCTTTTGGCCATCTGTTTCCTAAAGGCAAATGCAAAGAAAACCAGGAAGGGAAATGTGTGTGTCATATACTTTCAACACCACCAATCCCCAAATACTCATGTATGCCATGATACATTATGTAACTGAAGGGATCAACTTTACTAGACTCCATATACAGAAATGCAGCCAAGCAAATGAGCATATAGGACAAAGAGTATAACCTCTTTTAAACCTAATGGATTTGATATATATAGAGAGAGAGAGAGAGAGAGAGAGAGAGAGAGAGAGAGAGAGAGAGAGAGA
>CM044431.1:66166108-66207255 GCA_024363595.1 Xenopus borealis
TTGTATGTGGAAGATTTTGCTGTGAACAGACAACATGCAGTCAAAGGAGCTCTCCATGCAAGTGAAACAAGCCATCCTTAAACTGCAAAAACTGAAAAAAAAAACCCATCTGAGAAATTTTTATCCTGAAGAGGGGAGGCTGTGTTCCCCCCGAGGCGTTGATAATTGGTGGCATTAATAAAAGGGGCACAATCCCCGACTGCAATACTGGTGTGTGCGGACCGTTTTTCTAAACTACAAAGCAGCTAGGAGACCTGGCCAGGTCAACGGAGGACCAGCACCACCACGCAGATTAGTGGAAGGAGGAGTGCGGTAATAAAAATCACTATTGTTCCACATACTGTCTGCTCAGATCCAGCTAAATGCAGTCAAATTGATTGGTAGGTGTTTCATAATACAGGACAATGACCCAAAATATGCAACAACCCAGGAGTTTATGAAAGCAAAGAATATTCTTGAATGGACAGTCACCTTATCTGAACCCAATTGAGCAGGTATTTCACTTGTTGAAGACTAAACTTCAAACAGAAAGGCCCACAAACAAACAGCAACTGAAAGCTGTTACAGTAAAAGCCTGGCAGAGCATTAAAAAGGAGGAAACTCAGAATCTGGTGATCTCCATGGGTTCAAGACTTCAGGCTATAAGTATAAGAAATGAACATTTTATTTTCAGTTTTTTTTGTCAACCCCAAATATAATGTTTTGCCTAATAAAAGAAAACACTATTCTAGTTTTTAAGTTATTTGTACATGTATTGCTATTGAAAGCAATGTTTGTCTGTCCCTTTCTATTCTCTGTACTGGCGGCTCTGGCTTTTGAAGTAATGTAACATAAGCCAACCAATTAACAACCTGTCTTCCTAGAGGAGACTGGCTTTTGCAACATTGTTTAAAATGTAACAACCAGGAATTGTGCAAATGCTGCTTTCAATAGCAATTACAGTACATTTACAAATAACTTTTAAAGCACCAACAATTTTCAATTCATTAATTGTGGAAAGTTACTTATAATTGTGTTTTCTGTTATAAGGCAAAAAGTCATTGTTTGGGTTGACATGTCCTTTAATTTGTCCAATTACTTTTGAGCCCCTGAAATGAAGTGATTGTGTTAAAAAAGGCTTTAGTTCCTCACATTTTTATACATTTTTATCTTTTTGTTCAACTCACTGAATTAAAGCTGAAAGTCTGCAGTTCAACTGCAGTTATTTTGTTTAAAATTCATTGTGGTAATTAATGTACAGAACCAAAATTAGAAAAAGTTGTCTCTGTCCAATTTTTTATGGACCTAACTGTATACTGTACATAGAATAAAATACATAAGGGGGTTATTTACTATGACTGGGGAAGTGTTTATTCAATCAGCACTTTGGCACTCAGTCTGGCTCTGGTCATCAGTTTGCACTAGTAAAAAAAATCTGGAGTGAGATGCAGAACACAAGGTCCTACTTCAGCCTATGGCCTCTGAAGTTCCCTAATATAATAATAATATATATATAATAATAATATAATGTTTCAAAAATTGCGTAGAAACTGCAAAAAAGGGGAAAGTGATGTAGGTGATGAGGGTTTGACTGCAAATTTCATCCAGACAAAACAAGAGATCCTCTGCTCAAAAAATCTTTTTCTGTTTGAAAGAGGAGGGAGAAGGAAAACTATACCCCAGAATGAATACTTGACCCACAGACAATTTATATCCTAAAAGATCACCAATTAAAGAAACTTACCAAATTGGAAAATATTGCCCTTTACATAATTTACCTACGGCTCCCTAAATTCTAAACAAGTGCTAAGCTCCCTGGTCACGGCTCAATCTTCTGCCTTTAACAGCCACCTTTGGCTTCAGGAGGAGACCTCAGCTACTCAGATGCCGCCAGGTCTTAACTTGAAGGAGAAAGCAGATGTTCTGAACAAGCAAAGGGACACGGGCAATTCCAAGGTTTTGGATGGAAGGCAACAGTTCAGGGAGTAAACAAAAGCGTAGTCAGGCAGGCAGGAGTCAGTGCAGGTGGAGTTCAAGCAGGGTCAGACAGGCCAAGGTTGGTACAGGCAGTGTTTAAGAATATTCAGGCAGACAAGGGTCAATATCACTAGAGTTGATAATGAATTAGACCTAACAATGGGCAACGAGTTCTAGCCCAAAGCTCCTTTAAATACATTTGAATTTCGCACCATAGCGTGATGTCACATGCCACCAGCATAGACCAGGAAGTGAGTGGCCGCGCATGCCATACAGGAACCGGCGCTTGAACGGAGAGGACTAGGCCAGCGGCCGTCCCTGCCGGGCCCTAATCCCCTCTAGACCACCAGGCTAAACCCTTACACAGAGATCACCTGACTGGAAATAATGAAGCCCTAACTGTACAAGAAAGAATTGGAGGTATAGTAGGAGTTCTGTCAATTCACTTATAATGTAACCTAGCATGTATATGCATCCTTGGTTTGTTTGTGCGCCCTGTGAATCAGAAGGCACATAGTGCTAGAGAAGTATATTATTATGACAATTGTTTATTTAAATGAAGCACTGTTTTGTATATGGGCTGTTTTTGAGATATATTTTTATAGAGCCCTACATTGTTTTCCTATAAATCTGACATTTGGCCCTGACCAGAGGCAATATTAACTTTATGTACCAATAACGCAAATTGCAACCATCTGACTGTGTTTATAGGGGAACTATAGACTTAAAACAGGTCACCTTTATAGTCAATCTCTTAATGTAGTGTAATAAAGACACCTAAAGTATATTGCAATTCTTCTGCTGAGACAATTTAACAGTTTAAGCACAGAGTTGTAGGCTTCTGTAGGCATTGTTTATACCAGTGATCCCCAACCAGTAGCTCGTGAGCAACATGTTGCTCTCCAACCCCTTGGATGTTGCTCCCAGTGGCCTCAAAGCAGCTCCTTTTTTTTAATTCCAGGCTTGGAGGCAAGTTTTAATTGCATACAAACTAAGTATAGTGCCAAGTAGAGACTCCTGTAGACTGCCAGTCCACATAGGGGCTACCAAATGGCCAATCACAGCCCTTATTTGGCACCCCAAGGAACTATTTCATGTTTGTGTTGCTCCCCAACTCTTTTTTAATTTTGAATGTGGCTCACAGGTAAAAAGCATTGGGGACCTCTGGACTATACCTTATTATACATGAAGAATGTAAAGGATAAATCATTTGACCAAATTACATGTTTACTATTACTGCATGCCCAGTACCATAAGACCAGTTCTATGCGTCTTAGCTTTATTGTCTGTAATACAGCTCTTGCTAATAGCAGCCATACTGAAGAGTCTGGTTTGTCTCATTCTTATGTTTTATTTGAAATGTTATAATGGGTAAATATACTAATGATATTGGATGACACCAAAGTATGGGTAAAAAACCTATTTAAAGGGTTATTGTAAAAACTCAAAGTAGTTATTTTACCTGAAATGTGAAATATTGTGCAAAGTATTTGGAAACGAATATGCAGGGGTTACTAGTTATTCATTGCAGGATTGTGCTTAATGTGCAGCATGCAAAGGTTAACAGTTATTGCTGTGTTCTGTGCTTACGGGGGAATCTAAGGCTCGTAAGCATTTACTACACGGCTGCTTAGGTGTCCTTGGCTTGTGAAATAGATAAGGAAGATTATGTAAGGGAATGTAAACAGATGCATTGTATTATATAAACATGTGCAATCTGAACCACTAACATAACAAAAAAAAAAACAGAACATTTTGTAATCTGTCAACAGCAGTAACAGGCCATTTCAACCCAAGCACCCTTAAATGTAAATTTTCATGCTGAAATCACCAGCAATGGCAGGCAGTTTTCATGAAAACAAATGGGAGGCTGCACAAGTGGTTTGGGCCCATGACTGGGGGTTTGTAAAATGCCAAATATACACCATGTGCTATGAGCCTAAAAGCTTGTGTGCCAATTGAGACTTGTCCTTTGTGATCTTTAACTTGCTTGATGCTAACCAGATTAGTCAATATCATGCCCAGAGGATCCCGTACTAACAATGGTAGTTTGAATTCCCTATTCTTATTCACCTAACTGAATAAATTAAATGATTAATATGAATGCCATATGTGACGTATGGTATCTCAAACCCAGAGTAAACCCCAAGGTCCCAGTCACGGCTCACAGTTCTGCCTTTAACAACTGCCTTTCACTTCAGGAGGAGACCTCTGCTACTCGGATGCCACCAGGTCTTAATGTGAGTGGACCAAGAGAAGAACTCTGGGCAAGCAAGGGAACCATACGTACTACTGGAATGGAGAATAGGAGCATAGTCAAGGGCAGACTGAGTTACTACCAAGCTGGATAATGAGCAGTACACAATCAAGAGACAGGAACGTAGTCGGGGTCACAGGAGCCTAAAGGTCACAGGTCGGGCGTAATACACAGGTAGCGAGTACAAATCAGGATCTGGGAGAATGGTCAGAAAACAGGCAAGAGTCAGTACAGGCAGCAATCAGAACAAGAATCAGGATCAGGCAAGGTCAAACACAGAATAACAAACTGATGGGCAATGACACAGAGTACAACAGCACTTTACATTTTCGCGCCATGCACAATAACATCAGACGCACGCCTCGTCAAAACTCTGCAGCAGCAGACCTGCCTAAAGAAGATGCGCATTGTCGCATGAAGAGAGTGGTGAGCGTCCCCGCTGGAGGCGCTCCCGGTTTACCCAATGGCCCCCCACTGGACCACCAGTGGTAAGTTTATTTACACCATCCAAGCATTGACTGCTGGTCTATTAAACACATTAAATAAAAGCCTTCTATGCCAGCTTTTTCATTGTAGCCTTAAGCTACTTATCCTTTAAACAAAACAGGGATTGTTTGTCCATATATTGCAATATATTTAAGCTGGCCAACTACTTCAAAATCCTCCCTGGTATGGCCAGTCCTACACTCAAATTGCATCTGATTCATTAAGAATTCTATTGCTTCATTATACAAAGGGACTAAGTTTTACCTGCAATTTACTCGCTGCTTTGAAGGTTAAAACTCCCAAACATGGTTGCCCTTTTATTGGCCACAACTAGGATCACGTGACTATAGCTGAAAAGGATGGGAGTCACAACATGGAGTTGGCCACTGATCCCGTGGTCAGATATAGTCAGGTGTTCCCAGTGGTTACCTAAAAGGGGCAAAATAAAATATGTATACTTTTGCATACTTGTGTGGGGTCTGATTAAAGGTGGGGACTGAAAGACAATTCAAGAAAATGTTGAATTGGTTGCCTGGCCAACTCAACTAAAATCTGGTGACAGGGGAAAAAGGCCTATCAGCTTTCCTGTCCAAATCCTATTGGTCCTAAAATTAATTAGGTTGCTAATACACATAAAATTAATTGTGATGTTAAACCTCCACAGTTGTTGTTAGAGCTTGGAGTTCACTCACTACAATGATGTGTTCTATGATTTAACTATTAAACCATAGAAATAGTTTACACTCCAAAAACATGAAAATACATGAACAATACAGCACCCAAGGGAAAGATTGTCTCTTGGGCCCTGGCTTATTTGGAGTCTCCCTTGCGCCTATTATTATTCTCGTGTTACAGTATGTGCTCCTTACAGAATCTGTAATTAGAAGAAAGCCTCTAGAGTGACAGGTCTACTATTTTCTCCTTCACATATGCTGGTCTCCATGCAATGTATGTAGTGTTGAAATGTTTTGGTACATAAATATTTATAATTATGGCATCTGCACAAAGCTAACCCTGGCAGTTATTTTACAAAGAATGTTCTTTTTCAAGATGTTTTTCACAGATGATAGAGAAAACTAGAAGTCAAGTCTTAGGCTGCATGGTTGGCAATATACAAACAGGTAGCAGTATCAATACAAATACATCAAGAGGCACATTTACTAAGAGTCAAAGTGAATATTTGAATAAAATTCCAATTTCAAAGTCATTTTTGGCTAATTCAACCATCGAATAGCCCAAAATTAATTTTCAAATTGAAAAAATTAGAAAATCCGAATTTCTAAGTACTTTTGCTTTAAAAAACTTTAAATTCGACACTTCGCCACCTTAAAGCTGCTGAATTGCCATTGTAGCCTATCAGGGACCTCCTGGAACGTTTCCTGATATTTCCTGAAAATCAAACTTTTTTTAAAAAAAAATAGTTCGAATCTAGCAATGCATTCAAATGATTCTTATTCAAACGAAAACGGACCTATTCATTCGAATTAGGCCCATTTTTGATCGAAAATAGCCTTTAAAAAAATCCAATGGTCGAATTTCAAAGTTTTTTAACTTCGAAATTGGACCCTAAGGGGCAGATTTAGTATTGTTCAAATTTCAATTAAAAAAAAATTTGAAATTCGACCATGGAAATGAATAGTGGGTGAAGTAAAATCCTTCAAATTCAAATATCGAATTCAAAGGATTTTACCACAATTCGATCGATCGAACGATCGAATAGTAAAAATTTGATCGATCGATTAATCGTTCCAATCGTTTGAACGATTTCTTTTGAGCAATCAAATTTTTTTATTCGATCAAAAATAATGATACCCAATTCGGCAGCTCGAAAAATTTTATTTTTATATTCGAATAATTTGAATAATTGATGGTCGAATTTGCCTAGTTTGCATATTCAAAGAAAATTTGATCGAACTTCGAATTCTTCATGTGAATTAAGTAAATCTGCCCCTAAGTGTGACCAGACATTTGATGAGCAATATGGGGTTATTGGCTTTGATGAAACCTGACTGGGATGTGAATATTAAAGGCTAATCAGGTATGGGATCTGTTATGCAGAATAATAGGGACCTGGGGGTTCCAGATAATGGATCTTTCTGTACTTTGGAGCTAGTAAATCATGTAAACATTAATTAAAGCCACTAGATAAATTTTGCTTCCAAAAAGCATCAATTATATGTTAGTTTGGTTTAAAGAAATAGGGTAAATCAAAAGAAGGTGATTTTAATTTATTTACTGGAGTAACAGAAATGCCAACAGACTTAATGGAGAACCAAACCCCCCAACTAATGAAAACCCCCTACCCCCTATAGACCCCCCTCCCTGTTCCCAAGCACAGGTGTTAATATCTGTAAATGCTCCTAAGTCTTTAATTACCCTAGATGCAGAGTCAGTGCAGTGGAGCTCACGGGCACTTCGGGAATCTTTGGGTTCCTTTTGCAATTTCCGTGGCTTTGGCGCATGTGCAGTTGTGTGGGACCGGAATATTGCTACAACTATGAGTACACCAATATAGTGATTACTTACTGAAGATTCCCAAAGCAGTGAAGATGGTACTCTGAGCTTCGCTGCACTGACTCTGCATCACAGGGTATTTAAAGACATATAAGCATTTACAGGTATTAGGGGGAAGCAGGGAGAGGGTACTATAGGGGGTAGGGGCTTTCATTAGTTGGGAGTTTGGTTCTCCTTTAAAGGGGTTGTACACCTTGCAGTAAACTTATATTTAGATGTAGAGAGTGATATTCTGCAATTGGTATTCTTTTTGTTGTTAGTTTGTTTGTTTTTAATTATTTATTTATTATCCAGCAGCTCTCCAGTTTGAATTTTAGTACTCTGGGTACTAGGGTCCAAATAACCCTAACAACCATGCATTGATTTGAATAAGAGACTGGGGTATGAATTGGAGATGGCCTGAATAGAAAATGAGTAATAGAAAGTACCATTAACAATACATTTGTAGCCTTACAGAGCATTTGCTTTTTAGATGGGGGTCAGTGATCTCTATTTGAAAGCTGGAAAGGATCAGAAGGAAAATTAAAATAATAAAAACTATTAAAAAAAAACAAGAAAAAAGACCAGTTGACTAGTTGTTGAGTTGAAAAGGTGAAACACCTCTTTAAAAAAGGGGTTGTTCACCTTTGAGATAACTTTTAGTATGATGTAGAGAGTGACATTCTGAGACAATTTGCAATTGGTTTTAATTTTTTATTATTTACGGTTTTTGAGTTATTTTGCTTTTTATTCAGCAGCTCTTCAATTTGCATTTTAAGCAGTCTTGTAACTAGGGCCCAAATTACCCTAGCAACCATGCATTGATTTGAATAAGAGACTTGAATGTGAATAGGAGAGAGTCTGAATAGAAGGATCAGCAATAAAAAGTAGCAATAACAATACATTTGTAGCCTTACAGAGCATTTGTTTTTTTAGAAGGGGACGGCGACGCCCATTTGAAAGTTGCAAAGAATCAGAAGAATAACTATAAAACTATAACAAATAAATAATAAAAAACAATTGAAAAGTTGCTTAGAATTGGCCATTCTATAACATAATAAAAGTTACTGTAAAGGTGAACCACCCCTTTAACTGTCATCTTTGTGGTGCTGGCATTTAGTTGAATACAACATGTCAGGGGTTATATAATAAATGATATTTAAGTTTGCCACTTGTCTAGAGTAGCCCATAACAACCAATAAGCAGCCCATAAGGTATTGGCTACTAAACAAGTGAACAACCCCTGAGTACCCCTGGAGATGCCTCTCTCCAAAACACCCCCAATCACAACATCTCCAACAAAGCAAAATAGAGCTGCAAAAATACCATATGTTCTCCTTTAAAGAAATATTTCTGCATAGGCACAAGAGCATAATTTTCATACAATATGTTGTTAAAGTGCTTTGTTTATTTCTTTTCCTATCTTTAAATAACAAAGCAATGTAAAAATGGTAATTTACTGAGAAAAATAACAATGAGCTTACATAAAGGAAAACACTAATTTCCTGATTTATAGAGTGATAAAATATCTCATTGATTGCAGTCTAATCAGAACTATGAAGATGAATTGTTTGTTTCTGGGTAACAGAAGATACAAAAAAAAAACAACCATGCATTAATATGAAACTGAATTTTATTTCATGTATTTATCAGCCCTGTCTTCTTTAAAGGAGAAGGAAAGTCATTTTATAGCCCGGAGAGTCTTTCCTTCTCCTATTTTGCTTTAAAAACACAAAACAAACAATCAAAAACAAAAAATAATGCATATTTCAGTTGTGATTGGTTATGATAGCTGTAAAGTATGTTGGTGCAGATACAGCATCATGTCTATAGCCGCTGTTGTTAGCAGCAGTTATTAGTATCTGGATATAAAGAAAAGAGATAGAGGTCATGTGCGTTCAGGCCCCCATACATTGTCGAATTTGTCTGGTGCCCCTCTTGTTTCATATGTCAATTTAATTAGCGGAAGAACCCTGTCTATCAGTTGTCTCCAGAAGGGTATGGTAGGAGTAGGGTTGCCACCTGGCCAGTATTTTAACGGTCTGGCCGGTATTTTTGATAGTTGATCCCAATGTTATTAATAGGAAAAAAAGATAAATATATAGGAAGACCGGTATTTTTTTCAAGAAAAGGTGGCAGCCTTAGGTAGGAGGGGTATTCCCCTTGGCATTAGATCATCGATCACTCCCAGTAGGCATACCACCGGGTCGACTATCTGTGGTGTGCTCAGTTCGGTGGCTAGGGTCTCCATTACTGTGGTCCAGAGTAACTACACCAGGGGCAGAACCAGATCATATGGATAAAACTGGCACCTGGACATTTATTTCCAGGGCACATATCGTCTTGTCTTTTCCCAATTTTTTTTAGTTTAAGAGGGGTTAGGTATACTTGGTTGAAAACCTTATATTGTATCAATCTGTCCCTTATCGAGATTAGGACGCTGTAGGCTTTTTCTATTGCCTCTTCCCACTGCTCTTCGTTAAAGGACCAATAACATCAATTTTTTTTTTTTTTTAAAAGTGTTAGTATAGATAAAAAAAAAAAACATAAAGGCAAATGCAACTTTGAAATCATTTGAAAGTTTTTATTAAGAAATAACTTACCAAAACTCCACTTCTGCTCAATTTGCGTGGCGCTCGATTTCTCGATTTCGGATAGCCTTTTCTGAAGATGAATTGAAGCAGAGTTTATTTCTTAATAAAAACTTCAAAGTTCAAAGTATCATTTGTCTTTGTGTTTTTGTTTTTTTTTTTCCATTTTATACTAACAATTTTTATTTATAAAAAATTGATGTTACTGTTCAGGACTGGCGTGTGTCCACAGGAGGTTTGCTCTATCAATATATATATTGGTATATTCTAGACAGTAGTTTGCCAAGGGAGGGGTGATAGAGAGTGTTTTCTATATTGATCATGGACATTGTTGGGGCAAGTGTGTGGGAACCATGCCTGAAAGGCATGTTTGAGTTGGAAGAACCTATAGAGTTGCATTTGTGGTTGGCTCTTGTAGTTCATTGAATGTGCAAAACTGCTCATTTGAAACGAGACCAGACAGCCTTTTTAGGCCTAGGCTAGTCCAGTACCCAAAGTCAGGCCAGTCGTGCAGGTGAGGGAGTAGAGATTTGTCCTACAGGGGAAGGTTGAGCGAAGTGTGGTGTAGTTTTAGCATCATTGACCATGCTTTGTGTGGGGTGGCGAGTGCTTGGCAGAGTTGCCATGTTGGAAGAAAGCTTGTAGGTGTAGGTACCGAGGCCCACAATCAAGTGGAGGATGGGGGCTTGGAGGATCATGTTGGGATTGCAGGGGTTGGGAGAGAAGCACCATTGCAAGTAGTAGATCTGGAGATAAAAGTGTGGGAATGCCAGTCCCATTTTAATAATAGGGGCCTTCAGTCTTTCCCAGGAGACATGTGGGGTCTTCTTTGCCCAAATAAATTGAAGTATAATTTTAAGTTTCCTAAAAGAAGAACGGGGAATTACGAATGGAGTGTTATGGAAAATGTAAAGTTTAGGTAAGTAGATCATTTTGATGATATTTACATATCGTAGGTGAGAGATTAGCCCAGTGTTTAAGGGTACCAGAAAGAGTCAATGATTGGGTCTAGATTGTGTTATAAACGAGTGTGGGTCTGTGTGTATATGGAACCCAGGTATTTGAATGAGTTGGCCCACTTTAGGCTAGAGTCCTGCAGTGGTTCACAGGTTACCCGCAAAAACCTCTGGTATCCTGAGGGTAGAAGTTCCGGGTATGGGTATAGATGTGGGTCGGCGGTGCTGCAGGTTTGCGGGTCGCGGGTCTTCTGAATAGTTATTTTTTCAAATTTTGCTGGCAACGCCTACTTCCGATGATGTCACTTTCAGTTACAATGACAGCACTTCCTGACCCCGGTCGCGGGTCCAGGTTGTGGTTAAGGTACTTGCGGGTCAGGGTCAGGTAGCGGGTCCAGGCGGGTAAGAATGCGGGTCCAGGTTGTGGATTGTAGTTTGCGGATTGCAGGTAGTGGGTACGGGTTGCAAAAAATTAAGCCATGCATGACTCTACTTTAGGCATAGGACTCAAAGCACTTTTGCCATTTTGTATTCAGTGCCTCTATAATCACATGAAGTACAAACTGCTTTCTGCTACAACAAAACTGTAATAAAGTAGAGATGTTAAAGGGGCTTCAATATTTATGTACTGCAATCTCCTGCATAGAGAGTTACAAGATGATGGGCTATAAAGGGAAGAAGAGATAATTCTAAGCTGGCCTGACGCTATAAATGTGACAGTGTATGAACTTAGTTGAAGTGGCAGTAAAGGAGAGGTAGCTTTACTGGAGCTGTCTTCTGACATTAAAGGAAATAAACGCCTATGGTTCAAAGTAAGAGGTAATCCCTGTGGTAAAAAATAAATAAATACATAATACATCCATTAATAACAAGTTAAATAGACAGAAATTGTAACACAATCATTTAATTCAGTAGTTGTTGTGGTATTGCCTCTTGTGTAACAATGTAAGTAGTTCTTATTAATGGGCTACAGATTCTCTGGATAAAGAAATTCAAGAAGAAAAATGAATGAAGAGGAACAGACTACAAGAGCCACTGCGACTGGAAAATATAAGTTGAAGCTTCCACTATCTATAACAAGTTAAAAAAAAAATATTAACAACAATATAGAGGATAAAGAAAATAGCATTTGCCTATATATATATATATATATACGACATATATAAGTACATTTTGCCCTAAAACCGTTAACCCTTCGATTAAACTGTTTAAACAAGCCATGGAGAATGGTGTTTCTGAACTTAACACTTCCTCACCCAGAAAATTCAGAAATGTAACTTTTGCTGAAAGATTGTCTATATAAACACCAACAGATGATACCAATATTGTAATACGCCACTCCGATAAAGGCGGAGGCATTGTAATAATGAATTATGATGACTATAAAGGAGTAGTGATGGACGAATTTATTCACCAGGGGAAAATTCGCGGCAAATTCCTGTGATTCGCGAAACACCGCAAATTTTTTCGCCAATTCGCGAATTTCCAGCGAAGCGAAACTGGGTAGATTCGTCCATCACTATAAAGGAGAGATTTTGTCACAGTTACATGATACTAATATTTATGAAAAGTTAACCTTTGATCCTGTTATAGGTTTCAAAAAGCATATTGACGGTATCATCAGTCAAAGGTATCACCTTTGAGCACAACTGGATCTCTGAAGGTGAGAAACTATATTTAACTCAGAAGCATCCCAAGTGCCCTATCCTATATACCCTTCCAAAGGTACATAAGGGTCTAGATCCAGCACCGGGGGGACCCATAGTATCGGCTAGAGATAGCTTGTTACATTCTGTTGGTATATATATAGATAAGTTATTACAACCAGTAGTGCAGGATACTGACTTTTATTTAAGGGATACACCACATTTTTTGAGCTGTATTAAGAGTTTAAAACTACCTACAGATCGAGCCATTTGTTTGGCCACAATTGATGTAAGGAGCCTCTATACAAGTATCCCTCATAGGGAGGGTATAGCAGCGGTGGGCAAGTCTTTGGAACAGAGTAGTAGATATATGGGTCTTCCAATACCTTTTGTATTAACATTACTTGAAGCATGTCTGAAATTTAATTACTTCTGATTTCAGAGGAACTTTTATTTGCAGAAAACCGGTACGGCGATGGGTGCATCGATGGTGCCGTCGTATGCTAATTTATACATGCATCAGTATGAGATGAATAATGTTTTTCATAGGTTTGGAGGACACCTAATATGCTACAAAAGATTTATCGATGATTTGTTCATGATGATGTG
This sequence comes from Xenopus borealis, assembly GCA_024363595.1. Classification (NCBI taxonomy): domain Eukaryota; kingdom Metazoa; phylum Chordata; class Amphibia; order Anura; family Pipidae; genus Xenopus; species Xenopus borealis. The sequence continues at coordinate 66,179,103 of CM044431.1, forward strand.
TACATCTTCCTTAACGATGGTAGACCACTTAAACACTTTATCAACATCTATTAAATTCACGGCTGTATGTGATGAGACACGAGTACAGTTCTTGGATGTTGAGGTGTGGCGTGAGAATGACGGATTACAGTTTTCTCTGTTCCGTTAATTGATGGACCGAAACACACTACTCCATATGTCTAGTTGCCATCCATTGAACCTTAAAAAATCTCTGCCAATCTCACAATTTCGTCGTGTCTTTAGGAATAATTCAAATCCTGAGAGACGTGAGGAGCAACTTAGGGACATGTGGGACAGATTCAGCAATAGGGGATACGATGGTTCAACTCTTACTAAAGCTTTATCTACTGCCGGGAGTAGAGTGATATCACCCAGGGATACCTCTGCCCAGAATCATATGACTTTTTTCAGTAGATACAATACCTCATCCAATCAAATAAGACAATTTATTCAGAATAATTGGCCGATTATTAGAGCTGATAAAGATTTGGCTAAACTTTGCCCTAACCCTCCTATGATGTCACACACCAGGGAACAGAATCTGCGGGATTTATTGGTCCTTACTGACCCGGAGAGGTGTTATCAGAAACAACAGTCAGTTTGTCTTAAATCTGATAAACCGGGATGTTTCAGATGTACCAGCTGTATTTCCTGCAGACATATGTCCCCCGGTGTGTTTTTTCATCATCCTCACACTGGACAAAACATTAGGATTAAACATCGTATTACGTGTACTACCACACATGTGGTGTACATGATTACTTGCCCCTGCGGTTTAGCCTATATTGGCAAAACAGATTTGACTTTACGGATACGGATGGATGGACACAGGTCGGCGATTAGTACAGCTTTTAGAGACAATAAGACAGTTAAGCCAGTTGCCAAACATTTTTTAGAGATGGGCCATCGATTACCCACATTTAAATACATTGGTATTGAAAATGTACCCGAGTCTAGGAGGGGGGGGGACAGATCCCAATTGTTGCTACAACGTGAAACATATTGGATCAGAAAACTTGACACAATGTCTCCTAAAGGTCTTAATGAACAATGTTTCTTTAACTGTTTTGTGAACCAGAGATAGCATGTGCTAGACTTGCAGTTCACTATCTGTTTATTTTTCTTGTTTTTGGACTTCACTCTTATGTTTATTACATTGATATAAGTATCGATTTCTATATTTATTAGATTATTTACAGCCATTGATTTTGTATAACGGGATGCTGTAATTTGCACATGCGGTTGCTATGCAATGTTCTTGGATTACGATTCGGGGGAGGTGAGAAGTGAGGGGCGTGTGTTGAGTGATGTGTTGGAGGTTCACACCCAGGAAATGTTTTTAAGTGTGAAATGTCCAGTTTGATTTTAATCTTGATAAAGGCTCTAGAGATGAGCCGAAATGTTGATTCTGACATGGAATAAACATTTTTTGATACTTTGCAAAGTCCCAGGAGTGCGCTTTCTAATTTGCATTTATTAGACATTTTCCCATGTGAGCAGCACCCGGGTAATTATCTGTTTTTACTGACAGTGTGCGGAATTACTTTGTTCTATATATATATATATATATATATATATATATATAAACAACACACTGGTAGCAGCACTCTCAAGAAAATGGTTGAAGTTGTGGTGCACGGCCTGGTGGGGATTGCCGAACTTCCCCTGTAGTATTCAAAAAACACACTGAGGCAGCACTCAGGCATGCCCCTGAGGAAGTAGCATACTATGAAACGCGTTGGGCCTTGTTTTATAAATAATAAATCTTTGATTATTAATCCGACATTGTTGTTGGAGACATTGTTTTTCTTAAGTCATCCTGGAAAATAAATCGGACCGCCAGAGTAAGATTCAATCTAGGAGCTTCAGGACACCGATCGGGAACCGTTTACTCTGCCCAGTCCCTGCCGCACTCATCTACACCAAGGAGGAAGCTAACACACACAGACGTGGAGCGAGAGACAGCCGGGAGAGAGCGACCTAGGCAGATTGTGCTTTGTAGCGCACAAGACATACTTAAGTCTGGTAAGTAAAACCCTATATTGCAGGGTATGTTACTCAAGTTCTGACTATACTACCCTATGTGAAGTTTTCCATAACAGATGACCCCGTGCGCTGAATAATACCAGATACCAATCAATTAAGGAGGATACAGATGCGCTTTTGCTAAAGGGAATCATTTGTGAGTAATTTGATATATATTACATCTACTCAAGTGGTGAACATACTACACCATAGGGTGTTTTTTCTTATTTTTTCAGGATACTTTTCGTACACCTAGCGCACCATTTTTCTACTATTGGATGGACGTAATAAAGTTGGTGAACACGTGGGTTCACATTTTACACGGTGCTGCTCGTTCATCAAAGCTGCGCAGTGTTCAATAATTACTGAATTTCTGCTTTTAACGGGATTCTGTCATGAGAAAACATCTTACAAAATGCATTCCTTTATAGTGCTCATTCTTTTTTTTTTATATTTACTTTTGAAATCTGATGTGGAGCTAGACATGCTGTTGGTTTCCAATATGCTATTGGTTTCCAAGGTGCCCTCAGCCATGGGACTTGTATTAACCTTAAGTCACACTTATATCACCTCCATCTCTTCCCCCTCAGCAGCCCATCAGCAGAACAATAGGAAGGTAACCAAGTAATGGCTCCCTGACACCTGCATTGCTAACAATGTTCTACCACCTAGTGGTAGATATGAGAACAGCACACAGTAGAGAAAATCCAAGTCTGGCATACCCAAAGCACGACTCCTCTATTTGCATTGAGTAGGAGAAACAATAGCCTATCATAAAGTAGTTCCATTGTAAAGTGCTGGCTCTTTCTGAAAGCACATGGTCAGGCAAAATGACGTGAGATGGCTGTCTACACACTAATTTTACAATTACAAAAATTAATTTATTGATTGAAGAATAAGTTTAAATGGTAGACTGAATAACTTTCAATGTCACGGTGTAATTTAGTAATAAAAACTATACCATAAAAATCATGACTTTTGAATACATACCTTCATGTTTTTAACCACTTATGTGGGATGCTCTGTATGCTGAAAGCATTAGGAACAATTGTCTACATAACAGATTTGTAACGTGAAGTCCAGAAAATTCCTTAATAGGAGCCAATTTCAGAGCAGCTAGCAGAGAAACCCGGCACAGTTTAAGCTGGACAAGTTATCTGGCTTTCATGCATAATTCTCATTATGTCTATTCTCAGGAGAAATTTTCAAGTGAATTTAAATATGTTAGATTGTGTTGTGATGAACATATTGCATGTTAATGAATTCTTGCTTTATACTTTCTATAGATGTGCTTCAAGATTACCATAGAGAGTTCTACCATACAAGTGTGCATAATATTTAAAAAAAAAAAAAGATATGACAAAGTCCTGTTTTAAACCCACAATTTTATATGTCTGAATGATTTTTTTTTATAATAAAAGCAATATCTTGTACATGATGGTAGCTAAGTAATAATACAATTTAGTAGACTTATGACATGGTGCATACCTCCCAAAATTTTGGAAACAGAAAGAGTGACAAAGAGCTTTACTAAGCATAGAGAGGTGAACATTTTTTCACCACAACTGTTTTTGTGGCCACACCCCAATTACCATGTCCATTTTACAAAATGGGGCAGGTTATGATAGTTTGAATACACTTCTGTGATTTTTACAATTAATGCTAATTTTACAATTTTGCTAATAAAGGTGAATTGCACTTTAAGCTGCAAGTCACAGTTTTCTCAAGAGACCTCCTAATCTAAAACTGTATCCATCTATTTTGGGCTCTCTTCTATTAATTTAGAAACTTTGCATCGTTTTATGGCTGCTCGGTGAAGGAGATCAAAGAGAATGTCGGGACATTTCAGTAACAATCTGGGACTGTGGGTTGAGCTGCCAAAATTGGGACTGTCCTGGGAAGAACAAGACAGTTGGGAGGTGTGAATGGGGCTCCACATTACAGAAAGATCCCATCTTGAAAAACCCTGGGCTATAAGCATTCTGAATAACAGCACAATACATCAAGATGTACATTGTTTCCCAGTGATCTCCATGGTGAATGTTCCATTCCAATATCACTAGACTAAATTGAGTTACACAGATGTGTTGAATGATACTATCAGTGGAAATATAGACATTATGGGGCAAATTCACTAAAGAGTACAACTTTGCCAGCGTCTGCTTCGCTCACATTGCAACACTTCACCAGGCATAGATTTGCCAGGGCAACACTAATTCACTAAAATGCGTTGAACCCATGGCACCGAACGCTGGCGAAGTTGCAGTATTGTTACTTCATCAAGCAAAGCGAAGTTGTGCTAGTGTTGGCTAATTTGCATATGGCGTGAACTGAAATTTCAATGCACGTAAATGTTGAGTAAATACATTACATTACACAAGCCCAGGGAACCTTAATAAAATTATATAGTGTTGTTATAATGAGCCCAGTGTCTAGTGTATGTGCAATATGTTAGGATATGTAGGGTGAACCTGGGTACCCTAAAAAAATTACGGTCTTTTGCAGGCCATCACCCTGAAAAAAGTAAAAGACGTCAGCGTTATTTGGTACTTTGAAAAATTTCCATCCAAAAATTTAGGAAATCCTTTGCCTGGTCTGAGCTGGAGAAGGCAAATATAGCGGAGCAGCTAATATTCAGTAAAATCCACATCTTAGTGAATTTGCGTAGTAACGTCCTTTCGCCAGAGCGAAAATTCGTCTACGCAACGCTAGCGTAAATCTCATTCGCTAACAAAGGGGTGCCTGCGCTCGTTAATAAATCAGTGAATGATGTCATGCTGGCAAATTTTTGCTAGTGTTAGTCATTTGAATATGCCCCTATGTTTCAGGACAGAACTACTGCAAGTTCTGTCCACCATGTTTTTTCCTAAAATACAGTTTTCTCAGACTCTCAATTCCACCCACTGAAAACTTGTACACAGCTTCAGACTGAGGCACCTTGGGTCCACCAGAGGACCTGACGTTTATATCCCCCAAACAAATATTTGCATAAGTGCCCAAGAACAAAATGGTGTTCCAGCCCAATGCTGGCCTTGAAGATAAGTACAACAGGCGTTGGCAGTTCTCATCTTAGTTAAACAACTTTGGTGAATAAGTAAAACAGAGGTCGCAATAATGGTTTGTATAAAATCCAGAAGTTTAGGGAATTATTTCTTCAGTGTGCAGCTCATGCTTTTCTCCTCCAGCCTGCACCCCATCCACACTTTCACAGCAATTCTGGTAGACAGAGTTGTGATTGGCCCAAGTGGCAGAAGGATCTGAATCTGAATCCCTTGCTTGTTGGAGTGATGTTTGCTCTGGTTGTTGTGCTGGGGTGATGAGGTTGTGCAAATTGCATGGCAGGCTTCCATATGGGATACGAATACAGCACCAACATAAACTGGTAGAGTCTTAAAAGCTTAGGGCATACCAGAACTGGGACCAATTATATTCTATTGCTATTCTACCAGCAACAAAAAGGCATGACAAAAGCATGACATATGCATGTGTACAACACCCTCAGCTGGGCACGATTTTTGAGAACATAAATGCTTAATAGGTCCAATGTGGAAGCAAAGTTCTGTAATTTGTGTTTAGTCTATGGCAAGTACAATGTACAAGGCTCCATTTATTGGTGGACAACATACCTTGTTTAATGTCTCTTTTACATTAAAGTACAAGGAAAGGCAAAAAAATAAAATCCCATTTTTACTTTTTTTAATGAAAAAGAAATCTATCTCCAATATACTTTAATTAAAAAATGTCTACCGTTTTTTATAAGAAGCCTGACTGTATGCAGTGAAATTCTCCCTTAATTTACTGCAGTGGATAGGAATTGTCAGACGGTCCCTAACTGTTCTACAGGGAAACAATCATACTTATGAACAGCAGGGGGGAGCCCCCGCCTTACTTCCCAGCCATCCCCTTTAAAGGGCACCAATCACAGCCAAAATCAAACACATATTAACAACCTGACCAGTACAACCTAAACATGTTTAATCAAACTACAAATACAGAAGTATCAAGAGAAGTGCACACAGCAACTTCCACAAGGTGGCAGCACTAACACAGAAGTTTGGCAGATTTCAAAATAGCTTAGAAGGTTTATTAGGCAAGCAAGAAATTTCAACTGAGCATGTGCGAGATTTCAGAGGTACAGTTGGCTGTGAAGATATAGGTAGGAGGAGTCAGTGAAATCCAAGATGCCTGTCTCAACTAGAACCGCAGTGGAGATAGGGGAGATTTTGCAGAAGGTACAGTGAGCTGATGATTTACATTATACAAACAATTATAACTGTTTTAAAAATCAGTTTTCTTGAACTTTCACATAGTGTATTTACTTAACAAATCATTTTAGTTATGATTGGTGCCCTTTAATTTTTCCAACTCCAGGTGCAGGGACAAAGATCATGGAGCCAGGTTTAAACAGATAAACTGGGATTCTATTTGGAGGATTATTTGTAACAATACAAAAAACTATAAAATCCACATTAGATTACATGACAACACAGGACCCAGTGCAGTCTGTATATTCGGATTATTAATCAGTCTTGCTGTATTGGCTTCTGGTAGATATAATTTGACTTGCGCTGTTTTGATAATTAATAACGATCCCTAAGCAGCCCAGACCACTCTGAGCATGTGCACAGTCTTGGTCTTGCAAAGATGTATAACAAAGTTACAAGATGACAGCACCCTGTACCCATCTTTGAAAGAATAAATCATTTGTATGATTAGGCTTGTGGTGCAGTTAAGTTCATGTTTATGTTTAGTATACAAAATACAGCACATCTAGCCTCCTTCGATTTTAGACGTTTCTTGTCCTTTAAAGGAGAAATAAGCTTTATCAGAAAGGTCCACCAAACTATAACAGTAAACCCTTAAAGTAGTGCTGCAGCTGCGATCCTAAAGCGTTTTACTCAGGTATTGTAAAACATTCTACATAATAAATATAGCATTCTAGCTTGCACTATTGCAGCTAATCTATTAGCAATAAAATAGCTTTCCTTCTCCATTAACAGGCTCAACAGGAATATTGATACTGGCTCAAGAATGCATCACATGGGTCATATTTACTAAAGGGCGAATTTTCGCCTTGGAAGGCTTCGGCATACTTCACGACTCTTTGTCAGACGTCAATTAGAATTGAATACGCTTATTCATCAAAATGCGAAGTTTAGCAGGTGAACGCTGGTGAATTTTCACTAGCAAAAATTTGTCAGAACAGACATTTATAAGCAAATTTTTGCTAGCATTACTTTCTTCCTAGTGAAATTGCGCTAACATTCTTACTCTTATGTCAATTTAAATATGGCGGGTTACATATATGTCTTTATTAGCGAGTGCTGGTAAAATTGCTTGAAGTGGCCACTTGTTATTAAAAATGCGCAAGGAAGTAAAATAAAGACAATATAGATTCTCTGTTGTCCTAGACATGAGCCCACCCTAAAACAAATGTGGCATGCGCATCAAATGGTCAGAAAAATGTAAGATATATATATATTTAACAGTTACCATTTTAAACATAATCCTACATTAAAATATGAAAAAACATCAGCGTTTTGTCTTTTTTTTAATGACTTTTCAGCATACGGGATATGATCTCACTGACATAATATTGTTGTGGATGTAGTTTCATCTTATCAATTTGTCAGGTATAAACAGAATCCTGCAAAAAGGGTAACATATTGGAAAGTTTGCACTTTGATCGTTCACCTGAGCGAAAATTAGCCCAGTGAAAGGGAGTGAAATTTGCAAGCGCTAAGTTCTTTTGCTAGTGAATTGTCCGCTACGCCTCTTAGTAAATTGCAGATTGACGTTTTGGCGAAATTCCGCTAGCGACGACCACTTCACCCTTTAGCAAATGTGCCCCGAAGTTGAGGTCGGTTTTTTAGCATTTTTCCTAAATTGCCGTAGTGCAGTTACCCACAGCAAACAATCAGAAATTCGTTATGATCAGACTACTACAAGTTGGTAATTGAAAGCGTAGATCTGATTGGTTGCTACTTTTAATTCTACTGTTGCACATCACACCCCTGTGCCGAGATGTTTAACAGTTCAACATACACAAACATTTTTTAGACTAGCATTTACACTTTTATTAGTTATTGTCGTGCATAAGTGCAGCGCCTGAAATTCTGAGCTGGATATAAAGCACCCCAACCTGTGGGTCTCAAATAGATACAGTCATGGGATCCATTATCCAGAAAAATCTTATCCAGAAAGCTCTAAATTAAGGAAAGGTCATCTCCCATACACTACATTTTATCCAAATAATTTTAATATACATTTTATATATAATTTTAATAATATATATAATAGTTTTATCCTTTTTCCCTGCAATAATTAAACAGTACCTTTCACCTGATCCCAGCTAAGATATCATTAATCTTATTGGAAGCAAAACCAGCCTATTGGGTGTATTTAATGTTTACATGATTTTCTAGTATCACAATAGGTTAATGTCCACGGAACAAACAATGGCTTCCCTCGAAATCTTTTCCAGCAATAATCAGGTTCTCCTCCACCTGTTTTATATTTATCCAAAAAGACACAGTCCAGTTGCTGGATTCCTCAAAGAGAAATATTAGGAGAGAAAAGTGACAGAACGAATTCCATATAGTGTAGTAATTATAAAAATAAATGTATAACAAACAATAAAAGGTGATTTTAACTCTTGTGTTACGTGAGTATTAATTACCACGCTTTTTGTCCGTTTTAGTGATAATGGACAATTACTGAACTCCTGTGAAATTAAGTACTTCTTATTTTCCCCAGAAAGTGTCCGGTGCCAAGTGATCCCAAGTAAAGGATTAGACCGGTAAGATAGGTAAGATCACGGAGACAAGATCACAGATCACAAAACCACTCGGTTCCTAGTGACTCCGATGGTATAATGCACTCAAGCGATCGCTCAAGGAAGAAGCCGACAAGGCGAAACGCGTAAGCGGGACACTCGGACAACCTACCATTTGCGTTCTTTTGTAAAGCAAAAAGCTGCAGGATCTCTGAGGGACGCCGAGGAGCCAAAGCGAAAATCAAAAGACGCATTTGAAAGACTTTTTTACGGGATACGAGGGGAATACGTTTGTGAGTGAATTTTTATTTATTTATTAAAAACAATCGGAGAAAGTCTGCACATGGTTGTCTTCCTTTTCTCTCCAATCTAAGCAAAAGAAGAGAACCGCGGGGAAACCAAAAGCGATATTTTACCTGCTTGTTTCAACTCACGTCTGGTGAGTGCATTATACCATCGGAGTCACTAGGAACCGAGTGGTTTTGTGATCTGTGATCTTGTCTCTGTGATCTTACCTATCTTACCGGTCTAATCCTTTACTTGGGATCACTTGGCACCGGACACTTTCTGGGGAAAATAAGAAGTACTTAATTTCACAGGAGTTCAGTAATTGTCCATTATCACTAAAACGGACAAAAAGCGTGGTAATTAATACTCACGTAACACAAGAGTTAAAATCACCTTTTATTGTTTGTTATACATTTATTTTTATAATTACTACACTATATGGAATTCGTTCTGTCACTTTTCTCTCCTAATATTTCTCTTTGAGGAATCCAGCAACTGGACTGTGTCTTTTTGGATAAATGATTTTCTAGTAGACTTAAAGGGAAAACGTTTTTTTTTTCCCGAAACGCATCAGTTAATAGTGAAAATTCATTTTTCAAAAGCCCAGACAGATTTTGTTTTATTCAATTTTGAAATCTGACATGGGGCTAGACATATTGTCAGTTTCCCAGCTGCCCCCAGTCATGTGACATGTGCTCTGATAACCTTCAGTCACTCTTTACTGCTGTACTGCAAGTTGGAGTGATATCACCCCTCCCCACCCAGCAGCCTAACAACAGAACAATGGGAAGGTAACCAGATAACAGCTCCCTAACACAAGCTGCCTGGAATCTCTAAGAACAACACTCAGTAGGAAAAGCCAAATCCCACTGAGACTGATTCAGTTACATTAAGTAGGAGAAATATCCTGCCAGAAAGTATTTCCATCCTAAAGTGCTGGCACAAGTCACATGACTGGGGGCAGCTGGGAAACTGACAATATGTCTAGCCCCATGAAAGATTTCAAAATTGAATTAAAAAAATCTGATTTTATTTTTTGAGAATTGGATTTTAGTGCAGAATTCTGCTGCAGAAGCACTATTAAAGGGGTGGTTCACCTTCAAGTTAACTTTTAGTATATTGTAGAAGGGACAATTCTAAGAAACTTTTCAATTGGTCTTCATTATTTATTTTTTAGAGTTTTTTAATGATTTGCAATTTTCTTCTGTTTCTTTCCAGCTTTCAAATGGGGGTCACTGACACCATCTAAAAACAAATGCTCTGTAAGGCTACAAATGTATTGTTATTGTTACTTTTTATTACTTATCATTCTATTCAGTCCATCTCCTATTCATATTCCAGTCTCTTATTCAAATCAATGCAGGGTTGCTAGGGTAATTTGTACCCTAGAAACCAAATTGCTGACACTGCAAACTAGAGAGCTGCTGAATAAAAAGCTAAATAACTATAAAACCACAAACAATAAAAAATGAAAACCAATTGCAAATTGTCTCAGAATATCACGCTCTACATCATACTAAAAGTTAACTCAAAGGTGAACAACCCCTTTAACTGAAAAAAAAAAAGTTTTCCCATGACAGTATCCCTTTAATGTATAAAGATCCAATTTAAGGAAAGATCCAGTACCCAGGCATTCTGGATAAGAGGTCCCATGCCTGTAACAGATCCCAGACTGCACTGGTAACATGGTTTTCTTCTTTTCTACCTGTTAAATATTCATTGATAGAGTTTTTGGATGATTGTTTAGGTGATTTTTCCATGAATGGAAGGCAGATTATATACAATGAGCTCTGTACTGTGCACGCCTGTATAAGGCAAGCTAATTAATAATAATAATTAGTAATTAGTAGGCTTGATGCCGGCTTACACAGTACATTGATGTCCCTCAGTAATTGACTTGACTGGGCTGTTAGAAAGCTCTTTGTGTTTGTCACGTAGATTCATTTGAAGCAGGGCACTGTGCCTGGGTAATATTAATCTTTCGACAATATGCTTGCATATGTATATTTAATACTGAATTGTGCACTTCAGCTTGAAATTAGACATTTTCAACGCATTCTAAATAACTTTACATAGCCCAGAAATGAAATTGCCGAGGCATGTAGAGATACAATGAGTTTTCCTCATGCTGGCGAATGTGGTAAATCTCTTGATGAATTGTTCACGCATTCTTAGTGAAGGAAAGACCACACCATTCTAAGCTCCAACAGATTCTTTTCAATCAGATCTGAGCAGATTAATTTATGATAATCAATTAGGGTAGTTTAATTTCACATTCTATGAATTGCAAGAATAGCTGTAGATCAGAAGGCACAAACAAGCTGAGGGATGTTATAAAGGGTCAAACAGTGCCATCTTGTGGAAGGTTTGTGCAACTTCATGTAGGTCCCAGGGATGAAGGCTAGAAATGGAAACAGAGCTAAAGATAAAGGCAGTCAATGATTGGAGGAAAAATGGGGTGAGAATGCCATCCTGCTAGGCAAAATAGCATTGCTTATGCCAACAGCACAGATATGCAGATTGCAATCAGAAGATATTCCTGAGATGAATATTCTGCCCCAGAATTCTCATATCATTTTCCATGAATAACAAGGGAATGACTCAGCTGAGCATTGAGGTACTTCTAATAATATCATTCCACATTATATCCATGAACAGGGATTTTTGTTGTGCTGTAACAACCTCTGCTATAACTGATTTCTATTACTAATTTAGCATGTCTTTTATTCATGGGTTACACAAAAAGGGCAAAGGATAAGTAAACCTATAAAATAAGTGAATGTAAAATTGATGAGGGGGCTATTCTAAGCACTTTTGTTATTTCCATGCATTACTTATTTTTCTTTAATTCAAAGATATTAAGGGATATGTGTACTGTTAAAGGACCAGTAACATCAAAAAATGAAATTGTTTTAAAGTAATAAAAATATAATGCAGTGTTGCCCTGCACTGGTAAAACTGCAGTGTTTGCTTCAGGAACACTATTATTGTTTATATAAATACGCTGCTGTGTTGCCATGGGGGCAGCCATTCAAAGGAGAAAAGGCTCAAGTTACACAGCAGATAAGCTCTGTAGAACATAATGTTATCTGTTATCCATTACTTATCCTGTGCCATATAGCTGTTTTTCAATTTCCACCATTGCTACACAGCAGCTTGTTTATATGAACTATAGTAGTGTTTCTGAAGCAAACACATCAGTTTTAACAGTGCAGGGCAACACTACATGATATTTTCTTTAATTTAAAACACTTTCATTTTTTGGTGTTACTGTGAATGAATTTTGTTCCAACAGCGCCACCTGCTGGTCAATTTGCAATCATTCTGATCACCAAGTAGCCAAGGGAGTTGCCAGGAGAAAGAAAGAGGCTGCTCTGATTCAGAAAAAATGAGAAACCTTTCTCAAACACAGAAGAACATCAGATCAGCCTCTTTCTTTCTCCTGACAACTTCCTTGACTACTTGGTGGTCAGACTGGTGAGAAATCGACCAACAGGTGGCGCTGTTGGAACAAAATTCATTCATATTAACAGTACACGTAAACCTTACAATCTTGGAATTAAAGAAAAATAAATAATAAATGTAAATTACCACAGTGCTTAGAATAGCACCCTCATCAAATTTTCACTCACTTATTTAAAAAGTTTACTTATCCTTTAACCAACCTGCAGCCCTCAAGCAAAGCAACTGCTGGTTGTGAACTCTAAACATCTTATATCCCCTGGCAGGCAAATTGTTAGTGCTGAGGGCTGCAGGTTGGCTTCACTGCAAATATATACTGTATATATTACAGATTTTATTTGTGCATATAAATAGAATAGTTTCACTTTTACCCTATAACATATAATGGAAAGAACAGGTATGGGACCTGTTATTCAGGATGCCCAAGACTCGGGGTTTACCAAATAATAGACCTTTCCATAATTTGTATCTTTATACCTTAAGTCTACTAGAAAATCATGTAAACATTAATGAAACCAATAAGCTGATTTTGCTTCTAATAATAATTAATTATACAGGTATATAGAAACCCATTATCCAGTAGCTCTGCATTACAGAAAGGCCATCTCCCTAGCCTCCATGTATGCAAATAATCAAAATTTTTCAAAATGAATTCCTTTTTCTCTGTAATATTATAACAGTGGCTACTTATCCCAACTCAGATATAATTAATCCTTATTGGAAGCAAAACCAGCCTATTGGGTTTATTTAACCTTTACATGATTTTCTAGTAGAGTTAAGATATGAAGATCCAAACTATGGAAGGATCCATTATCTAGAAAACCCCAGGTCCCGAGAATTCTGTATAAAAGGGACCCATACCTGTATTTTAATTTGGATCAAGTACAAAGTAATGTTTTAATATTAGAGAGAAAAAGAAAATCACTTTTAAAAATGTGTATTATTTGGAGTCTATGGGAGATGGCCTTTCCATAATTTGGAGCTTTCTGGATAATGGGTTTCTGGATAGTAGAGCCCATGCCTGTAGATTCTCCCCTGAAAATCTGAGCTGATAGGCAAGTCCTGATCCCACTGGCTACCCTCCATCACCCTCTAGCAGGAATTATTGGTTGGACTTTATTGACCAAGTTCTGGTTAATTTATTAATGTTTAATTTATATAATAAAGGATTATTGACTGTTACCAACTTCCAGTGATCATGAGAAATAAAAGATGGATAAAGGGCTTTAAATTGGTAATTTGTCTTTAAGTTAAATTTTAATATGTTATAGAATGGTTCGTTCTCAGCACCTTTTTCATTGGCCTTCATTTCTATTTTTTAAATTATGTCTTCTAAAGCTTTCCCTAGATGGGGGTCACTGACGCCATCTAAACGGCAAATGCTCCGTAAGGATACAGATGTATTGTCATTGCTACTTTTGATTACTGATCTTTTCTATTCAGGTCCTCTCCTATTCATATTCCAATCTCTTATTCAAATGAATGCATGGTTGCTTGGGTAAGTTGGACCCTAGCAACCAGAGTGCTATAATTGCAAACCGGATAAAAAGCTAAATAACTTTAAAACCAACTGCATATTGTCTCAGAAAATGACTTTCTATTAAAAGTGAATTTAAAGTTGAACAATCTCTGTTAACAGACAGTTGGCAATAATGAGCTCTCCTGAGTACATAACCACACAGCACTACCAGCAGACAATAGATAAATAAGGTAGTTTGGTAGTAAGGCAGTGTTAGTAATGTACTAGCCCGTTGTATTTTTTTATTATCTGCACAGTATATGTTGTTGTAGGCCTGAAGACAGGTCAGGTGACCTCTGCTCCAAACAAAAGGCACAGCTTTATGCTGCTTTATTTGCACTATATTGTTTTGTAGGCGTGAGAAACGTTTTCATGATAGAGTACAGTGTTTACTTCCAGATCTTTGTACAATTCAATATAGATTTATGTGATCTGCAGGGAAATGCTAAATGCTTTCAGGCTAGCAAAAACCCTACAATTCTTGCATTTTTCATTGTGTATGAAAATGGGGGGTGGGAATCAGTAAACTTTTCTAGAACAGGGATGTGCAGGTTTATGGCACTTTGCATGTCATGGGAGCTGTGAGATATAGTTCTGCAGATGTAGTTTGGGAACTCCTCTTAATTCTTTGGAGTTTTGTTTATCATTGGCTGAGCTTTCAAAGTAGTAACTTCCTTTTAATATATAACATGCCTTATGGAAACCGTAGCATTTCAGCAGTGACATAAAGTTTATTGGATTAACAGAAAATATGCAATGTGCATCATAACAAAATTAGACAGGTGCAGAGATATTACATAAATACTTAGTTGAGCCTCTAGATACTTCCTATAGCCTTTGATGAATGTCTGGATTCTGGATGGCGGTATCCACACAAAATCTTTAAATTTGATGGCCGCTGGGCATGTATAGCCAGCTTCAAATCATCCTATAGATTTTCCATGATATTCAAATCGGGGGACTGTGACGGTCAATACAGTATGCCTTTGTAGATTTCAAAGTATGTTTAGGGTCATTATCTTGTTGGAATATCCAACCCCTGTGTAACTTCAACATAGTGACTGGTGGTTGAACATTATCTTGAAGAATTTGTTGATATCAGGTTGAATTCATCTGACCCTCGACTTTAACAAGGACCCCAGTCCCTGAACTAGACACACAGCCCCACAGTATGATGGAACCTCCACCAAATTTGATAGTAGGTAGCAGGTGTTTTTCTTGGAATGCAATGTTCTTCTTCCACCATGCAACATGCTTTTTGTTATGACCAAATAACTCAACTTTTGTCTCATCTGTCCAAAATTACTGTGGCTTGTCTAAATTAGCTTTTGCACACAACAAGCAACTCTGTTTGTAACGTGAGTGCAGAAAGGGCTTCTTTCTCATCACTCTGCCGTACATATGTTCTTTGTGAAAATGATGCTGAATTGTAGAACGATCTAGAGATACACCATCTGCAGCAAGATGTTTTTGCAGGTCTTTGAAGGTGATCGTTGGGTTGTCTGTAATCATTCTCATAATCTCTCCTGTATTTTTCTTGGCCTGCCAGACCTGGGTTTTACAGCAACTGTGCCTGTGACCTTCCATTCCCTGATTACATTTCTTACCTTGTAGCCTTCCCCTAAACCATGATACTGAACAATCTTTGCTTTCAGATCTTTTGAGAGTTGCTTTGAGGATCCCATGCTGTCACTCTTCAGAGGAGAGTCAAAGAGAAGCACAACTTGCTATTGGCCACCTTTTCTCATGATTGTATGGACACACCTGCCTATCAAGTTCAAGGCTTAACGAGCTAATCCAACCAATTTGGTGTCACCAGTAGTCAGTATTGAGCAGTTACATGTACTGAAATTAGCAAAATTACAAGGGTACCCAAATTTTTGCCCAGCCAGTTTTTCACATTTGGTTTAATTTCATACAACTGAATACTGCTTCCCTAAATATCTTTGTTCCGAAAACAACCCAGTACTCAGATGTTCCACTGTTATCTTTTCTGTTGAAAGAGACTGTATTGGCTCCTTTAAATCTCCAGGTTAAGACAAGCTAGGACCATGGAGCACACTTGGAAAAGTACTACAGGTGGGACTGATTAAGGACAGGCTGGATGTGCTGAAGGAGTTCAGTAAGCTTGGAGAAGCTGAGAGAAAAGTGTGTTCTGAAACAAACACTCTATGACAATGGGACTCCAGAGAAAGACAAGTGATGGCAGAGAGGACTTTGTTTTGCTATTCGTTGAAAGCTCCAATTTGATGAGACTTTGATGTACTGTTTTCTCTTTAGCATGGAACGTGTGCTTTGTTTATTTTGTCTGCTGAGAAAATAAACCACAGACAGGAGCCTGCTACGTTTTCTTCTTTGTTAAGTAATCCCCCCCCTACTACTTAAAGGGATACAGTCATGGGAATAGATGTTTTTTTCAAAACACATCAGTCAATAACAGATTTTTTATATGTATATTTTTTTATCTGTTTTATTTGGTTTTCTCAACATATTAATCATGTTCTGTTGATTATACAACATATTTCTGTTCAGCTTCATAACTTTTACATGTAAATATTAATATAACATAATAACAACTGTATTAACTTTCAGCTCTTGTAAGAAATGACAGATAGTAGATGTGACCCTATGGAGAACTCTGTGGGTAGGAAGCTAATAACCTGTTAGTCAAATGACTCCTGGGGGTGTATGATCTGGATGTCGCTGTTCTTGTTGTAGACTGCTGAAATACTGGGATGACTGTGTCATACCAGGATGTATATCTGAATGTATGAACTGTGTTATGTCTAATTTGTTGTGATAAAGACTCTATATAAATTTTCCATTTCTTGAAAAATGTTGTTGTGTTTTTTTCCTTTCTGATTGTTGTTTCCAACCAATCCATATGAAATATATGGTGCAATTTTTGTTTTACTGTAGTTATGGTTGGCGGATCTTTATTTAGCCAATGTTGCAGTATTGTTTTCTAATCAGGTTTTTGTCTGTTTTTGTTAGTTGCGTAAAAGCTGTGTCATTGCTAAACATTGCCCACTCTAATTGTATATGGAGAGGTTTTCCGGTTATCTGAGCGCCATATTCTGCTTCATCTTTCCAGAAGTTTTGTAATAAAGGGCATGACCATAAGTTGTGTATTATATCTGCTTTTGGGGATTGGCATCTAAGGCAGGCATCAGAGGGCAGGTTTCCCATTTTATGTCTCCTGATCGGAGTTAGGTAGGAATTGTGGAGTATTTGGAGAGCCATTTCTTGGTATCTGCTTACTGGAAGTAGCTTCATGATGTTTATACGCTGTTTTAGAATTTCAGATGTTGCAGTATTTGGAATTTCGTTGATCCATGCAAAGCTCGGTTTTTGTTCAGATATTTTTTATATTTAATTTTGAAATCTGACATGGGGCTAGACATATTGTCAGTTTCCAAGCTGCCCCCAGTCTTATAAACTTCAGTCACTCTTTACTGCTATACTGCAAATTGCAGTGATATCACCCCTCCCCCTCCCAGCAGCAGTCTAACAACAGAACAATGGGAAGGTATGCAGATAACAGCTGCCTGGTAGATCTAAGAACAGCACTCAATAGTAAAAAGCCCGATCCCACTGCGACACATTCAGTTACATTGAGTAGGAGAAACAACAGCCTGCCAGAAAGCAGTTCCATCCTAAAGTGATGACTCTTTCTGAAACCACATGACCAGGCAAAATGATCTGATATGACTGCCCACACACCAATATTATAAACTAAAAAAATATACTTGCTGGTTCAGGAATGACATTTTACATGGTAGAGTGAATTATTTGCAGTGTAAACAGTGTAATTTAGAAATAAAAACTACATGACTGAATTTCTTAAAACTTAATTTAAACATTAAATAAACCCAATAGTTATATCTCAGTTTAGGTATTACAAAGCAAACATTGAAAGCCACCAAATTAATTCCTTTTCTGTGCATTAATCCACAACCTAGGAACAGACCACTCTAAAACACTCATGGGTATAACAAATCGAATGGAGGGCAAAGGGAACATTCAAGCAGTCACTGTGAAGAGGTATCACAAATTAATGTACATTATGCCAAAAATGTTTTCATATGTTTAAAAGAAATGCATTACATAAGTGCCAAGGTGGCAGATATTGATGTGATGTTACCATAAAATATTAATGCTAACAATAAATTGCTCCAACACCTTTTTGATAGTTATTCTTTATTTCCAGTAGCATTATTAATCATCTTTTTTGTTTTGCACGTACGTTATTTATGTGCATCTTGATAAACGACATGTATTCTCTTTTCTCTGACCAGTCAGCAAAAGCTGTTCAGTAAATGTCACAACTCTTATTTGCATGAGATAAATGGTCTGTTAGCTGTAAAGAATATATTTTTCATGTCTCTGGCAATAACTTAGTTGTCACCCTTGCATGACCAATATGGTTGTGTTTTAATCTTTGAATCAAATGTATTTTTGGTACAGTACAGGTAATTGGATACATTATGAAGAACAATTGGGACCTAGGCTTCTCCAAATAAGGGGTCCTTCTGTAATGTGAAGCACCATGCCGTTAGGTTACTAGAAACCTTTCAACATTAAAAACCCAGTAGGATTATTTTGAATATATTGTAATTATGTTTAAACAGGATACTAATGCAAATGGCATTGCTGTATTTTTGATGTTTCTAGATCATAGATAACTTTTAGGACATTGATATTCTGAGACATTTGCAGTTAGATTTTATATTTGTGGTTGTTTGAGTTACTTATCTTTTTATTCAGCAGCTCTCCAGTTTGTAATTTCAGCAATCCAGTTGCTAGGATCCAAATTACCCTTGCAACCATGCACTGATTTGAATAAGACGCTGTAATAGGAATAGGGGAGAGTCTGAATATAAAGATGAGTAATAAAAAATACCAGTACCAAATGTGTAGCCTTAAGGCGTTTGAAACCAAAAAGTCATTTTTGAGGAATTGCACTTGGGAGACTGTAGCTAGTGTAAATATGAGTTCAAGTGGCTTTACTGGTAGCACTCGGTGTGTGTCTTGTCACATGTATGTGGTGTTGGAGCAGCAGTTCCATTCAGTATTTACATGTGACAGATGTTGGTGGGTTTTCCTCTTGGAATATGAACTGCAGACTCTAAGTGGGGAACTTGCAGCACTGAGGCAACGGCAAATGAGGGGGAGGAAAGGAGGCTCACAAAGCAACCACTGGAAGGGGCTAGTGGAGTGAGCGGGGGGAAATGGGCAGTGGAGGCTAATGAGGGAGGTAGGTTTGTGACAGTCAAGAGGGGAAGTAGGGGACAGAAGGGTTGGGGGGCTGGTCCGCAGCTTGTCCAAAACAGCAAATTTGCCGTTTTGACAGAAGATGCTGGGGAGGAAAGCTCTGAACTGGCGTGTATGGAGCAGGATGACTCTCAGAGCACCCTGGGAGGCAGTGGCTCTAAAACAGGCGGTGGGGGGAGTGCAAGGAAGGAAAGACAGATTCTAGTTATAGGGGATTCTATTATTAGAAAGGTGAATTGGGTATTCTGACGTAAGGACCAGGGATTGGTGTAGGGAGGAGGGTTTTGGGTTTTTGGAGAACTGGGATGATTTCTCAGTCAGTTACAAGATCTTTGCTAGGGATGGGCTGCACTTCAATGATGATGGTGCAGCTGTTTTGGGAGAGAAGATAGCAAGATGGTTGGAGGAGATTTTAAACTAGACATGGGGTGGGGGAGGGTTCAGCAAATGATTCAGTGGAAGATTCAGTGGAAGATAGGAAGGGAAAATGGGGAGGAGGTTTGGTTGGGGGTACTGTTTAGGATAGGGAGGACCACATGGCATTTCTTTAATATGGTACCAGTATTAAATGTATGTTTGCAAATGCAAGGAGTCTGACTGGTAAAATTGGAGAGCTGTAGGTGCTGGAGGGAAAATATGATGTGAATGGTGTGGCCGAAACATGGCTGAATGAGTTGCGTGACAGGGCAGTTATTATCAGCGGCTATACAGAGGCAATAGAAAAGGAGGAGGGGTATGTCTGTTAGGTGGGATTTAAAAGCTTATATAAAGGAGGAGGTTATGTTAGAAAATGAGGGGGCAGAAGGCTTATGGGTGGAGTTCTTATCCATTTGTCCAGCAAATTAATTGTAGGGGTATGCTATAGACCCCCTAATGTAAGTGAGGAGGCTAAGCTCCTGATGCAAATAGAAAAGGCTGCTAGTTTGGGTAAAGTAATGATAATGGGTGATTTTAATTACCCAATTATTGACTGGAGCAACAGTACTGCCAGATCAGTTAATGGGACCAAGCTTATAAACATGTTGCAAGACAATTTTATGGCACAGGCTGTTGAGGAGCGTACCAGAAAAAATGCTATTCTGTATCTAGTGATCTCAAATTACACAGAACGTATAGCAAATGTTCAAAGTCATTGAACCTCTGGGTAACAATGACCATAATGCTATATCATTTAATGTCTGGTGCAAAAAAAATATATATACTGGGGCAACAAAAGCCATGAATTTCGGAAAAGCTGCTCTTCAGAGTATTGATTGGGGCATTATGTTTTCAGCTAAAAACACAGAACAGAAATGGTTGTCATTTGAAATGATATTAAATCATTACTGTTCTCAGTTTTTACATTTATAAATGTAGAAGCTCTAAGAATCATCCTTTGTGGCTTAATACAGAAGTAAAGAAGTTAATAGGAAGGAAGAGAAGGGCATTTAAAAACTACAATTCTTTTGGGACAGAAGCTGCATTTAATGAATATAAACAATATAATAAATGTTGTAAATCAGCAATCCGGAAGGGAAAGAAAGAAAATTAAGAGATATTGCAGCGGAGGTGAAAACTAACCCTAAAAAGTTTTTTAAATATATTAAATACAAAGATGCAGGTTGAGAGTGTTTCACCATTAAATAATGGTATCAGTATGGTTGTAACAGATACAGAAAATGTAGAAATGTGCAAAATCAGTTCTTTTCTTCAGTGTATACAATATAGGAGTCTGAGTTCCCAGACTCACTTCATAGCTGCACTGATGGCTCAGCTAAATCTAGTCAGTGGCTAAAAATTCATTTAAACAAGGCCCTAGGGCCTAATGGCATACACCCCCTGGTTCTAAGAGAGCTTGGTTCAGTTTTAGACCAGTTTTTAATTTTCTCACATCCGTTTTCATCTGGTATGGTGCCTATGAACTGGAGAAAAGCTGATGTCATTCCAATATTTAAAAAGGGATTACGATCTCAGCCTAGCAATTATAGGCCAGTTAGTTTGACATCTGTGGTGGGCAAATTATTTGAAGGCATGTTAAGGGATCACATTCAAAGGTTTGTCCTTGAGAATGTCATTATAAGCAACAATCAGCATGGCTTTATGAAGGATAGGTCATGTCAAACAAATGTGATTCTTTTTATGATGAGTTAAGTAAGATGTTGGACTGCGGGAGGGGGCAGTAGATGTGATCTTTTTGGATTTTGCCAAAGCATTTGATACTGTGCCCCAACAACTGCTTTTTAAACTAAGGTCTTAATGAAGTGGTTTCAACATGGATAAGACACTGGCTACAGGATAGGGTACAGAGGGTGGTTGTTAATGGTACATTCTTTACTTGGAGTAAGGTTCTTAGTGGGGTCCCTCATGGCTCGGTATTGGTCCACTTTTATTTAACTTGTTCATTAATGACTATGGGGAGGGTGTTGTAAGTAATGTATCAGTGTTTGCAGGTGACACAAAACTATTCAGCCCAATTATTTCCATCCAGGATGTGGCATCCTTGCAACAGGATCTTGACAAACTGGCAATTTGGGCAGCTAAGTGGTAAATGAGATTCACTGTTGATAAATGTAAAGTCATGCAGCTGGGATGTAAAAATATTCAAGCCACTTATACCCTTAATGGGACTGAACTAGGAAAATCCATTATGAAAATCCATTGGAGTCCTTGTAAATGATAAACTTGGCTGTAGCAAGCAATGCCAGTCAGCAGCATCAAGGGCAAATAAGGGGCATTAAAAGGGTATTAAAAGGGGCATAGAGTCACAGGAGGAGGGGGTCATTCTTCCACTTTAAAGAGCACTTGTAAGGCCCCATCTAGAATATGCCTGTCACAAATGGCACCCAAATCCAGAACCAATGCTAGGCTCCCTGGTCTCAGCTCTCACCAAGGAAACTACGAATAGAACCAAACAATGGGCAAAGACTAGGGTTGCCACCTGTCCGGTTTTGAACCGGACAGCCCGGTATTTTGAAGGGCTGCCCGGTTCAATGCTTCCTGCCCGGTTTTCCATATAAGGAAAACCGGGCGGGATTAGCTTGATTGACGCCGCGATCGCCCAATCGGCGATCGCGGCATCATAGCTCCGCCCCGTGACGTCACGGGACTGCCCACTGACGTCACGGGACCGCCCACTGACATCACGGGACCGCCCCGTGACGTCACGGGACCACCCCCCTGTCCGGCTTGAGCCACAGGGAAAGGTGGCAACCCTAGCAAAGACTCAAATACAAAAGTTCCCTTAAATACGTTTGAATTTGGTGCCATTGCTTGCTGACATCATCACGCCAGCATCAATGCACCTAGAAGAGGCATAAGTGCACACAGTACGTGCCCTAGGATACCGGCGCTACCAAGGAAGAGGTACAGTGTGGCGGGAGTCCCCATTACAAAAAACATTTCAGCACTGCCTGTTACTCAGACCATGAGTCATTGATAGCATGTGAGAGACCTTTGCCTCTTTCACATCACTTGCTGGCATTTAAAGAACAAAGTTACAAAGTAGATTATGGGAGAAATAAAACACATAACCATATCTGTGACTGGCCGTTACACTTCCTTTCAGATGCAATGGTGCTTCTGCAATTACTGGGCTTCAAGAAACACTCACAATTGAACAGGACTAGAGAAACAACTTCGATTTTTAAAAAAATATTTTTTTTATTTTTTATTTTTTTTAAATCCTATTCACACGAATTTAAAGAGTTCTGTTTTTTTTTTATAAATGTAATTTTTTTTTTTTAATTTTGAGTTTATGGGAGTTGATTTGAGTTTTTCGAAACTTCCATAAACTCGAAATTTGACCCTTGATACATATGCCTTTAAAATTTTAATATTATTTTACATTTTTAATTTCTAATCATTTTAGTATGATCTGGTCAGTTAGTCAGCTGATTGATGTGCCAAGTTTTGCAGCTGAAATGTATGGGGGATTCTAAAGACAGTGTGTCGACTGCTTATGTCTGTCCCTTGCAAATGTATATGGAGTTGTGCTGATAAAAGTTTCAGGTCTGAGCTACTCAGTGCAACCTGATAGGACTCTAAGTGATTTGCTAAAAATAGACTAGACTGCCATCTGCTCCACATACATGGAACACAGGCTAATTAATCTTGTTTGTGGGATCCAGAAAACACTAGTAGTAACTCTTGTTTTTTCAAATGTTACTGCCTATTCAATATTCAGTTGTGTTTATTCAGGGTAACTGATTAACGCAATCCACTTTGTAGCTACAAGGCTGAGGAAATATATTTTCCTTATCATTATGACTTCTTTTGCATGAAAGAACCTGAGCCACTTACATTCGAATAAGCAGTAACCCTCACCTCCGTCCTCTCAATGCTTGATTTCAGGATTAATAATCTATAGATATATGTGGCATCATATAGATATATGTGGCCACAGGTTAGTTTCCCTTTAAGTCTGCAATCTCCTGCAGGCCAAGCATTTCGACAATTTTCATCTGTTGGCATAAGAAGAAAAGAATATGTGACTTCTAAGTGAATGTTTTATCCACAGCATCATTATCAGTGAAACCACTATCAACAAGGAGCGAGCTGATTAAATTTTAACAGGGAAGCTGTTACCGAACTGGCATGAATAAATTTCCCAGTACATGAGGAAGCATGTGTGACATGCCTAATTATGCTATTGGAAGATTTACTTACTTTATTAAAACATGTTTTATGCATGCAGATGAAAGGGACTTTGCTGAGACTTTGTTTGTTCAAGATCAAAAAGAAAGAAAGTTGCCAGAACTGTTCCTTCCATAACAGAAACAGATGTTTTCACAAGGAGAGGAAAATAGACCAAATTGGTAGTGATCTGAATATACTGGAAGAGAGTTTGAGCTTCAACCTTTCCATACATTATAATAATCACAGAGATAATGGGGGAAATTCACTAAAGCGCGAATCGTCTAACGCTAGCGATAATTCGCCAGCACGTAACTTCACAAAATCACTAACACCGACTCTTGCAAATTTTCGATAGCTAAGTAGATAGACTTGCGCAACTTCGCACCCTTACTCCAGGCAAAGTTGCGCACTGACGAAGGATTGTAATTACGCAAATTCACTAAGATGACCATTTTAGTGAACGTTACCACTTATGGTCAGACCTGGCAAAGTTCAATACAATAGGTAGGAGTTTTAAATTTTTTTCTAAGTCCCAAAAAAACGCTGGCGTGTTTTACCTTTCTAGGGTGATAGTATGAAAAAGAGCAAAATTATTTTGGGGGGTTACCCTCCTTCCCCCCTACATTTCCTAACATATGGCAACTCAACTATACAGGGGGCACATATTTAGGGCAATAGGACAACTTTATTTAATTTATTAAAGGTTTCCTGGGCTTGTGTAGTGGAATGTAGTGGCTGTAACATATAATTCTATTAGACTTTGAAATTTGCACCGTATGCAAATTAGGCATCCATAGCGTAAATACGCTTTGCCTGGCGAAGTATCACTAGCGCAACTACGCTACCTTTCGCCGACCTTAGCGTAACTTCGCACTTTAGCGAATTTTGTGTAGCGCTTGTGAAAATTCGCCTGGCAAAGTGCGGCGAACGTTAGTGAAGGCAACACTAGCGAATTTTCGCCGCTTAGTGAATTTCTCCCAATATATCATAATGATGTGCTTATTTCATTAAAAAAAAATTCAACTTTTATAATATTGTGCAGTTTACTGATAGGCTTTGCAGGCTCATAAAGCAAGCAATGCTCCCAGGGCTCCACATGTAGATGTTTCATGTCTAATTTTAAGATTTCATGCACATCTGTGTTTTGCACATTTATACTGAATTTGCATAAAGACATGTAAATCCCATATGTTTTCTGTCCACTTCTGATTGATTTTCTTGGCAATTTTCTTCTCTAATTATGTGCTTGCATTCAGCTTTGTAGGTGTGTGTTTGCACCTTTACCATTTCCCTTGTTCCTTGAATGCATAAGAAAATATTTAAAGCAGTTACAAGAACAAAAACCTCAGAGTAAGGAGATAAATTACATAAGATATATATGGTACATGATTTTCATCTTGGTAGAGGAAAATGCCTGGATCAATTTGCCTGGATCAAAAAAGGTTTTCTGCAATGGACATTAAAGATAAAATTTCTCAGTAATACACAGCGGTGGGAACAATTTGAATCAGAGAGGAAAGGAGCTCCCTGACCAGATGGGAAAAAAGGGTAAAAACAAAAGCAGTTCAGCTAAATCCATCAAACTATATAGGTCAACAAAGCAAAATCTTCTCAAGATCTCAAGACCGATGTGGGATTATTTAACTGATATATAGTCGCAACTGTCACCTATATCCAGGGCAAGGTCTATTTTTTTATTGATCAAGGCACATGCTGAAGTTCACAGCAAGTTGAAATTCTTCTGTACATGAGCTCGCCTTCAAGGTTAGTGCTAAAGGCTTAGTGATAGCTTCTGCTTTTCTTTTGTATACATAGATATTTTTATTTATAAGGCAGTTGTGCTCATAAGTTTACATACCCTGGCAGAATTTATGATTTCTTAACCATTTTTCAGAGAATATGAATGATAACACAAAAACTTTTTCACTTTTTTTTTCCACCCATGGTTAGTGGTTGGCTGAAGCCATTTATTGTCAAACAACTGTATTTACTTTTTTTATTCATAATCACTACACAAACTACCCAAATGACCCAGATCAAAAATTTACATACCCCAGTTCTTAATACCGTGTATTACTCCCTTTAACATCAACAACAGCTTGAAGTCTTTTGTGGTAGTTGGGGATGAGGCTCTTTATCGTCTCGGATGTTAAAGCTTCCCATTCTTCCTGGCAAAAAGCCTCAAGTTCCCGTAAATTCTTAGGCTGTCTTGCATGAACTGCACATTTGAGGTCTCCACCGAGTGGCTCAATGATATTGAGGTCAGGAGACTGAGATGGACAATCCAGAACCTTCACTTTATTTTGCTGTCGACTTGGCCTTGTGTTTTGGATCATTGTCATGCTGGAATGTCCGAGTTCGTCCCATGTGCAGCTTCCGGGCTGATGAGTGCAAATTTTCCTCCAGTATTTTTGATAACTTACTGCATTAATTTTGCCATCAATTCTGACCAAATTTCATGCGCCTTTGTAGCTCACACATCCCCAAAACATCAGTGATTCACCAGCATGTTTCACAGTACGAATGGTGTACCTTTCATCATAGGCCTTGTTGACTTTAATTTTAGTCTCATCACTCCAAATTTGTGCCAGAAGGTTTGAGGCTCGTCTCTGTGCTGTTTGGCATATTGTGAGCGGGATACTTTGTGACATTTGCGTAGTAATGGCTTTCTTCTGACAACTCGACCATGCAGCCCATCTTGAAACAGCCACACCACATTTTTTCAGAGAGTCCTGTATTTCACCTGAAGTTATTTCTGGGTTTTTCCTTGCATCCCGAACAGTTTTTCTGGCTGAAAATTTTGTTTTATTTGGTTTGGTTTCAACAGAAGCCCTAATTTTCCTGTTCTTTATTAGAGTTTGAACTCTGCTGATTCTCAATTCCTTAGATATTTTCTTATATACATTTCCTGTGTTATAGAGATCAACTTCCTCATACTGGAAGCAACCCCTGGATGCCAAAGATTCAAGGCAGGAATAATAGCTGCTCTGCCACCCAGCCTACTTATACCAGCATGTTCTTATAATTTTCTGTGGTTACCTTTGCTTTTGTACAACTTTTCAGTGCAATTTTGTCCAGCATGTCATTAAGAAGTGAACATTATATGCTTAGGGGCTGATTTACTAAGGGTCAAAGTAAAATCGAGGGAATTTTCGAAGTAAAAAAATTCAAAATTCAAAGTAATTAGAAGTAAAAATAGTTTGATAATTCGACCATTCGATAATCGAAGTACTGTTGAAGTTCTATGTTAGCCTATGGGGACGATTTTTGTCGAAGTAAAATCGTTCAATCATATGCAAAAATCGTTTGAATCGATTGATCCGAACGATTAAATCAATAGAACGATTTTACTTCAAATTTTTCAAAAAATAAATTTTTTTTAAAAATAAGTATTTCACTTCCATGGTCGAATTTCAAAGCATTTTCCACTTCGAAATTCGAGGCTTAGTAAATCAGCCCCTTAGTATACATTTAAGTAGAACCAAATCTTTATCTTCCAACTGCTTATATTTTCAGATTGCAGTATATTTGTTTGCCACTTGTTCACACAAAAGAACCCACACCACACAAAGCCTGTCACTGATGTCCACAACAGACAGTTCACCAGAAAATCACGGTCACGGTAATGCCCTGGGGCAAATACAAAAGCTGAACCTGCCTCCCACCCAAACCCACTACAGCAACTGAAGCTGCAGGTCCCACAGGTATGATATATAAATAATCATCACTTTATTATCCTCCTAATGTACCTTAATAAACTCTTCTTTCTTCTGTCCTTTAATTTTGGATGTCTCCTAAGATCAAGACCTGTTTTTTTTTCTGTGGCCATCCTATCAAGTTCAAATATATATTAATATAATTATATATATGTGTGACATATAAAAACATGGAGGAGCACACCCTAAACTTGTATAGCAACTTGCCTGGGTCCAAGTAAAGTGACATCATACAGTACTCAATGGGAATACTTGTGAAAAAGATTTATTGAAAAAAAAAACACAAACTGCTAAACATGGGGAGGGTATTTAGCAGTTTGTGTTGGTCAAAGTCTGTTTTGTTATCCTTGAGAAAGAGCACAGCTAGTGTTCGAAACCTCAGATTTTTTCAATAAATCTTGATTTTTTCACAAGTATTCCCTATGAGTGCGGTACTATGCCATTATATATATATATATATATATATATATATACAAAATG
>CM044431.1:66208978-66231843 GCA_024363595.1 Xenopus borealis
GGAAAAGGATTATATATATATATATATATATATATAAAATGTAATTAGACAGTAATTATGAGTACAACAAAGAATATTTAAATCTTACAATCTTACATAACCTGTCTTCCACTGGATTGAGCAGACTAGGACATTTCAAATACCTTGTTCTGAAATCAGTGTAAGACTTTTAGGAAAAGTGAACTTTATTTCCAGACTGGGGTCATGGTGGATGTAAGATTTCAAACACTTAATGAAAGACTTTGCAAATACTCGCCCTTGTTCTTGATTTCTGCCATTCCCCTCCCACATTGCTCTCAGCAGGCTGAATGTTGTCTCTGCCAAGTTCTACATTCCAGCTTACTTTTATATGTGTCAGAGTATCCTGCCAGCTGAATCAGAAATGAGACATCATAAAAGGAGATGTTTAATCATGAAAGCTAGTCCCTCGGTCATTAAATATTTAACATTTTAGAGAGACTGTGTGTGTATAGACACAGCGTCTTCCAAAAGTATTCAGACTCTTTGACCAATTCACCTATTTTAATGAATAACAAATCCTACACTGAAATATTGTTCACTGGGAAATTTTTACTTTAAAACACTAAAACTCAGAATATTTCTAATGTGACATTGTTTTAAAAGCAGAAAAAAGGGAAAGAATAATAAACCACGCTGTTTACTTAGGCATTCAGTGATCATATTTAAAGGTATACTGTCCTGGATACTGTCCTGGAACAGTTAATATTGCTACTCCAGTACACTTCTGCACTGAAATCCATTTCTCAAAAGAGCAAAAAGATTTTTTAATATTCAGTTTTGAAATTTGACATGGAGTTAGACATTTTGTCATTTTCCCAGCTGCCCCTGGTCATGTGACTTGTGCCAGCACTTTACAAGGGAACTGCTGTTGGTTCTTCTCAATGTAACTGAAGTAGTAACAGTGGGACATGCTCTTCTTAGATCTACCAGGCAGCTGTTATCTTGTGTTAGGGAGCTGTTTTCTGGTTACCTTCCCATTGTTCTGTTGTTAGGCTGCTGGGGGGGGGGAGGGAGGAGTGATATCACTCCAATTTGCAGTACAGCAGTAAAGAGTGACTGAAGTTTTTCAGAGCACAAGTCACATGACTTGGGGCAGCTGGGAAATTGACAATATGTGAAGCCCCATGTCAGATTTCAAAATTGAATGTAAAACATCTGTTTGCTCTTTTGAGAAATTGATTTGGAGCAGCACTATTAACTGATGCATTTTGAAAAAAAAATTTTTTTCCCATGACAATTTCCCTTTAAAGCTTTGTCAAATTATTAACAAAGGGAATAACTTTTAGTTTCATTGGCACTTGCTTCATATTTTACCCAAACCCCTGTTTATTGGGTGCCTCTATCTCAAGTGGTAACGTTTATCTATTCAAATTGCCACCACTTCTCAATTTGTGTCAAATTCATTTTTACTGCGGCACATTTTTTGTATTGAATATGGTTTGCTAATTAATATGATTTAAATTACACCATAGGATTAATTTACAAATACCAGTGCAGTGTGCAAAGGGCTATTCCAACCATGTTTTTTAGTCATAATGCAGTGTCCCCCCCACAATTCCATCATAACTATAGTTACAAATTTTTGAGTCAGGACTTCTGATGTGTGATGACAAAATGATGTCCGCATGTGTGTTATACATGTTATAATGCAGGCTGCTCTGGGAACCACTCCAGGGTTTCCCAGTTTGGAATAGCAGGCCAGATGGACCCAGCGCAAGTACCTTTAATTAATGCCATCAATATGGGCAGTGGTTGCAGATTGTAAATGAGCCCTTATATATCCAAAAATCTCTGGACATATTGGGCCAGATTCAATTCAGTAAGACAAATGTTTCTCTATGGGAGAAAAATGTAACTGAGTTTGGTGGAAGGTTGAAATCCTTGATTTGAATTTCCTCCATGGGTCAAATTCACTAAAGAGCAAAGCAGCTAATGCTAGCACTAATTCGCCAGCGTGACGTCATTTCGGAACTTCGTCCCTGGAGTAACTTCGCTACCGAAGTAGACAAGTGAAGTTGCGCACTGATGAAGGGACATAACTACGCTAATTCACTAAGATGCCCATTTTACTGAACGTTACTCTTGTGCTAGACTTTAGGTCTGACCTGGCGAAGTTCAATACAATAGATAGGAGGTTGAAAAAAAAAGTTAAAATTTTTTTCTAAGTCCCAAAAAAACACTGGCGTCTTACTTTTAAGGGTGATAGGCTGAAAAAGATTGTACATTTTTTTAGGGTACCCTCCTTCCCCCCTATAATTCCTAACATATGGCAACTCAACTATACAGGGGGCACATGTAGGGCAATAGGACAACTTTATTTAATTTATTAAAGGTTTCCTGGGCTTGTGTAGTGGAATGTAGTGGCTGTAACATATACTTCTATTATACTTTTAACTTTGCGCCTTATGCAAATTAGGCATCGCTAGCGTAACTTTGCTTTGCCTGACGAAGCACAACTTCGCTACCGTTCGCCTCCTTGATCGCAACTTTACATTTTAGTAAATTTGCGTAGCACTGGCTAAACTACACCTGGCGATGTTTGGCGAAGCCAATACTAGCGCAACTTCGGATCTTAGTGAATCTGCCCTCATGAGTTTTAAAGTGATAAACCATGAGATAACTTTTTCTCACTGAAAAAGCAGCCCATTATCTGGACCCTCCACCTGAAATGAAATGTCATCAGTTGGAACACTTACAGCTGAATTTCAAACATTGCACAGAAGAAATGTCAACACAAGAATAACTATTCAGGCTGTGTGGGGTTTAAATGGGTGATAAGAGGCATACAAACATTACTACAGTCTGTGCAATGTTAAGCATCAGCAGTGATGGTTTTCACTGGATTTTGGGGCAATCGGAACACACAGGGCTGAAACTAGATGTAGACAGAAGAGGCACCTGATGGTGGGGGTGGCGCTAAGACTTTAAAGGACAAGGAAAGTTAAATTAAAGAAGTAGCTTGAAATATTGTACATTATGTTTTGGGCTTCTGTACCAACCTAAGGCAACCACAACTCTTTAGCAGATAATCTGTGTCTCCAAAGATGCCCCAGTAGCTCCTCATCTTCGTTTCTGCTGGTTCACTGCACATGCTCTGTGCTGCTGTCACTTACTGAGCTTAGGGACCCACTCACAATATACACTACACATAGAATAGAAATGTCACCATATAAGGCTTATTCATTTTTAGGGTTTAGTTCTCCATTAAGGCAGGTGCGCCTTCTACCTATAAATCTGTACCTTAGCTTTTCGTGAAGCGTCAGCAGAAAAAAACAAGCAGAGGTGCAAGAGTAGGAGAGCTATTGGGTGGGATGTGGGTGAGAGGCTGCCAAGTGGGAGGGCATGGTTGCTGAACAGAGGGCTGGGGCACCCTACACCAAGGGCTTTACTTGGGTGCCCATGCCTGTGGGCCCCGCTCTGGGAACATGTCCTTTAAAGTGATAAATGGCATATCACCATCAGTCTGATAAAAAAAGTCTGTGTTTGGCAGATGCCAAGAGAACACTACTTGCCTGGATGCTTAATGGAGACAGTGAAGTTTGCTAGAGGAGAAAAAATGTCTCTGGGGTAGTTTTTTCATAGTTTTGGCAATGAACTTAAAAACAATAACATTCTTGACATCATGCCTCCTTCCTTGTGTCAACAGTTTAATAAAGAATGTTTCCTGCTTTAGCACAATAATGCCCCATGTAGAAAGCAAAGTTTGTTCACAGTCCAGGAGATTGTAGCAAATGCTGCAGGGGCTGCTGTAAGATGCCATTGACCAGGGGTCCCCAAACTCAAACTCAAATGTAAACACTGTTGGGGAGTCACACAAACAAAAACAATTCCTTGGGGATGTCAAATAAGGACTATGGTAGGCTAATCGTGGCGTGTGGGCTGCTAGCCTGCAGGACGCTCTATTGAAGTAAACTTGTGTCTTTATGCCTCCAAAACTTGAAATTAAGCCATTAATTTCAAAATGGGCACTTACTATGAGGCCACTGGGAGCAACATGTTGCTCATAAGACACTGGTTGGGCATCACTGCCATTGACAGTAACATTTTTATGGGACCTATGAAGGATCTGAAATGCTAGGGCCTACTTGAATTTCATTACAAATCAGTGACCTCTGATACAAAGTGGATTTTCTAAGATGGAAGTGGAAGAATTTGACAGACCTGCACAGAGCCCTGACCTCAACCAAACTTAACATCTGGGATAAATCGGAACACAGCGAGGCCAGATCTCCACTTCCCATCAGTGCCAAACCTCAGTAATGGTCTTGTAGCTAAATGGATGCAATAATATTCCTGAATCTAGGAGAAAGCTTTTTTTTCCAAAAGAACAGAGGCTGATATAGCAGAACTAACGTCATATTAATACTTTGGGAACGAGATGTTGTACAAGTAGGCATCCAGATAGTTTTGGCTGTACAGACTGGAGGTGCCATTTTCACAGCTTAAAAACAAAACCCTTACTATATACACTTTATATATTGTATTTCATTGTTGTTTTTTTTCATTTTCATCCCCAAATTCTTCAGTTTTCAGAATGATATAATTAAATATCATGCAAAGATTAACAGTATCCTTTCACTTATTTTATATTTCAGGTGAAAAAACAAACAAACAAACAAACTGGATTTCACAGGTACAATTCCTCAGGCAAAGCTCATAGCTTGTGCAATGTGGAAAATCAATTGCAGAAAAAACTGTAATGTAATCATTTATTGTACACTGCAATTTAACTGTTCAAGTTTAATGTCCATTTAAATGAGCCTTTGGGAGATCATAAATAAGAAAAGCTCACTTTTAAACTATTTAATAACCTCAGCAATATTGTGCTGAATGCATGAATCACTGGCTGAAATTGCGGCTTAGCACTTATCCTGACATTAACTGGATCACAGAGTTTTTAATCTTTTTGCATTTAGAGAAAACTTGCCAAATACATTTACACAATTTATCACACAGTTAATTATACTGATAACATATACTTTACAAACTCAATAATTCACAGATTTTTTTCCCAATGCATTTGATGTGTAGCTGGCCAAACTACATATTTTTATGATTTTTCGACACAAAGCTGCCTCCTGCTAAATGAAATGGCTCTGTAATGAACCTGGATAGGATTTAAGCACCTGAGCACTACAAACACTGCAATCCCACATCTGTATGGTTATTTAGTTGGAGGAAAGGAGTGATGGAGTTGGGAAGGACTTTATTGAGGGACTATATTTTTTTTTTTTAGCAGGTACATGAATCAACTGCAAGTCTTTCGTTCTGACTTTGCCGTTAAATACTGTATTCAAGTTAAGCCGATGATCATATCAGAAGCATATCATAACAAAATGCAGAAAGACAAAAATTGAGGCTAATGGGAGAGCCAGTCAAGGTATTTATGATATATAAGACAGGAGGTCCTGTAGTAACAGTTACACACTTGGAAGAAACTTTGCAGCTTTTACTACATTAACCATTAACTATTTATCCAGAATGCTTGAGACCTGAGGTTTCCTGGTAAAGGTGTCTTTCCATAAATTGGATCTCTATACTTTAAGGGGGGCTATTTTTAAACCTTTAAGTTAACTTTGGTTAACTGGCTCAATCTAAGCAACTTTTCTATTGGTATTTATGTTATTTTTATAGTTTTTGAATTATTTGTCTTCTACTTCTGACTCTTCTAACCCGTTTATTAAAGCTTAAACCTTTAAGTTAACTTTTGGTATGTTATATAATGGCTCAATCTATGCAACTGTTCAGTTGGTCTTTATTTTTTATAGTTTTTTAATTATTTGCCTTCTTCTTCTGACTCTTTACAGTTTTCAAATGGGGGGGGGGGGTCACTGACCCGATCTAAAAAGCACATACTCTGTTAGTCTACAAATTGATGTTATTGCTACTTGTTATGGCTTATCTTTCTATTCAGGCCTCTCCTATTCATATTCCAGTCTCTTATTCATGCCAATGCATGATTACTATGGTAATTTGGACCCAAGCAACCCGAAATACTGCAAACTCGAGAGCTGCTGAATAAAAAGCTAAATACCTCAAAAAACACAAATAATAAAAAATGAAAACCAGTTACAAATTGTGTCAGAATATCCCTCTCCACATCATATTCAAAGTTAATTTAAAGGCGAACAACCCCTTTAAACCTCAAATTTTCTGGTTGCATTTTTTAAGGGAAAATGCAATTTTTTAGATGAAATTATACCCCAAAGCTGCTAAAACTCAAAATCCGAAAATACTCCATCTCAAATCTGTTGAGGTCATGTAGATGTCAATGGCAGATGCCCCTGAAGTTGTTTCTTGACGTTGTGATCTGTACAGAATAATCAGATAAAGACAAGTTTTTGTCCGATAATATGATAAAGTTGAGTTTTCACAGGGACAGTATGATAAAGTCGTGTTTTCGAAGGGTCTAGTTTTTGCAGGGACAATATGCTGAAATTGCGTTTTTGGAGCATCAATTGTATAATTCAAACTGACTCACAAATTTGTTGTGATTTTTTTTGCTCCAACTTTTTTGAGAACAATTAATAATGACATCAATTTGCGGGTGGGAGTTAGATTGATATGATTTCATTGAACAAAATTTAGATTAATTTGAGTAAATGACCCCCTTAGTCTACTAAAAAATAATGTAAACATTGAACAGACCCAATAGGATTGGTATGCCTCCAATAAGCATTAATTATATCTTAGCTGGGATCAAGTACATAGTACTGTTGCATTATTACAGATAATTTTTTTTTTTTTAATTTTAATTATTTGATCACAATGGAGTCTAATGCTGGCCATAGAAGCAGATAAAGCCTTATGAAACGAATGTATGCACATTATTTGTACTATATTGATTAGACGTTTAGTCGATCAGACAGGTTAGAAGATTTCTGTTGGCTAACGATAATATTTCTTTATGTATTTCCTATCTGACAATATCAATGGGTGTCACTACTATTTGTCGGACATAACTTCTGTAGGATTACTGTCTGTCAGTTAATGGCCAGAGCATTGTCTGATTTGTTATTTTAATTACTTTATTTAATCTCAATGGTTAATTATAGATTGTTACATTGAAATGAACTATCCTTTGTTATACAAAGAATAAAATCTGCACGTCTGTGGCCAGCTTAAAGGAGAACCAAACCTGTAAGGAAAAAAATATATGAGTAACAGTAGGTGGGTGTAAGACAAATATGAGTGCACTGACACTGCATCACTGGGACCTGCTGGGCCAACCCCAAGTGAACCATGGGTTTCACTCTGGCCTGTTCATCACACACCACCTGGGAGTTTGATCTGATGTAACTGTTTTTGGACAATACTGGGCTGTTGTAATCTACTGGTCACCTACTCAAAATCTACTGATAAATCACTACAGTAGGAGGAATTTTTATCAAATACTGGATTTTGAACGCACAGCTGGAATGGGAGATTATTTATGAAAAAAATACGAATGTCTAAAATATCATTGAATGGGAATGAGCATAAAATTTGTTTCATATTCAAATTGAATATCAACAAAACCTTGAAACAAATTTTCCTCAGAAAAACTAGACTGTCAGGAAGGCTATTAACATCTCAACATGGGTCAACGGACCTCTGCCATTGACTTGGAAATGAAATTGGCAGGTGGTGAATATTCAAATTAGAACTTTTTCCATGGTCGAAGTGTGCTACATCTCACACTCAAATTTACATTCAAGTTGGTGCTTTTAAGTTTGAATTTGTTTTACACTGGTGCGCATCACTGCATTTTCCACTCATTCGAGTTACTGCGGGTATTCTTGCATGCATGACGGCTCAGAGGGGGCTACCAGGGACCGCCAGGAGGGCCCTTCGTTGTGCAGCCCCAGCGGGCCCCGAAGACTCCAGTCCGACCCTGGATGGTACAGTTTTCTGGGTAAATTTGCAGTTTAGTCGGTGGCAAGAAATTTTACATATCTGCGCTAGAAATTCGGCATGTGTTTTTGCAGGAAAAAACTATTTATCTTCAATTTAGGCTAATCACTGCAATCATTATTCTATCAGTTGAAATGTGTCCAATGATACTTGTTTCTGGCAAACTGTCAGACTGATTATGCATTTATACGTTAATCTTTTTCGACTTTTTGACCTCTGTGAAGCAGTGATTGCATACTAGGCTTTACTCTTCCAGGTTAGATCTTGTTAGATCTTGTATACTATTTCCCATCTTGTATATTATTTAAGTAAGAAATGAAAAACAGAACTGAATTATTTGTAACTTTGGCTGAGGACACCAAAGCAAGGTATTGCTACAGACTGAGATTAGAAGCAAGGAATAGTAATAGGCAAATCTATATTCATTTTTAGATTCCAACATGCTTTCTGTTGATGATATTTTGTACATTGTTTTACTTATACTTTGTATTGCGTATTAGTATCAGGAATTTTACATTGCCTTGGCATGAAAAAAGTCACTTTTACTGGGGCTAATTAAAATCTAAATGGCACTGGTGCAGTTAGCAAACTGCAGTTTATTGTTGTCAGAATATATCAGAAAATGAAAGCAAACAACTGTATGGGTTATTATATGGGCTATAGGTTACTTGGTTGGTGCACCTACTGTATGTTAAGAAATCAGACCCACTGCACTTCTGTCAAACATATTCTGCGGATGTTGTCATCTGTATGGCAAGAATGGTATCTCTGAAAATATATCTGCTTACATTATATATAGAGCGTTGCAAGTCCTTTAGCATTTCCAGGCATGAACACCAAAATTATTTTC
Source organism: Xenopus borealis (assembly GCA_024363595.1). NCBI lineage: Eukaryota > Metazoa > Chordata > Amphibia > Anura > Pipidae > Xenopus > Xenopus borealis. The sequence continues at coordinate 66,217,743 of CM044431.1, forward strand.
CACTTTTCTAACAAATCACTTATTTGAGGGTGTCCTGGTTACTCCGAGAAAATGGATATTAATATTTTATCCAATGTATGTCTATATTTGTATTATTTAATAGCATCAGGGTGGAATATTTGCTATCAAGCATTGGGTCACTGCAGGCTTCTGTGTATGCAGCTCTCTGGGAAGTGGAATGATTATTTTTCCACACTCTGCAGTTGTTTAAAACACTTTTGAACATGGATGTTGGAAAATATTCATATGTGAACCTAAAGCCCTGCAGTTCACCCATTTAGCTGCAATTTATGGTATGACTCAAAGTACTACAGAAGAGCATAGTGTTGCTATACAGGTATGGGATCCTTCTATGGAGATCAGTTATCAAGAAAGCTCCAAATTACAGGAAGGCCATCACTCATAGAAACCATTCTAATAATAATAATTATTATTAGAATAATAATCAAATAATTCTAGTTTAAGGTCCAAATAACAGAAAGATCCCTTATCCCCAGGTACTAAGCATCCAGGTACCAAGCATTCTTTTTTTTACCTTTACCGGATGTGTTTACAGGCCTACATTGATGAATGGAACAAATTAATTCCTCGGGTACTGTACAGTTCATAGTTACCATTGCTAACATAGTTACTACTAGTACTAGTATTGTTCCTATTGCAACCATAGTTCTTACAATACAAACACAGTTTATTCAGCGCTTAAATTGTGAAATCTTCAACTGGTGTAAAGAATCTTGATTGCAGCCGCCCTTCACTGGTCCACTCTGCTGGACTCTCCAATACAACACAAATCGCTGTAGGGAAGTGCAAAAATGGATACTATGGTGCAGTACCCTTAAATTTGGATATTAAAGTGCCAAGTGCAACACACTGTGCTGGGTTAATTACTTAAAGCTTGTTTTAAAAAGTGCCATGTGCTATAGACCCTTCAGGTAAGTTAGACTAAGGATGGTAAATCAGCCCACCTCTGGTGAAATTGCCTACTCACCAGACTTTCAAAGTATGTACACATCAAGCAAACTGGTGCTGACTCCAAGGTGTCCTTGAGTATTCACACAATGTTTATTAAAAGAAGAAATATATGATAGTGCAGACATATTTATTTCAAATTAATGTGCCCCAGCAACTGGGTATACGCACAAGATAACAGCAAATTGAAAACATAGTACAATTAAACAATTAGTGGCAGCATTTGCACATTATATGGCCAATCATAAGTACATTTGTAAATAAGGCATGGGAACTGCTCTCCCTAATGTTACCAATTATATTTTAAACTCTATATTGAAAACATTTTACAATAAGGCAAGGGGTCCCCATGCCAACTGACCATGCCCTAAGTACCAAAAACACAAAAGTTAAAAAAGGTTAAAATTAAAAAAAAAGTTAAAAAGCTGCCAAGTCTAAAGGTAACATACACGGGCCAATAAAATCTGGCGACAGAGCCAGTCGACAGCTTATTGGCCCGTGTATGGGGCCCTCATGACGGGTTGCTCCAATCGATATCTGGCCAAAAGTTGGCTAGATATCGATCGGGCAGGATTAAAAATCCCATTAGATCGCAGTCACATCTGTTTATTGATGCGGTCCTACGATCCACCCACTTGCCTTTGTTATGATCCGATCGGATTGGCCCGATATCGCCCGCTTCATTGTGGAGAGAGATCCTTGCTCTCTTGCTTGACTTAAGGGGGGGGAACATGGGTCATAACTGTTGCTTTTGAATCTGAGCTGAATGCTGAAGATCAATTGCAAACTCACTGAACAGTTATGTCCCATGTGGCCCCCCTTCAAGTCCCTGACTAACTCAGAATTAGAGAGCTGAAAAGCAGGAAGTAGCATTCTGGCTATTATATTAAACATCCAGTCACTCCAGCCTTTATACATTACATTTTTGCCTAACTAGCTATTTTAGAAACATTTTTTATTTTGCACAGCCTATCTATTTACCCAGTTTTTATTTTCACACTGAACTGTTCCTTTAATACTGTTACCATAATTACTGTTGCTACCATAGTTACTATTGTTTCCATCGTTACAATTGTTTCTATTGTTCCTACTGTTTCCATATATGCCTTCACATTTAACATTGTTAGCATAGTTACAATTGCTGCCATATTAACTATTGTTTCCATAGTTACCATTACTATCATTGTTACTATTGTTTCTGTAGTTCCGATTATTTCCATAGTTACTATTGCTACCATAGTTACTATTTTTTCTATAGTTACCATTATTATTGATTCCATAGTTGCCATTCCTATCAGTTACTATAGCTACCATAGTTAATATTGTTTGCATTGTTATCATAGCTACCAGAGCGCACAGAGGGACCGAACTAGAGGTTTGGAGGCAGAGCAGGTGAGCTTTGTACCCTAGGCACTTGCCTACTCTGCCTACCCCTTGGCCCGGCCCTGGGCTTGAATGTAAAATTGCTAGCAGTATGGCACTCACAGGCGCTTTGTTTTCCGAAGTTGCCTCACAAGCAAACTTCAGGCGACTTCGGAAAAAGAAACTTCTCTTAGTGAGAGGACATACAAAACATATAACAGAGTTAACATTGCAAAACAAACAAAATTTGCAAGTTTAAAGGGAAACGCATCAGTTAATAGCGCTACTCCAGCAGATTTCTTTACTGAAATCCATTTCTCAAAAGAGCAATTCAATTTTGAAATCTGACATGGGGCTAGCCATTTTGTCAATTTCCCAGCTGCCCCTGGTCATGTGACTTGTGCCAACACTTTAGGAGGGAACTGCTTTCTGGCAGGTCGTTTTTCCTTCTCAATGTAACTGAATAGTATGCAGTGGGACATGGGTTTTACTATTAAGTGCTGTTCTTAGATCTACCAGGCAGCTGTTATCTTGTGTTAGGGAGCTGTTATCTGGTTACCTTCCCATTGTTCTGTTGTTAGGCTGCTGGGTGGTGGAAAGGGAGGGGTGATATCACTCCAACTTGCAGTACAGCAGTAAAGAGTGATTGAAGTTTATCAGAGCACAAGTCACATGACTTGGGGCAACTGGGAAATTGACAATATGTCTAGCCCCATGTCAGATTTCAAAATGAAATATAAAAAAATCTGTTTGCTCTTTTGAGAAATGGATTTCAATGCAGAATTCTTCTAGAACAGCATCATTAATTGATGCATTTTGAAAAAAAAAATATTTTCCTATGACAGGATCCCTTTAAAGGAAAAGTAAACCCTCTGAATGTTTTCCTTTACCTATGTTTTTCACAGTTCTTCCACTGGATCACCAAATAATAGTAAAATTATAGGTCAGCTCCACAGGCTATGGAAGAAAACAGGTTTTAAAATGTATTGCAACTACATAAATCACACTTCTGAGCTCAGATTGTGGATGTACATGGACTCACTGCTGCATCTGGAAGCGATGTCACACCTGACACGTTTCAATGAGTACAGCTTCTTCGGGGGTGGATTTCCTTTCCCTGCTAGTCTCCATAAGTGCAAATGTGCAAAAAAAGGATGTTTACACTGAAAAATTACATTTTCCTTTAAATCGTAGGATCACTTTCAATTGTTAAATACATAATAAATTACATAAATACCTTTTACAAAATATGACTATACCAATCCTAAAATCATTTCAAAAAGTCCTATTAAAAAAGCTTTCAGATTTATAGCAATGTTGAAACCAGGGGGGGGGTTCTGCATGCAATATATCCATTTACTTTCCCTTTGCAGTGTTTTTTTGTGTTAGGTTTTTTCCAAAAATTTCAATACCCCAAAATTTTAATCCCTGAGGGTGCTTTTTCTTAAGAAGAACTCTGAGGGACACACACAGATTTGTGTTGCAACACTCTGGTGACCACTAAATATTAACAATATTGTGCTAGTTTCTCTTTGTTTTTTTTCCATAGCCTGTGGAGCTGATCTATAATTTTACCTTGATTTAAAATTGTCCCAAAGTAGTTCTGTTTCATACCATGTGGTGTGTTGAAAAACTTTTATTGTTAAGTGTCTAGTTGTTTGAGGTAAAATGTTCATGTAGGTGAGCCAACATTCCCCATTTATATACATTAACAAAGAGAAGAAATCAAGGAAGAATAGTTGATAATATTTATATAGGGTTGATTAAGAGAATAACAAATGTGCAAATTTCAGGAAAAAATAGTTAGTAAAGTGGGCCTGTAACCGTTTGTCTGGCATTTTTTACCAATACTTTTGATAAACTGCCACATAGTGCCATATATTTAGCCCTCAATGCCTTTTGCCCACCTACTGTGAAATGCAAAGTGTTGCACCTTATGATTTGGCCCCTTCGTACTGAGCCTGCAAAACACATATGGTCCCTGTAGCTGATAGATGTTAGGCCGAAACTCAGTCAGATGTCTATAGGCCAGGTTTTAAAAAAACTACAAGACTTGCAGAATACCCCACTGCACATATTAATACATATAGTACACCATTTTATATGCAAAAATAAGAAAAATGCTTTAATATGCTTTAAACATATATGCATGGGCATCGGGATATTCTGTAAGTTGTATTTTGTCCCACTTTGGTGACCTAAGAAAGACCGCAAGTACCTTTGCATCCGGGATAATTAGGGTTGCCACCTGGCCGGTATTTTTGATGGTTGATCACAATGTTATTAATAGGAAAAAAAGATAAATATATAGGAAGGACTGTATTTTTTTCAAGAAAAGGTGGCAACCCTAGGGATAATATATGTATATTTCTAATTAGGGATGCACCGAATCCACTATTTTGGATTCTGCCGAACCCCACGAATCCGTTGTGAAGCATTCGGCAGAATACCTAATTTGCATGTTTAAATTGGTGAGGGGGAGGGTAAAAGAGAGAGAAAAAATTTATTTCCTTGTTTTGTAATGAAAAGTCATGATTTTAAGGATTTGGTTTGGCCAGGCACAATGATTCGGCCAAATCAGAATCCTGCTTTAAATGGCCGAATCCCGAATTTTGTGCATCCCTATTTCTGTCTCCTATTATGCTCCGATTGTTTCATGAGGAAACTTCGGAAAATGAAGGGCTCAGGGTGCCATCCATACTGGTGATTTACACACTCTTGCCAGCAGGAAGGCAGTTCAGGGTGCTTAGTCGCCTGAAGAGATCTGTTGTTGGGCAACTCCCCGAATCTTCGCAAGCCCATTACAACATATAAAGCTCTGCTTAAATATAACAGAATTTAGTTTATGCAGAACATCAGAAGACAGTTCCGTGCAAAACCTGCCAGTGCCAGAAGACTTATTAATTAAGCTTTTTGCGCCAAGAAGCTGTTGATGACTTTGCAGCCAGCAACAGGGATTTCTAATCTAGTCAAACAAAATGAAAACATACACGCAGCTATATACCGCCAACACTCTTGTCAATAAAGTTTTATTGAAAAAAATGCGGGAAAGCAGGCCCATTCAAAACCCTCACTTCCGGGTAAACTTTAGCACGTCATCGGACCAAGCGCGTCGTCGCTCTGTGTAAGCGTCACGCTGCTTGCGCGACTGTTGCCCTCTACTCCCCTTGCTCCGCCCCCTGCACACGGGGATCGTGTGATTGGCGCTGACTACTTTCCCACCTCGAGCTTGTCTGATCTTTACATTGCGCTGTGGGTACGGCGCGAGCCTTCCCTCGTGACCTACGAAGCCCTCCCTCGTGCGGGAGTTAGGTGGCTGGCGGTGACTCGGGTGCTGGCCGGCAGGTGATGTCGGAGAGCTGGGAGGCGGAGGAGCAGCTGGCTGGTACCTCGCCACCGGGCCGCGAAGGAGAGACGTCCGGGCTAGGATGGCTGTTTGTGGGGGAGTTGCTGCTAAACGCGGCTCTTGTGCTTGTTCTGCTATACGGGGCCTTCCGAATCTACCAGCGCTGGAAAGGGTCGGGGTCGGGAGGATCCGCTTCTTTGCCGCGTATGAAACGCAGAGACTTCTCCCTGCAACAGCTGCGAGAGTACGACGGCACGCACAACCCCAGAATCCTGCTGGCTGTCAATGGCAAAGTGTTTGATGTCACCCAGGGAAGCAAGTTCTATGGTCCGGGTGAGGTGAAGCTTCGCTGCAAACAAATAGGGCTTTGCCATTGATTCGGGGAGCTGTGTTCTACTTATTCATTTACACTCACCTCTGTGTGTTCTACTCGCTCCTGTACCCCTCTGTGTGTTCTACTCGCTCCTGTACCCTTCTGTGTGTTCTACTCGCTCCTGTACCCCTCTGTGTGTTCTACTCGCTCCTGTACCCCTCTGTGTGTTCTACTCGCTCCTGTACCCCTCTGTGTGTTCTACTCGCTCCTGTACCCCTCTGTGTGTTCTACTCGCTCCTGTACCCCTCTGTGTGTTCTACTCGCTCCTGTACCCCTCTGTGTGTTATACTCGCTCCTGTACTCCTCTGTGTGTTCTACTCGCTCCTGTACTCCTCTGTGTGTTCTACTCGCTCCTGTACCCCTCTGTGTGTTATACTCGCTCCTGTACCCCTCTGTGTGTTCGACTCGCTCCTGTACCCCTCTGCAAAAACAGCAGTTCTCATCGCTGACTATAAGTTTGCCTCCAGCCTCTTACTTGTAGTCCATAAGCTGCTTGTACCTATCTGTTTAATACTTTTAATATTATCCTTGTGGTTGCATAAGACTATTCACTTACCTCAGAACCAAAATAAAAACACTCATTGGCTATCCTTGCTAACCTTGGAAAGCTCTGTTGTTAAAAAAAAAATAACATATTGCCCATCTGTTAATGGGGTGGTTCATCTTTGAGTTAACTTATATGTCATAGAATGGCTAATTCTAAGCAATTTTTGAAATGGATTTCATATTTTCTTTTTGCTTATTTTTGAATTACATGTAAATTTGCCTTTTGTTTCTGATTCCACCTTTTAAATGGGGGTCACTGACCCTATCTGAAAACAAATGTTCTGTAAAGCTACACATTTATTGTTATTCACAAACACACACAGTAGTGCTGCACAATCCAGAGTTTTGTAGCGTCAAGTGCACATTTATTTTTATTGCTACTTTTTATTACCCCTCTTTCTATCCAGGAACTCTCCTATTCATATTCCAATTTCTAATCAAATCAGTTAATGGTTGCTAGGGGAATTTGGACCCCATCAACCAGATTGCTGAAATTGAAACCGGAGAGCTGCTGAATAATAAATAAATAATTTAAACACCACAAACAATAAAAATGGAAACCTCATGCTTTTGAAAATGAGTGCTCAGGTAAAGTAAGTGAGGCAAAATGAGTGCTCAGGTAAAGTGAATGAGGCAAAATGAGTGCTCGGGTAAAGTGAGTGACGCAAAATGAGTGCTTGAGTAAAGTGATTGAGGCAAAATGAGTTCTCGGGTAAAGTGAGTGAGGCAAAATGAGTGCTCGGGTAAAGTGAGTGACGCAAAATGAGTGCTTGAGTAAAGTGAATGAGGCACAAAATGAGTGCTTGAGTAAAGTGAATGAGGCAAAATGAGTTCTCGGGTAAAGTGAGTGAGGCAAAATGAGTGCTCGGGTAAAGTAAGTGAGGCAAAATGAGTGCTTGAGTAAAGTGAATGAGGCAAAATGAGTGCTCAGGTAAAGTGAGTGAGGCAAAATGAGTGCTTGAGTAAAGTGAGTGAGGCAAAATGAGTGCTCAGGTAAAGCAGACCTTTTGGAATTGTAGAAAGCAAGATTCTGTCATAATTTGCTGCTAGCTTTCATTTTTTTATTTTTTTGTGGTTATTCAGAAGCTCCAATTTCAACAATCTGGTTGCTAGGGTCCAAAGTACCCTAGAAGCATTGGACTGATTTGCATAAGAGACTGGAATAGGAATAGTAGGAGCTTGAAAAGAATTATGAAGAATAAAAAGAAATGTTAACAATAAATGTGTAGCTGTACAGAGCTTTTTTTTTTTTTTAGGGTCAATGACCCCCATTTGCAAAGTGTAAAGATCAAAAGAAGAAGGCAAATCATTTAAAAACTATTTAAAAAAGTTGCTTAGAACTGGCCATGCTGTAACATGGATGAACTACCCCTTTAAGCGCAGAATTTTGCAAGCACTGGCCTAAATACCTGACATGAGTCACTACTGTAATATTATATATAAACAGGCAAGACAAGGTAATCTATATATATTAGTGTATAATTCTACCTGAAAGTATATTACTAATGGGCCGTGAATTAAAGCAGATTAGAGGCAATTCACAGTTAAAAGAATGCTAGCATGAAATATGCAAGTGCAAGTTCTGAAGCAAACACACCTGTTTTACCAGTACAGGCTAACACTATATTATATTTTAATTACTTAAAATGCTGTTTTGGTGTTGCAGTTCCCTTAAATTAAACTTTAATATGATGTAAACAGTGATCTTCTGAGACCAACTGCAACTTGCATTCATTTTCCTTCTATTATTTTTTCTATTATTTAGCATTTTATTCAGCAAAATCTCTGGTTATGCGGTTGCTAGGTCCCAGCTTTCCATAGCAACTGGTAATCGTTTTATTTCTTTTTGCTGGTGCTATTGCTTCTGTAAGTTGGTTACAGAGATAACTAATCTTCTACCTCCCATTTAACTAAAAGATTCATTATTTGAGATCAGAATAACAGTCGAAATTCATGGGGAATAGATTGTCTACCAAAACATCTTTTTTTATGGGTAGACAAACTCTTTTGTACCTTTCTGTAAAGTGAGACATATGACATTCCCTAGTACAGGATCAGAACAGCAGTGGAAGTAAAATCCTGAAAGCTGCAAATAGAACAGTTATTGTTGTGGAATTCAGGTATGTGTATTTCATTTATTTGATACTATTGGTGGATGCTGTAGGAAGCCAGTGTCAGGGATACTTACAGTGGTGTGAAAAACTATTTGCCCCCTTCCTGATTTCTTATTCTTTTGCATGTTTGTCACACTTAAATGTTTCTGCTCATCAAAAACCGTTAACTATTAGTCAAAGATAACATAATTGAACACAAAATGCAGTTTTTAAATGAAGGTTTACGTTATTAAGGGAGAAAAAAAACTCCAAATCTACATGGGCCTGTGTGAAAAAGTGATTGCCTCCCTTGTTAAAAATAACAGAACAAAAGTAATTGAGATCTATCAGTCTGGTAAATGTTATAAAGCCATTCCTAAAACTTTGGGACTCCAGCGAACCACAGTGAGAGCCATTATCCACAAATGGCAAAAACATGGAACAGTGGTGAACCTTCCCAGGAGTGGCCGGCCGACCAAAATTACCCCAAGAGCGCAGAGACAACTCATCCGAGAGGCCACAAAAGACCCCAGGACAACATCTAAAGAACTGCAGGCCTCGCTTGCCTCAATTAAGGTCAGTGTTCACGATTCCACCATAAGAAAGAGACTGGGCAAAAACGGCCTGCATGGCAGATTTCCAAGGCGCAAACCACTTTTAAGCAAAAAGAACATTAAGGCTCGTCTCAATTTTGCTAAAAAACATCTCAATGATTGCCAAGACTTTTGGGAAAATACCTTGTGGACCGACGAGACAAAAGTTGAACTTTTTGGAAGGTGCGCGTCCCGTTACATCTGGCGTAAAAGTAACACAGCATTTCAGAAAAAGAACATCATACCAACAGTAAAATATGGTGGTGGTAGTGTGATGGTCTGGGGTTGTTTTGCTGCTTCAGGACCTGGAAGGCTTGCTGTGATAGATGGAACCATGAATTCTACTGTCTACCAAAAAATCCTGAAGGAGAATGTCCGGCCATCTGTAGGTCAAATCAAGCTGAAGCGATCTTGGGTGCTGCAGCAGGACAATGACCCAAAACACACCAGCAAATCCACCTCTGAATGGCTGAAGAAAAACAAAATGAAGACTTTGGAGTGGCCTAGTCAAAGTCCTGACCTGAATCCTATTGAGATGTTGTGGCATGACCTTAAAAAGGCGGTTCATGCTAGAAAACCCTCAAATAAAGCTGAATTACAACAATTCTGCAAAGATGAGTGAGCCAAAATTCCTCCAGAGCGCTGTAAAAGACTCGTTGCAAGTTATCGCAAATGCTTGATTGCAGTTATTGCTGCTAAGGGTGGCCCAACCAGTTATTAGGTTCAGGGGGCAATTACTTTTTCACACAGGTTTGGATTTTGTTTCTCCCTAAATAATAAAAACCCTCATTTAAAAACTGCATTTTGTGTTTACTTGTGTTATCTTTGACTAATAGTTAAATGAGTTTGATGATCAGAAACATTTTGTGTGACAAACATGCAAAAGAATAAGAAATCAGGAAGGGGGCAAATAGTTTTTCACACCACTGTATGTCCTATAGTAAATATAAACGAATAAACTAAATGGAAGGTGCTAGAGTAGCTAAACAAACACTGGGCATATTTCTAGGCAGATCTTTGTTTACATGTTGTTGTGATGTGGTTTTGCTTTTGCAGAGTGTATGTTTACACACACACATTTAGGCTGGGGCAGACAGAGAGATTCGGGGAGATTCTGTCGCCTGGAGATTAATCGAGGCGACAATATCCCTGAACTGCCTTCTCCCTGTCCACCACCTGTTTAAATTAAAAAGCGCCAGCGCCAATACACACGCAGCACGGTGATTTCCGGAATGTCCCTGTCTGCACCAGCCCTAACCGTTAGGTCCATAAATATTTGAACAGAGACAACTTTTTTCTAATTTTGGTTCTGTACATTACCACAATGAATCTTCAATGAAACAACTCAGATGCAGTTGAACTGCAGACTTTCAGCTTTATTTCAGTGGGTTGAACAAAAAGATTGCATACAAATGTGAGGAACTAAAGCCTTTTTTTAACACAATCACTTAATTTCAGGGGCTCAAAAGTAATTGGATAAATTCTAATACTTGGTTGAAAACCCTTTGCTGGCAATGACAGTCTGAAGTCTTGAACTCATGGACATGACCAGATTCTGGGTTTCCTCCTTTTTTAATGCTCTGACATAACAAAGGAATAACTCACACCTGCCCATGAAATTGCCTTTGAGTCCAATTACTTTTGAGTAGAGCTCTTCAACCGGATCCTTGAGGTACCCTATGAGACAAGCTGCCCTTATTGGGAGATTTGTTGCCTGCAGTTAAATCTTTGCTAATGTGGCTGGCAAATCTCCTAATAAATACTTTCCGTTGAATAGGTTTGCCTCAAGTAAATCTGTGATCTGACTTAACTGCAGCATATTTTCTTGCAACTAATTCAGATGTCCATGAGTACTGGCCTTTCTTGGAGCTGGTGAATGTTCTTCAGTGTTTCTTTCCTACCTAAACTACCTAGTAGGGATGCACCGAATCCAGGATTCGGTTCGGGATTCGGCCACGATTCGGCCTTTATCAGCAGGATTCGGATTAGGCCGAATCCTTCTGCCTGGCCAATCCGAATCCTTATTTGTATATGCAAATTAGGGCCAGGGAGCTAAATCACGTGACTTTTTGGCACAAAACAAGGAAGTAAAAAATGGTTTCCCCTTCCCACCCATCATTTGCATTTGCAAATTAGGGTTCGGATTCGGTTCGGTATTCGGCCAAATCTTTCGGGAAAGATTCGGGGGTTCGGCCGAATTCAAAATAGTGGATTCGGTGCATCCCTACTACCTATCTTTTCAGTATGGCTAATGTCGAATTCTGTTCCAGACGGTCCATATGGATTATTTGCTGGCAGAGATGCTTCCAGGGGACTAGCAACATTCTGCCTTGATAAAGAGGCACTCCGAGATGAATACGATGACCTCTCTGACTTAAACGCTGTACAGATGGAAAGTGTCCGGGAATGGGAAATGCAGTTTAAAGGTAAGTTGTCGTTTTTATTTCTCAAAATGAGTGGATCTTTTGTTGTAACAATTCATTTATTTGAAGCGGGTCAGTAGACTTGGAAGTGGAAGACACCCTTTGCTTTAGAAAAGTTAAAGTAAGAGGCAAAACCTGCCATTCGTCGCTGCATGACATTTTAACAGCATCAACTTGTTTGCATTATAACTTCTTTTCCTCATATATAACATGAGTATAACCTGCATATAATTCTAATGATAACCAGCGGCCGATGGGTTCAGTTATTGCCCAGAATTGCTGGCGGATGTGACTTCAGGGTTTCTGCCATGATGTTGGTTATTAAAGAAAGGGGAACAAATCATGAATAAACTACTTCAGCAGGGGAGTCTAGGTGCTGGCTAACAGAAGCCACAGGCCAGATGGGCAAAACAATCGTGTATTGTGGGAAAAAACTATTTTGGATTCGGCCAAACCCCCAAATTCTTTGAGAAAGAACTGGCCGAATTTTCATATGCAATTTAGTGGTGGGAATCCAAATCCTGCTGAATCCTGACCGAATCCCAAACCAAATCCTGGATTTAGTGCATCCCTAGAAAACCCCCAAACAATTAAGAGTACCCCAGCTTGCTCTTTATGCTAATGCGTGTGACCTAGGATTGAGGTAGGGTTGCCACCTTTTCCTGAAAAAAATACCGGCCTTCCTATGTATTTATCTTTTTTTCCTATTAATAACATTGGGATCAACCATTAAAAATACCGGCCAGGCCGGTAAAATACTGGCCAGATGGCAACCCTAGATTGAGGACATGTTCACTGAGCCACATCACATGTGCATTATAAGTAAGCTGGGGCTCTTCCTCAGTATGTGAGTTCCCTCCTTATACCGCTATGGGATCTGTTATCAGGAAACCGTTATCCAGATTTTCCACATTACGGAAAGGTTGTCTTCCATAGACTCCATTATAATCAAATAATACAATTTTTTTAAATGGTTTCCTTTGTCTCTGTAATAATAAAGCAGTAGCTTGCACTTGATCCAAACTTAGATATAAATAATCCTTACTGGAAGCAAAACTAGCCTATTGGCTTTAATTAATGTATATGATTTCCTAGTAGACTTAAAGGGAAACATTTTTTTTTAAATGCATCAGTTAATAGTGCTGCTCCAGTAGACTTCTGCACTGAAATCTATTTCTCAAAAGAGCAAACACATTTTTTTATATTCAGTTTTGAAATCTGACATGGGGCTAGACATTTTGTCAATTTCCCAGCTGCCCCTGGTCATGTGACTTGTGCCAGTACTTTAGGAGGGAACTGCTTTCTGGCAGGCTGTTGTTTTTCCTTCTCAATGTAACTGAATAGTACGCAGTGGGACATAGGATTTTACTATTGAGTGCTGTTCTTAGATCTACCAGGCAGCTGTTATCTTGTGTTAGGGAGCTGCTATCTGGTTACCTTCCCATTGTTCTGTTGTTAGGCTGCTGGGTGGGGGAAAGGGAGGGGGTGATATCACTCCAACTTGCAGTACAGCAGTAAAGAGTGATTGAAGTTTATCAGAGCACGTCACATGACTTGGGGCAGCTGGGACATTGACATTATGTGTAGCCCCATGTCAGATTTCAAAATGAAATATAGAAAATCTGTTTGCTCTTTTGAGAAATGGATTTCAGTGCAGAATTCTGCTGTAGCAGCACTATTAACTGATGCATTTAAAAAAAAAATTTTTTTCCATGACAGTATCCCTTTAAAGTGAAGATCCAAATTAAAGAACGTTCCCTTATCCAGAAAGCCCCATGTCTCGAGCATTCTGGATAATAGGTGCCATACATGTATATACTTATTAAAGTGTTCCACAGCATTAATTCATTTAATATCACATGCTAGTCATAGATGGCTAAAAATATATCTTGATTCCAGTGGAATAAAGCAGTACTGTTTATCTACTAACACGGGTCACTCGCTGTGCTGTTGTAGCAAGAGATATTTCTGCAAAATGCCTTGCATTAGAATGCTAGTGGCTACCTTGTGTATGACTACTATTCACTAATGCTTTGCTCATCAAGGCTGCCTGTGTCAGATCATCACAAAGCCAGTGTTACTTAGAAGAGGTTTCTAATACGGTCATGTCCTTTTTCTCCCAGAAAAATATGAATATGTTGGTCGGCTTCTCAAGCCAGGGGAAGAACCGTCGGAATACACCGATGAAGAAGATGTGAGAGACCATACAAAGCAGGACTGAACTTTAACAGCCAAAGTCAGGGGCCGCACTCTTTCCCCACAACATTATAATGAGGAGGTTTTGTGCTCCACAATATTCGCCACAGTTTGTACAGGGAATTGTGAATTTAACGTGATAACTGCAAGAAGAAGATTTTAATACTAGGCATTATGATCTTCACTGCCAAGCATTTTTC
>CM044431.1:66240635-66294833 GCA_024363595.1 Xenopus borealis
GGTGAGGGGACTTGGGAAATGAAGAAATAGCTTGCCCCAATCTGCTTTTTGAAAAATGTTATTTTTAGTATAGGATTCTGTAGAACAGCCATTTTTATTATTATTATTAATTTAAAAAAAGCTAACAAATCCCATGTTATAAAGGAAATATTGATCCAGGCCAGGAGTGGATCATCATCTCCCTTATAACATGGGACAGATTCACTTTCTCTGCTTCCATTTAAGAGTCCCTTTAATACTTACTCCATAGAATGAAACAAGGGGTAGGTGTAAACAATAATGTTAAAGGGATACTGTCACAAGAAATTTGGCATATAGCTAGACATATTGTCAGTTTCCCAGAAGCCCTCAGGTCAGGTCAGGTGCTCGGATAAACTTCAGTCACACTGCAAGTTGGAGTGACATTACCCCCTCCCTCCCCTCCCCAGCAGCCTATCAACAGAACAATATGCCAAGGACTTCCTGTACCAGTCCGCTGAACTGAAGAAGCTTCTCAGATGAATGTCTTCAATTATTACTTGGCAAGTCCAGTTGCTCTAATTTCCTTTTTAAAAATTTAAATTATTTGATTAAAATTGAGTCTATCGGAGATGACTTTCCATAATTCAGAGCTTTCTGGGTTTACGGATAACCGATCCCATACCTGCATGTAGTTATGTCAAAATCTACAGACTTTCTCAAATTTTAGTTGGGGTCTTGTTATCTTTCATTTCAGCATATTTTCTGGCAGGAGCCATACATTTACCTAAGAAAACTATAATCTGCGGCAGTGAAATTATTTGGGGTAAGTACCAGCTTTACACACAGTTTGGGGGTGATTTGGGCTATTCCTGTGTCTTTGTAAAACATTCAACTTCTTGTTCCTGAGACACTCCAGGGTTACTTTAGCCTTTTGCTTGGGATCACAGACTCGCTGAAAGATTTTCATCATAGAAATTTCTTTTAAGATTGTTTTGTAACATAAAACTGCAGTTTTTCTTGTAATGTCAATGCTTTTAGAATAAATGTCATTCTAAGAATTGTTGTTCATTAAAATGAAAGGATTGGTCAAGGCTCTAAAAACTTATTGTGAAGGCAATGTACATGGATGACTAATTAAAAAAAGGGGTGGGGAACCAGCAATCATTTCAAGTGTTTATTGACATTAATATTCCTTTCTATTGCGCAAAGAAAACAATATATTAAAAGTATTTTAGGAGCTGGCTGAATATACACAATGTATTAGACAGAGAAAGCATTAGACTGTAAAATTCCCAAATGAAACCTCTTATTTGCCCAAACTTGCTAAAATCCATTAAAAGGAAACTACAGGAGCAATTCTTACAGAAAAGCTAAATATAAGCCTATTTTCAAAAAAAAACAGAAAATCCTGAAATGTCTGCATTGGAGGAGAACCTTTGTTCTACCGAAGAAGCAAAAAGTTATTTTAAAAAAATATATAGAGGATTATATTCATAAAAGGTTTTTTTGTATGCATTTACTTGCTGGTAAGGTGAAATAATTAGGACAAATTGACTAAAAACAACTTGCTGGGGGAAAAAAAAAGGCACCCTATTGTTTTACATCACATGACAGGGGAACCATTTTATATACAAACAACCAATAAATCACATCAGAAATGGAGAGATTTCAAAACTTCATTATGCTCAGTTGCAAGGCATTGTTTTGCTGCTTCAGCAAGCATCTACAGATTCCCAGAGTTCCTTGGGTTAAAGGACAGCCGTTTGCAGTTACCAATGGCTGAGCCTATTTCTTTTGTTGGCTTATGTTCTGGTTTAAGTTGCTGCTGCCCTGGGTGCAGCTAGATGTTTCCTGAACAGTGTTGACACTGGGAAGGAAATCATAAGTACCCTGAGTATGGCTGGCAGGTAAATGCTTTGCGGCAAGAGTTGGTTTGGATGAACCTGAGCGATGTCTCCGGCTGCCTGGATCCTCGCTGGATGCCGAAGGTATTCTCCTGTCCTCTTCAGCGATTGGAGGCTGTCATAATAAAACCCAATAATATCATAGGGAAGCTGTCCCACATGAATACTCCCCACAGCCTCTTTTTAGAATGATGGGAAATACTCATTATAGTAAACTTACATCTACTCTGAAGTCTTCAAGCTTCTTAAATTTGCTGAGGTAGCTTTGTAATTTTGGGTCAACTGACAGGTTCTTGGTTTGTGAGTATTTCAGATATGCCCAAAACTTCTCCAGCCCATAAAGCTGACCTAAAGAAGTATCACATGAACAAAACAAAAAAAAAAAAAAAAAAAAAAAAAAAAAAAAAAAAAAAAAAGTGGCAATATTTTTTAGTCTTTCTCTACTTTCTAAGAGAGGAAAAAAAAAGATAAATTTAAGTCTACAAAGATATTCCATCCATAGAAGTAAATTAGTTACTATACTTGCAGGGCCCGAGTAGGTAATTACTGTTAGTGAGCTATATAACAGATTACCGTATTCATAATCACGGATGGTTTCTTCCTGGAAGTCTTTAAATAATTCTTGCCGGAACTTCCTTTCCAATCCATAGCTGTAAAACCTGAATAGACATTCCAAGCCGTACCTGCAAGTAACACATTGCTGCATTAGAACACAATTATTTAAACTAGTCTTTGTAAACATAGATCTTTTCCGTCGAGTCACGGTTAATTTTTAACATATCCCCAAGTAGCAAAACACCGTTGTGGAAACAGATGTGACATTTCTAACATTTCAATTAGTAAAGAAAACAAGGTTATCCCAATTAATTACAAAATAACTCACTTTTCGGATGATGTGGAAGTGTGAATACCAAAAGGGAATAGTTCCAAAGAAAAAAGTAGTAAACCCCCTCTCTATCAACGAGTAACTCATTATTAATGGATTACTAAAATGCACAGTTCTCAAAACTTAAAAGAAGGTGAGGATACCAATCTATTCTGTGCCGACCATTAATAAATTCAACTCAATCAAAACCACAAACTCAATCAAACCTACATGTTACTATGAGTTATTTGCAGATCACTTAAAGGAGATGTTCATCTTTGAGTTTTCTTTTAGGGGTACATTTATTAAAGGAGAACTAAACCAATGCTTTAAAAAAACCAGACCCCTTACCCCCTCCAGCTAACTTGCTACCCCAGACAAATGCCCCTAACTTTTTACTTGCCCCTTGCAGCAGAATCAAGCGTCTGAGTTCACGGCAGCCATCTTCTTTGGTAATGTTCATGTATTGAACGGTGTTTCGGCACATGCGTAGTTGAAGCAAATTCCAGGTTCTGCACAACTGTGCATGCACCGAAACTCACTGGAATCCCAGAAGAGCCAAAAGAAGACAAGATTAACGAAGAAGATGGCCGCCGTGAACTCCGTAGCGTAAATCTGCCACGAGGGGCGATTAAAAACTTAGGGGCATTTGCCTGGAGGGGCGGGGTTAAAGTATGGGTTTAGTTCTCCTTTAAGGGTTGAATATTAAATTCAAAATTAGTTTTTTTGTGTCAAAATTCACATTAAATTTCAATCCCCCAATTCGAATGAGAGATTTCACACCTCAACCACAGAAACAGTTATAATTGGAATACTCGCCAGCTAAAACTTGCCGAGTTCATGTACAAGTCAGTGGCATAGGTCCGTTGAGCCATTTTAAATACGTTAATTGCATTCCTGACATTTGAGTTTTTTTCCAGAGGGAAAACTATTTGAATTTTCGGTTTGGGACTATTCAATTGAATATTAGACATGCACATTTTTTCTTAAATAACCTCCCATTCAAGTTGTGGGTATATTTGAATTTATTATTAAATTGAAATTCAACCTTTGATAAATCTGCCGATTAATATGAAGTAGAGAAAGATACTCTCAGCGAACAGTTAATAACAATATCCAAATCACACTACAGTTTATGGCTTCTTTAAATGGGGACCAGTCATCAATATAAACCCCCAGTTGCAGTAGATGCTCAATACTTTTTGCATCTCAAAAACTAAAGAAGTTAATTACTTTTATAGAATACAGTTTCTTTAAAGGGTAGTTCACCTTTATGTTAACTTTTAGTATGTTATTAGAATGGATTTGTTTTTCTTTTTTAGAGTTTTTTATAATTATTTGCCTTCTGACTGTTTCCAGCTTTCAAATGGGGGTCACTGGCCCCCAAAAACAAATGGGCTGTAAGGTTACATATCTGTTATTGCTATTTTAATTATTCCTCTTTCTATTCAGACTCTCCCCATTCATATTCGTCTCTTATTGAAATCATTGCATGGTTACTAGAGTAATTTGGACCCTAGCAATAGGGTTGCTGAATCTGCAAACTGGAGAGCTGCTGGATAAAAAGCTAAATAACTCAAAAACCACAAATAAAAAAATTTAAACCAATTGTAAATTGTCTCAGAATATCACTCTTTACGTTTGTTTAAAGGTGAGCAACCCATTTAAACATACAGTTTAAGAAAGCCACTCACTTTTTAAATATTTCACATGGAGGCTTTAATATTTAAATCTAATCACGAGGCAATTTTCAGCGACTTAGGAAAACGCAGTGCCGCATGTGAATAGGTGCAGGCGACTTTACCGTTTAGCGGGCGCAAGACACGGTCAAGCAATTCAGGAAAATTAGTCGCCCCAAAGAAGCAGCGATTAGTCGCCTCCCTGAATCTTCCCATGTGGTCTAGCCCTATATTTCTTACCTGTAGTTTTCTTTTGCTTCCTCCACAGCAAGTTGTTTAAACTCCTCATACATTTTCTTGTTAAAGTGATCTCTGAGAAAGAAAGACCAGAAGCGAAACAGTGTGTTCATCTCTGGGGACTGGCCTACTCCGAGTCTTTTTTTCTCTAAAAAGAAAAGTATTTTTGGTTAAAACAGATACATACTTTGTCATTGTCCAACACATTTTGATTTGTATCAGACACAGTTAATATATTTGGAACTGTGCACAAATGTATCCAATACATAAATATATTATAAGTAATAGAAATATTACTCATGCAACCGTCACGATTTCAGCTGAAAAATGTGGATAAAGGGAAGGGCCGTTTCAAATGCTTTCCCTCCATTGTTATTCAAAATATAGTGTTAAAACACATGCATGTAGAGTCCTGCGTGGGTCCATTTTTTGTAACCCGTACCCGCAACCTGCAATCCGCAACCCGGACCCGCATTCTTACCCGCTTGGACCCGTACCCGCAATCTGCAACCCGGACCCGCTGACCATCAAGAATCAGGAAGTGCCGTCATTGTAAACCGGTGACATCATCGGTAGTATAAATGCTCAGAAAAAAGGCGTAAAAATTGCTATGGCGAAGATCCGGGACCCGATCCTCAACCCGCAGAACCACCTACCCACTTCTATACCCACACCCGGAACTTCTACATTCAACCCGCAGGGTTCCACGGGATTTTGGGGGTAACCCGCGGGTACCCGACCCGCTGCAGGACAGGCAGGACTGCACACCTACCCACCCACTTTCACTCTTACCACTTAAGCATCCACGCCGATATTTATGGTACGCTTGCTGTGTAAAACCATTTTCTTTCAAAAGTTCGTGTGAAGGATGTTGAAATTTTGGCAAAGATTGGGGGGTGCAGCCATAGCTCCCTGTAAGTGGAGCACCTTCTGACGGAGAAGCATTTGAACTGCTGCAAGATAAAATTATTTATCAGTCAATAAACAAGCTTACATTATCTGGAAATGGCATTCTGTGTACTAAATATTTGTTAAGAAGAGTAGAAGGTTAAGCATGTACCGTTATACTTCTGTACTTTACATTAAATTTGACTTGCCCATTTCCATCTCTGCTACTATGCATTGCATTTGTCAAACTGTACCTCAAAAGTCATCATCCTTATCCAACTAACCCCACTAACACACAGGGGCACTCCAGTATTGAGATAAGTTGATAAACTTGCCTCAGACAGCAGTGCCCTACAGGTTTATCGGAACTGTAAAAAGTCAAATATGCAGTTTTTTTTATTAAAATTTCAGGTCTACTAGGGCAGAGGGCACATTTATGCTGGAGTAACCATGCTGCCCCCCTCACCCCACTCAGACTATGGCCTATGCTATTACTATGCACAGAAAGCAAAAAAAGGAAGTACAGTTTTCAAGAAACTTCTGAGTATGCTTCTTCCATGCAGCTTTGTTGGCATATGATTATTTCTATTGTGCTAGGCAGCTGTACCAAAGACATGTAAAGGAAGACAAATGGAAGCAGCATGTGCAGCAGCAGCACCTCTTGCCTAAGTTCTCTTTGCGACTGGATGTGGAATGTTCATAGTTGAACTGGACCCACTCCTGCACACCCTTTTCTTGTGGGGCCCGGGGGATGGTCCAACACTGGATAGGTTTCTATGTATAGGGGCTGTTCATATTTGGGCATGCACCAAATATTAAGGGCAACGGCAAATAGGGAGATTTTTTCACCCTCAATACGTGTTACCATGGGAAATAAATCTTCTGAAAATGCTTTCCCACAGACATTAATGTTAAGCACAAACTAGGAAAACAAACGCAGGGATTAATTTTCCAAACTTGCCAGAATTTTCTCTGTGAGGCAACTTAGGAAAGTGGAAGCATGTTTTGGAGACTTGTTGTCTGTGGAAGTGAAGATTTAGCAGGTGTGACAAATTTACCCATGTGCCATAACTTTTTGGGAAGATTAATGAAGTGTCGGTGTCCATATTAGGAAAACAACATTTTTTTTCAGCTTTCACATATTCACAACTGCAATGGTTTTACCCAATAAGGTTTTCATAGTAATTCATAATACTCACAGAAAAATAGTTTATTATTTACAATTTCTGAAGTTGAAGTTTCTGATTAAGGAATAAATACCACATTTTCTCATTAATAAGGCAATATAAAACAGCTTTTAATTTGTGGATCCATGGATCACTTTGTATGTCTTCATTTGTATGGTATTTTGAGCTCTTAAAGGGGTTGTTCATCTTTGGGACAATAAAGCTAGTTTAAAAGCCAATGACATAAAAAACTATTTGTAATGCATCTTTATTACTTAAAATGATTGATTTCAGAGATACATACCATAGAAGCTGATCATCTCTGCAAAATCTATCAGTTCTCTCTCCTATGAATCTGAGATTGTGGGACAGGTTCTGTGTAAAAACGACAGGTTGCCATATAAGGAAGTTGAGGATTGACTCTGCACAGAGCATGCTATCACTCTCTCCTGCTTCATTATATATTGTTGATCCGATTGGCTGAATCTTGCCAGCCAATGGAATTGAAGATATGCAAATGAAGCAGGAGAGAGAGCTAGCGTGCTCTGTGCAGAGTCAACTTCCTTATATGGCAACCTGTTTTTTTTTTTTCCCCCCAGAGTGTCGGTGAACCCAAGACACATAAAACAACTGAGAAAGATTTGGCAGAGATATAGCTTTTATGGTATGTATCTCTGAAAGCAAAGATTTTAGATAATAAAGATAAATGACAAAAACTTTTTTTTATGACATGGGCTTTTAAACTAGCTTTAATGTCCCAAAGGTGAAAAACCCCTTTAATAAATGCTAATTTAAAACAAACCTTGTATAAGCAACTGTAAAATTACTTACACAAGTGTGTAAGTAAAACAAAATCATAACACTAACCTGACAGAGGAAGTCCGAGGCCGATGTTCCTTCGAATCCATTACCCAACCAACATGGTACTCTAGCGGTGGATTAGTACTGTGTCGAGTTTTCCGCTTTCTTGGACTCTGCCAATACAGTTTCATTTTTAATTATAAAAAACAATAGACAACAGAATGTTAAAGCATTCTTAATTTTTTTATTATCACTTATTAGAAGGATAGTAGCAATTCTGATCTCTTCTATAACCATTGGTCATTAAAACAGCCCTATATGTGCTATATAGAGCTTCAAATGAAAGAAGTATTTTCACTTTTTATGTGCCTAATTACTGCACACAGGACTTAAACGTAGATGAAAAGGACTGTAGATATCCCAGAGTACATAATAGACAAAAGTCCATGATCCATAAGAATCTGAAGTGCATAAAAAAATATTTTTGCAAAGGTGAAGCTATGTTTTTGTGTTCACTCATTAGAATCCCCAATCTACTGTTGAAGAAAACTCCACAAATTGTAAATGTCCTTTTCCTTTACAACATTTAGAAGATTTGCTAAACATGAAACCCTAAAACAAATTTACCTTTACATCAATAGACCTTGCTTCTTTTACTACAGGATAAAATCTTGGAGTTTTATTTGGATCTTTCAAGCGTGGAGTACGAGGAGATTTTGGTGTTCTTGCACAACAAGATATTGGTGATGGTAGTACATCTGTTGGGTGGGATTGTGTAGTCACAGATTCGTGAACATCCTCTCTGAAAACTGTCCAAAAACAGACAGCTCAATTTTGATAGTTATGTTTTAACTTTCATACATACTAAAGCCCCAAGACGAGCAGTATTGTTTTATAGTATGTGGGGGTTTGGTTTAAAATACGTTAAAATGGCTGCTTTTCAGCCTTAGCAAAAGGCTTTCCAAGGCCAGCATTTAATTTACTTGCACAGAGCCATTGTATATGAAAAATAGAATAGTAGCACTATACAAAAGAAAGTGTTGATGTTCTCACTCCTATTTTTAAATACAACTTTCTGTTTTCAACATGTAGGCACTACAGATTGCCATCAAAAGCTGGAAATACCTTGTTGAAAAGTAGGTATGTTCGGTGGGGATTGCCCAAGAGTTTGCTCAACCTGGATTTCTGGTGAAAAGGTGTCAAACTCTTCTTTGCTGATAAGATTCAGTTTCCTAAAATGCTCCAGCTCTTGCTTTGTGAAAAAAGAAATTAAAATGGTTAGCACATAGAAACAATCTTACTTCTGAACATCTACATATAATATGTTATCAGAGTGTTATTGTTATAAGAACATGGAACCTTTTGAAAAGGTCTAACTGAAAACAGTAGTGCAATTTATGCTCTACATGCAAACATTTGGCCAAAATCCTACATTTAGGCTAAATTACAGAAGGATCTGTTCAGCCAGCATCTCAAATGGACTATACAATAAAACCCTTTTAGTATTTTTACAAGATGACCTTAAATTACATACTTAAATGTAGGAATCTGCCTGGACATCCCACAGGCTGATCAGTCTGACAAAACTATGCGTTGCTTAAAAATATCCCAAGTATAATATATTATATTTATAAATGAAACAGCTACCTTTGAGGGCACATAATTCTCATCCTCATAGTTGATCCACAAGTCTTGCTCATAATAATAAAGTCCATCATTAATGACCTTGGCCAATTCAGAAGTAATTTTTGCTCGAGATATATGATTTCCCGTACGGTCACCTCCAGGGTGTTTTTTTAGATGAGGAGGTGTTTGTGTTACAATTATGATCTTATTAAGGTCTTTGTCATCTATTTCATAATCAGAGTCATCATCAGACCAGTCAGTAAATGTGTTTTTACGCCCTTGCATATGTTGCAGCTCTTCATCAAACATGAAGTCCAAATCCTCTGGGTCAGGTTCATCAAGCAACTGGAGTTTTGGAGTTATTTGTTTGGGAATATCAGGCTCCTGTATAGACAAAGGTTTACAAAACATTTTTGAGAACATGCATCTTCATTAAAAGAAGTCAGTATTCACTCAAATTAGAATGAGAATCCACTCATTTGTGTTCTTTGTCCATTCCTTGAGAATCTGTAACAAGACAATAGCTTTGGTGCATGTGTCATAGAATTTCAAGGCCAAACCAACTGAAAAAGCAAGATATGGCATGGTGTAAACATAGTCTGTAAAAGCTGGTATACTACAACTAGCATATAGATAAAATTCTATACACAATCAAAAGTGTTCCTACAATTTAGAACTGGGACATAGAAAAGTAAAAAACCTTTTACACCTCCTGTAAGAGATACAAAACCATTGCAAAAACCTGCATCAAATTATTAGATACGTTTTGTTTTCTAAAAAAAATTTCGCAATAAATTGTGTACCAAATTACATTTCGGGGCTAAGTTAACAACATAGGTTATAAATTCTAACCAATTAATTTTGAATGTTCAAAAAAGAAAGTAAAGGTTTTATTGGTTACCGTGGGTAATTGCTACGGGTAACTGGAGCAACTTAGCCTATGTTCGTAAATAAGAGCATTTATCTTAACTACCCGGTGCATCCATGATGCAATCAGGGTCTTGGAGGAACATGCATTACATGGGGTACTTTATCAACACTAAGATGCAATCCATGCAAACCAAGTTGTTTGTTCTTCGTGTAGCTGACTTAAAAAAGGAAATTACTGACTGGTTACAATAGGTTACCGATCATCTTTCTCAAGACTGAATAAGTCACTCACATTGCTTTGCTTTTCAACTTGTTTATTAATGACCTGGATGTGGGCACTGAAAGTACGGTTTCTATTTTTGCAGATGATACTAAATTGTGCAGAACTATAGGTTCCATGCAGGATGCTGCCACTTTGATTTGATTTGTCTAAGTTGGGAAACTGGGCAGCGAACGGAAAAATGAGGTTCAATGTTGATAAATGCAAGGTTATGCACTTTGGAAAAAATAATATAAATGCAAGTTATACACTAAATGGCAGTGTGTTGGGAGTTTCCTTAAATGAGAAGGATCTTGGGGGTTTTTATAGATAACAAGTTGTCTAATTCTGGGGAGTGTCATTATGTAGCTACCCAAGCAAATAAAGTTCTGTCTTGCATAAAAAAGGGCATAAATTCAAGGGATGAAAACATAATTATAGATCCCTAGTAAGACCTCATCTGGGGTATGCAGTGCAGTTTTGGACTCCAGTCCTTAAGAGGGATATAAATGAGCTGAAGAGAGTGCAGAGATGTGCAACTAAACTGGTTAGAGGGATGTAAGACATAAAGGGCACCCATTGCTAAAAAAGTTAACCCCAATCAAAGGCGGGGCTGATAAAGCCAGCATTCTGGTTGGGGATAACAAACAGTTCATGGAGCAGTAATTCAGCTCTACCCACACTGCTAAACAAATCCAGTAGTTTATTATGATCCTAAACCAATTGTTCTGTCATAGCACAAAAAAAAAAAACAATTATAGAGAGAGAGTTGTAAATATACGCAATAACAATTTGTTTTTTACCTTTGATTTGACAGGGGAGGGACGGCGTCTTTTTTTAACTTCTATCCAAGGCTCAGAGTCCAGCTCTGGCATGCTTGTGGAGAGGACTTTGGGCATACTTTGTAAATTACTCAGCTCGTTACTTCCATCCTGCAAAAATGAGCATTCTTTCCTTGGAGAATTTGGTACAGAACCTAGGATTACAAACAAAACAAAAGTTCATGCAACAAAAGAAATGCAACTCTTTCCATGACAGTACTTTGATACTGCATAGCCATAAATCAAAATGCAAGCTACAACTGTAAATTGCTATGATCAATGGCAAAGGGGAACTAAACTCTCATTTCACTTCTCTAGCCGCTAGCTACTGGACCTCCTCTTTTCTGAACTGAAGGTTTCTTGGCAGTGACTGGCAAAGAGAAAAACATGTACTGAAAGCCAGGCAGTGATCCTGCCCAATGTGCAATCTTGCTCAGTGATCACTGCTATGAGGCCACAGACCAGAAAAATACGTCACAGTCCTCTATTAATAAGCAAATATAGAGTAAGAATGTATTTAAAGGCAGTGGGGATTGACAAGCTTGAGGCAACGGGGGTGTTTGCAGGCTAGGATTTAAAAGAATAAGGTTTTCATTTTTCTTCTGGTTTGAGACTGGTTGAGGTGGCACACAAACTATTATTTTCTTGCTGCTAACAATTCAGTTATAGCAACTAGGTACACTAAATTAATGACATTCATAAAATGATTGTTTTATTATTACAGAGAAGAATGACATTCCTGAAAAATGTAATTTAAAAAAAAAAAAAAAATAGAACAATGTGCAAAACTGCCATATTTGAGGGCTTTCTAGATATTTTTCTTTTTTTTTTTTAAAAAACAAAATCATACATTCTGAACCTACACTATTGTAAAGTGGCTTAACAAGCACCATAATATGCATTACTCCAGGAATACACAATTTATTTTTACAAGTACCACCTGTAAGAGACTCCAGTTTCTTCCCAGGTATAAATTCTGGACAATTGATGAATCTAGAGAAGTCGGTACGCATCAAGTCAAAAGAAGGACCACTTGGTATAGGCCATTTTTCAGGATCCACTTTTCTTCTTATCTTCTGATCTACTATTTCTACCTCGGCACTGTCTTTCAACGCCTAAAATATATTTTAGTCAGTAAGGCTATAAATTATAATACGGGGGGGGGGCTTATTGATACATTTTGCCACAAAATAAAACCAATAATGTATCCATGCTTGTTGACATTCCTCTTTGTGACCTTCTGATACATTAAATGGGCCCTGCTGCTGGAAGTCATATCCTATTCCATCATTAGTTGATATGATATAATATATTTTACATATTTTATTTGCTATATTGTTTTGGGATCCACAATAACAACAAGCAGGCAGAGTCATTTTATGTTGGTGTTTTCAAGAAAAGCTTTGCATCATCCAAAATCTTTCACCAGAAAGAAAAACCTCATGCACAAGGAGAGATTTTCAAATAAGTCAGTAACAGGTATGGATGTTTGAATAACAAAGAATGTAAGTTTCAAGTTTAACAATATGACTTTTATCATACAGTTATGGTTGGGGAATAGGTTCTCTTTTAAAACAATGAACTCTCATGACGCATAGATGCCTGACGTGGAACCTGTGCTCCTACACTTACGGTATACAGCATTAGCCCTTCTGAAAACAGAAGGTATTTACTTGTCTCATGCCATATACATAGCACTGCCTTAACACCACAAATGAGAGTTAACTCTCACATAAGGCATTATGGGCAGAGACATGAAAATCACTCCTTTATGTCTCTTTGGCCAGCTATGTACCCAGCACTGCTGGTTTTATAGCACAGATACAGCCTAATGGCTCAGACCCATACATTCAAACTTGCAGACAGCTTGTTTTGATCTTGTTAGATCTCATCAGTGCAAGATATTGGAACATGGCTTCTGAGGGTTAGGTTGTGTAGTAGCAAAGCAAAAAACCTAGACTTAGGCACAGTAGCTGGGTCAAACCCAACTGCAAAGTCTCTGCATTGGTGCCCTCTAGTGTTCTTAAGGTGTAGTAGCAGTTCTTCAACTATTTAAAGGAACAGTTCAGTGTAAAAATAAAAACTGGGCAAACATTAGAAACATATTTTATTTTGCACAGACCATCTATTTAGCCAGTTTTTATTTTATACTGAATAATTCCTTTAAAATGGGCAATTCAGTCCTTCAAGGGATACGGTCATCAGAAAATTTTTTTTTCAAAATGCATCAATTAATAGTGCAGCTCCATCAGAATCCTGCATTGAAATCCATTTCTCAAGAGCAAAAAGATTTTTTTTATATTTCATTTTGAAATCTGACATTGATAACATGTCTAGTCCCATGTCAGATTTTAAAACTAAATATATAAAAAAATCTGTTTGCTCTTTTGAGAAATGGATTTCAGTGCAGAAGTTTATTGGAGCAGCACTATTAACGGAAGCATTTTGAAAAAAACGTTTGTAGATAAACTAGTCGCATAACAGGAATGGAAAAACGAAACTGTGAGCAAAGTCTATCATTGTTGGGGTTGTTTACGCTCAAGATAAGGTGCTTGCAAAGGGACACACTTCCACTTAACAGATAATTGGGGAGGGGGGATTTTTTCCTCAAGATCAATAAAACAGACCACTCAGACTTGATCTGAGCTTTATTTTGAAGCAGAAAAGTTAGTTGGTTCTTCATGGTGAGGGCAGTTAGGTTGCAGTTGCAGGTTCTAATCTTGTCTTTAATTCATAGCTTACTGAGCAAGCATATTATCCAAGGCAATTCAGTTGGTTTAGTATTGTAATCAGTATATATAGTTTATACCTTTAAGTGTATAGATAGATCCTATTGTATAGGTACGTGTATCAATATAAAACGGGGTTCAGTTGGAGGGGTTGAACTTGATAAGACTTATTTCAACCCAAATTAATCTAGAACACGAATAAGTTTGTAGAAATCCCATTTCTATTGAATTCATGTGATATTATATTCAAATCCTGTACTAGGTGTCAATACTGTAAAAAGTAGTACAAACACTAGCACAGTTATAAATAGCCAGGGTAGTGCGCTCTCTAATATTAGTAGAATATGTCAAACTAGGGGATAACATTCCTTTTAGTGGGTGTTTTCTTTGATACATATTTACTAGGTAAATTACACAAAATGTAAAGTAATGGATGAGAGATAACATAAATATATCTCTTCCTTTTATTCCAAGCTATAGGCTGTTATGGGGTAGATATCACAAGCGAAACATCTAGCACTACTCCTATTTATATTCTTAGGAAACCAGCATCCTGATACTGGGAATGGGATTTTATTATGTGTATGTGTACTGTACTAAAGGGATACCGAGTATTACCAAGCCTCATTTACTTTTTTTTAGCGAATGTGCTCTGAATAGTAAGGAAAGCCTAGCTGCAACCTACTATAGAAGATGCATACCAAGTGAAGCCTGAGACTCCTCCACAGATAAAAAATATTTATAGCTGTAATAAAATACTGCAGGGCTAAGGGTACGGGGATACACTAGACTCTAATGCTTTTTAGATGTCCATATTAATGTTCAGTTTATGCTCTGGCCTACCATGCCTCTCCTGGGCACCAAATTATCTTGAGAGTGAGTGTAATCCCAGAGCCATGGCCTTAAGGCACTAAAGACTGGAATTTTCCCATTATCCACTATAACTAAGTTGTGGGAGAATGTCTTGTCAATAATAATACTAGTTATCGATTTACCTCACAGATGAGATCAACATCTGTGGTCAAAGACTGCACACGATAGAACCCAGCAATCAGAGAAATTGGCAAAAATCCTTGCAGGTCCATCTTTCTCCTGAGAAAGAAGTCTCTTTCCAAGTTCTCCGTGCTAAAGTAATACTCGCTACAAAAAGAAAACATGCTAGTCAATGTCCAATGACTTGTGCAATAAAATATGTAGCTTTGTGCAATAAAATATGTAGCTTTGTGCGAAATATTTCCCATGAAGCAACATGTAACTATATTTAAAATTACAATAAAATACTTACATCTGGCGCTTAAGATATTCCTTAAGCAATTTTTGATCTACAGGGTACATATGCATCCCAGTTCCATCATTGTAATAGTACATCATACTTTTACAAGTTTCCATTTTGTCAGTCTTCATTCTGTTCTCTCTGGCACTATATGAAAGGCGCACTGTTGCAATGAAATGAAAACAAAGAAATATAGTTTAATTAACTAGTAAATTTCACAAACAAATGGAACAGCTTTCTAATCACTGGCAACAGGTAAATAATGGTAGTTGGCTGGGAGTTATAAGTAAGTGATTCATTCTAACAATGTAGTGATTGTAATGTAGATTCTATGTTTCGAGGTTCCCTTCTCCTTTAAACAAGCCTTGCTGCTTAAATCAGAACTAATCCCTAAAACTGAATATGGATAGAGATGCCTTATTGCATATATTGAACCAGCTAAAATGTTCAGCATCTCTATAGTAGTAATGAGCCAGGCCTTCAAAGTTGTCACAGGAGTTACCCATGTTGGATTTTGTTAGGAGTGCCTGTGATAAGCACATGCTCAATATGCTTTGAGCAGCTGAGAGGCATACTGTCATGGCAAAACATTGTCAAAATGAATCGGTTAATAGTGCTGCTCCAGAAGAATTCTGCACTGAAATCCGTTTCTCAAAAGAGCAAAAAATCTGACATGGGGCTAGACATATTGTCAGTTTCCCAGCTGCCCCCAGTCATGTGACTTGTGCTCTGATAAACTTCAGTTGCGCTTTACTGTTGTACTGCAAGTTCAAGATCTCCCCCTCCCTTTCCCCCCAGCAGCCTAACAACAGAAAAAAGGGAAGGTAAAGAGATAACAGAGATCTAAAAACAGCACTCAATAGTAAAATCCAAGACCCACTGAGATACATTAAGTTAAGAGAAACAACAGCCTGCCAGCAATTCCAGCCAATATTATACACTAAAACCTTTGCTGGTTCAGGAATGAAGCTTTACATGGTAGAGTGAATTGTATGCAGTGTAAACAGTGTAATTTAGAAATAAAAACAACACCATAAAAATCATGACAGAATCCGTTTAAGCTTAGGGCTTGTTGCAAGCCATCAAGTAGAAAATAAGGTTTGCCTAAACTGTTGCTACTAGGTGGATTGTTACATTCTGATGCCAATTGTGCTGGTTTATGAGCTGCCATGTACCAATAATCTGGTTTACTAATCAGCCTTATTATGGGACATGTATATTTTATTTATTTCAGTATATTGTGTGTTGGCCCCTAAGCTTAGTAAAGGACAACAGCACAGAGCATAGTGAATCAGCAGAAAAGAATATTTGAAGCTACAGGGATATCTTTGGAGTCACATATCTTTACTGCTAAATGGCTTGGGCTGGAGGATTTAAAGGAAACCTGTCATGATTGAGTTAACACTAGAAAGGAAATAAAACTTTTAAAACAAACCACATACCCCTATTTATTCTGCTCAAATCTCACTAAGTCTCAATTTATAACTACTTTTCAAAATGTCCATGAGACACTAACTGTAGCCCTGACTTTCCAGAAAGTCAGGAGAGCAAAGCATCATGGGTAGAATGAGTCCTGCAGACTCCTCTCACAATATCACCAGTTTGTGCAGTTGTTATTGGCTGGAATAGCCCACACAATCTGAATAGAACACTAGAAGGTGTTTCAAATAATTCTCATAGAATATCAAGTCCTGGTGTGACATGAGTTATACAGAGCCTGTCTATCACAGAGTATACTCTGACTAAGCATGAATGAAATTTGGCAGTTGGTACAGCCCACACACGGAAAACAAAGGGGTCCTGTTTAAACATGGCAGCACCTATGAAGCCCTTTTTACATGTAGGATATTTTCTAATCCTTTCAGATATGGACAAAAACAGCTGACTAAAGGGTTTAACTAAGGAGGGAAAAGAAATATTTTACTCATGTCTCAAGGTGACAGGTCCTCTTTAAGAAACTCTATACTGCAGGTAAAATGGGTTTACGCACAGTAAGGACTGCCTCTTCCTCGACCTCGTCCACGTCCGCTACCTCTTCCTCTGATGTTTCCTCCTTCACTTCGTACACTGGAAACCTCATCTAACTCATCCTTCCGATCAAGACGCCATCCTAAAGAAAAATTAATAATCAATAATCTTTGAATGTTTATATATACAAGACTGTGTCAAAACTGGAAGTGGGTGAACAAACAAATCCTGGGATGGGAACTGTGTTGGCTAAGTGTACACACTCTGGAAACGTCTTTTATAATGCCCTAAAAGCAGTGCTGTCTAACTGGAGGCCAAAAACCCTTCACCTGGTTCCGATAGGTTTCCCCGTTTCCTGCTCTGTTCTGCCTTCCCTATGTTCCTTGGGTGTGCCATACTCTGCCTCCCATATGCTCCCTGGGTGTGCCATACTCTGCCTCCCCTATGCTCCCTGTTTGTGCACCATTCTCTGCCTGCCCTATGCTCCCTGTGTGCCATATTCTGCCTGCCCAATGCACTCTCTGTATGCCGCACTTTGCCTGCTCTATGCTCCCTGTGTGTGCCATACTCTGCCTGCCCTATGCTCCCTGTGTGTGCACCATTCTCTGACTGCCCTATGCTCCCTGTGTGTGCCATACTCTGCCTGCCCTATGCTCCCTGTGTGTGCCATACTGTGCCTGCCCTATGCTCCCTGTGTGTGCACCATTCTCTGTCTGCCCTATGCTCCATGTGTGCCATACTCTGCCTGCCCTATGTGCTCTCTGTGTGCCACACTTTGCTTCCTGCCCCATGCTTCCTGGGTGTACCATACTATGCCTGCCCTATGCTCCCTGGGTGTACCATAATCTGCCTGCCCTATGCTCCTTGTGTGTGCCATACTCTGCTTGCCCTATGCATTAATCATTTGCAGGGGGTGCAGTGCTCTCCAAAGGAGGGATGAGGCATATGGCTTTAAGCATATGTCTTAATATGACAAACTTTTTCACATATGAGTGATATGTGATATCCCTGAAGTTAGCACCAACTATTTGGTTGTTTGGTGTGCTAACACAATTAATATGGACATGGTTCTGTGGTAACATCTGTGTGGTTTAAATTGGGTGTGGTTTAAAAACAGGGATTGGATTATAGGCCCTCCACCATGTAAGTTAGAAAACGTCTGCCCCAAAGCAATATTAAAATGTATTAGTTTACAGTGCAAGACTGAAAATTACGGGGAGAAAGCACATGCTTAAGACTTACTGTTATCTCTAGGTTTGTTGTTTTGGCTTGTACTAAACGCACGACGAGATCCTGAGTTTTTGTGGATTGCTGGCCTTTCTTGTTCATCTGATTTTGTCTCATCTAAATGCAATGGCATCCATTTATGCTTGTTGACTGCATGACAAACAGGAAAGTAATTAAAGTTCATAATTAATAAAAAATTGATTTTCTAAAAAGTATTATAGCAACCTACTGTATGTGCATAAAAAAAAAAAAGAGAGAGAGAATGACACAAACATTTTTTCTTTTGAGTAGCAGCCTCCATCTGGTCATTGGGTCTTATAGATTTAACTTGTACTTCCATATTGCAGTTCTCCCTGGTTTCATGGATATCATTATGACCAGCCTTCCCATCACTGTTTTCCTCCTGTTTGCTTGTATGACCGCCGTTTGTTGTGGCAGCCAGAATGTTTCTGGTCTAAAAGAACAAGATGTTAAAGGTGCTGTTCATCTTGAAATTAACTTTTAGCAAGATATAAAGAGTAATATTCTGAGTTAATTTTCAACTGATTTTCATTTTTTATTTAGTTCTTATTTTGAGTTATTTAGCTTTTTGTTTCAGCAGCTCTCCAGTTTACAATTTAAGCAATCTGGTTGCTAGGGTCTGATTTACCCCATAAAACTCTCGGATTTGAATGAGACAGGAATATGTATAGGAGAGGCTGGAATAGAAAGTGGAGTACTAAAAAGTAGCAATAACAATACATTTGTAGCCTTACAAAGCATTTCTGTTTTACAGCCAGAAGAAGAACCAATACTTCTTATATGATCAGAGTATTACCTGAATATGCATTCTACTTACTTCATGGTTTGCGATTTCACTTGGTGTTGGCCAATTTGTGATGTCATGAAAGTCGCTAGTCTTAGAAGAAGCACAACAATATTTATAATTAACTTTGTTCAGTTGCTACTGAATGTTCTCATCATACAAATGCAAAGAGGGCATTGCAAAGAAAGAACATACCTGTATGGTAGTCTTAAAGGGGTTGTTCCCCTTTAGACTACCTTTTAGTATGATGTATAGAGTGATATTCCGAGACAATTAGCTATTGGTTTTCATTTTCTATTAATCTTGTTTTTTCAGTTATTTAGCTTCTTATTCAGGCTCTCAGCAGTCTGGGTGCTAGGGTCCAAATTAACCTAGCCATCATACATTGATTTGAATATGAATAGTAGAGGACCTGAATAGAAAGACTAGTAATAAAAAATAGCAGCAACAATACATTTGTAGCCTTACAGACCATTTGCTTTTAGATGGGGGTCGGCACATAAATAAAAAAAACGAAGACCAGTGGAAAGGTGCTTAGAATTAGCCGTTCTAAAATACATACTAAAAGTTAACATAAAGGTGAACCACCCCTTTAAATACGCCCAATAACTTTAAAGGGAAACTGTCATGGGAAAACATGTTTTTTTTTAAATGCATCAGTTAATAGTGCTGCTCCAGAAGACTTCTGCACTGAAATCCATTTCTCAAAAGAGCAAACAAATTTTTTAATATTCAGTTTTGAAATCTGACATGGGGCTAGCCATTTTGTCAGTTTCCCAGCTGCCCCATGTCATGTGACTTGTGCCAGCACTTCAGGAGGGAACTGCTTTCTGGCAGCCTGTTGTTTTTCCTTCTCAATGTAACTGAATAGTAGCAGTGGGACATGGGTTTTTACTATTGAGTGCTGTTCTTAGATCTATCAGGCAGCTGTTATCTTGTGTTAGAGAGCTGTTATCTGGTTACCTTCCCATTGTTCTGTTGTTAGGCTGCTGGGTGGGGGAAAGGGAGGGGTGATTTCACTCCAACTTGCAGT
Source organism: Xenopus borealis (assembly GCA_024363595.1). Classification (NCBI taxonomy): domain Eukaryota; kingdom Metazoa; phylum Chordata; class Amphibia; order Anura; family Pipidae; genus Xenopus; species Xenopus borealis. Next base: position 66,260,748 of record CM044431.1, read on the forward strand.
ACAGCAGTAAAGAGTGATTGAAGTTTATCAGAGCACAAGTCACATGACCAGGGGCAGCTGGGAAATTGACAAAATGTCTAGCCCCATGTCAGATTTCAAAATGAAATATAAAAAAATCTGTTTGCTCTTTTGAGAAATGGATTTCAGTGCAGAATTCTTCTGGAACAGCACTATTAACTGATGCATTTTGAAAAAAAAATTTTTTCCCATGACAGGATCCCTTTAACACTACAGAAACAAAGCAGAAAAATGCCGTTTGATGTCTAATGAATGCAAAATTTAACAGCTTTCCAAGAAAAAAAAACAATCATACATTTTCAGTTATTTTATCTTTATTTGTGCATGCACTTGCTATTGGCACTGGAGCAGAACATGCAAGGCATTGTTGTACTTTGAATCTTATGTGGATGGAAGCAGACTGTTGCAAAATTGGTCCAATTGTACATTACGTCAAAATTAGAGAACAAAGAAAGCAAGTACATTTACAAATAATATATAAATTATTGAAAAGTAGAATTAAATTACAAGAACAAATGTAAAACTTGTAAATGCGATACAACATTTATTATTTATGCAACAGCAGTATCAATTCACAAGATTAATATATAATCTGTTTATACCTTCTTTGATGGAGGTTTTCCTGCTCTTATCACTTTTGCTGTGCTTTGTTGTCCTGAAAATTAAGAAAGCATATATTTTAACTACATCTAACATTTCTTCTTACATTGCAATGTATCAGAGAAAAATAGTCTTTATAAGGTGAAACAATTTTACATAATCATTTGGAGAATGCTTTGAGGACACCATATAAACTATAAATAGTCACCAAAGCAAACACAAAAGTCCCACAAAGTTAAGTTAGAAATCTTGTTCTAGATGTAGTATGGACAATTCCGAACTATGCCAACCTATTTTCTTTGGGCCCTTTTTCAATCTGTACCTCCCACTCCTTCAACCTGTGATAGAACTCTGCTTTCAGAGTTCTCTGTTCACCTTACGTGCATGCCCAATTAGCATTCAAATAACAATTGTAGGCCAAAGTAAACCAAGCAGACGCACTACAACCAAACACCAAGGAGACGCAATGACTAATGCAATTCTACTCTATCACCAGGAACGTTGTAAAAAAATACACTTGACAAAATGAGGTGAAGTTAGACAAAGAAAAAAGAGACACTTAAAGGAGAACTATGCCCCTTAAACAATGTAGGTATCTTTACAGCTCATATGCAACACCCTGCTTCATGTAAATAAACCATTTTCATAATAATATACTTTTTTAGTAGTATGTACCATTGGGTAATCATAAACAAAAAACTTCAACTTTAAAAAATAAGGGCAGCCCCCTGGGATCGTATGATTCACGGTGCACACAAACATACTGAACAAACAATATGTTAGGTCACATGAGCCAATTAACAGACTGGGTTCATGGTAAGATGTAAAAGGGCAATATTTACATATATATATATATATATATATATATATATATATATATATAAACACATACATACATACATACATACGTACACACACACACGTTTGCTAAGATTCTTTAATATGCCACTTAATTTGATATAAACTAAAAAATCTGTTGCTCAAGTATTAATTTTGGGGGTATAATTTTACTTTAAGTAAATATGCACCTAAGAGTGAAGAGAAAAGATTTGTTTTTTTTTCTGTTGGCATTGGCTATTTTTACTATCTGTGCATGTGCATATTGTTCACATCTTTTACATCTGGTTTCTTTCAGCAAATTTATCTTATATTTCTGCCTTCTCTGTCAATACTGGGCATCTGCTTCTACTTTTTAATGACTTCAGTTGGTTTTCCTTTCCTATTGTGTTAGACTTTGTAGCACTGGTTACCTCTTATGACCCTTTTGTGTCAGTATTTCCTTTTTCCAAAGTTTTACTCTTTTGCTCTACACTCTCGAATATTTCATTGTATTTACCCCTTTGCTTCACCTGTCACCTAAACCCTAAGCACCCCGTCACCCCCAACAAATGTGGTTGATAGGGTAGACAAATTATTGGGTGGGGCTGGGCATGACCCAACTGTCTTTGTACATATTGGTAATAATGACAAAATAAATGGGAGATGGAAGATCTTAAAGAGTGAGTTCAGGGATCTAGGCTCTAAGATTAAGGGAAGGTCTTCCAATGTAATTTTTTTCTGAAATTTTGCCCATGCTACATGCAAGATTAGGAACACTATCTATCTATCTATCTATCTATCTATCTATCTATCTACAAACTCGGTTGCCACATTTTCAAGAGTAATTTAAAGGCCAGCAGGGAGGCTGATGATAAAAGTGGGCAGGGCATGACATCACAAATAGTAAGGGAGAGAGTAAAGCTGGCCATAGACGCAAAGTTCATAAAGTCACCCATCGGACAGGTGAGAAGATTTGTTGGCTAACAATAATATCTCTGCATGTATCACTTACCTTACAATATCACTTTTGTATGATTGCGGTCTGTAACAAATGAGGTCCAGTTAAAGTGATACAAACACTAAAAAAAACTACTTTTAAAATATGAATGTACATTAAAAGTTGCCTATAGGTCATGCTGACATTTTTTGTGGAGAGGTTGGTTTTTGTAATTATTTGTTGAGGTTTCTAAACCTGACTGATTTGCCAACCTGACTGTCCTATCTCAGTCTGTCAGTTTCTAAAGAGATACTGAAGCTAGAAATGAAACACTTTTTACATCTATCATAATATTGCCTTTGAAATCAACTTATCAACAGGTATTGGATCCCTTATCCAAAAAAACGGTTATCCAGAAAGCTCCGAATTACAGAATGGTCATCTCCCATAGACACCATTATAATAAAATAATCCAAATTTTTAAAAAATTATTTCCTTTTTCTGTGTAATAATAAAACAGTAGCTTGTACTTGATCCCAACTAAGATATAGTTAATCTTTATTGGAAGCAAAATCAGCCTATTTGGTTTATTTAATGTTTACATGATTTTCTATTAGACTTAAAGGGGTGGTTAACTTTTAGTATATTGTAGAAGGGCCAATTTTAAGAAACTTTTCAATTGGTCTTCATTATTTATTTTTCATAGTTTTTTAATGATTTGCAATTTTCTTCTGTTTCTTTGCAGCTTTCAAATGGGGGTCACTGACACCATCTAAAAACAAATGCTCTGTAAGGCTACAAATGTATTGTTATTGTTACTTTTTATTACTTATCATTCTATTCAGTCCATCTCCTATTCATATTCCAGTCTCTTATTCAAATCAATGCAGGGTTGCTAGGGTAATTTGTACACTAGAAACCAAATTGCTGACTCTGCAAACTAGAGAGCTGCTGAATAAAAAGCTAAATAACTATAAAACCACAAATAATAAAAAATTAAAACCAATTGCAAATTGTCTCAGTATATCACTCTCTATATTATACTAAAAGTTAACTCAAAGGTGAACAACCCCTTTAAGGTATGAAGAACCAAATTACGGAAAGATCCACAGGTCCTGAGCATTCTGGATAACAGGCCCCATACCTTTGCCAGAAAGTATTTGCACTATGCTTTAAATTACATGTCTGATGTCCCATGTTCCTGTATGAGGAGGCTGCAATATTTGTGCAACAGGAGTCTGTTCAGACAGGCTGAGATGGGACAGTCAGGTTGGCAAAACAGTCAAGTTTAGAAACTTCAATTCCTTACAAAAATAAACCTCTCAGCAAAAACTATCAACATGACCTATAGGTAACTTTTAATATACATAAGTAGTATTTTAGTGTCAGTATCACTTAATGCTAAAGGACTGCTGCTTCATAAATACGGCAGCCCCCTCACTGATGAACACAGGAAGTCAGACAGGTAATGTAAAAGCATTGGGCAAATACTTTATGGCAAAATTATAAGTAGTATGTAGTGATGGGCGAATTTTGTCGGCTTGCTGAATCGCCTGTGATTCGCTGCCAGCAAATAAATTCACGAAACGCCCGCTACGATTCTCCTGGCGGCGTCCATTTTTTTTCTTTTTACGCTAGTATCCATGTCCAAAACGAGAAGCCTGAGTCCAAAATGAGACGCCGGCAGCGTTTTGCGAATCTTTTGCCGTTTTGCGAAATTCGTGAAAAATTTGGTGAAGTAAAACACTCAAGATTTGCCCATCAATAGTAGTATGCAAAGCCAATATTATGATAGATGCAAAAAGAAAAAAAAAAAAGCATAATTTCAGTGTCAGTATCGGTTTAATATCTAAAGAGATGTAAAATTTTAAATGGACCTGTAACATTTATAAATGGCCCAGATTATTAGACAGCATAACAAGATTGAGAAGGTAGTGGAGAACACAGGTAGCATATACCTACCCTGAAGGCCACACAAATGCACATTACTGGTTGTAGCATGGCTTTGCTTCTTAGTCCATGGATTGACTCTAGGCTGGGGGGCATCAACAGTCTTGCGAGCGGACACCTGACAAGACGACTCCCCTTTAGTATTCTTCTTGTTGCCATTCTGCTCATCTGGTTTCTGTTGCCTGTTCCTCAACACTTGATCAGGCAAGGCAAGGGACCCTGCAGGTACCTCCTGTACCCCGGCCGACATCTCCTCAGTAAAAGTACTAGTGTTCAGTATAGGGAGGGCTCAGAACAAGTGAATATTGCAGAGATTAGAAATAGTGTAAGCTGCAGCAGTGGGTGAGGATGAAGCAGCTGGGGACAGTGAGGGAGTTAATGCAAGGTTGTGTGAAGCAGACCTTATGTAGTATGTGTGACTGTGTGTATATATGTGTGACTGTGTGTATATATGTGTAACTGTGTGCATATATGTGTGACTGTGTGTATATATGTGTAACTGTGTGCATATATGTGTGACTGTGTGTATATATGCGTGACTGTGTGTATATATGCGTGACTGTGTGTATATATGTGTGACTGTGTGTATATATATGTGTGGGTGTGTGTATATATGTGTGACTGTGTGTATATATGTGTGACTGTGTGTATATATGTGTGACTGTGTGTATATATGTGTGGGTGTGACTGTGTATATATGTGTGACTGTGTGTATATATGTGTGGGTGTGACTGTGTGTGTGTGTGTGTACTTGATGTGGGTGGGGGTTGTGCTGGAGCCTCGGCCAGCAGCTGTTCAGGGTAGGAGAAGGTGAAGCCAAACACAAGGAACAGAGGCGCAAACAATGAACATTACAACTGTCTCACAGAGCAAAACTTCCCAGACATAAACTCCCAGCCCCCGGGAGGAGACCAGCAGCCACCGTGAGGCGTAAAAACGACCCCCTCCCAAATTCACACACGAAGCCAACAGAATGTCCCACTCACACAGATGCAAGTGTCGCTGATAGAGGAAAGTTGTAATATGTTGCGTTTTACCCACAAAAGTGTAACCCGCACTCCTGCGACGACCCTTCACTGTAAGTTTTATTTACTTGCAAAACATCCACGCTCGCTCGTCCCGCCCCTTTATTCCTGCGTTCCCTGTTGGTTGTTTGGGCGGAGCGAGAGTCGCGCCGGCGCTGTGCTAGCTTTCCTACTGACATACAACAGCTGAGCTGTCACTCACTGCCAGGCTTACGGAGAAGGTTACGGCTACAATCTAGAAGCCAATCGCTCTCTGTTTACGGCATTAGAACGTCGTTACGTGGTATAGGTTGACACTAAGAGGAAGCCTTATTGCGCTGTTATCTAACAGTAGGTGATGTATCAGTCACCGCTACACTGGTTTTGGGGGCACGTGCACTTCATAGTGTGGGAGGGTAGCTGAATGAATACCGAGAGCGGCGGCTGCAGGGATAGTTGGGAAACAAGGGCGGCTGCACTGTCGCTCCACCCCTCCTGATCATACAGGGACTTGCGAGTCACTTTTGGTTTATCAGTAGTGTTGAGCGCCTGTTCTGCACATCCTGGGGGAAGAGAAGAGCGCTACATTTAATTGAAGCGACATTCTGCAGCCTGCAACTACATTCTGCAACACCAGACCACGTGGATCAGTCTCTGACTGGATTCTATCCTGGTTGCAAACACATTTACTGGCATAGTGACTGTTTCAGGCCCAGACTGGCAATTTGTGAGTTCGGCTATTATAAGGTCCCATAGAAAGTCCCTATGTGTGGGCTGATGGGACCTCTGAAATGCCAGGGCCAATTTTAATTCTCAGTCCTGACCTGACTGTGCTACTGCGGCGCCGCGCTTAGTGGCAAATGCAAAGCGAAGAACTGCAGGATCGCACTGGGAATCCGGTGCTCAGCCCAGACTCGACATTTGTGGGTTCTGGCAAATGCCAGAGGGGCTGCTATAATGTGCCATAGAACGTCAGTATTTAGTGGGCTGTTTGGGCCACTGTTTATTTGAAATGCCCTGGTCCATATTTCTATATAGAAAGGTTTTCTTTCAGCACCCATAACCTTCTTAATTCTCCAAATTTGGTGCACGTCCACGGCTTCCACCACCAATCCGTTTGGAATCAATATTTATGTTTTTCAGACAGCACCAATCCAGGATTAATTTAATAAAATGCCTTTATTGAGACATGGGCTCTGACCCAGTACACTGGCCACGTTTCAGACCACCAGAGAAAAGACCAATGGTGGTCTGAAACGTTGCCGGTGTACTGGGTCAGAGCCCATGTCTCAATAAAGGCATTTTATTAAATTAATCCTGGATTGGTGCTGTCTGAAAAACATAAATATCATATTTCTATATAGGCACCTGAGGGCCTCTGCCTAGGGCGGCACAATTGCGTGGTGCCTTAACTAGTGCTGGGTTTAAAAAAAAAAAAAATTAAAATTCCCTCACCCACCCCCACGGATTTCCTGTTGAAATCTGGTGACGGAGCTGGAGGGGTAGAGGGGCAGAGTCAGTGCTGAAGTGACTTCGCGCACACGGTGCGCTGACGTCACTTCCGCAATGGGGCATAACTTGGTGAGCTGAGGTAACGTCACGTGCATTCCGCAACGTAGGGGGCGTATTCAGGTCCGATGCCTAGGGCAGAATCGGACTTAAATACAACCCCGGAAATGCCAGGGCCTATTTTAATTCTCAGTCCAGGCCTTGCTGCAGCATGGGCCATGTGTCAGGAAGCCCGTGTGCTGTTGTCAGCCAGTGAGTGAGCTCAGGTTGCTTTCTCAATTCTACATGCAGAGGGCACTGCAGGACAAGTAGTAGATTGCGCCTCCTGCCTTTAAATAACAGATCCTGGAATGCTGGGCCGGATTTTGTCGGCCTAGTCCCTGCAGTTCTAGCGCCTGCTCAAAAAATAAAGGCAAATGAGTACGCTTGCGCTTCCTTTAAATGGAAAAAAAGTTACCGTTTTTCACATTTCTCAATATTGGGATTGTATACTGTATAAATTTATGTCATGCTGCCATTAGCCTTGTTCATTATTTCCCACTGCCGGCAGCTGCTCCGCACTCCTCAAAGAAACAAGATACAGGAGCGTTTGTGCACTATCCTGACTCTTCAGAGCACCTCTGCTTGGTTTGTACTTACAGCATTCGCCAGTCTCAAACGTATATCAGCACTATTCACCGGAGGGTCTCGCTTGTAGTCTGCTGCCTCCTGTTCTTCATGCACACACACCGTTCTACTTCCTGGATCCTTCGCGTTGTCTATGGGTCCTCTGCTGGGCCAAACCAATAGGCTTCTTCGCTGTGCTTCGAAATAATTCTGGGCAACAGACTACAAGCCTGCCAGCGACCCCACTCGACCACCCTGGAGCGCTGCGGTGCTACATGTCCCCAGTGCTCCCCAGAATGTGGCTAGGCTGCATGCTGTCCCCAATACTTTGCCGCCCTAGGACAGGCCTTTGTGGCCTTGCCACAAATCCAGGCCTGCTGGCATGGGAAATGTGTACCTTGAGTATATTCTTCAATGCAGACCATCCTGAGCACCCCCCTCCCACACCAGTATCTCCCTAGTTGGAATCACATATAAAGTAGCTGCCTATTCTGGCAGAAATTGAAACACTATGGGGCCTCTCCAGCAGACAAACCGGACGATTACTGTATGGATGCTAACTAACCGCTTCATATCTGAGTCGGAACGCTAATCTTCCTTCACAGACAGTGCTGATCTACCTTCTGGTTTATCTTCTACTTTGTGGTTTGAACAGGCAGTTTGTAATTAATGACTTTGTAACAGATACCTCCCTCCTTTGACCTGGCAGCATGTAACAAATGACTTTGCAACAGTAACAGCATTCTCTAAAGGATTAGTGCACGGATATATCTCAACATCTTTGCCACAACTGGTGCCACTAAGTGACGGGTGACTGTTGTTAGTAGGAAACTTGTAGGAAAGCTGTTTTTTTTGTGAGAAATTACTTTTAACAACCACAGGCATTCCCACTATTAAGGTGGCCATACACGGGCCGATAAAAGCTGCCGACAGACTATCGGCAGATTATCGACCCGTGTATGGGGCCCTCCGACGGGCGGATCCGATCGATCAATAGTCGAAAAGTTTACCTGTATACAGCACTTTACATGTTTTTTTTACTGTAGAAAGTGTCAGAGTGTGCATATGGACTACGCCCATTTTATGGCCACACCCTCTAATTACCATGTTACAATATTTGGCAGGTTATGAAAGTTTGAACACATTACTGGGAGTTGTAGTGCAATGTTTTAACAGTTTTGATACTGAAAGTGAATTGCCTCTCAGTTGTCCCAAGAGACTTGCTTATCTTAAATAGTTACAATTGAATCTTTGCTTATCTGAAATTGTTACAAAAATATCCAAGTGCACCTGCCTCGTATGCTGGACTCTCTGCAGAAAGCCAATTATGGTTTAGAAACGTATTATCTTTTTCTGGCGTCAGTGCAGGAGATCAAAGGGAAAGTTGGGACATTTCAGTAAGAAACCCAGGAACTGTGGGCTAAGCTGTCAAAATCAGGACTGTCCTTTGAAAAACAGTTCATTTGGGAGGTATGTTGATAGTGTCAGCCTATGTCCAAGCTGAGCTAAATATAAAATCAAAACATTTGGTTACAAGCTTCAGTGTGTTAAAGATGATGCAGACAGGTATATTTAGCCCTGTGCATAATGATACTAAAATATAGGCTGTATCAGGCTATATCGCAGTCTGAAACATTAAACCTGTGCTGCAGGATACCAGCATACAAAATGGTAACACTTCAGGGGCCAGTTTACTAATGTTCGCATATTTTTTCATTTCCACGAATCAAACTTTTTAGTGTTAGCTGTTTGCACATTCTAAAATCTTTCTTTGCTTTGAGGTTTCAGTTGATTGTAACCACATGAAAATTCTTACGAAAATGAGGATTTTCTAGGTTTTTTGTATACTTACTTTTATATTAATTCATGCTTTTTCTATTTGGAGTATAAGGGGACTTTACAGTTATATGTAAAATTTTGGGAACCCCTCTCAGCCTGCATAATAATTTACTCCACTTTAAACAAAAAAGATGACAGTGGTATGTCTTCGATTTCCCAGGAACATCTAAGTACTGGGTGTTTTCTGAACAAAGATTTTTAGTGAAGCAGTGTTCATTCGTATGAAATTAAATCAAATGTGAAAACCTGGCTGGGCAAAAATTTGTCATTTTGCCAATTTGAATGCATGTAACTGCTCAATACTGATTACTGGCAACACCAAATTGGTTGGATTAGCTTGTTAAGCCTTGAACTTCAAAGACAGATGTGTCCAATCATGAGAAAAGGTATTTAGGCTGGGGACAGACAGGGAGATTCGGGGAGATTCAGTCGCCTGGCGATTTCCGGAATCGCCGCACCGCGTGTGCACAGAGCCGGCGCTTTTACATTTCAACTAGCGACGGACAGGGAGAAGGAGGTTCGGGGAGATTGTCGCCTGCTATTAAACGCCAGGCGACTGAATCTCCCCGAATCTCCCTGTCTGTCCCTAGCCTTAAGGTGGCCAATTGCAAGTTGTGCTTCTGTTTGATTCTACTTTGAAGAGTGACAGCATGGTATCCTCAAAGCAACGCTCAAAAGATCTGAAAACAAAGATTGTTTAGCATTATGGTTTAGGGGAAGGCTACAAAAAGCTATCTCAGAGGTTTAAACTGTCAGTTTCAACTGTAAAGAATGTAATCAGGAAATGGAAGGTCACAGGCACAGTTGCTGTTAAACCCAGGGATGACAGGCCAAGAAAAATATAGGAGTGGCATATGTAGAGGATTGTGAGAATGGTTACAGACAACCCAAATATCACCTTCAAAGACCTGCAAGAACATCTTGATGCAGATTATGTATCTGTACATGGTTCTACAATTCAGTGCATTTTGCACAAAGAACTGTATCTTTTGGTGATGAGAAAGAAGCCCTTTCTGCACTCACACCACAAACAGAGTCGCTTGTTGTGTGCAAAAGCTGATTTAGACAAGCCACAGTAATTTTGGAACAAAGTGCTTTGGACTGATGAGACAAACATTGAGTTATTTGGTCATAAAAAAAAGCTCTTTGCATGGCCGAAGAAGAACATCACATTTCAAGAAAAACACCTGCTACCTTCTTTCAAATTTGGTTGAAGGTTCCATCATGCTATGGGGCTGTGTGGCTAGTTCAGGGACTGGGATCCTTGTTAAATTCGAGGGTCGGATGAATTCAACCCAGTATCAACAAGACAATGTTCAAGTATCAGTCACAAAGTAGAAGTTACACAGGGTTTGGATATTCCAAAAAACACACCCTAAACACACTTGGAAATCTACAAAGGCATTTATGGCTGTCACAGTACCCCGACTTGAATATACACAAAAATCTATGGGATGATTTCAAGCAGGCTGTACATGCTCAGCAGCCATCAAATTTAACTGAATTGTAGAGGTTTTGTATGGACGAATGGTCAAAAAAATACCTCCATCCAGACACTCATCAAAGGCTATAGGAGGCATCTATAGAGGCTGTTACATTTGCAAAGGAGGCTCAAGTAGGTATTAATGTAATGTCTCTGTTGGGGTGCCCAAATTTATGCACCTGTCTAATTTTGTTATGATGTGTTTTGCATATTTTCTGTCAATCCAATAAAATTTCTCACTGCTGAAATATTACTGTTTCCATAAGGCATATTATATATTAAAAGGAAGTTGCTACTTTGGAAGCTCAGCCAATGATAAACAAAACTCCAAAGAACTAAGAGGGGTTCCCAAACTTTTTCATATATGTAGGGACCCATAAGAAGCATGGCCCTTATGGCTTCCTCCCTTGCCCTTTCTTTAGCTGCCTTCTATTGGACTAAGGTCCAGGTGGCTAGATTGTTTCATATTATTGGCTACAGGTTGTGATCCACCCCTGCAGTGCAGTAATAAAGGTGCTTGCAGGGAGTGGCACCTCCTCTTTGGCCTGCAGCAGAGGAGGAGGGCAGTGCTCCATTGAGCCTGGGTGCCAACCGGGCCCCAGAGGCGCTCTACCCTAAAGGGACAGCACACCTTTAGAGGTACCACAAGTATTAAGTCGGGGAACAGGGCCCCGTGAACGAGGAATAGTCAGAGTTAGGATAGTCCTGTCATAGCACTCTCTAGGAGAGGTGAGAAAGAGAGGGAAGAGAGAAAGGGCAGCTCAAAGCCCCATCAAGGAGGATAGTAGGGAGTAGCTCTCCCCCAGGCTCTACCTTGCCTGAAGTGAAGGGACCTCAGACATAGGGACTGCAGGAAAGTATTTAACCCTGAGTCACCTGAACCTGCTGGTGGGATCCGGACCACAGGGGCATTGATAACCTGGCTGGTGCAACTACAACTCCCATCCTGGTATCCTACCTGAGGGTATAATCTATGCTGTACCTGTGCTAAGTATTTGCTGATCTAATACCACTGTCTGTGAGTATATAATACCCTGTGCTGCTATTGTAAATAAACTGTTCTATTTGTTTGCACAAAGAACCCCTGGCGTCCAACAACCTTTATTACACACTATATGCAGTATCGAGTTGTAGTTCAACTACCTCACACGTGATTTTCCACTTAGCGAAAGCCCTACCTGAGAGTGAAAGAGTCGCGTGTAACCAATGCTCTACCTATGCTAGTTGGTTTGGTTAATTATAGCCAAGAAAGGGTTACATATATATCATGTATATTTCCCTGTACTAGGTAACCACAGCATATTGCATCTGCATTCCACTAACGATTATTACCGTACCCCCAGCATTCATCGGCTATACTTATGCCAACCATGGGTCTAAACACCCATTTGAACATTCTATACATCATTGTTATTAAAATATTCTTTCTGTGACCTTGAATATAACCACGGGGAGCTGTGTTCTTTAGCAACAAACAAATGAATATGCTATTCTAGATGTTCTGTTTCCCATTTTTTTGGCACTGTTAAATCAATCCACTTTTTTATGTAAAACTTTCATTTTGAAAGTGACGTGCAGAAATGTTACTGTTTTCTCTTTGTATGGTGACTGAATTCTATTTTGTGTTCCACTCTAATCCCATTTGAAGTGTACCCAGGGTTACAGTTCATGTTCACCTGTGTGCAATTTTATCTTTGACTTTACTTGTCATTATACAAAGTAATACAACTCTTTCTGATAACATCATCAAAGGCACAACATAGGAATTGCACTGTGCAATATTGCTCTCTCCTACAATATATTAGTGCTCTAAAAATGCATGTTAAGAATATATCATTCATCTCTTAAACTCTCAATAGTAATTAAAATCTGCACATAGAACTGCTTAGATTAAAGGATAAAATATACAGATATTCAGTAAAATAAAAACTTTTTAATGCTGATCTCTGTACTAAAAATGATTTATAGTAGGTCTAGATTGAGAATTAAAATAGGCCCTGGCATTTCAGGTACACAGAGGCCGAATCAGCCTGCACAGATGCCCAAACAGCCCCCACCAGCCCACTAAATACTGACTTTCTATAGCACCTTATAGCAGCCCCTGTGGCATTTGCTTGAACCCACATTTTGCCAGTCTGGGCCTGATTTATTGTAAGGGCAGCAGGACAGTGTTATGCTTAGTACTGATGCCTTGTATTGCTGGGGGGGGGGGGGGTTGTGTTTGCTTCCTCATTAGCTGAACTCCCTCGGGCTCCTCCCCAGTCACTTTCATACCTGTGAGCAGGAAGAGAGGATGCTGGGGTGGAAGATGTTGGGAAGGAGTGTGCGGATGGAGACCAAAGTAGGGATTGTCGTGCGCTGGGGGGGGCTTAGTGCACACTAGTTAGCCACTACTATGTTTAATTTCATGGTCAAAATATAGTCGACTGGTATCCTTAGCGTGTGCCGGAGGAATTGTTTTGCCACTGTTCTTGTATACTCCTCCGCCATGTAACATAATTACAAGAATGAGGAAAAATAAAATAAGTGGTCAATCGTTTATTACCACACAACATGCTTTGAGCCTGTGGGGCTCTTTCTCAAGTCACAAAATGTATAGGCATATCACCATGGGTACCAAGATGTCTCTGATGAAGTGCCCAGCTGTAGGGCATGAAACGCGTTAGAGTCGTGCACCCCTCCGTGTAACCCACATATGCGTTCTAATAAAGCCAACAAATTGATACTATAAGCACCCCACTCCTGATTTAATGATCGGTGCTCAGCAGCGTATCAGTGGATTTGTATTACAGCCGGCAGAGAGGATCCGGCCTATAACGGGAGCTGTCAGAGAGGAGTATTGGCAAGACCTGTTGAGCTCCGCCATTACCGCACTGTTTGTACAAGGTTATATCACCATGGGTGACCTTATCCAAAGGCAGCTGTCATTTCCCCGTGTCTGATGAAGGGAGGTTTTACCCCCCCGAAAGGTTGATGGTTTGGTAGCATAATAAAAGGGGCACATTCCCCGACTGTAAACATTTGTGTGTGAGGATCCGTTTCTACATTTTCATGGTTGCTAGGGGACCCGGTCGGGTCAACGGTAAACCAGCACCACTATTGCAGAAGAGTGGAAAGGAGGTGTGCGGTGGAGACATTATGTTTGCCATGTAGTTGTTACATATTAATACTAGGGATGCACCGAATCCAGGATTCGGTTCGGTATTCGGCCATTTTCAGGAGGATTCAGATTCGGCCTAATCCTTGTGCCTGGCTGAACCAAATCCGAATCCTTGAAATAATGTGACTTTTCATCACAAAACAAGGAAGTAAAAAAAGTGCACGGCTCTCTTTTACCCCCCCAGCTAATATGCATATGCAAATTAGGGTTCAGATTCGGTTCGGTATTCAGCCAAATCAGAGCCCACATATGAAGTACATTGTGCACATATGTTATTTCCCTTAAAAATAATATATGCACATAATGATCAGGATATTTTGGATAGCTTTAAGACCATTCAGTACAAAACAACTTAAAAATATAAGAAAACTCTTATAACATCCCTATGAAATGATCATGTTAGTTAGCCCAATGCTTCTATATTCTATAAAACTAAAGAAGCAGCCTAACCAAGGGACAGACATACTTATGCTACAAAACTGGGGAGCTTTGTTTTCACCACACATGGGCACTACAGCAAGCACATTCATTTTCCACTCAAATACAATGACATGAAAGCCCACAGATACTGAATGTAGGCAACTGAAGGGGGAACAGTGTTGGGATATGGTTGTTTCCCATTCATGATAACCACATGCCTTATAGATACAAATGAACTTTATTTATATGTGAAAACCAGTAACAAAACATGAGTAAACGATAGCACTCAGCACAACCAGCAATACTGCAAACATACTACTTAGTACCTGAGAGGATATCAAAATGGTACCTATCTACCCATGTTTCAGGGCTGTGGTCAGTTGGCTCCTTTATGCACATATGGTGGTAATTCCCCACAGCAACTAGATGGTCTAGCACCTATATTATGATCACACGTGTCACTGGGTTAATATTAAAGAAATCCCCTTTAGAAGCTTTGACAGCTGGTTAACCAAGGTCTATTGCATTGAAGGGCAAGCCAATAAAGATTAGACTGGAAATTAACACATATAGTCCCATGGATACTGGTTCTGGATTACTGCCATTCTCCTTTTACAGTAAGCAAGACACGTAGCTGTGTGATTATCAAACTCTTGTTATGTACTGTAAATAATTTGAAAGCAGCATATGTCCGCTTCATGCTAGAAGAAGGTTAGTAAAGCAATTGTAAAATTGTGTTTATGTTTTTTAGAAAATTTTAAAAAACGGACATGCTTATTTAAAGGGATTCCTGTCATGGGAAATTTATTTTTTTTCAAAATGCATCAGTTAATAGTGCTGTTCCTGAATAATTCTGCATTGAAATCCATTTCTCAAGAGCAAACAGATTTTTTTTTATATTTCATTTTGAAATCTGACATGGGGCTAGCTAGACCTATTGTCAATTTCCCAGCTGCCCCTGGTCATGTAACTTGTGCTCTGATAAACTTCAATAGTTGGAGTGATATCACCCCCCCCCCACCCAAACAAAAGAATAAGGTAACCAGATACCTCCAACACTTTATTGGTGAGGAATAGTCAAACGTTTCTGGGGCTTCTCGCCCCCTTCGTCAGTGGAAAAAAATGCACACATTAACCATTGCCCGCTAGTGTTCAAATACCCCAAAGTCTCCTCCTCCCCTAACGTGGAAATTAGGAAATAGGGAAAGAACCCTTTTGCAACATGAAGCCAGGTGGATGTTCAAAATTAAATACTGTGACACCTAATGGGTTAAATGAACACATAGAATATCATTGGTTCCTTTAAGCAACAATAGTAACTTTGGTGTTCATGAATAGTATGTATTTATAGTAAATTAATATAGAATTTTCCAAGTAAGAGACTCCCCAATTTTGGCGAGTATCAGCCTCGTCAGTTTAAAAGTGTGTATAGGTCTAACTTGGGAAAGGTAGGCACCTTGGAGTGCAGTACCTTGAATGACCTTTTGTAGTTAAATTACTGTTTTTCTTTTTGAAGGATGACACATGCATCGTCAAACAAGGCAGTGGCATAACTAGATATTACTGGGCCCCATAGCAAATTATTTTTCAGGCCCCCAAAATATCTAGAGATTGATCTGTTTTACCAATATTTATTGAAATTGTACATAAATTAGGGCCTCATGGGGCCCCTATACTTTCTGGGCCCCCCTGCATCTGCTGGGTCTGCTTCCTCTGTAGTTATGCCCCTGAAACAAGGGGTTAAAATTTGTACAGGTCACCATTATACACAAAAATAATGGAACACTATATATGGTATAACTTCATTAACTAGGAAATGAGGTTGGGTAGTTAATAATTGTATGATTTTGTCTTCATGCGTTAGAAATATTTTTTTTATAAGAAATTAGTGAAGGGGACTGTTGGCACTAGTGTGGACTACGGGAATAATAATGCTTTGCTGAACTCTTGTGATTGGAGGGGAGCCACAATCCCCTTAGAATTGCCTCCCATTCATTACAATGCGAATTGCCTGCAATTGTGGAAACATGTTTTAGAAGATTACAAATTAAAGGAGACACATAGGATAAATGAAAAAACTAATTTTGTAGGCAACTATAACTAATATTTGCTGTTGCTTTTACATTGTGCTAAAAATTAAGATCTTTAAATGTTAGATGTTCTCTGGTCCCTGTCTGTTTCAAATGAGGGGTGGGCGTGTCCTAACGGTCCCTACAAGAAGCACGGTGGGAGGGGGGCAGCCTATTACAGCCCTGCAGTCACACAAGAACAGACAGGCTTCAACTTCCTATCAGGTCCTGCCAGCTGCTGATTGGTTCCTGTCCTACAGTGCAGTGAGTGGAGAGCTGCCGGCTCCCCTGCACAGCCTGGGAACTTAGGGAGCAGGAAGTGGAAGCGAAGGGAAGGATTATTAGGGTTTTGCAGAAATATTCAATAAATCAGCCTGAAATACTACTTTGTTCTGCCTAATGCTACCCTTAAAGGGGTAATGTAATGCTTTCAAAAAGCATCAGTTAATAGTGCTCCTCCAGCAGAATTCTACACTTAGGGTTGCCACCCAGCTGGTATTTTACCGGCCTAGCCGGTAAACCACCAGTCAAGGCCGGGCCGGTATTACAAATTTACCGGCAATGTAGCTGCCGGTAAATTTGTAATACAGCTTAAAAAAGGCCCTTACCCTGCCATAATTCCAGTTAATACTTACCTTTTTTGCCGTCTTCAGCCGATCGCTCTATGTGGCCCCGCCCCTATGATGTCACGCCCCACCCCATTTGACATCACATCCCGCCCCTTTGTAACCCCACCCCCTGCCGGTAATTTTTTTTTTTACAAAAGGTGGCAACCCTATCTACACTGAAATACATTTCTCAAAAGAGAAAACTCTCTGATGACATGCAAACTGATAGCAGCTCCCTTACACAAGATAACAGCTGCCTGGTAGATCTAAGAACAACACTCAATAGTAAAATCCCATGTCCCACTCAGACACAATCAATTACATTGAGTAGGAGAAACAACAGTCTGCCTGAAAGCAGTTCCATCCTAAAGTGTTGGATCTTTCTGAAAGCACATGACCAGGCAAAATGACCTGAGATGGCTGCCTACACAGCAATATTGCAAATAAAAAAAAATACATCCTACAAATGACAGAATCCCTTTAAAGATCACCTATGATCTTCCTTGTATTAAGGGGGCAAATGCATAGCTTGCATGCACATGTGCACAAGTTGCTTACATGTACTCATTGAGCAAGCCAGTAGACATTCTTCTTATTAGGGATGCACAGAATCCAGGATTTGGTTCAGGATTCAGCCTTTTTCAGCAGGATTAGGATTCGGCAGTGTCCTTCTGCCTGGCCGACCTGAATCCTAATTTGCAAATTAGGGCCAGGGAGGGAAATCCCATGATTTTTTGGCACAAAACAAGGAAGTAAAAAATGTTTTCTCCTTCCCACCCATATTTGCATATGCAAATTAGGGTTCGTATTCAGCCGAATCTTTTGGGAAGGATTTGGAGGTTCGGCCGAATCCAAACTAGTGTATTTGGTTCATCCCTACTTATTATGCATGCTTGTCAGGTCTGGACTGAGAATTAAAATTGGCCCTGGCATTTCAGGTACACAAAGTTCCAATCAGCCCACATAGAGGCCCAAACAGCCCCCACCAGCCCACTAAATACTGGCTTTCTATGTGACCATATAGCAGCCCCTCTGGCATTTGCCAGAACCCACAGATTGCCAGTCCAGGCCTGTGCGTCACCCAACCGAGCACAGGTATAATCACTGTGGAGAATATAATCTCTTACCTCAGACTCCAAACCAGTGTTCTTGTTTGCCTATCCCATGAAATGTGAATACAGTGCACTTTGCATACAATAAAGTAATCCTTCTGTCTCCTAACCAACTGGTCTTCAGACTCATGATCCCCATGGTGGGCCTCCTCCACAGTTTGGTTAGCTCTGATGTAGAGAAAGAGAAATGTGTATCTTTGCACTTTTGCTCCCTAAGGGTGACACGTGGAGAGCTTTGAGCAGCAAGTTAAGTTGCCAATAATCAAGCGTCCAAAGCTCCCTACCCAGATTTTCTTTTGAAACGGTCTTTTAAAACATGTAATGGATTGTAGGGGGGTTCTAAGTCGTTAATAACAAACACTGCTTGGCGTACAAATATATTATCTTGTGTATGCGGCAATCTGATAGGAATACATTTTTTATTGTTATAATCACTCTCAATAAAACACTTGAATCAAATAAAATAAGGTATACTGAAGTCTGAATGATAATGAAAAACTGTATTGATTTTTTAATTAATTATGATTATTTTTGTTCATGGTTATTAGGCACAAACGAAATGTCAGCCCCAGCAATACTTAAACTCTAGGGTAGCAAAGTGCAAAAAAATCACATCCATTTATGTTTTCTTGGCATCTTCAATTTTTAGTTTAAATTGTAAAAAAAAAAAGTAAAAGTCATTTAAAAAAGTTACAAAGTTTCAGAGCACACGACCTTTGTGAATAAAAGGTGTTTCCAATACACAGTAAAATAAAACACAAAAAAATGTATCAAATGAAAATGTGGTTTAACAAAAAAAAAAAACCAAAGCGCACACACTCATACAAATTGTGGCAACTTCTGAGGATACCAGTGTATAATCCTTCACCCTTCACAGCGGTTGGCTGAGTAGTGCATTGCTGATGAAGGTATGTAAAAAACCAGTAAGAAGGTCTTTGTGCAGTGGCTGTTCATACACTTTCTTACATTACTCCTCAAAATGCTTCTGATGAAGACGGACGGAATGAACTTCCCACAAGATCACATTGGGTATTTCTGAAGATATCGATTAAAGGCATCATAGATAGCTTGTCTAAAAGAAAAACAAATAAAAGGAATTTGCACGTCAGTCCTTCTTTTTGGTGAAAGGAGGCATATAACCTATGCCAAAAGATGATGGACTCGTTGGGTTGAATGTCTCTTATTTACATTTTACATATTTATACATAGTTTATACAAAATAGAGTATTACTTATAAGAGGCTGCCATTCAACCTCCTATCCTTGCTGTTTGTCTTAAAAAAAATCAATCATCAAAAGAGCAGAAGGTAGACTTAACTGTCCTATAGCTTAAATATCTCCACTGTAAAATTATTTTGAAATCCTACACAATCAACTGTAAAATTAGAAAGACTTTAGAATATTATAACTACAGCAAGGTTACTCATGTACATTAAAAAATGCATCTATTAACAGGCAGCAGCAGACCATGTGACCCCCGCTTACACGCTCTGTACTTACCTCTGACATTAAAGCAGGTCAGCGGAGGGCTGCATGATTAGTAGAGAAAGTGCTTTTGCATTCTCTGCACTAGAAGAGTCCAAATTCAATTTTAATAAGGTATGAGGGGCAGCATTTTGCCCTAGGGTAACTTGCCATATACTGCAGCTTGAGGCAAGTATCTAACTTTGTCTCGTGGCAGAAGCAGCCTCTTTATCAAATGGAACTTGCCAGAGTTTGTCTTCAAAGAAATTTCACAGCTCTCTTGTATAACATTTTTAGGAGTGCAAACTCCAACTTTTACTCATCGGTAAATATAGCCCTAATTAATTTTAGAATGCGAAGGATCAATTTTGAACAGTGTCAGTCTGGCCCTGACTATCCCTTTTCACTGCTCTTCTTGTCTATACAAAACAGCGAAACAATGTGGAAACATTCACAATCAAGACTCTATTTCCACACTGACGTGCATGTACTGTGATTAACAGACTTGTAAAAAAGATTCAAAAAGTGTTCAGGGCATTGTAACCAATACAATTTTCACTGAAGGAAAGCAGACATCATTCTTTAAATGGTATAAGGTACTCAGGAGTGAAATGGAGCGAATAGTAATGGACAGGCACACTGTATTTATTAGCTAGTACATTTACAAACACCCATTCATAAAAATGTGTAAATACAGTTTATTGGAAAGCTGCACAGAATTACTTTTTCTTTCAATATTTGTTAGAAAAACAAATCTAAACAGCTTGTTCTCTTTTTTATAAGCAGTAACAATTATCTCTCATAAATAAGAAATATGAGGTGTCATACACCTGCCCCATAATAATTGGAAAACATATTTCCCATTCTTTGGTACTAATGTAAGTAAATATGTATATATGACAAAACTGCAGATGTATGTATGTATGTATTATATATATATATATATATATATATATATATATACAAAACAGCAGCAAGAAGGTCCGCACTCACAGGACTTAAATAAAAAACAAAAAAGTTTTATTGGTGAAAAATGACTGATGTTTCAGCCCCCTCCGAGGCTTTTCTCAAAGTAACAAATAGTTAGTACAAACCGCTTTAAATACAAGTTTTTAGCGGGAACTTACACCAACATCAGCTGACAAGGAACCCACGTCATTCAAGGCCAGACACCTGATCTTAATTACATTCTTTGGATGGATATATATATATATATATATATATATATATATATATATATATATATATATATATATATGGAGAAATAAAGAATATTCTAACCTGAAAAGGCCTTGTTTAAAGAGGTAGGCACTAATATGACCTCCTTCAAGGTATCTTATCTCACAGCCTGGCCAGATTTCCTGAAGTCCACGCACACCAGTCCTTGGGACATAGGCATCTTCTTTCGCCTGGACAACTATAATTAAACTTGGATCCACAGGTGCTGGACAGAGGGTTACATGAAAAAAAATACAACATTCAATGAACATGTGTGCAACATAGATTGATATGGCTCTTTAGGTTTTAAATGTTCGATTTTAACTTTGTTTTGCATTAATTCTCAGATCCACAATTTTAATGCACAATTCAATAGGTGCAAGTTCGTTGTGTGTAGGCACACAGAGAGGGAACCCTGAAAGTAACATCTCCTCAAGATAGGTATTTTTCCTTGTGCTCCCCCTCTACATCGATTCTTTTTTCATGAAACCAGCTTTTTTGGCACAAGGTGTAAGGGTCAATAGAATGCATTGAAGCAAGTACCTTTTTAAATACATTGTATTTATATAATGGTTGTTTTTTTTAATTTCTTGTTTTCATAGGTAAATCGCTCTTTTGTGGTATGGATGTACATGATTTGCACACTGTTCGGAAGTGATTTTGGCCCACTCTTCCAGACTGTAATAAAACATGATTGAGGGTCTCCAAAAGTAATGTTATCCCTGACTACATTAAAGGACATGTCAACCCAAAAAAATACTTTTTGCCTAGTAAAAGAAAACACAATTATAAGCACATTTCCAAAATTAATGTATTAAAAACTGTTGGTGCTTTAAAAGTTATTTGTAAATGTAATTGCTATTGAAAGCAGCATTTTCATAATTCCTGGTTGTTACATTTTAAACAATGTTGCAAAAGCCAGTCTCTTCCAGCAAGACAGGTCTGTTAATTGGTTGGCTTATGTTACATTATTTCAAAAGCCAGAGCCGCCAGTACAGAGAATAGAAAGGGACAAACACCACTTTCAATAGCAATACATGTACAGATAACTTAAAGACCATAGAAAATGTATAATGAATGTATATTGCAAAGTTGCTTAGAATCTGGTTTTCTTTTATTAGGCAAAGAAATATTTTTGGGTCCTTTAAGGAAGAGGCCTAGGTTCACCGCCCTTAGCCCTCAGCACAGGGAGTGGATAAATCAAAATATATTGTGGAGTAGGCAATCTTCCACCAGATAGTATAAGCTAATTAAACATTGTGTCCACAGCCTTACGTTTATCTGGTGGAAGATTGCCTTGAGTGCCTGCTCCACAATATGTTTCTTCCAGACTATCATGTTAGAGACAGCAATTGTTGGAAAATACTATGTGTGGTCTGAGAGCCAAAAAATCTGATGGAGAAAAAGCCCCATGTGCCATCAGGCTCATTTTTTTCTTTTTTAAATAAAAATAAGGAAAGTCAAATTAATCACAAGCGAAGGATGATATTTCAGTGTAGTAATTGTTATTCAGTAAAGTGACTTAAGGGTCAAAATATTTTTGCTAGTAAGTGTAATTTTTTGTATAGTCACCTGAATTACAGCATACCTTTTCAAATTTGCTTGAAATATCTTGACTAGCATATGTTATTTGAAACTGTATTTTCTGTCAAAAGTTATTACTGCTGTCAAGTGATATCCCTCACCTTGTCTAGTATATTCTGAAGACAAGAAGGCCATAGGAAAATCTGAAGCATGCATGACATAAGTAACTAGTCATAGATTTCCCATGGCAATGTGTCTGAATTTTGTCTCTGCAACTTTTCAAAGGAAAAAAGTCCACAAATTCTGATGATTTGGCGACACCTTCACATTACAATCAAGGGAAATCTTCTAGTAGTATGATAAAGTCAGGATTTTGGCAAAACAATTCAGACTTTTGGCAAATAGATTTTTTCCCAATTAAAGGTGGCCATACATGGAGAGATCCGCTCGTTTGGCAACATATGCCACCTTGAGGTGGGTGATATTGGGCGGGTCTGAGAGCCCCATACACGGGCCAATAGGTTGCCGACTTGGTATCTGCCCATGTATGGCCACCTTAAGTTTACAACAACATAAAAGTACAACTATTTGTTCAGGACATGGGCGTTTTCCTGCTTCGGAGTAGACTTAACCTTACCGGAGAAGTTGGCTACATGTGTACATTCATCCATAACACCTTTCATGAACAGAAAAGATTCCCTCTGCAGAGCTTTGTTCCTCTTGTTCTCTTCTTTTCTTCTCAGCCCCAGTGGCCTTCCTGATTTGGAGCTGTTGACATTTTTACCAGTGGGTTCTTGCCCAATAAGAGATACTTTGGAACCGCTTTGGAACATTAGCCCGTTTGCATCGTGATTAGTCTGCAAAGGCTGTACTGGCTCAGCAGTAAAGGAGTCCCTAGTATCCTTAAACTCAAAAATGTCTGAAGCCAGTTTTAAGTGGGCCAGGGTATCAAGGCTCCTTGGGGAATTTTTTACAAAATCCTGTCCCATTTTGAACGAATCTGTCTAAAGAGATAGACAAGTTAAAGAATAAAAATGTGTCATATGTAGCCGGAAATCAAACACATGGTTAAAGATATTTTGTGTATATGCCTTTGGCTCCGTTATAAAAGCAAAAGCAATTCCACTTCTCACATTTTGTGTAAAGCAGCATGAAAAGAAACCTGATAAATAAAGAAGCATGTTAAACTATCTCATTGCTAGATTAATTCAGCCCTTTCCAACTTTTTACACTTAACAGACCAGATATCCAAATGTTTGAGAGGTGAATCATGATAAAATGATTATACTACACAAAGAAAAATGTGGGTCTCTTGGGCAGTTCATTGAGGCAAATGAGTTTATTCGAACTTAAAAATATCATGAGGTTGCATAATTACCTACCCCACAATATTCCAGAAGATGTATGATTTCCTCTTCATAGACTGTTTGTGTACAGTATTGCTTCTCTAGCTCTCTCCAATTAACAGCTTTACTTAAAACACCCTACAAGGGAAGCATACATTTAATAGTCAGCATAATTTAGAACTGTACTCCTCCATCTGGGCTGATATGAGCACATTTTGAAAGTGAACACTACTGATGGGTTAGAACGGCTCATTTAAAAAAAAAAAAAAAAACATTAGGGGCCTATTTATCATGCTGTTGATGGATGTAGTCTCTGCCCATTGTTCCCCACCAAACAAGCCAGAGAAAAGCAAATAAAATAAAGATCAAACTAATGTTTTTGTTTTTATTGGACAGAAAAAATAAGTTGGCTTCAATGTCACACAAACATATAATATTGGATGATTGGTTCCCCCCTGCTGAAAAGATTCTCAGCATTCCACAACTCAATATAATTTGTAGGCTCATTTCAACATTTATGCCATAACTGATTAAGGGCAACTAAATGTCAATGGTACATTTACATTTTGTTTCATAAAAAACTACGTTTTCTGTTGTGTTTGCTATAAGCCATCTATTATCTACTGTAGGTAGAAAAAAAGCCCACACCGTCTTTTGTGTTTAGTGGGGCTGTAGATAACATATGAATATACAGTTATATGAAAAAACACCCCATTAAATATTCAGTTCTTTATTAAGAAATGTTCACATATCAATGTTTTTATTTATCTCTGAAAAGAAAGTGATTTAATTGCAGGTAACCCACAAAAAATGAACCTTGATTTACTAATTAAAAAGATATAAACAAAAA
Organism: Xenopus borealis; assembly: GCA_024363595.1. Classification (NCBI taxonomy): domain Eukaryota; kingdom Metazoa; phylum Chordata; class Amphibia; order Anura; family Pipidae; genus Xenopus; species Xenopus borealis. Next base: position 66,285,283 of record CM044431.1, read on the forward strand.
ATGTGTATTCTAACTGAGGAAAAAGTTGGGACACCCTACCCCCCAAATAGTTGGTGTTACCCCCTTTGGCTGAAATAACTGCAGTGAGAAGCTTCTTGTAGCCTTCTATCAGTTTCTGACATTGGTCTAAGGGCCCTTACACACAGGGCAGGGCCCTTCTCACAGCTGAAAGAATACTACATTGAGGAGTGGGGCAAGCTTTCCTTAGGACCCTTACACACGGGCGTTTTTACCTGCGCTCTCCTGCGTTTCGTTTTGCTGCGTTCAGCCGCAGGGGAGCGCAGGTATAGACGCACTCAATTATTTTCAATGGGGCTGTACTCACACGAACGCATGTAGGCGCAAAACGCAGGTTCAGAACCAACATGCTGCATTTTTCCTGCGTTTGGCTCCTACATGAGTTTGCGTGAGTACAGCCCCATTGAAAATAATTGAGTGTGTCTATAAAAAGCCTGTGTGTAAGGGCCCTAAGGAAAGTTTGCCCCACTCCTCAATGTAGTATTCTTTCAGCTGTGAGATGGTTTTCTTGCATGTACAGCCTGTTTCAAGTCAACCCACAACATCTCATTGGGATTAAGATCTGGGCTTTCACTCTGCCACTCCAGGACTCTCCATTTTTTAGCTTTCAGCCAGTCCTTGGTGGAATTACTGGTATGTCTTGGATCATTGTCATGTCCCAGTGCCACGTCCTGCTGCAGGAAAGCATCCCCAACCATGACACTTTCAACTCCATGCTTTGCAGTTGGTATGATGTGCAAGTAAAAGTTGTGCATGCAAGTTAAAGTTGTGCAGTCTCTTTTTGATTATAGAGGCATGCACTTTCACATCAACAGTAGCAAGAGCCTGCTACAGGTCCTGTGATGAAATTTTAGAGTTTTGGAGTCTTTTTTTTTTACCATATTGTGGTCTGCTCTTGCATTAAACTTCCTTGGATGGCCAGACCTGGGCATGTATGCAGTTATTGTGAAAGTCCTCCATTTGACTATTTTCCGGAGAGTGGACTGGCTGATTTCAAATTCTTTTGAGATCGTTTTAAATTCCTTACCAGACTGTTAATATGCTACAAATCTTTTTTTCTTTAGACCTCAGACAGCTCTTTTGATCTTACCATGGTGTTCATTGTCAACTCAACAGCCAGGAACACACCATATTAAGGGGCACATTTACTAAGGGTCAAAGTAAATTTTCCAAAAAAAAAAATCAAAGTTTTTTTTTTGAAAACCATTCCATTAGATGGAACAATTTGAATTCGAAAATGGACCTATTTGATTGGTCGAATTTCAAATTTTTTTCTATTCCAAATTCGACCAATAGTAAATCTGCTCCTGTCTGATTTATAAACAGGGCAAAACTCCCTTCAAAATACTGAGTAACGATGATCTAATCATGTGCACATGATGTGATACACCTGTTTGTGATTTAAGCCAAGTGGGAATAAATGTGGGGGTGTCCGGATTTATTCCTCACCAGAAATTGCATTTTTGTAGAATAAAATTTTACAGAAGATTTTGAAAAGTCTATTCTTCTGTTTTAATTGTTTAGTTATATTTCTTAAATTTCCCAGTATTGTTAAAATTTAAATTAAATATCCATATGTCCAAGTACATTACCAAAACACACAGGCTTTCATAGGGTGTCCTTATTTTTTCACATAACTGTAATGCCCTGAAAAAACCATTCCAGAAAAACTAAGACTAATGTCACACCTGTCAGTTTCTCCATCAGCTATCATGGAGTTTAAGATAAACCATAAGGCAATATATGATTAGGCCTATATGAATAAAAACACCATGGAGCTTTGCATATGGCTGCATGGTTTGGGAACATTTGTTCCTTTCTTCAAATCAGAGGGCCAACATATCTCCATTCTTAAAAAGTTTAAAATTACTTAAAGGAATCTCTACCCAAAACTAAAGTTTCCCATAAAAAAAAAGTTAAAGATCTTTCCAATATACATAAAGTATAACTGCAACTGAAAGCAGTATCTGTCTGGCTGTTCTATTCTTTGCACTTCTGTTTCAGATTTGTGAAACCATAAAGTTGAAACCAGCTGATTCATAGATCTAAAGAAGAACTGACTTCTGTTTCAAAAGCGAGAACCAGAAGTGTAAATAACAGAAAGGGATAAACACTGCATTCAACTCCAATTACATTTATCAATCATTTTAAAAATCACTAAAACATTTAAAAAAAAAAAGTTTTTGGGTGGAGATCCTCTTTACCACAACAATGGTTCAATTTAGTCTTTTATAATCTAGTCAAAAAAAAAAAAAATTCTAAGTGAAATATTGCCATAGTATAAGAAAATAAAATTGTACCGTTGTAAAAACTCCTGAAGCAGTTGACCAGGATAGACATGGAACCAATGGAATAGGCTTTGGCCAGTTGGTAACGGCTAAAGAAGCCATCTGAAATAATTTTGATTTAAATGTTAGAACCCACAGAAAAGACAACCGCATAAAAATGGCTTGGTTATCAAGGTCACAGTTAAAAGGACACATTTTTTATAAACAAAGTACGACTATTTGCTCAACCCCATGGGCAGCAGTACCTGTCTGACACCTTAACTACTTGCAGCAACAGCCAAAGGCATACATTGCCTCTTCCATGGAAAATAAATTGGCTAAAATACCTTTCTATCTGAATGGAAATTGCTGCATGTAAATGATTTTATCTGTGTCACATCACTATGATTCACAGGTTTGACACATGTAAAGTGTTTTTTTTTTGTAGTAAAAAATTATTTTCAGGCTCTTTTTGCCCATGCAAAGGTGATTTCCTGCAGCAATTTAAATTTGGACCACAACAGTTGATAGGTCTGCATCCTTTTTAATAAAATTCATTCTAATTCTGTACTTTATTGCAAGAAGCGACATACAATACACATCTAAATTACTTACATGGCCTCCCATTGAAATGCCCGTCATCCCCAGGGGCCCATAGCCTTCTCTTTCCAGCCAGTGTAGAAGGGCAGCAGACTCCAGTACCAGTGCTCCACCCATGACAAACAAGTCAGAAACATTCTTCAAACTAGATCTCCTATTCCCACAGATGGAAAAATTAAATGTTGAAGTTGACATTAGCAATGTCCCATTCACTAAGAATAGTACATCTAAGCAATATACAAAACATATCTATAAAAAAATTTGTGTTATAAAATGAACTTTTTGTCAATTTATACACAGATAGGTTGACCAAACACAAGGTCTACCAACTAACTTCATGGCTAAGTAGAAAACTGTAGCATGCAACTTAATCTTGTCATGCCATTTTCTGCCAAATCATTTTTTACAGAAAATACTTTTGTGGACTTGTTGTCTAGGTCTTGACTTACTCAAATTCACACATATAATTAATTTTAATTCCTATTATTTTTAATAAGAAGGCACATTTACCACAGTGTCAGTTCTTTAGGCACTAAGTAGTAATAACAAAAAATACTATAATGACATACTAGAGGTATGGGATCATATGATTATTCAGAAAACTGATCAGAATTAGCAGATGAATTAGCGCCAACTCAAATAATGGATATCAGAACAAACAAAATATCTAACAATATAACTGGCTCTGGCACAAATCCTGTATGTAGAGTGAGAGGATTTCCAATGTTTTAAAGAGGGAGCTCTAATAAATCCCCACAAAGGCTATATTAGACCTGTCAATCAAAATCAGACTCCTAACTCCTGCATGAAGAGACAGATGCTAAATGGAGGATAGTGAAGAGTAAGTAAATTATGCCAGAAATGGTGCTGAATGTTTCATTGATTATATTAATTATATCATTATTTCAGTATAATGAAGCATTAAGATTCATTCATTTTCACAAAATTTCCCTTACAGCTTCAAAAGCACATTCAAAACCTTTAAGTCAACAGCAGTGCAAATTACTTGCAGAACTGAAAAAAAAAAATAAAAAAATTACCATATAAGAACAGCAGAACTGAAAGGTATAAGAGAAAATATTTACAGTTACTTACACTTGGTCCTTTGGTTTACGGCAGCCATGTTATTAAGGGAGTCAAGGACAAAATTAAAGTTTTCTATTAATAAGAAGAGACTTATCTGTTCTGAAATTGCTTAGTAAGCAAGTGTTCTCTGATCGTTTCCATATAATGGGCCTTTATTCACTACATTACGGGGGGCTATTTAATATTGCGCATGCCTTTCGGCATGAGAGGAACAGTAACACCAAAAAACAGTGTCTTAAAGCAATGAAAATATAAGGTGCTGTTGTGCAGGAAAAGGAAAAATGTGGGTTTGCTTCAGAAACTCTAAAATAGTTTATCTAAACAAGCTACTATGTAGCCATGAGGACAGTTATTCAAAGATGGGAACGGAGAAAAGGCACAGGATACACAACAGATAACAGGTGATCTCTGTAGTATACTGTGGGATTCTTCAGAACTCATCTGTTATCTTCTGTGTATCCTGTGCTTGAGTTGCCTCCCCATGGCTACCCAGCTGCTTGTTCATACAAACTATAGTAGCAAACACATCAGTTGTACCACTGAAGTACAAAAGTATATATTTTCATTGCTTTGAAACACTTTAATTTTTTGTTGTTACTGTTCCTTATGCTAGGAATTAACCTTGTTTTGTGACAAAAAGTCACATGATTTTAAGGATTTGGATTCGGTTTGGCCAGGCACAAGGATCTGGCTGAATTCCGAACCGAATCCTGGAATTCGGTGCATCCCTACTTTAAGCACTACATGCGGGGGCACAATAAATCTTGAATAAGATCCCCCTGTTTGAGGGCAAGATTATAAAAAGCTATTTCCTGTCCAAAAAGAGTGAAGGCTGAGCTGTGCCCAAAAACAGGCTCATTGAGACTGGAAGTTTAAGTTTAAACTCACAGAGCCAATACCTTGTGGAACTACCTACCTTGCATGGCTATCACTCTAAATTAGCTTAAAGGTACATGTTGCTTTCAGGTATATGGCAATTTTGTCTGGGAAGTCACGCGGAACAAAGTACACTAGGGAGCGAGTGTTTCAGCTGAAATATGACTGAATATTTCAAGCCACAGTTATCAATTATAAACAGCAATTAAGTCACCAATCTTAAGTCCCCTAAGAAAGCTTGAAAAGGGAAGTGATGCAAAAATAAAAGTAATCAAAATTTTTAATTCCATTTTATGCTGCAATACTTTCTTAAACAACCTATAGCAGAAAACGGCAAGTTCTGAAAGTAACCATTATATCTTCAGCTTATAAGAACTATATTTTTGAACAGTAGTCTTTCATTTCTTGCTCAGCTCCTCTAATGACAGTTTCCAAATAAATGCCAACATTTTGGAATTCATTTACAAAATCAAAGTTCTAAATATTCTCTCAGCAGAAAAGGATATAATATGGATTTTCCAACAACAAGGAAGCCATACCAGCCTCTTTGATCATTGGACGAGCCATTAATGTACGTCTCCTCCAGTAATACTAATAAGATGAAAAGATATAATTATTAAAGGAAAGGCAAGAGAAATTTTAACAGAGGTTTTTATTGTCTTTCGTAAACAGAGAAACATTAGAACAGTTCTTCTTTTGTCTGACAAGCACCCTCAGTATAAAATGTATTATATTAGCAGTACATTTAAAAAAAAAAAAAAAAAAAAATTTCTTGGAAACTTCAAATAAAAATGTAAATTGCATAGAATCAATTTTACATACATTTTATTGGTTTACATTTCTTTTAAACACATATTCATGAAGTGCCAATGCTATAAAAGCTGAAACATATTTTCAGCAATATTTTCAAACATATTAGAAACTCTAGATAATGTGGCCCATTTGTTTAAAATAAAATATGTCAATAAAATATTTTTTTCCTATCCTTTTGCATTATATAACATCTCATTATCACCAATTCTGTTTTCAGTATCCTTATTTTATATTTCCATTATTCCCTTTAGCAGTTTTTAAAGGGGAATCCAACCCCCCAGCGCTAAATCCTCCCACCTCACCCCCCCTCCCTCCTCCGGCCCTACCTCTCCCCCCGGGCTATTGCACCTAAGTTGCTACTTACCCCTCTGTGTAAGTCCCCTCCAGCGACGTTCACAGGGGCCATCTTCTCTTTAAACTGATTCTTCCTGGATCCGTCGGCGCTCAGCGGCGCCTGCACAGTAGGACGCTGGTACTACTGCACACAAAGTTCATGAAGTTCGCCGATTGAACTTCGTGAACTGCATGTGCCGCCGATGGAGCAGCATCCAGGAAGAAGCGGTTTGAAGAGAAGATGGCTCCTGTGAACGTCGATGGAGGGGACTTACACAGAGGGGTAAGTAGCAACTTAAAGGCAATAGCAAGAGGGGGGGGAGAGCAGGTAGGGGGGTCTACAGGGGGGAGGAGGGAGGGGTTAGCTCCTGGGGGGTTGGATTCCCCTTTAACTGCCTCCCTCTCCCAGTTAGGTATCTGTTTCCATGTTGCCCTTTTTTTAGAATGCTTACATTGTAGATTGACTTAGCCCTTAGTCTTTCTTACATTGTGCTTATTTTTTTTATTTCATCCTCTTCTTCCTACTGTCTTTGAGGTAAATTCACTAAAGCACAAAGCGTCTAACGCCAGCATGACGTCATTTCGCAACTTCGCCAATTTACTAACAGTGTCCCTGGTGAAAATTTGCTAGTGAAGTAGATAGACTAGCGCAACTTCACACCCTTACGCCAGGCGAAGTTGGGAACTGACGAAGGGATGCAACTACGCTAATTCACAAAGATGACCATTTTACTGAACGTTACCTCTTGTGCTAGAATTTACTCCGCCAGGTCAGACCTTGCGAAGATCAATACAATAGATAGGAGTTCGAAAAAAAAACCTTGAATTTTTTTCTAAGTCCCAAAAAAACCTTGCGTTTAGGATGATAGTCTGAAAAATAGTGTATTTTTTGGGGGGTTACCCTCCTTCCCCTATACATTTCCTAACATATGGCAACTCAGCTATACAGTGGGCACATGTTAAGGGCAATAGGACAACTTTATTTTATTTATTAAAGGTTTCCTGGGCTTGTGTAGTGTAATCTAGTGACTGTAATACATACTTCTATTATTAGTTTAATTTTGCAGCGTATGCAAATTAGGCATCGCTAGCGTAAATGCAACTTCGCTACCGTTCGCCTCCCTGAGCGCAACTTCACATTTTAGTGGATTTGTGCAGCACTGACGAAGTGCATCGATCGTCGGCGAAGCCAACGCTAGCGCATTTTCGGCGCTTAGTGAATTTGCCCCTTTGAATTCCCATTCTGCGGCTGCAGTTAAGTTTAGAGAGTTCTTGATTTACGGAATGTGCTTAGTTAAAATCAAAATGTTAAATACATAATTGCTCTGTTAGAAATAAATATTCAATGTGAAAAAATAAGACAATCATTTTAGGGGATTCACTATTCCGTGTTTATTAACTTTTGATTAATTGAATAGTTTCCAAATCCATTTAAACATCCCATGCACAGTGCTTTTTATTGTCTTTAAAATGAATGATTGCAATAAGTATCTCAACAACTTATGCATAATAAGGGATGTTTTGCTAAGTGTGTAATTGCCTATTAGAAAGCAGAACAGATGATCGATGGCACGTAGCACCTGCCTTTAGCAAACCGCACTTAAAAGTAAGAATACATTTCTGGAACAATAAACATGTTGCATAGTTTGTTTGTTTGGTTTTTAATTACTCACATGGTCTCCTGTGCCAGCTAGATGAATGCAAACAGGTCTATACTTTGTCTTCCATTCTTTCGGAACAATAAACTGGAATCTACACAAATAAATACAATGTAAAACAAGTATCTTGTCAGTAGTATTATAGGGGGATTCCGTCTTATTGGGCACACTACTCTTCTAAAGTGGAATATTTGCCACTTGTTCTTTATTTCTTTATAGTTAATTGCTAGAGGTGGCACAGTATCACTCTCTAGTATATCTAACTGATAGGGCCACTAGCCAATCACACTACAATACAACCATGATTTCAATGTAATAAAAAAATAGAAAGAAGGTAAAATATACAGCAGTGTACCCTTACCTAGCTATAACGGACTCAGAAGGCATGACATCAGGTACATAGTGAGCAAGTGGAGAAGTAAAATGGCCATCAAATATCTTACAGTCAGTTTGCTCTTCAACCTACAAAAAAGGAAGACAATACGGTGATGCTTTTTGCATTACAGAATGTTTTTGTTGCATTTAACACTCCCTTAGCAGTTACATCCAGTTAAAATTGAACCCTTAAGAATGAAATGGAATAACCTATTCATAATAAGATATTAGATATTTTTATATATCTTATTTTTATCTGGAAAAAAAATCATTCCAGTATTAAGTAATAATAACAATCAAAAACCTAAGTTGAAAATGCATAGTGTTACCTTATCTATTTGCACCGGATAGTCATGTGACACCAGATGTTGACATTTTTCTCTGTTTCCAATAATCTTCCGAAATTCAAATATCCTTAAAAAAATAAAAACAAGGCACCCGGCCTGTGTCAACCTCTACAGCATGGCCAGTTCAATTCCAGGTGGGGGGGCTGGCATACCAAATAAATGGGGCAGAATCACCCAGGGGCAGCAGCAGGTACATGATTTCTACAGTATGTGTTCTGCTGATCCCCCTGCACTGCACAATCCCCCACCACCACCAGATCAAGCAAGAAGACAGATACTTTATCTTTGTGGTACCCCAACAGCCCCACATAAGTGTTACATGCACACTTATTACACTAATTGACGCTTACATTCACACACATATTTTTGTGGAATCAGGGGGGTCACAGACATTCAAAGCACTCTCTCACACATAACACGCAATTTGCCAAGTGTAGCCACGTTTATGCACACACACAATTTTATGCTTTTTTTTTTTTCCTTACCTGAAAAAACTGTTTTATTGCCATTGCAAATAGCATATTTGCGAACTGCACTGTGCAATACCATTTGTATGTTATTTTGATGATCCCAAGCATTCTGATAACAGGCCCCATACCTGTATGAAGTCAGGACTACTGCTCTAGTTTTTTCATAGAATCTGAACATGTTTACCATGGCTTGGATCAGCTTTGGAATGTCTGATACTGGTAAAACCAACACTGCAAGCCAATCAAATGTATCAAAAGTGTGAATCCAAAGTCAGCATCAGATGTTACAGATCAACCAGGAACACACAGTCACACAGTTTGGTCATACACCAACAACTAACTGAATATGAGAAATCTATGTGACCAAAAGTACCTAAAACCATATAAAATAGTACTGACCTGTTCATTGATATAGAATATAATGTATAGATCTGAACTGTACATCTACCTGTCTGTTCAAAAAACTTTGTAACTCTACAAGTGATCATAAAAATCCCACACAATAATGCACTGCCACAATTTACCTCTTTAGATCTTCTGGTTTTCCCCATCCTCGAATAAATAATTTGGTAAGGAGCAACCGCCTATAAAGAACATCCAGTTTACTCAAGCCCATTTGCGGTGGTCACATCTGGCAGAAAGAAAATTTTGACATTAAAAGAGTGCATCTGCAAAGTGTTTCTGTAAAAGTTTAAAAAAAAAAAAAAA
>CM044431.1:66296266-66329627 GCA_024363595.1 Xenopus borealis
TCTATACCCGCACCCAGAAATTCTACGAGCAACCCGCAGGGTACCCGCTGCAGGACTCTAGTACCACCACATGTGTCGGTTTCATCTGGGTACTCCAGTTTCCTCCAAACCATACAAGGGCATTAACTGGCTCCTGATGAAACGGATCCTATTTTGTGTGTGTGTGTGTGTGTGACCCTATTTTGTGTATACAGTGAAGATAATCACTTGTTTCATACTCTTTAAAAAGTGCACCAGCAGGTTTATGAAGGACAGGGTGAGACCATCTTTCAACCCCATCTTTCCCAGCCTCCCAGATATTCCCTGCACCTTAAGGTGGCCATACATGAGATCCGCTCACCTGGCGATGTTGCAAAACGAGCGGGCGATATCGGGTGATCTGATCGTGGGCCCTAGGCCCAACGATCGGATCACAATGGAGAAGTCCCGCTTTTCTCTGCACTGAACAGCCAGAAAAAGAAACAAAGTTTCTAACTTAATTGGCTTTTTGCAGAGAGCCCAGAACAGCTAACAGGTGCAAAAAAGATACTTTGTAACAATTTTGAGATAAGAAAAAGTTTAATTGTAACCTGCCAAATTCAGTAAAATAAATATGGTAATTAGAGGGTGTGGTCACAAAATGGGCGTGACCAAAACATTTCGCAGCACTGCGAATTTTGCTTCCAAAAATGTTGGGAGGTATGCTATGCTGTCTATAGAAACTGCTGACAGGGAACTGCAAACTAGACAAAAGGAAGTGTTTTTTCCCCTGTTAGATGATGAACAAATGCTTAGCCATGGATATTCTTTGGCCACGACAGACAAAAGAACAAATGTGTCTTAATGTGTTAGCATAGCAGGAACATTTCCCTGCAACAGATGTGAAACCTGCTATACCGAATACACAAAAAGTATACACCATTCTGGACTACTATTTGTGTGCTTCATCCAATGTGGTATACATGATTTCATGTACTAGGTGCTCTACAGGAGGTATATACATTGGTGAAACATGACAAAAATTGCGCACAAGGATGAACCATCACAGACAAAATTCACTTGAATAGATCGTAGTTCCATCAAATATGATCGAATTATGATCGCACGATTTAATCGGATATTCGAATATTCAAATTTGGCCTCTTCGATCATCGATCATCGAATACCGAATTATCGAATATATTGAATGATCAGATATTCGATCATTTGATGATCAAAGGATTCAAAATTTTAAAGTTATTCGACTGCCTACTTCGCCAGATTGGACCTACCGAATTGCAATAGAAGCCTATGGGAACCCCCCATAGGCTTCTTTGGCTAAGTCCTGCTCGAATACCATTCGTGCGATTGAAGCGTTCGATCGTTCGAATCGTACAAATTTTTTGGAGGCTCAAAGAAAATGTCACGATTTTTTCGTGAAATCGAATGATCGGTATCCGATCGTACGAAATCATCGAGAAATTGAATATCGAGCAAAATGATAGCCAAAAAACTATTCGATATTCGAATGCTTATCGAATTTTGAATAAAATCGTAGTATTTTGGGTGAATAATAGTAAATTTGCCCCCAAGTCATGTGATACACCAGTGGGGCAACACTTCTGCAGTCAAAATCACAGTCTTCAGGATATGCAGGTTTTAATTCTAAAAGGGAACTTTAAAACTGAACGGGGAAAGGAAGATTTATGAATTCAAATGTATGGAGTTATTTAACACATTAAGACAGGGCCTTAATTAAGGATCAGGTTTCATGTCACACTATGTGACCTGACTGAATCCAGACTCCTGGACTATTTACAACCCACCCTAATTCATTGTATTATTTCTACAATTGATCTGTATTTATCTGTGACTTCCTAATTTATTACCCATTAATACCTTTCACTGATCTATTAGTATATATGCTGTGCCCTCCTAGCCCTCATTTGTATTTTTCCTTGACGAAGGGGCCTTGGTGCTCCGAAAGATTGCAATGTATATTGTTAGCCAATATAGGTATTAATTCTATTAATTTTGCATTTGTTATTCCTGTATGGGGATTTTTCTTAGTTGCCAGAGAGTGGCACTCCATGGGGTCAATTCTCCAGGGGGACATGAGTGCTGGAACAGTGGAACAGTGGATCCCTGGCATTCATATTTAGGTTTTTTTTTTCTTGGTACCTAATGCTAGGTGAGAGATACGAACATGAAAAGTGAAATTTTCATAGAAACCACTAAGTTCAGGAAAGTTACCCATTTTGGATTTGACAGAATCTGTACTTTTCAAAACTAAATGGTTTTCTGGGTAAGCCTACTGTTCTAGGATTTATTGACTTTGGAATCCAAAATATACCATATTCTACTTAAGTGCTTTGAAACTTGGTAATATACTGCTGTGAGTTTTTGATCTATAGAAGTCACAAATCTTCATGAAACTATCTGGTATTGGCATGTTCAAGACACATGAAGCTTACCAGATCAGCTGAAATTTAGTGCATGAAATAAAACCTTTTTCTGGTATTAATTCCTATATTGTAGAAAATGGCACGTTTTCCGTTTTTTTTTTGGTATTTAGAGCTCTAAATCTTGTTCCAGAAGTGCGAATACACAAAAACTCAGGCAAGTTCTCCAAAAAAAAATAATGTATAGTTTTCCTAGGTAAACTAAAAATCCCACCCAAGAAATGTCCCTAAGGGCTAGAGCAGACGGGGAGATTCGGGGGCATTTTGTCGCCTGGCGACTTGTAGCCGCGACTTGTAGCCCCCGAACCTCCCCGAATAGCCAGGTCCTGGGGCGCACCGGCGTTACTTGAAAACGCCTGCGCCTATTCACACGCAGCGGCGCGATTTGTGGAATCGCTCCAAATTGACTCGCGATGCGCCCGGTGCGCCCCAGGACCTGGCTATTCGGGGAGGTTCGGGGGCTACAAGTCGCGGCTACAAGTCGCCAGGCGACAAAATGCCCCCGAATCTCCCCGTCTGCTCTAGCCCTAAAAATGTTCAAAAAACGTCTGGCACTAGTGCAAATGTAATGCAAAATTCTTCTGGCACTTAAAAGAGTTAATAGGAAGGGTGCATTATAGGTCATGTTTGTGAACCCATATTTTACTAATCATTTAAATATTACCGGTCATTTAAGACAGAATGCTGGAGAATTTTTCTGAATAAGTCTACTTGCTTCCTCTTAGCGATGCCAGGGTAATATTCTGCAGCAGTCATCTTTCCTCAGCTTCCCTGGCATTGCCCCTCAAACTCGGAGACTTGGCACATATACGGCACAGAACTTTTCTGGAGTCTAAAGTGTCACAGGGTGTGCCTGGAAAGCTGGTTGTATTAATATGACATTAATGCAAAGGCATAAATAAACTGGATTTTTGTAAGGGGTGATATTGATGATCGTGATGTGTTACACACAATAACTACTATGGAGCCTTCTATAAACACTATGTTACACAATTTTTACCCAGTTTTGTAGATGTAAAATATTTTGCTCATTTTAAAACAAGACCCATAGAGTACATCCATTAATGTTAAGAAAAACTTTGGAGAAAAGGCTATTTGGAAACCAGGTTCATTGTAATCATAAAAAGTCTTGCGATCTATGACAACCAAGCGTACTAAAGAGGACTGGCAATGGGAAGGTTCTGGCACAATTGTGTCCTGAGAATTATGGATGCACCGGATCCACTATTTGGGATTCTGACGAATCCCCAAATCCTTTGTGAAAGATTCGTCCGAATACCAAACTGAATCGCAATCCTAATTTTCATATGCAAATGAGGGGTGGGAAAGGAAAAAGTGTGAACATTTATTTACTTCCTTGTTTTGTGATGAAAAGTGTTTTGTGATGAATCCAAATCTTGCTGAAAAAGGCAGAATCCTGCAACTCTTGCAGTTTTTAATAATTAGTTTCAGGGCTGCAATTGGTTCACATTCCACCAAATACTTTTACAGTTGTGCTCATCAGTTTACATACTGTGGCAGAATTTATGATTTCTTAACCATTTTTCAGAGAATATGAATGATAACACAAAAACTTTTCTTTCACTCATGGTTAGTGGTTGGCTGAAGCCATTTATTGTCAGGGAATTGTGTTTACTCTTTTTTTAAATCATAATCACTACACAAACTACCCAAATGACCCTGATAAAAAGTTTACATACCCGGGTGATTTGGCCTGATAACATGCAATTTAACTTGACACAAAAGGACTAGAATGGCTGTTAAAGGTAACCATCTTCACCTGTGATCTGTTTGCTTGTAATTAGTGGGTGTGTATAAAAGGTCAATGACTGTCTGGACTCTTAGACTGTTGGCATCGTTCATCCAGTGCTGCACTGATGTCATCAAGAAAGCAGCAAAAGGTAATTGAACTCCTTAAAACAGGAAAGGGTTATAAGAAAATATGAAAGGAATTGAGAATTCAAATCAGCAGTGTTCAAACTCTAATTAAGAAGTGGAAAAGTAGGGGTTCTGTTGAAACCAAACCAAATTAAAAAAAATTTCAGCCACAACTGCCAATAAAGTTGTTCGGGATGCAAGGAAAACCCCACAAATAACTTCAGGTGAAATACAGGACTCTGAAAAAATGTGGTGTGGCTGTTTCAAGATGCACAATAAGGAGGCACTTGAAGAAAGATGGGCTGCATGGTCAAGTTGCCAGAAGAAAGCCATTACTACGCAAATGCTGCAAAATATCCTGCTTACAATATGCCAAACAGCACAGATACCAGCCTCAAACCTTCTGGCACAAAGTCATTTGGAGTGATGAGACTAAATTTTTACTTTTTGGCCACAACCATAAACGCTACATTTGGAGAGGAATCAATAAGGCCTATGATGAAAGGTACACCACTCCTAATGTGAAACATGGTGGTGGATGATGTTTTGGGGATGTGTGAGCTACAGAGGCACAGGAAATTTGGTTAGAATTGATGGTAAAATGAATGCAGTAAGTTACCAAAATTGGAGGAAAATTTGCACTCATCAACCCGGACGCTGCGCATGGGACGTACTTGAACATTCCAACATGACAACAATCTAAAACACAAGGCCAAGTGGACCTGTCATTGGCTACAGCAAAATAAAGTTAAGGTTCTAGCATGGCCATCTCAGTCTCCTGACCTCAATATCATTGAGCCACTCTGGGGAGAACTGAAACTTGGAGTTTGTGCAAGACAGCACAAGAATTTACAGAACTGGAGGCTTTTTGCCAGGAAGAATGGGCAGCTTTACTGTCTGAGACGATAAGGAGCTTCATCAACAACTACCACAACAGACTTCAAGCTTTCATTGATTATAAAGGGGAGAATACATGGAATTAAGAACTGGGATATGTAAAATTTTGATCAGGGTTATTTGGGTAGTTTGTGTAGTGATTATGATTTAAAAATTGTAAACACAGTTGTTTGACAATAAATAGCTTCAGCCAACCACTAACCATGAGTGAAAGAAAAGTTTTTGTGTTATCATTCATATTCTCTGAAAAATGGTTAAGAAATCATAAATTCTTCCATGGTATGTAAACTTAAGAGAACAACTGTATATGGAACTGACTGACCCTTGTCACAGCATGTTAAAGAAGAATTCAACGCTTTAGCAAAAAAAAACCATACCCCCCACCCCATGTAAACACCCTCCCATCCCCAGCCTAACCCCCCCCCCGGGGAAATGCCCCTAACGTTTTACTTACCCCTTGGTACAGAATCAGGCATTGGAGTTCCACATTCAGCAAATTCCGTCCATTTCAGCACATGCGCATTTGTTGCAAACCTGTAAATAGCTCCAACTGCGCATGCGCTGATTTGCCAGTCTCATCTTACTAAAGAGGATAGATGTGTGGAACTCAGATGCCTGAATCTGTGCCAAGGGGTAAGTAAAAAGTTAGGGGCATTTAGGTTGGGGGGGGGGGTCTAAGTGGGGTGGCGGTAGTGTTTTTTTTATGCTAAAGGTTTGCCATAAGAGCTTCTGCAGCAGGTAAGGTTGCCACCTGGCCGGTATTTTTGATGGTTGATCCCAATGTTATTAATAGGCAAAAAAGAGAAATATATGGGAAGGCCGGTATTTTTTCCAGAAAAGGTGGCAACCCTAGCAGCAGGTCAGACATTAATTCTATCATAATATTGTCTTTGCATACTATTTATAATTTTGCCATAAAAAGCTTGATGCTTTTACATTACCTTTCTTACCCCCCATGTTGCTCTATGAGGCGGCTGCCATATTTGTGCAGCTGGAGTCCATTAGCATTAGAAACTCTGACAGGCTTAGATGGGACAGTCAGTTTGGCAAAACAGTCAAGGTTTAGGAACTTCAAGTAACAATTAAAGCAGAACTATCAGTGAAAACCGATCGCCCTTGACCTGTATATAAGTTTTAATGTAGATTCTTATTTTAGTGTCAGTATCACTTTAACTAGAACCCTGTTTACAGAGAAACAAACACTAGAGTGACCAAACATAAGAACAGTCATATTACAGTGTCTATCTCCTATCTGTTCTCCAGCTCTAGGTGCAAGGCACCTCTAAGGATTACCCACGACATCTATACACCCTTCAGGAAGGAAACTATCAGATAGATAACTGTAGCTGGGCTGTAAGAGAGCACAACACTGAGGGAGCAGCAAGCTCGCAGTTAATCATTCATTCTGACAGCTGTCACCATCATCACTGAAGGGGTCAGGTGAGGGACACAAGGTCGAAGCTTTACACTTGCCCTTGTCATCTCAAGCAAACACGCTCACACTCTCTCACACTCCAGCACCGCTTCATACTCACGAGAAGCCCCACACAGCGGCCAGAACCCCGGCACGTGCGCTACGACCTTAGAAACTGTGTGACCGGCCTGCAGTGCAAAAGTTACTCCGCGCGGAACGTGAAACAGGGCGGGGCTATGATGTCATGACCCCTTTCCTCTCGCTCACCTGAGGAACTTCCTTCATTCAGTCAGTTATTCGCAAAGTTGTAGTGCTGACATAACACTTCTAGGCTTTAATAGATCGTCTGTAATGGCTAAACGCATGTTCACTTTCATTGTGTTCGCTCAGAGTGAAGGTAACCCGACTTCTACATTGTTTATCGCGTGTAGGCGAAACGCATGCGCAGTATGAGGCGTGGCTGCCATATTAGAGACTGGAAATGAAGTGCCCGAAAGCTAGTCACGTGGATTAGTTCCCTTATAAACGCTATTCTGGGTTATCTTAAATACTTTGACGATAAATATCGACTTGGGGCGTCTGTTTGTCACTGGCTGTATAGTAAACAAACAATAAAACATAAAAACATGTTTTTTTATTTTATATTGCACCCTTAAGAAATATGGCGCCACCTTTTTCAGTAGGGGATAGGAGCAGCAGTCATGTGACAACTTGCCCCACCGCAGAACTGACAGACATCGTGTACAGAATGAAGAAACTGTGGGCAGGGGAATGAACTGTAGTCCTGATTGTGCGTATATATCTGACAGATTAGAAATCCTAGTGCCTCGCTGGCCGCTGTAGTCCCAACTCTCCTCCGTCTTCCTCCATGGCTGTCAGTGCAAAGATAATTCTGGTAAGATTCATAACAGCTACCCAGCTTTATTACTCCTAACTTGGTGTTTACTCTGTCTGCATTCCCACTTCTCTTATCTTGCTGAAGTGTGACTCTTTCTCCTTTGTTTCTCCTTCAATGGCACCATTTACTGTTAGCCATTCTGGATGTAATTCTTCATATTATACATTGAATTGCCACTGTATCATCCGGCTGTGAGTTCTGGGGGTATTCTATATGGAATTGCCACTGTGCCATCCTGCTAAAAGTTCTGGAAGTATTTATATGTGTAACCCTTTCAACACACCTTTGTCAGTGTTGCACTCCATGTGTGGCTCTTACCTGATAGCACAGGACAAACCTGAGCCACTCCGCAATGGTATTGGGAGGTACTGGTTACCTGGTTCTTACCAGTGCAGTGCCCCCACCTAGTGGAATCCAGGAATGTACCTATGGGTGCCCCACTAGGAACCCAAAAACAATGCCCAAATAGTATGGCTTAAACTGAATAACTCTTTATATAAAGTAAACAGCCAACTAGTACAGATTTCACTCCTAACCAGGTGGGAACAGGGACCTCACTATTCAACTCACTTGCGTTATCTACCTAACTAAAAGAAGGCAAAGTCCTTTAATGTCCTCTAAATCGATGGTTCCTCACAGTTCAAACAATACAAATTTGTAGAAATCTTTGAGCACTCCTTTGATATACTGTCACTATATCAATACTCACTCCAAATCCTCTTTGGGTGCTTTACAGTTTGTCTTAAGGTGAGTCCAGTACATTCAGACATACAGTGCGACTACCAGCCCCTTTGGATGCTCAGATGGGAATCTCCTGCAGGTGTATGGATTCCTTTCATTCTCTTTGTCCCTCCAGGCATAGTATCTGGCTTCTTTGTGCCAACCTGATCAAAATATCTGCTTTTGGTGGAGCCTCTCGGCTCTTGGGGCCTACTGGCAGCTTTCTGGTCTTTCTGTGTCCACCATATGGTTCTCTATGCCAGGTTTTTCTCTTCTGCAAGTATCTGCAACTTCCTCTTCCTGCCAGACACTCACTAGCTGCTGTATCCCTTCCTGCTGCTCTGGGATCACTGAACAGCTGGTTGCTAGGTAACCATTTGCAGCACACAGACACAGGCTGTGTGTCTGATCCCTTACATGGATAAGTGCAAGAGTTTTGCACTAATTCCCTATGCATGGAATTGCTATTGAG
The DNA here is from genome assembly GCA_024363595.1 of Xenopus borealis. NCBI lineage: Eukaryota > Metazoa > Chordata > Amphibia > Anura > Pipidae > Xenopus > Xenopus borealis. The sequence continues at coordinate 66,304,966 of CM044431.1, forward strand.
TGCTCCTGACGTGAGTTCTGGTGGCATTGTTCATAGTATTCAAAAGCAAAAAACCAACAGTACACAGGATAGATGCAAGCAAGTGCTTTGCTTGTTTATTGAGAGTGCAACGTTTCAGGGTCACGCCCCTTTCTTAAGCATTATTCATAGTATTGCCACTGTGCTGTCCTGCTATGAGTTCTGGGGTGTTATACATGGAATTGCCACTGTGCCATCTTGATATGAGTTCTAGGATTATTATGCATAGAATTCCCATGAGTTCTTGGGGGGTATTTATACATGAAATTGCCATTGTGCCACCCAGCTATGGGTTCTGGCCACTGTGTTTATATATATATATGTTTTTATATACCGACGGTAAAGTGGGTGTGGTTTAAAATATTGCAGCTGTACACAAAGTGCACCAACATTTTTATCCCTGGATTTCACTCTGAAAATCTGGTCACCTTACTCATACGTCTTTAATAGAAAGTGTTACCAGAAAGTTATTGCTATACTTTTTACTGCACTTCTTGTGTGTGATGTAATAAAGGGTGCAAAGTTTGCTACAGGTCTAGCCACCTATAGCAGCAAATCAGCAGATACCATTTACTTTTCACTTGCTTAAAAGCAAATATTTTATTGGTTGCTAGGGGAAACTACACCTTTGCAAAATATTTGTCTTTTATTGTATTGACAAATGTTTTGCAATTCATTTGTAGTAGCTAAATGCAACAAGCAGAGAGATAGGTGCAAATATGAAGCAACACAAAAAGTTGCAGATCTGCATTTCCGGCATGCTCATGTTTTGTTTCTTTTTAAAGTGGTAGATCACCTTTAAGTTAACTTTTCATATATAATAGCATGTTCTATGCTAACCTTTGGTTTGTTCTAGTGTTTGAATTATTTACCCTTTTTCTTCTGACCCCTTTCAGCTCTCAAATACCGGTCTCTGACCCTCAGTAGCTAAACATCTGTTGCTCTTTGATACATATCTTTATATGCAGGCCCTCTCTTATACATCTTTTTGATTTCTCATTCAAACCACTGCCTGGTTGCTAGGGCGAGGTGGACTTCATTAATCATTAATCATGAACAAAAATGTAACCAATTTAAAAGCCACAACTGACAATAAATGAAGACCAATTATAAATTATCTCTTTAACATACTGAAAATTAATATAAAGGTGAATTAACCCTACATTCTGTGAATAAAAGGATTTAAAGGAAAACTAAACCCCCCCTGAGATATAACAGCCCCCCCAACTGCCCTTGATCTCCCCCTTTACCTCTCCCTCTCCGCACAGAGAATTACATATATTAGCACTCCTATTGGGAATCCTGATTGTTGGCGTACAGACCCAAAGTGGATACTAATGGACAGAGATGGCTTCTAGGGTCCCTGCTGCTCTGCTTCTTGCTCTCAGGATTCCCAATAGGAGTGCTAATACAGGTAATGCACTGTGTTGGGAGGGAGAGGTAAAGTTAAATTCAGTTTAAATGCAACTGAATGTAGGTTCTATGCTGTGCTGCACCCCAGGGCAGGAAAGTGCAGACAACAGTCAGAAGCTGGGTATGCCCAAGCACTTTTTCATGATAGCCCAGGAGTCCCTAGGTAGCAGCAGGCCTGCAGAAGCAATGTTTTCCTCTCCTTTTTTTGTTTACATATCGTTTACCTAATTCTCCCATTAAAACAGGACAATTTGAATGCAAAAACACTGTATTAGAGTAATAAGAGTTCAACTGCAAATCAGTTTAGGTTGAACTCTTTAAAGATAGAAGAGGCAGTGGTGGTAAGATTTCTTTAAGGGATTTCCAAAACAAGCAGCAAAGTAGTTTGTAATTAGTAGTCCTCAGTTGAGAGAGTACATGCAATGTATTGCAGCAACACAAAAGAAGTATTTTAAAAGAGAAGGAACGATAAAATCATGGGGGTTCCAAATTGTTAGCCTCGACCACTATTAACTTGTACAACGGGCTGACTGCAGAGAACTCACTAACACCAGTTCCTGCTTGCTAAGCAGTTGCAATAGAGAAATCTCAGAAAAAGTTCTTTACTGTGCATATTTCAGTGGAGGGTGCCTAACTACTTGGCATCCCATGTTTATCTTTTCTTCTCCTTTAAAAGAATGCCTTCAAATGTTTGCTATGAATCAATGACAAGTGTAAGTATTCTTTCACCATTATAAATACCATTAAGTGATTAATGTTATATGCATGGAAGCCAGTGCTGAATATATTTTCTGAGTTGCAGTCATGTATCGTATCATTTTAATTGCTCTTCTTCCTTTGCAATTAGGTTTTTGGCTGATGACAGGTGTGGTATAACATGCTGTTTTAGTACCTACAGCGTTCCTGATCTTTACTAGACAAGATGGCCTCCTTAAATGATGATTATGATGAGGGCACACCCCTTTTGCAAGACTCCCATATTGGGTAGGAAACCTATACAATGCATACTTTTCATACTGAAACTATTCGTTAAAATGTGGTCGTGTTTTTTTAATTGTAATGATTTATGACAAAAATCTAAATAATTGTAAATGGCAGTACAGTCAGAGTCCGTTAACATGGGAGACGGTCAAAATAGTATTTGTCAAGTAATTCTGTGATAAATGTAATGTAACTCTACCATTCTGAAAATTGAACACCTTTTTGGTGTTGTGTTCACTGATTAGCCTCTCAGTGTTGTGCATATTATTATTATTATTATTATTATTAACATGTATTTCCATAGCGCCAACTTACTTGTAGCGCATATGATACTAAAACTCCAGAAACAGGCAGTACATTATCAGCACCATCAAAAATTCAAGTATTTTAAAGGAATGAAAATATAATATACTTTTGCCCTGCGCTGGTAAAACTACTATAGTTTATATTAACAAATCTGCTGTTTAGCCATGAGGGGCTGCCATTCAAGCAAAGAATGCACAGTAGAACAGAAGAATCCCATTGTTTACTACAGACTTTATCTGTTATCTGCTGTGTATGCTGTGCCATTTCTCCCTTTTCAGCTTTGAATGGCTACCCCATGGTTACACAGGAGCTTGTTTATGTCAACTATAGTAGTGTTTCTGAAGCAAACACACCAGTTGTATCATTGCAGTACATCAGTATATTATATTTTCATTGCTTTGAACCACTTTCATGTTTTGGTGTTACTGTTCCTTTTACACCAAACATCAGGGTGCAACTCTGCTGTACAGGAGAGAGAGAGAGAAAGAGAGAGAGAGAGACAGAACTGGCACCAACTGGAAAAGTACTGCAGGCTCGGCACAGTGCCCTCTATATTACTCCCAGTGGTAAAGTCACAGACATACACTGCAACTGATGGATTGTATTACCATACCAACCTATGCACCCAGAATTATGTAATGTTCAGCAATCAATCAAAGCTGCCATTAGGGGGTAGTGTAGTTGTGGCAGAGGAGGCCTTAGGAGACCTAAAAGGGTGGTATGCAAGGGGGAAAGGGTTTGGGCCTTTTTCATTGGGATCCCCAATGAACTTGTTGGCAAGACCCTCCAACCTAGGTGAGCAATGGGTAATAATTGGGGTAGAGATGCTCTGGATCCTGAATTTAGTTCAGAATTTGGCCTTTTTCAGCAGGATTTGGATTCAGATGAATCCTTGTGTCTGGCTGAACCTGAATCATAATTTGCATATGTAAATTAGTAGGGGAGAGAGAAATGACATGACTTTTCATCACAAAACAAGTGATAAAAATGTTCACACTTTTTCCTTTCCTGCCCCTGATTTGCATATGCAAATGAGTTGGTTCAGTATTCGGCCAAATCTTTCACAAAAGATTTGGGGATTTGTCCGAATCCCAAATAGTGGATTTCGTGCATCCCTAAATTGGGAGGACCCTTGGTGTTTGGGAACTGCTAACATGATTTTTCATGGAGACCCTGCACACAGACCTCTGTTTTCTCTATTGTTATATAGAACATAATCCTAGCACTTTATGGAGCATTCATCCAGACCTAATTCTAACCCATAAAGTCATGCAACACAACTTCAGCTCTGGGCCACTGAACGTGCCAATTTTGTATTCATTATTGGTGCATTCATATGTGAATATGTGTCAAATTCTATTTTCATTGTGGCCGAATCTTTGAAGATGTTTAGGTATTTGCCCAAATCCAAAAATTCTGGAATAGTTGAATCCCTAAATTGAAGTATTTCGCTACTGTACATGTCACATCCCCAATCTTGCCTCATTACACTTGTGCCCACAAAGGGTTGTTTATGAATTTTATATAGGGTTCCACAGCAATGCATACGTTATCCCATCTAATTCACCTCTGTGGAAGAAAAAAAATTGTGTTTTTAGAAAACTGAATATAAATTTAAATGTGTACATTACGACAAACTGGCATCAGATCCTTTCCTCAAGCAGTAACATTTATTTTTGTATTCCAGGGAGCTTGTGGAAACACAGCAGCAGTTGAAGAGTAGGTGGTGGTCCATCAGGGTCATGTATCTAACTATGTTTCTTAGCAGTGTTGGTGAGTTAAAAGCAGAACAAGTTCCACTTTCAAAATGACAATTTTTTTTTTCATTGGTAAGTGAAAACTAGGATATGAGGTAGTTTTTACTGGTTCATTATACTGAACCCTTATGACGCTCTTGTAGCCTTTATCTTCACTGGAAAAATAAAACTTTTAGGATTCTTTCTTGCTTCACTCCAAATATAATTTATGATCTCAAAGTCATTATTTAAATGTTTTTATTATATGAGATTTTGTGTCTTTTGTTTGCGGTGTACTGAGCTATAGTTAGTTTTTTTTTTATTTTTATAGTGTTCTTAGCCACGTCAACCTGTGTTTTTGTAATGTTTTGCAACTTCAGTCAGGAAGATGTGAATATGAATGTTGAATAGACATTTGCTTTTGTTCGTTTTCAGGCTTTTCGATTGTAATGACTTCAATCTGGCCTTATCTTCAAAAGGTTAGTCTCAATGTGTCCATTCCATGTATAGTTTCCTATTCAGGTGTCTCATTGTGCTCCTTTACGTGGTGTCTAACATGCTTTTGAGCATGCGCTTTATATCCAAGTTAAACATTCTGCTGGATAAATGCACTCCAGAGACAGTGAAGGAGCTAATACAAATGATGTTTTTTCATCATTTCAAGTGGTGTGTAAGGCACCGCAGCTCTGTCATGGAGCTTGCGGCCGCCTCCCCCTCAGCCTATTTAAGTTTGCACAGGTTCAGTAACGATGCGCAGTTATACTTACTCTATCCGGAAGTAAGGCTGGCGTCTCTCATGCTCCAGGATCCTCATGTCAAGAGTCATCTTGCCTGCAGTCCCTGTTCCCAGTCCTTCTACCTTTTCTCAGCCTTGCCTCATCAGTTTCCTGGCCTGCTCCAGCACCTCACTTGAATCGGCATCTTCAACCTTTTGCTCGATCTGTTGCTAGACAAAAATCTTAGGAACCTGTCAGTATCAAGTAGGTGCTGCACCCACAATTGTTCCCCTCAAAGCCACCCCAGCCCCCTGAACTTGTGTGCAGCCAACCCGCTGACACTACTAACGAATCTTCCGCATTGCTCCAATGACGATGGTCTTGGGGCAGAACGATTGTTCCACAGGCTGAAGTCCTGTTTTCATTTGTAATTAGCCTATTTAAGGATCATGATGCCCCCAGCCCAGCGTCACTGAAGCGGTACAGAAGATCATTTAGCAGTATCGGAGGGTCGGGTTAACACAGATTTGTGGGCGACTTTGAGGGGAACTATTACGGGTGCATCACCTACTTTATACTGACATGTTCCTATGATTTTTATAGGAATGTGTCGGTATAGCTTTGAAATCCCATTGTGCTTAGGGTGCTGGCAGCTTTGCACCCCCATGGAATCATGTCACTTCTAACTGGTCATACACAGGCAAATAATGTATCCATTAATTGGATTGGTCCAAGGACTGGGTTCATGTTTTATTTCCCCCACACACATGGATGCGCTGACTAATTTGTACTGATCTGTATTTAGCCAGTGGGCAAAACAATTACTGTAACAGATGTAGCATATAGTTGCTGTCTCTGTTACTTTATGATTGCCAAAGTCATCCCTCTGCATCAGTGTTTAACATGAATGCATTTATGTGTAATACAAGCAAATTTTCAGTTGGACTGTTGCGGTATGACTCTTCATTGTGCCCAATCAGAGAAATTGTTTGCCCATGTCTCTTTTTACGTGCTATTATAAATGCAAACATATAATAAAAAATATTGGAAATACATTCTTTGTTCATTGGCATTACATAAATAATGGGCAACCAAATCAGTGTAAAGTGGTCTTAATTTTTAGATCTGCTTTTATTAATGTAACTAGTCTATGTATAAAAATCATGAGTACATTTGTCTTGAAGCCTGTCTTTAGTATCGCAAAATAACCAACTTGTTTCTTTTGTAATGTAGCTGTTTGCATTATTGTTGTATGCAAAGATTTATAATCTGTCCCTATCAATTCCTTTTAGGTAGACCAGAGCGCCGATGCAAGTTTCCTCGGGTGGGTTATAGCTTCCTTCAGCCTGGGACAGATGGTTGCTTCTCCTTTATTTGGGTTGTGGTCTAACCATAGGCCAAGAAGAGAGCCTCTTGTCGTCTCCATTACCATCTTAGTGGCAGCGAGCTGCTTGTACGCCTATGTACATGTGCCTGCTTCACAAAATAAGTATTATATGCTTATTGCTCGGACATTTGTTGGCTTTGGATCAGGTGTGTGTCTGTGGGAGCATACAGTTTGCAGTAGGTTGTATAATATGCACAACAAGTATTCCATGCTTCTTGCGCCGACAATTGTTGGCTTTGGATTAAGTATTTGTCTGTGGGGTATACAGATAGCAGTAGGTTGTATTATATACACAAGTATTACATGATTCTTTCTCGAACATTTGTTGGCTTTGGATCAGGTGTGTGTCTGTGGGAGTATACAGGTAGGTTATATCACATGCACAATATTACCAGAGTAATTATGCGTAGAATGAAGGAAACAGGTCTGGACTGGGATTCAAAATAGGGCTTGAATTTCAAGTACAGAGAGGCTCAAACAGCACCAGAACAGCCCAATAAATAAATCCAGCAGCCATTTTGTCATTCAGGCATCATTGACATACAGTACCTAAAATGGACTGGGTCCCATGGCAGAACATATGTGAGTGCCCCACTGTGTCCTTTATACTTCTTGGGTCCCCAGTAGTCTAAGGAGCAGATTTATCAAGGGTTGAATTGAACATTTTTTTTTTTTTATGACCAAAAAAACTGACTACAATTGACTAGGGAATTGTTAAAATTCTAGATCAAGTTTTACAAAAAAAAAAAAAACTCTAATTCAATGTTTGAGATTTATCATACGCTGGACCCAAATTTGACTATTCATCACTGTAATCCTGCTGAATTGCTGTTTTAGCTGATGGAGGACGTCCTGGGATCAATTTGGCGTTTTTTTTGCAGCCTCCCTGACATTTGAGGTTTTTTTTCAGAAAAAATACTCGAATCGAATTTGAGTTTGCGGGTCGATATTATTCACCAGAGTTCCAAAAATTTGATTATTAATTGTATTGCAATTGAACGAATTCCGAGTTCATGGGAACTGTATCTTATTTCTCTATATCTATGCCCCCTGCTCACTAATACACTTTCCACAAATGTGTGATTTTGATGTTTCATAATCATGCACAGAAGGGATTTTTTTACAGTAAATCAGAATTCTCACTGAAATGATTGTAGTGAAAGGTACAATGTTTTTAGAGTTTTAAGACAGGATTTCATGCTTTATTAGCTAGTTCAGAAAATGCAAGGCAGAATTATTACATATTTTAACTAATGATCAAGAAAGCTCTTTCACTGCCATTTTTGGAATCAGTATGAAACTTGTATGAGGGAAGAGGTGAACTTGATGTCATGTGTCTGTCTTATTAACCTCAATTGCTATTTTGTTTTTTTATCTTTAACTCTACATTATATACATATGTATAACCTCTTTTTCTGTTCATTTAATTTCAGGAAATGTTGCTGTAGTTCGATCATATGTTGCAGGTGCCACATCACTTTCAGAACGGACTGGAGCAATGGCAAATATAAGTGCTTTCCAAGCCGTAGGATTCATATTGGGTCCAGGTACAGCTCGCAGTGTCCTTTAGCTATGGGCTGGGGTGGGGGTCAGGCAGTGGCATAGCTAGCTGTTACTGGGCCCCACAGCAAATTAATTTTATGGCCCCAACATATCCAGAGGTTGTCCTGTTTTACCATTAGATGTTGAAATTTCTCATGAATTAGGGCCTCATTGGGCCCCTATACATCCAGGGACCCCCCTTGCAGCCGCAGGGTCTGCTTCCTCTGTAGTTATGCCCCTGGGGTCAAGAATATTGAATGAGCAAAGTCTATTAACATATCACAGTTGTTGGCACTCTACAATAAAATACTTGTATATACTTTTAGTTTGCATTGATATATTAGTTATCCAATGAAATAGTTTTTCTGTAGAGCTTTGGGGAATGTAAGCTAGCAATTATTTTGTGATGGACCTTTAAATGAACAGTAAATGCTTAATGTAAACTAAAGATTCAGTGACCTTTTACCTTTCTGTTAGCTTTTCAGGCTGCCTTATCTGTAATTGGAGAGAATGGAATAACCATCAATGCCATTTACCTGCAAGTAAACATGTATACAGCCCCAGCTCTTATGGGAGCTCTTCTTGGCATTGGAAATATCATACTGATAATTGCTATATTCAGGTAACACAAAAATTCTGTTCTAGCAAAAACCAGGACCACTGACTTGAAAGTGAATATTAAAGTACAATTTATTGTTGTCCTGCACTGGTAGAACTGGTGTGTTTACTTTAGAAACACAACTATAGTTGTATAGTTGTATATGAATAAGCTGCTGCATAGCTGTGGGTTCAGCCATTCAAAAGAGTAAAGGCTCCAGTTCTATAGCAGATAAACTCTGCAGAATATTAGTGTTCTACTTCTATGTTATCTGCTATTTAACCTGTGCCATTTAGTCCTGTTTTCTTTGCCTCCTTTGCTATACAGTAGTTTATTTATATAAACTACAGTAGTGTTTCTGAAGCAAACAGGGCAACAGTATATTATATTTTAATTATTTTAAACCGTTATTTTTTTGGTGTTGCTCTTCCTTTAACCTTGAACTAGTGAAACATTTGTGCATTTACAATACAACATTATTATCTTTCACAATTTACACACTTTTGCTCAGAGCTCATTTAGTAAACAGCCCACGTTGCTCCTCTGTCACCTTTCCCACATCTGTTATATTATGTTCTCAGGAATTAGTGCAGACAGATGCATGTTCATTCCCTATATTAGACCCTAGAAGGAAAGATTGTCAGTGCAAGTTGCAGTGGGATTCCTGAGTTTACTTCCTGCCTAAGGCAGCTGGTAAAGTACAGTGCTCCATTGCACAGGACAGCTTAGTCTTATGCTGGATGTGCTATCCGAGGCACAACAAGCAAAAGGCACAAAGCACAAGCCATATATCAGGGGTGCCCAAAGGTATATGATATACCAGTACAGGGATCCCCAGCCTTTTGAACCAGTGAGCAACATTCAGAAGTAAAAGAAGTTGGGGAGCAACACTAGCATGAAAAATGTTCCTGGGGTCGCAAATAAGTGTTGTGATTGGCCATTTGGTAGCCCCTATGTGGATTGTCAACCTACGTTGAGGCTCTGTTTGGCAGTACACCTGGTTTTTATACAACCAGAATTTGTCTCCAAGCCTGTAATTCAAAACTAAGCACCTGCTTTGAGGCTACTGGGAGAAACATCCAAGGGGTTGGAGAGCAACATGTTGCTCACGAACTACTGGTTGGGGATCACTGTACGGGACCAAAAAGGGGCGGCTCATGATGTCAAAGGGGGCATGCCTATGAAGTTTTGGGGGCGTGGCCACGACGCTGCGCGTTCAACAAGGGGAGGAAAGGTAAGTATACAGGGGATTGGGGGCTGGCCAATGGGTCTTTTTAAGGGTATTACAAATTTACCGGCAGCTACATTGCCGGTAAATTTGTAATACTGACCCCGGCCTTGGCGGGTGTTTTACCGGCTAGGCCGGTAAAATACCGGCCGGGTGGCAACCCTAACTGTACCAGTAGACCTTTAGCTGGTGGTCAGTACACTCAAGACACTGTCAACAAACAGCTTGTATAAATCTTCCTTCTGTTTAATGCTTTTCATTCATATATGTATTACATTAAGGTTACATAAGAAATAGATGTTTAAATATAACATTATACATTTTCTCATAAATCAATATTTAAGTAATATTTTCCATGGAACAGAATGCTAACAATGCTTTTATGGATGTAGATCATAATGGGACATCACTTAAAGTTGACCTCGCATTAATATAGTATGGGCACTCCTGCCCTATATGAACAGTACACTAATGAATGCAGTTTTGCATCATTATGCTTGTACTCGACATTAATAAGTTACCTATTATATCTTAAATTTCTGGTTGGTTAATTGAGATAACAATACTGCTTTAAAACAGGCTAAACCACAACACCTACATTTATTGCAACCATGGATACATTGCTAGATTTTAACAGGGTTTGGCTTTTGTAATATGAGTATTAATGAGTATGTCAGTATTTAGAACTATTAAAACCCTTTATTCAGTGGCATGATTTTAGGTGGCCATTCTCAAAAACCTATAAGTGCCAAAAACAGAATATACATAGGTGCCTAGGATTCCATGCAACATTTTTAACCTACTGTATGTTTTGCAGAGAACACAGGGTGGATGATCTTGGAAAACACATTTCAAGTATCAACAGTGAATCTGAAGGTAATATTTGTTAGTTTTATATTTTTGAGCAGAAGCTCATTTTATGCTCATTTATTAATAGCAAGTAGTGTAAAGGAATAGTTTAGTGTAAAAATAAAAACTGGATAAACAAATAGTCTGTGCAAAATAAAAAATGTTTCTAATATAGTTAGTTAGCCATAAATGCAATGTAAAAAGGCTGGAGTGTCTGGATGTCTCAAAATGTTGAGAATAGACTGAACAAAAACTTTTCAAAACAGACCTAAATCTTTGGCATTTCCAAAAGCAATGCTAAATAAGATGGTTATAGTTTTCTAGAAACAGAGAAAAACATTTTAGAATCCTTAATAAATCTACCCCTAAGGGCAAGGCCAGACGGGGAGATTCGTGGGTGATTCGTCGCAGCGATAAGTCTCCAGGCGACAGATCTCCCCCGAATCTCCCCGTCTGGCCTTAGTGTCTTAGTGTATGAGGGAATGGTTGGCTGAAAATAAGTGCATTTGGCTACATGCTTGGATGCCCAAAATACATTGAGCCAGCTGGATGGAACATACAGTGTGTTTCCAAATAATTTTCTGTTACATCTGATACACAAGGGAAAGTTGTGCTCACCACTAATTTTTAAAACCATTAAGTGGGAGTGCAGTGTTATAATACTGAGGAAATGTCTCCAGGTAGATAGTGATTACTCACCATATAAAGGAAGAGGCCCAGGTGCACCACCCTGAGTCCTTGAGCACAGAAAGTAGATAAAACCCGAAAATTCTTTGGAGTAGGCACTCCTATAAAGGCAATCTTCCACCAGGCAGTTGAATCAAAGTGAAACTGTTTATTGTGTCCACAGCTGACCAACTATGCCAAAGTCATCAAGCAAGTAAGTTGCAAGTAAAACTTAGTCCCTGTTTAAAATGTATAATGAAGCAATAGAATTCTTGAATCAGAAGAAAGTTGAGAGTAGGACTTGCCAGACCAGGGATGAATATGGCGTATTTGGCCAGCTTAAATATATTGCAATATATGGACAAAAAAAATCCCTGTTTTGTTTAAAGGGTAGTAGCGAAAGGCACAAAATGTCTGTGGCCTAAATATATTTATAATGGGTTGAGTGCAGAGGACCTCTTTCCCTGGTTTGTTATAGGCCAGTCAGTCAGACTGACAACCTAACTTGCGTTGCTAAATTATCAAATAATTATGGCAAATGCTTGAACATAGTACTGTAAACTGTATAGTGTTTGTTATTACTGTCCTGTGTTTTTTTTCAGTAACAGAATTAGAAACCACAAATGAGGGCCCCGTAGATCAGATTGCAGTCATCTCTTCTAATATCCTGTTCTTTGTCATCTTGTTCGTGTTTGCCATTTTTGAAACGTAAGTATGATATTGCAACATGTACTTAACACAGCTTACAGGGATTCTGTCATGATTTTTATGATGTTTTTATTTCTAAATTACACTGTTTACACAGTGTGGTTACCTTCCCATTGTTCTGTTGTTAGGCTGCTGGGGTGGGGGGGGGGGAAAGGGATGGATGTGATATCGCTCAAATTTGCAGTACAGCAGTGTGACTGAACTTTATCAGAGCACAAGTCACATGACTGGGGGCTTCTAGAAAACTGACAATATGACTAGCCACCATGTCAGATTTCAAAACTAAATATTAAAAATCAGTTTTTGCTCTTTTGAAAAATGGATTTCATCACAGAAGTCTGATGGAGCAGCACTATTTACTGATGCTTTTGGAAAAAAAAAACGTTTTCCCATGATAGTATAACTTTAAAGAAAATGTTCATGTCATGACTTTAATGTGAAGAAAAATATTTGAAGTAGTTAGAGTACTAACTGTATCATTGGAAACCTATTTATATATTTTTGGTGGCACACAGAATGAATGATACTCTCCTCTGTGACATACAAAAACAAGAGAGTCCTATGCACTCTCCTATATCTATCTATCCATCTCTAGGATACACAGGGATTGCACTAGTACTTTTTATTAGCCACTCTCTAGGATAGCAAAAAGGAGTTGAATTAACCAAAAAAGGGACAAGTTTTAAGGTGCAAAAAACCAGCAAGTGTCTGTACCATTCATAAATATGATCATACTGTAATGAGACTTTTGAGGAATGTGACATGACCTTTAGTTTCTAGTTTTAAAGGAATTGTTCAGTATAAAAGTAAAAACTGGGTAAATAGATAGGCTGTGCAAAATAAAAAATGTTTTCAATATAGTTAGTTAGGCAAAAATGTAATGTAGAAAGGCTGGAGTGACTGTAAGTCTAACATAACAGAACAGAACACTACTTATTGCTTTTCAGCTCTCTTTTGTTTACACTGACTGGTTACCCTGGTTACCAGGCAGTAACCAATCAGTGAATTGAGGGAGGGCTACATGGATCGTAACTGTTGCTTTTGAATCTGAGCTGAATGCTGAGGATCAATTGCAAACTCACTGAATAGTTATGTCCCATGTGGCCCCCCTTCAAGTCACTGACTAACTCAGATTTAGAGATCTGAAAAGCAGGATGTTGTGCTGTATTCTGTTATGTTAGACATCCAGTCACTTCAGCCTTTATACATTACATTTTTGGCTAACTATATTAGAAACATTTTTTATTTTGCACAGCCTATCTATTTACCCAGTTTTTATTTTTACCCTGAACTGTTCCTTTAAAATATTTCCTTTCTTCTTTCTATAGGATTTCCACTCCTCTAACAATGGACATGTATGCATGGACCAGGACAGAAGCGGTTTTTTACAATGGAATTATTCTTGCTGCCGTTGGAGTTGAATCCGTGATCGTGTTCCTAACTGTTAAAATACTTTCTAAAAAGTAAGTTTTTGTAGTGTCTTCCATAAAGACCATTATTTGTATTTGTTTTGGCAGCTCCCATAACTAGTACAATGGAAGACTGAGGTATCCCACCTATCTAACCCTAAATAATACAGTTGGAATGTGCTTGGCCTACTAAGAAGCATGCTTACACACTCACACGTTAGATCTTCTAAAATAAGAGTAACAACCCAGTATAGTCCGGTAGATAGTAAAAGGTTTGGGTGCAAAAATGTCAGTGATCGACAATATGAAAGGAAAACTGTGAAGGGTGGCCAATGTGTAGTGATAATAAGGAGAAACAGATGAGAACAAAATGAGAAGGTAAATAGAAGAATGATTAAACACTGAGGAGAAGAGAAAGACAGGCACAGAAGAAATTGAAGAAGCTAGGCCTAGGAAGGCATTAAAGAAAAGTGTATAATGCGAGGGGAAAAAAAGTAATAAGTACAGTACAGTAATAATATGGAAACATAAAATACCTAAAACATTGGAACCCATTTTTAGAAAACATTTTGCTTTCTTTTTAGCCATTCATTGAATCAACTATTTTGGGATTTGGCCAAACCTTCCCAAAACATTTGTGAAAGATTTGGCCAAATACTGAACTGAATCTAAATCCAAATTTTTATATGCAAATTAGGGGTGGTAAAGGAAACAGACAACCTTGTTTGGCTAAAAATGTTTTTTTTCCCCTTGTTTTGTGATGAAAAGTCACATGATTTTTCAGATTCAGTTCAGCCAGGCACAGGGATTCGTCTGAAAAAAGGCTGAATACCAAACAGAATCCAGGTTGCATCCCTGCTTTCTTTAAAGGGATTCTGTCACGAGTTTTAGGATATATATTTTTTTATTTCTAAATTACACTGTTTACACTGCAAATAATTCACTCTACAATATAAAATTTCATTTGTGAACCAGCAAGTATATTTTTTGTTGTTTTAATATTGGTGTGTAGGCAGCCATCTCCGGTCATTTTGGATGGTCATGTGCTTTCAGAAAGAGCCAGCACTTTAGGATGGAACTGCTTTCTCGCAGGCTGTTGTTTCTCTGACTTAATGTAACTGAATGTGATACAGTGGGATCTGGTTTTTACTATTGAGTGTTGTTCTTACAGTATATCTACCAGGCAGCTGTTATCTTGTGTTAGGGAGCTGCTATCTGGTTACCTCCCATTGTTCTGTTGTTAGGCTGCTGGGGGAGCGAGGGGGTTGATATCACTCCTACTTGCAGTACATCAGTAAAGAGTGATTGAAGTTTATCAGAGCACAAGTCACATGACATGGGGCAGCTGGGAAAATGACAATAGGTCTAGCCCCATGTCCGATTTCAAAATTAAATCTTAAAAAGTTTGCTCTTTTGAGAAAAGGAATTCAATGCAGAATTCTGCTGAAGCAGCACTATTAACTGATGCATTTTGAAAAATAAATGTTTCCATTACAGTATGCCTTTAACAATTTGACATACGTGCATAATTTAGGACTGGAGAACGTGTATTACTGCTTGGAGGACTCGCAATTATTTGGATTGGATTCTTCATCTTGTTACCTTGGGGAAATCAGATGCCAAAGATTCAGTGGACAGGTAAATGGGAAACAGAAAGGTATGCTACGTACTGCATTCTCAAATTCAAGTTTCACTAAACATTTGCTTTGACTGGTTTATAGACCTTCAAAATACCACCATTCACAACGCTACTCACTGGGCCTCAAGCGTTCCATCCTCTGGCAATCACAGTGTTGAGCCGATTGGATGTCCTGTATCACAGACCTGGTGCTTGTATACTCCTGTAATCCATCTGGCCCAGTACCTCACCTCTGACATACTGATTGGTGTGGGCTATCCCATGTGTACTGTAATGTCGTACACCCTATACTCCAAGATCATAGGTCCAAAACCACAGGTGAGTACAGAAGGTGTTATTTATATTTGTTGTTTTTGTGTAAATTCAAAGCATGTGTATTTATTCATTTGTTGTGTTCAGTAGTGAAGATTTGGTCCATTTTTCCTTGTTTTGGAGACGAAAACCTGTTAGATTTCTAAGCACACTTTTGCTCATATTCAGAAAGTATGGTACTCTACTAGTACAGCAATGTTGGTTTATTAAAGGTTCGGTTCTTGTCCTGTGGAGAACAGCAAGATTAAGCCAGTACTTTATTTAGTTCATATCAGACAGAGTCCCCAGGTATGGGACCTATTATCCAGAACGCTCGGGACTTGGGGATTTCTGGATAATGGGTCTTTCTGTAATTTCTGCTAGAAAATCATGTAAACGTTAAACAAACCAAATAGGCTGGTTTTGCCTCCAATAAGAATTAATTATATCTTAGTTTGGATCAAGTACAACCTACTGTTATTATTATTACAGAGAAAAAGGAAATGATTTTAATACATTTGGATTAATTGATTATAATGGAGTCTATGGGAGACAGGGTTTCTAGATCACAGATACCATACCTGTACATAACTGCTTGCCTGCGGGGTTGCAATATTTTTTGCTGGCTGCTTGCAAATTGATGTATAATCATCTAAACATCTTCATTAGTTAGTGATCTACAAGTTAGCAGGTAAAATGTTATGAAGATCATTTCCTTGAGGGTAAAATAGGGCTACATTAAATTTTATGGGCCCCACATTTTTTGTTTAGCTGGCCAAAATGATACATTCCTTAAAGGGGACCTGTCACCCGAAAAAAATATGACAAATCCTATTGCATCAAGTTAGTCAAGCAAAATTTACTTTAATTACACTATATAAATTAATTGGATATTATTTCCTTTGGTCTGGGAATTCATTATTGTAGCAAGTAGGCAGAAACCATTTTGTGGACACTGTTTCTAAAGGAATTGTTCAGTATAAAAGTAAAAACTGGGTAAACAGGCTGTGCAAAATAAAACATGTTTTCAATATAGTTAGTTAGGCAAAAATGTAATGTATAAAGGCTGGAGTGACTGTAAGTCTAACCTAACACAACAGAACACTACTTCTTTCTTTTCAGCTCTCTTTTGTTTACACTGACTGGTTACCCTGGTTACCAGGCAGTAACCAATCAGTGAATTGAGGGAGGGCCACATTGGTCATAACTGTTGCTTTTGAATCTGAGCTGAATGCTGAGGATCAATTGCAAACTCACTGAACAGTTATGTCCCATGTGGCCCCCCTTCAAGTCACTGACTAACTCAGATTTATAGAGAGTTGTATTCTGTTATATGACACATCCACTCACACCAGCTTTTATACATTACATTTTTGGATAACTAACTATATTAGAAACATTTTTTATTTTGCACAGCCTATCTATTTACCCAGTTTTTATTTTTACCCTGAACTGTTCTTAAAGTGATACTGACACTAAAAAATTAATTTTAACATATGAATGTACATTATTTGTTACCTATAGATCACTTTTTTGCTGAAAGGTTTGTTTTTGTATATAACTGTTAGCTGAAACTTCTAAGCCTGACTCTCTGATACTCTTACTTTGCCAACCTAACAGTCCCATCTCAGTCTGTTAGTTACAGTTTCTTATGATAACAAATGCCGGGTGCACAAATATGGCAGCCCCCTCATACAGGAACATGGGGGATCAGACAGGTAATGTAAATGCATCATGCAAATACCTTATGGCAAAGTTAGAAGTAGCTTTCAAAGGCAATATTATAATAGATGTAAAAATTAGTTCAATTTCAGGTGTCAGAATCTCTTTAAGACAAGCCTTGCATCAGCTCGAAACCTTGTTGGTGCATCCGAATTGGGGACCCAATGTCCATTCCCATGCACTTGCTACACAATTAAATGGGGACTGTGGGGAGAGCAGTGCGATCTAGGAAGTGCTGAATGGAAAGTGAAAGTAATTGCTTAGGGCATGGAGGAGGGGCAGACAATGTTTGATAGACAGATGAGATTTTTAAATGAGTTTACAACAGCTATGAATGCTTTATTAAAATGAATTTGGATTTCATGTTTAATTTGAAAATTACTTTTATTATACAGCTTTTTATGTCTGGGTGACAGGTCCACTTTTAAGTCATTTAATTTCAGATTGGAATGCAAACACCATCAGCCAAGGACTGAATCACGAGTGTGGGTCCTAGCAAAGGGCCTGTATTGGCCACAATTGTGATCCAAGTGTTTCCCTGAGAGCCAAGTTAAAGGGATCCTGTCATGGGAAAACATGTTTTTTTTTTTTTCAAAATACATCAGTTAAAGGGTTTGTTCACATTCCAAACACTTTTTCTGTTCAGTGGTTTTTAGATTGTTCTCCATAAATAAAGACGTTTTTCAATTACTTTCCATTGTTTAGTTTTTACTGTTTTTCCAAAATCTAAGTGTAAAGTTGAATGTTGGCATCACTGGTGTTTGAGTCTGGCAGCTCAGTAATTCAGGTGCAGACTCTAAACCAAAGGTTCTCAACCTGGGGGTCGGGACCCCTTTCGGGGTCGAACCACCCTTTCACAAGGGTTGCTTAAGGAGTTCCAGGAGCATGTTCATCTCTCACCCGGGTGTTGCTGCTGGGAGTTGTCGTTCAGTAAACTGTGTAGGGAAACCAGTTGCACTACAACTGCCCTGCCCATTTAAAATTTGTAAAATTAACCTGGTAATTGGGGTGTGGCAAAACATTTTTTTGCAGCCACGCAGTCTCCTCTACTTTCCTAACAATCCTCTCTGGGCTGGCAAAGGAAATATTTAAATATTTTATGGTTGGGGGTCACCACAACATGAGGAACTGTATTAAAGGGTCGAAGCATTAGGAAGGTTGAGAACCACTGCTCTAAACTGATACAATTTTGCAACATCTCTGGAGTATTAGCAACTATTGTATCAATTCTAACAGCTGCCTGTAATGAAACCCAGAGATTCTGCTCAGCAGGGACAAAGATAAGAAATGTATCGATTAAATGTATCAGTTTAGAACAGTTGGGGGGGTCGGCGACCCCCCTCTCCCAGAGCTGCTTTAGAAGGTGAAAAATGAAACTTTACACTTCAATATTAGAAAAACGGTTACAAATAGAAAATAGACAGTAATTGGAAAAAGTCGTTATTTCTAGTGATCTATCTGAAAACAACTAGTTGTTTGAAGGTGAACAACCCCTTTAATTGTGCTGCTCAAGCAGAATTCTGCACTGAAATCCATTTCTCAAAAGAGAAAACAGATTTTTTAATATTCAGTTTTGAAATCTGAGATGGAGCTAGCCATTTTGTCAGTTTCCCAGCTGCCCCTGGTCATGGGACTTGTGCCAGCACAGGGGGTGATATCACTCCAACTTGCAGTACAGCAGTAAAGAGTGATTGAAGTTTATCAGAGCACAAGTCACATGACCAGGGGCAGCCGGGAAATTGACAAAATGTCTAGCCCCATGTCAGATTTCAAAACTGAACATAAAAAAAAAATCTGTTTGCTCTTTTGAGAAATGGATTTCAGTGCAGAATTCTGCTGAAGCAGCACTATTAACTGATGCATTTTGAAAAAAAAATTTTTTTCCATGACAGTATCCCTTTAAAGGCACAAATCTGCTCATGTTGGGCTTTTGCCAAACAAGCAACGCTTAAAGCGTGTATGGTAAGCTTTACTGGGCCCGAGGACTGGGGAAAAGAACTATGGTTCCAACTTGTTTAGCAGAAAATGCTAGAAATTTTTTTATTATTAATTTTGCCAAGTGGCTAATTCACTGTGCTAACGTTTTTGTTTCAGGGGTTGTATATGGGCTGGTTAACAGCAGCTGGCAGTGCAGCCCGCACCTTGGGACCAGTATTCGTCAGCCAGATCTACACACATCTGGGAACCAGATGGACGTTTGGTATCATTTGTGCAATTGTTGCCCTTTCTCTGCTACACTTAACTGCTGTGTATAAAAGGCTTATCCCTTTTTCTACTCGATACGAGAGGCTATAGCTAGGATACACATTGACCTACGTGTTGCACTACTTGCTTGTTAAAGACAAGTGACACCAGAAAGTAAACCTTATTTATTACATCTATCATAATATTTTCTTTGCATGGAATTTATAATTTTGCCATGTAATTATGTGTCCAATGCATTTACATTTGATAAATGTAATTTTCCAATGATATTCCAGTGAACATTCGCGATGATGGTGGTGCGACTCTGAAACGTATGGCCAACTTGCACCTTGATTGTTTGTACAAAATAGGGGGGCCCAGCACACACTAAGGTAAAGATACTGTGATAGAATTTATTGTGACATTCCAGAAAGACACAACCCAGGTCCCGGATTAAGTGGGGTATAAACCACTAAAACGTTGTGACTCTTAACTATAATTTCTGGAGGATACCTCTGCAAACATTATTGTGGTTATTAGTGCCTTTAACAGAGAAACAAACCCGTTCTAAAAAAAAAAAAGGTTCTCCAGCCTAGCTGCCCCCCCCGGCAAATGCCCCTAACTCTTACCCCTCTGTGCAGATTCTGTCCAGCGGAGTTCACGGCAGCCATCTTCTTCTCTTTAGAAATCTTCGGAATGAGGCTGGCATATCGGCACATGCGCAATTTTCTGTTTCGCAAAAACTGCGCATTCACCGAAACTCATGAAAATTGCTGAAGCACCAGTCTCATTCCGAAGATTACCAAAGGGGTTGAAGATGGAGCCCGTGCACTCCGCTGGACAGAATCTGCTCGGAGGGGTAAGTAAAGAGCAATTGCCCGGGGGGGGCAGCTAGGCTGGGGGAGGGGGTCTGTGTAGGGTAGGGGTAGGGTTTTTTATCAAGGATTTGGTTCTCCTTTAATTGTGTACCTCTTGTAGTTTATTAGTTTGGAAAACACTTATGGGCAGATTTATATAAGGTCGAATATTGAATATGAATTTTTTTTTTATGTCTAATATTCGATTGGATAATCCCAACTCGTTTTGAATTTGAATCGAATTCTAATAGAGTTTTCCTTCTGAAACAAACTGGAATGTCAGGAAGGCAATTATCATAGTCCGATGGTTCAACAGACCTCTGCCATTGATTTGTACATGAACTCGGCAGGTTTCAGATGGAGAATATTTGAATTAGAACTGTTTCCATGTGTGATAAATCTCACATTCAAATGTACATATGAACTGGGGGATTATCATTCAAATGTGTGAATTCTGAAAACCAAAACAAATTTGAAAATTTGAATTCACTATTAAATCTGCCCCTTAATGCTTACAAAAGATGTCTCTTGTGAGTATGGGAGAAAGGGGACAAAATGATTATTATGACATAGAATACTAAAATGGATATACAGTAATATATCTGCATATTGAGTTGCAGGGCCCATTTAACTACTGTATCAGTCAGTAATTATATGTAATCTATGTGCACGCTACTGTACAGAGCTATGGAACGTGTTGGTGATTATTTTAATTATCTTCCCAATATAGTCTTGAAATCAGATGTGCATTTTTATGTTTGAGGAAGCAGCCCTTGCCTCATTTTTGGAAAATGAAATTGTCAATGAAACTTAATGTACTGTAAGTAGTTAATTGTACTTCCAACATTAGACTGCAGATTGGCGGTCCCCAACCTTGTTTTTACCCATGAGCCACATTCAAACACAAGCAGATTCAGGGAGATCTCCTCTTCTTCGGAGCGACTAATCTCCCCGAACTGCCCTGGCGATTTATTGGATGGCACTTGGACCACTTCGTTTTCCGAAGTTGCCTCATGAGGAAACTTTGGCCGACTTTTGAAAATGAAGCGATCCAGGTACCATCCCGCTGTCGATTTACATTTTAGGCTGCGGTAAAGCAGTTGGGGGCAATTAGTCACCCTGAAGCAGAGATTTGTCGCTGGGTGACTAATCTCCCTGAATCTGCTCGTGTGTCTCTGCCCTAAAAGCTGGGGAGCAACATAAGAATTTCAAAAAGTTCCTGTGGGTACCAAATAAGTGTTATGAGTGGCTATTTGGTACCCCCTATGTGAACAAGCAGCCTACAGGAGGCTCAGTTTGGCACTACACCTTAACAATTATAACTTGCCTCCAAGCCTGGAATTCAAAAATAAGCACCTGCTTTGAGACCACTGGGAGCAACATCCAAGGGTTGTTAAGCAATGTGTTGCTCGTGAGCCCACTGCTGCAGATGGTGGCAACCCCTAAGGTTGGGCCTTGGTTAGACCTCCAGCAAACTTCTTAGAAAAGGGGAAGTTATGTCGGGGACAAGGCGTAGAGGAAAGTCTCTTTGGTCTATGTTTGGCCCCTCTGTACTAGCCATAGGTTTGCAAGTGTCAGGGTTAAGGAAGGAACATGCCTGTCCGCATACCACCACCCGGGGATGACTTTGACATAGTTGGCCAGCTGAAATATATTGCAATGTATGGACAAACAATCCCTGTTTTGTTTAAAGGGTAAGTCATTGTTAGTAGCTGTATGCACAAAATGTCTCAATATCCTTAAAGTGATACTGACGCTAAAAAATTAATTTTAACATATGAATGTGTACATTAAGGGGCAGATTTACTAAGGGTTGAATACGGGGGTTGAAAAACCCTCGAATTCGACCATTGAATTTTAAGGGAATAAAAATCCTTCGAATATAAAGTTCGAAGGATTTTACCGCAATTCGATTGGTCGAACGATCGAATAGGCTATATTCGATCGAACGATAAAATCATGCTTAGAGATGTCATCGGTTATAATTGGAGCTTAATGATGTAATTTCAGTCACATAACTCACTGAACTCCCCTTCAACCTTGTATTTATATGGTAACTGATAATATCCTTCTATTTTACAATAGGGGTACTTCATTCATACTTTATTCACTATAAATATTTATTTAATTTACACCTGGCCACATATTTTTAATATTAATATTTTTCTGTACAATTGTATATTTTGCTGCAGAGTGGAAAATAAATAGTTTATCATAATGTGTAAATATAAATAAAAATGTATTTTAAATCAGTATTTGTTTTTGGTTATGCACTGGATATACTTTATTATATAACAATAAAAGTGTTCTACAGTGCCTTGGGTAAGTATTCTTTTCTTATGGTGGAACAGCAGTTAATTTAAAAACGATATCTGTAGGCCGAATAAGTCAATACTGTATCAATATTTGGTAGAACCATCTTTAGCTGCCACTCAAGCTGTAAAACCATCTTTACAAACAGGAGTGATTTTCTCCCAAGGAAATGTCCTTGAGTCAGTTGGGTGTTTGTGATCAGGGCTGTGACTCGACCACTGCAGGACATTCATCATTTTTTCCCAGGATTACTTTGGCCTTGTGTTTGGGGATCCAATCCAGAGGATGAAGGGGTTTAGCTTGAAGTAAGATAAGGAGAGACTTGTGGCAAATTCTTATTAATTATCATGGATATCCCTGAAACTAGTAATGGGACAACTTTGGATTTGTACCTTTTGTCATGGCCCAAGGGGCTCAGCCAAATATTTCATCACAAATGGGGGTTGAAGCAAAAATGCTTGAGTTTTTAGTTGGGATGCACCGAATCCAGGATTCACCAAAGTATTCGGCCAGGTTTCTGTCTTTTTCAGCAGGATTCAGCTGATTCCTCATGCGGAGTTTACATGTTTACATGTGGAGGTTACAAGTTTTCCTGTTGGCTTTGGAAATCTCCGTACATTCACATAGAAAGTAATTGATCCAGAATTTAGATAAGGGTGCCTATATTGCGTTGGACTTTCAAGAATCTACCATGAGTATGGAGGAAGCTGGTACATTTCTCATTCATCATAATGCAGACTACTTCCCATTTGAATACCTAGACTGATATTGTATTTCCACAACAAGAACATATTAGTAAGTTACTTATTTTGTAAGTTCTTCACCTTTCCGTTTAAGAGGGAATCTAGAGGTTCATGTCTGTTTATTTAGAAAAAAGAAAAGATAACATTAAACACTCTGATCCAAGACAGTGGGACAGTCCGTCATACTCGATTCATAGAACCAGATTGGAGGCATCCTCTAAAACAGTTGGCATTCTCTACGTACTTGCCCTCAATCTTTTGAACCAAAACATATTCTCGAAAACCAGTCTCTCCAAAATATTCCATCATGGAATAGGGAGATAAGGATGAGGTCAGCGGCTTGTTTATATGAACTATAGTAGTGTTTCTGAAGCAAACAAATCAATTTACCAGTGCAGGGCAACAATACATATTTCAACAAATTTAAACCCGCCCGCTCTTACAGGAACAGTAACACCAAAAAAGGGATTTATTACTTACAGTTAAATCCTTTTCTCTCTAGTCCTATGGGGGACACAGGAACCATGGGGTTAAATCCCCTCCCATCAGGAGGCAGGACACATCAGAAAAAAAGAGAGAAGAGGAGGGATCCTCCCCTCTATATAGCTTCCCTCCTCCTCCAGTTTACTCAGTTTTTTATGTGCCCTCGCAAGTCAGGAGGTCCTGGACAAGGCCCCCCAGGGGGCCCATCACAAGGATTCTTCGGCCTAGGATTAGCCTAGGCACCCGGGGTAAGACCTGAGGCAGTTCTACTGCACTCGTTAAGTCAGCCCCCATCACGGGATCCTCACGGGCATGCGGTGAGGTAAGACAAGGGCTTTAGAGCGTGATGGGTGCCGCAGCAAGCGAAGGGGCGGCCCGCCTCTTACAGGTACCATTACAAAATGCCTGCAGGACAGTTTAAGAGCGCAAGCAGGAAGCGGAAGGGGCGGTCCATCCAACGCGTTTGCGCCTCTTGCTGCTTCCACTCTTTGCTCGGCTGCCATTTTGTCCTGGCAATAGAACAGCGCACTACTACTCTCCGCTCCGATCTCCGGCACTCCAGATGTAGCTGTCGGTACAGGGGAACAGGAGCCCATCGGCAGTTTTTCAGCACCCTCTTCTCTATTGGCTTCCCTCTTCCCAGGTATTCGGGAACCAGGGTGGAACACTCACAGGCGGGTGGCACTTACACACCACTCTACAGCAATGGCTGAGGGGACAGGTGATGCCATATTTACAAGGGCAAGTAAGCAGGCAACCAAGGTTAGTTTCTTGGCATGCGCTCATTGCAAAACAAAATTCAGGTGTGGCCAAACTAGCTCGCTTTGCGCCTCCTGCACACCTGCCAAGCAGACAGAGCATACTGCACCCACA
>CM044431.1:66339331-66593745 GCA_024363595.1 Xenopus borealis
AAAAAAAAAAAAAAAAAAAAAGTATTTGTGATGTAACACTTTTAATATAACAAAATTCATCAAATGAAAACAACAAACTCAAATGCACATCACAATGTATATGGCATATAAATAGAAAACAGGATAAATAAAGAAATGTCTGTATTTTAACTGTGCATAAAGCATGCATTTGTATTCCTTTCTCCTTACTTTCTAATAAGGCTTATGGCATGTGTATCATTTTGTCTTTAGCATTTCCGCAGTAAAATATCAAGCTCGTCAGGCACAGATTCAAGCACGAGTCAACACACGGACATGAAATCACTGGTCACAAATTAATTTACACTAATCTTTGCAGACCCATTCCCTGCACTTCCCTACACTGATGCTTCATGCAGACGGCCTTTTGTAACAAAGGTGAGGAGGCACGAGGGACTATTTAGACACAGGTAGTATGAATAGCATGCAAAGAAGGTCTATGGCAGGAACAAAATAGTAGATTAATACTAAAACTGACCCAACAGAATATTGTCTTTGAATGCTAATAATTTTGCCATAAAAGTATTTGCCTGATGCTTCTACATTTCTTTTTTTACCCCCATATTCCTCTGAGGGGGCTGCCATACGTGTGCAGCAGTTGTCTGTTAGTATAAGAAACTAACTGACAGGCTGAGATGGGTAGGCAAAACAGTCAGGTTCAGGAAGTTCAAGTAACTATTACTTACAAAAGCAGATCTATCAGCAGAACAAAGATCAACATGACCTATAGGTAACTTTTAATGTACATTAATGTTTGTAAAGGAAAACTATACCCCCCCAACAATGTAGGTCTCTATAAAAAGATATTGCATAAAACAACTCATATGTAAAACCCTGCTTCATGTAAATAAACCATTTTCATAATAATACACTTTTTTAGTAGCATGTGCCATTGGGTAATCATAAATAGAAAATTGCCATTTTAAAAAATAAGGACAGCCTCCTGGGATCCTAGGATCCAACGGTGCACACAAACATACCAAACAAACTATAAAGTTAGGTTACACGAGCCAATTAACAGACAGAGTCTTTTGCTTCTACACTTCTTCCTGTTACAGTTTTAAGAGTTGAAATATTTCTGGTCAGGTGATCTCTGAGGCAGCACACAGACCATCACGAAATGGTGGTTCAAGGCAAGAGATCTGACTAAACACACATTACCCTGCATCGGGCGCATATATATGACTCACTGCTCCTACTGTCAATGGAGTAGTGCGGGACCATGTCCCTAAAACACATATACTAAAAACCAGGCAAAAGGTGGAACGACAGAGTTTGTGGCAAAAGAATTATAAGATTGTAAAGTTATGATGGCAACTCAGTTGCTGTACATGTTAAGTATAGTTAGATCATTTGCCCATTTCAGCTGGTTTGAAACAGCCCATTATGGCTGTATGGGATCCAGCGTGGGAGCAGACACTTTACCCCCCTCCTTCTATTGGTGTGGGGGTGGGTTAGTGTCAAAGGCAATGAACTGGAGTGGGAACGCTGCGTGTGCTGTGCAACTCAATTGCGCGCAGCTTGTGTTCTATCCCATTCACCTCCCTTCCACCCGTCCCAAGTGAGATCAAAGTCCTGCCTGTTACTTGTAGGGATCGGCTGGGAGATATACACCCGTCGCCCACCTGTACCGCCAACCCCCAGGCTGAGGGTGGAGAGATACAGCTTATGGCGGCCGCAATCCGACGGGATTTTTAATCCTGGCCGATCGACATCTGGCCGACATTCGGCCAGATATTGATCAGGGGAGCCAGTCGGAGGGCCACACTCACGAGCCGATAAATTGCTAAATTAGCCCATGTATGGCCACCTTTATATGCAACCTCGGCCGGATTTTTCAGATTCTGACTTTTCCATCCTCAAGGTATAATATATCAGTACAAACATGAAATGGGTTTTTGGCATTTGGACTTTAATAAATAACCCTCAAACTCTCCTATTGTTCTACTCACCAAATATCCATCACAAGATATCCTTAACACTTCTTTAACACGTTCTTGAGAATTTTGCTCTTTTAGAAACTCCATACAGACTTCTCCAGACTCAAGGATACTAACCTAGGGGGAAAAAGCAATTTTCTAAATGCAAGTAATTCACATAAATATACTTTACTCAGCATTGTAAATCTCTAATCTTTCAGGGAGGTAATGAGGGGAAATACAGGACAATTTATTTAGCTTCAAAGGTGATGTCATAGACACACCTCCCCTGCTCCTACCCCCCCCCCCCCGGGCCTACCTCTCCTCCGGGCAAATGCCCCCAAGTCGCTACTTACCCCAATGTGCAGGTCCCCTCCAGCCAGGTCCCCTCCAGCCATCTTCTACAGCGACATCTTCTTCCGTCGGCACATGCACAGTAGGGAGCATTTGCCGGTCTGTACAAACTGGAAAATGCGATCTATTGCATGCATTCTCCGCCAACCGCTGACGGAAGAAGACGGCGCCTGGGAATCATGGATGGGTAAGAAGCAATTTAGGAGCATTTGCCCTGGGGGAGAGGTAGGCCGGGGGAGGAGGGTTAGCGCGGGAGGGGTTGAATTCCCCTTTAAACCTCTCTGCATGGTGCAATATCACCAGTAGCTACAGTACCCATACTAACCAATTAGAGATTTGTTTTCGATGCCCTAAACATGCAAATCAGTGAAACGCACATTGTTTATCCGATTTCCATTATCCAGAAAACTCCGAATTACAGAAATGCCATCTCCCATAGACTACATTTAAATAAAATAACACATTTTTAAAAATGATTTCCTTTTTCTATGTAATAATAAAACAGTACCTTGTATGTAATGCAAACTAAGATATAATTACTCCTTATTGGATACAGAGCAACCCCACTGGGTTTCAATTTTTAAATCTTTGCTTAGTAGACGTAAGTTGAGATCCAAATTACAGAAACATCCCTTATCCAGAAAACCACAGGCCTGTGTATTCCTGATAATAGGTCCTATACTTGTATCTCAGAGGACCAATGCACAAAGTGATTTGGAAAAAAAAATTGCCCACTTTTCTCGCCAACAGTTCAATTTTAGCGCTCAGTATTCTTTTTTATGATATTTAGCTAAGGATATACAAAACTTTCCTTCAACATACCACTGCATTCTTTGTTTTCTGTCTAATTGGTTTCAATCTTTCTGCATTCATTGGAGAAATGATGGATCTCAGGGTACTGGATCCAAATGCCTGCTGTGGTACCCTGGATTTGCTCTGCTCCCCAAATTGACTTTTTTCTGCCTTGCGCTGGCCAGTAGCAGGAACTTTTTTTATTCCTAGCAGAACATTGTCAAAAGAGGAGTCTGTATTTTTTTTCTTCTTTACAGCGTCCCAAGCATATTGTGGCGCTCCATTTTGAGTGGCCTGTTGGCTGTAGAAATCTCCACCCATGTTACTAACACTGCTAGTATCCGGCGTATTTTTAAATTGACCTGGGAAAGAAAACATTACATTTTAAACGGTTACACAAAACCAAGTGGTGAGAAAGTTTCTGACTTCATGTGTGACTTACCATTCAGTTGCATTGCTCCAAACCACTGCTGAACAGTTTCCGCTGGGCACTTGTCATTTGATCTTGGGGCAATTTGCTTTGCTGGGCACATGAACTCAGAACTTGGGGAGGAAAAAAAAAAGGTTTACAGTAATTATCACATTTTATGTTTAAATAATAAAATAGTGTTGCATTTCCACGAACAAAGTACTTAATGGGATTGATCACCTTTTAATTAATTTTTAGTATGATGTAGAGTGTAATATTCTGAAAAAAATCGGTTCTCATTTTTTGTTATTTGTGGTTTTTATGGAGTTATTTAGCTTTTTATTCAGCAGCTCTTCAGTTTTGCAATTTGCAATCTGGTTGTTAGGGTCAAAATTACCGTAGCAACCATGCACCGATTTGAATAAGAGAGTGGAAAATGAATAGGAGAGGGCCCCATTGGAAAAAAAAATCAATCCGTGATAAAAATTAGCAAAATAAAAAAATGTAGCTTTATGGAGCATTTGCTTTTAGATGTGGCCAGTGACCCCCATTTGAAAGCTGGAAAGGGTCAGAAGAACAATAAGGCATAATCATAATGAAAAAAAAAACTACAGAAAATAAATAATGAAGACCAATTTAAAAGTTGCTTAAAATTGGTCATTCTAGAACATACTAAGTTAATTTAAAGTGATACGGACACTAAAAAAAACATACTTTTTAACATATGAATGTACATTAAAGGCTACCTATAGGTAATTTTGATAATTTTTTGCAGAGAGGTTTGTTTTTGTATATAATTGTTAGTTGAAGTTCCTAAACCTGACTCTCTGACTTTGCCAACCTGACTGTCCCATCTCAGTCTGTTGGTTACAGTTTCTAATGTCTCCTGCTGCACAAATATGGCAGCCCCCCTCATACAGGAACATGGGGGATCAGACAGGTAATGTAAAAGCATCATGCAAATACTTTATGGCAAAGTTAGAAGTAGGTTTCAAAGCCAATATTATAAGAGGAAAAACAAAACACTTCTTGCTGTTACAGTATAGTAGAGTAGAAATATTTCTGGCCAGGTGATCTCTGAGGCAGCACAGAAACAGAATGAATAGAAACATGCAGAAAGAGGGATAGTGAAGATAAACTTTATTATCTCAGAAACAATGCAGAATTTTAATGGATTGTATTTAGATATTCTTACTTCAGTATGAGGAAGCTTAGATTAAATTTTCATTTTCGAGTTATATCCCTAATATCTCAGATCAAAAAATTTAGTAACAGTTATCATAGTCCAGAGATGTGACTAAGTGGGAGCACAGTTACTGCCTACCTACATTTAGCTTAAAGGAATAGTTCAGTATAACAATAAAAACTGGGCAACTTATAGTTAGTTAGCCAAAAATGTAATCTATAAAGGCTGGAGTAACTGGATATCTAACATAACAGAACACTACTTCCTGTTTTGGAGCTCTCTTAGTTTCCACTGACTGGTTACCCACTTAATAAAGCATTAAGCAAGGTTAAATCAGAAATGATTTATGTAAATCGAAGGTGTTGAACTTGATCTCAATCCAACTGAACACCCGGGGATGAATTAGAATATTGTGGCCCATTAGAAGCAGATCCCACAATGATCCAAACACCAATCATTCCCAAATATGTGGAGGTGGTTAAAGGTTTTTGAACAAAAACAAGTAAAAAAAGTGTTTTCCCGTCTGTGTTTACAAGCAGCACAACAAATTTTACTCATTACTGTAAGTTAGAACATTTCACTTACGGTGTTTTTTCTTTCACTGGAGGAGAAGTGTGCCTCTCCAAAGAACGTTCATCTGTGAACATATGTGGAATATCTCCATAGCTGTTGGGAGGCGAAGAAGTGCAATAGCCCTTTAAATGACTGGGTTTAGCAAGCATCTCGACTGAATGGCACCTCTCTGAAAAGCTGCTTGGTTTAGCACAAGTTTGACTTTGAGAGGTTCCTGACCTGTCAGAGGAATGAGCCCTTCGCAGGTAACGAGAATGTGGTCTGTCCTCAGAGGCAACATGTTTCCTTCCATTGCCCTCAGAAAAGTCATTATTTCCCCTTTGTGTATTATGAAAGCTTCCACCATTTGAGTTTTCAGTAGGATGTTTATCCTTAAATTGGAAGATATTGACTTTGTTGGGGAGCGAAGGGCCAGACAAGATTCTTTTCTCCTGAAAACGGCCACTTATACTAACCCCAGAAGACCCAGTGAAACCAGT
This sequence comes from Xenopus borealis, assembly GCA_024363595.1. Classification (NCBI taxonomy): domain Eukaryota; kingdom Metazoa; phylum Chordata; class Amphibia; order Anura; family Pipidae; genus Xenopus; species Xenopus borealis. The sequence goes on from CM044431.1 coordinate 66,345,062, forward strand.
AGATATTGTAGCATGCCCACTATCCATAGAGTCCTCAACAGCTCCCATAACTTTACTTTGGACATTGGAAAAACCAGTCATGAATGCATGGTCCAAAACTGATGAAAGACTTAACCGATCTGCTGGGTTTTTTCGTAGCAACTGAAAAATTAGGTCTTTGGCCTCCCTTGACATAAAGTTTGGCATTTCATAGTCTGCCAGTACAATCTTATTCAGGGTATTCTTTACAGTGTCTGTGTCAAAAGGTGGTCTTCCAACAAGGAAAGTATACAGCATACATCCCAAGGACCAGACATCCGATTCAAGGCCATGAGCACTCCGCGTAGCAATTTCAGGAGCAATATAGTTTGGTGTGCCACACATAGTAAAATGTTTCTCATTTGGCATTTTCAACTGTGTTGCTAGGCCAAAATCTGCAATTTTGATATTCATGTCACTAGACAGCAGTAGGTTGGAAAGGGTGAGGTCCCGATGTAATATACCGTGTGAATGAAGATACAGCATTCCTGTGACAATTTGGTGCATGAAATGCCGGGCTGTAAAATAGAAAACACATCATTAAACAAGTATATAGAATCTATACTATATTACTAAATAAAGATCTATTTTCCAATGAGCTCTCCATATCCCTGAGCTCCAATAATTTCAGTAATCTCAGTACTTTGACCTGCTGCTTATATTGCTGCTTCCCTAATTCCATGGTCAGTTTAAAGGAGTATAACAAGACTAGCAATTTGGAGTGCATTTCAACAAAGGTAGCAGTGCTGAATACAAAAACTCAAAACACCCAACGAGTCCTCATAAGAAGAATTAGCAATTATGTTAGAGTTATGTGACATCAAATAAGGCTGCAAACCAGGTTGACAATTGGTGGATTATATTAAAGGAAAACTATACCCCCAACATTAATACTTAAACAACAGTTTATATGAAATTAAGTGGCATATTAAGAATTTTCCCAAACTGGTATATATATTTAAGTAAAGATGGTCCTTTTACATCTCTTGCCTTGACAGTTTCATGATGGTCTGTGTGCTGCCTCAGAGATCACCTGACCAGAAATACTACAACTCTAACTGTAACAGGAAAAAGTGTGGACCCTAGAAACATAACTGTCTTTTAATTGGCTCATGTGACGGAACATGTATGTTTGTTTGTGTGCACAGTGAATCCTAGGATCCCAAGGGGTGGCTCTTATTTTTTTTAAAATGACAATTTTCTATTTATGATCACCAATGGCACATACTACTAAAAAAAGTATATATTATGAAAATGGTTTATTTACATGAAGCAGGATTTTATTCTTAAGCTGTTTTATTCAATATATTTTTTATAGAGACCTACATTGTTCAGGGGGTATAGTTTTCCTTTAAGCACCCCTCTGGAAGAGTAAAGCTGGCCATAGACGTAACAATTACGATCATTCTCAGAAAAGATCTTTCCAAGAAAGATCGTTCGTTTCAACACACACGTGTAGAGCTGAATCGTCAAATATACAGGTAGAAACAATAGAATTCTACTTGTATCTGACGATTCAGCACTAACAATGGCCGATGTTCAGGGAGCTTTCAAAGGCATCCGATCAAAATTTTCCGTCCAGTCCGATCAACCAGCCGACCGATATCTTAATCCTCTGACGATGTCGGTCGGCTCATTTACCACCATACACACACCGAATATCGGACGAAAATTAGTTTCGTACGATATTATCTGTGCGTCTATGGCCACCTTTAACTAAGCATAACTTACTGTGCTGGTTGCAACTTTAATTATGTTTAGATTAAAGGGCCAGTAACATCAAAAAATGAAATTGTTTTAAAAGTAATGCAGTGTTGCCCTAGACTGGTAAAACTGCAGTGTTTGCTTCGGAAGCACTACTATTGTTTATATAAATAAGCTGTTGTTTAGCCATGGGAGTAGCCATTCAAAGGAGAAAATGCTCAAGTTACACAGCAGAGAGCAGATAAACTCTGTAGAACATCATGTTATCTGTTACCCATTACTTATCCTGTGCCATTTAGCCATTTTTCAATTTCTGCCATTGCTTATTAGCAGCTTGTTTATATGAACTATAGTAGTGTTTCTGAAGCAAACAGATCAGTTTTAACAGTGCAGGGCAACACTACATGATATTTCCTTTACTTTAAAACACTTTCATTTGTTGATGTTACTGTCCCTTTAACAGTTCATGCTGCTATGGAACAGTCCAAACACCCATATACAGAATTTGTAGCAATGATAGCCCTCATTATATTTACCTTCATCTTCAGAGAAAGGTTTCTTCCTATTCTTTAAAAACCTGTTCACCTCTCCATTGTGGCACATCTCAAGAATTAGATATACATAGTTGCTGTCTTCAAAGTAATTATACAGCTAAAAAAAAAAAAAAAAAAAAAAAAAAAAAAAAAAAAAAAAAAAAAAAAAAAAAAAAAATAGGATGATAGAATAAATTATACATGAAAACAATCAAGAACACGTGACAATAAAATAAAGAAGTAAATAACAGACCTCCAGAATAGAAGGATGTTTTAACTGACAATGGATCTCGACTTCATTTCGGACTCTCTGCACCATTCCAACCTTCTGCATAGCTTTTTTGTCTATCTATTGATATAATAAAGGAAATAAGGCTTTACATTTCAACACTGCTTAAGATATTTTACATACAGATAAAAGGGATAGGGATGGAGTACAAATTAAAAAAAAGGGAGCAGACATTATATACATTGTGTCACTGTAAAAAGGCAGATATTTGTGTACAATAACTAAAGTAGTTGCCATTTTTCTTTCTGCAAGAACATTACTAAATTCATCCACATCTCTCAGCAAAGTAGAGGAAGTAATTCCAGCATACAACTTTCACTTTTATTCTTGGCAGCAATTGACCATGGAAACATAATACAGCAGTCAGTGATTTGGATACATAGCTTTGTTTCCTCCAGTCATGGCAAAGTAGCATTTGTCTATGGAGGCTGAGAAGCTTAATGTAAACTTACCATTTTGATGGCTACATCGATGCCAGTGTTGATAGACTGGGCCCTGTACACACAGGCAAACGAGCCTTTGCCGAGGAGATTGAGAACTTTGAAGTCCTTCACGGTGAGAAGAAAAAGATGATGTGTCAGATTCAATTTTATGTGTCAGATTCAATTTAAAAAAAAAAAACATTAAAGGAGATATTCACCTTCAAAACACTTTTTCAGTTCAGTTGTTTTCAGATTGTTCCCCAGAAATAAAGACTTTTTTCAATTACTTTCCATTATTTATTTTTTACTGTTTTCCAAAATCTTAGTTTAAAGTTGTAATGTTTGTGTCTCTGGTCGGCTCAGTTATTAAAGTGCAGACTGAATTAACTGTTACAATTTTGCAACATTTAGTTGATACATTTTTTGTGCATCATCTCTGGAGTATTAGCAACTATTGTATCAATTCTAACAGCTGCCTGTAACAAAACCCAGGGATTCTGCTCAGCAGGGACAAAGATAAGAAATGTATCCATTAAAGGGCACCCATGGGCCGAAAAAATTTCCCCAAACCGAAGGTGCGGGCTAATAGAGCCCGCATTCTGGTTTGGGGTTCTAGTAGTTTAAAAAAAAGAAAAAATTGCCCCCTGCAGGGAGCTCCCGGTGCGAGCCGCCATGTTTTAGGAAGCGCATGCGCAGTATGAGAAGCTGCCCGAAATTGTGGCAGCTTTTCATTCGGCTTATGTGCCGAAAACTACTAGAACCCCAAACCGGAATGCGGGCTCTATCAACCGCACCTTCGGTTTTGGGGAAATTTTTTCGGCACATAGGTGCCCTTTAAATGTATGAATTTAGAACAATTAGGGGAGTCTGCACCCCCCCCCCTTCCCAGAGCTGCTTTTGAAGGTGTAGAGTGACACAATACAATATTACAAAATGGTCACAAATAGAAAGTGATTGGAAAAGGTCATTTCTGGTGATATATCTGAAAACAACTAGTTGTTTAATGGTGAACCACCCCTTTAAAGGGGTGGTTCATCTTCAAGTTAACTTTTAGAATGTTATAGGGCCAATTCTAAGCAACTTTTCAATTGGTCTTCATTATTTTATTTCATTTATAGTTTCTGAATTAAATGTCTTCTTCTGACTCTCGCCATCTTTTAAACAACAAATGCTCTACATACTACAAATTTACTGCTACTTTTTATTACTCATCTTTTTATTCAGGTCCTCTCTCATTCATATCCCAGTCTCTCATTTAAATCAATGTACGGTTGCTAGGATTATTTGGATCCAAGCAACCATATAGTTGAAACTGCAAACTGGAGAGCTGCAGAATAAAAAGCTAAATAACATAAAAGCCACAAATAATATAAAATGAAAACCAAATGCTTAGATCACTCTCAACATCATACTAAAAGTTAATTTAAAGGTGAGCAAATCTTTAAGACAAACAGTATGGAAAAAATAGAGCAGCACTTGTCTGCAAAGCTAACCCAGGGGAGCTATAACAATTTATCATCAATCTGGTATTAAACTAGAAAATCTGATTATCACACTTTACACTTATTCAGTCCCATGTTAAAGGAGAACGGAAGGTGAAATTGGTCAGTAAGAAGAGTAAGAAGATTGTTGTCCTCACTTAGAAATACCCCAGGTTGGAACGTTTTTCTGCCAACAGGATCACTGGTCAGAGTATCAGGTAAGTGCTTAAAGGGACCCTGTTTTTCAGAACGCATCAGTTAATAGTGCTGCTCCAGTAGACTTCTGCACTGAAATCCATTTCTCAAAAGATTTTTTAATATTCAGTTTTGAAATCTGACATGGGGCTAGACATTTTGTCAATTTCCCAGCTGCCCCATGTCATGTGACTTGTGCCAGCACTTTAGGAGGGAACTGCTTTCTGGCAGGCTGTTGTTTTTCCTTCTCAATGTAACACAGTGCATAGAACGCAGTGGGACATGGGTTTTTACTATTGAGTGCTGCTCTTAGATCTACCAGGCAGCTGTTATCTTGTGTTAGGGAGCTGTTATCTGGTTACCTTCCCATTGTTCTGTTGTTAGGCTGCTAACATGACTTGGGGCAGCTGGGAAATTGACAACATGTCTAGCCCCATGTCAGATTTCAAAATGAATTATAAAAAAATCTGGTTGGTCTTTTGAGAAATGGATTTCAATGCAGATTCTTTTTTCCCCATGACAGTATCCCTTTAACATTTGCACCTCTCAGTGAATTCACCTTTCCTTCTCATTTAAGAGAACAAAGAAGAAAATACAGCATGCAGTTTACCTTAAAAAAAAAAAAAAGCAAACATACGGCTGTTTTCCTGCTATTTTCTACTTGAACAAGAACGAACAGATTAAATGGGGACATAACTATTCTATTTACAGGTTTAAGTATATATATATGTATATATATATATATATATATATATATATATATATATATGGAACAACACTTGTCTCATGCTCAGCTTGAACATTTAATATTCAGAAATACATAAGCGTTTTTAATGGGCTATTAAATCATTCAGGCCGGCCATTAAGATTCATTAAAAAATGAATAAAACATCAAATAAAACTTCCAAGAACATTCAGATTCTGCAGGTCCCTGGGCCAAAAGAAATCTATGGTTAACTCCTTACATTCTTCTAATTAAACCAAGGTGCATACTTCTTTGGGTGTAAACCTCAGCCTGGCACACACACAGGAGCACAAGAAATAGTCACAAAATTGTCTCCCAAGCCCATTGAGATGCAAGGTTGAGCATTTGTAAGACAATGCTGTACAGCTGGGCATCAGTCATTTCATGTCAATATCAGAGGGTGCAGGGGGTTGTAATCAGAAGACTGCAGTAAGACAATACAGGGAATCCCTAGAGACAGCTAGGAGGCTTATCAATATTATGAGGCAAATGAAGGATTCCACGACATGGCAGTGTGTACCTCTATGCAGCTCTCGTGTGTCATTGGTGCTTTGCCTCCCTCTGTCTCATCCCCCTGCTCCCCAGCACTGGCATGTGAGGGCTTCTCTTTAGAGGCAAGGTTAGGGAACAGGAAGGTGAGCACCCTCTCCAGCATCTTCCCCTGCCGTGAGCAGCTGTGGCCGCAAGTGAAGCCGCGTTGCAGCAGGAACACTCACTCATACAGGAGAAGAAAGAAGGAGGGCAGACTCAGGGAATAATGACAGCTCAGGAACATCCCGGGAGTATTCCCGCTGCCCTAACTGACAGGGAACAGAAACACAACAAACTCTCGGTAACCACAGCGTGGCACAACAACGCGAGGAGGGGCGGGGCTTAAGCCACCGGGAAAACGGATGTACACAGGTATAACAGTGCTAGGAGGGGCTACCACATAGATAGTACTAGTAGCGCGTCCTAGCTGCTGTATTACAACTCCCGAGTGTTCTAGTACAACATTCAGGAAGATGTACATTAAACGTGCTGCCATTCATACACAAGCACCAATAAGGGCCGCACCTCTCTCCTCTCCCCTATGCTGCCAGCCATGCTGTTTTTCTCTCGCTGCTCGCGCCCGATTCATCATCCTCGATAGACCGCGCGCCTCTCCTCAGCGGAGGGGATAAGAAATGTTGCGGCGGCCGTCACGTGATCCAGCTGACAACGGGTCGGGCTCGCGGGCCCTCGATCCATTTCCGCGCTTCTCTCACAATCCGATAAAAATTTCAAAAAAATCCGCCCGTTACAGTCACGTGAACGGAAAGAGCTGAGAGGGAGGGGCCACAGGAATGCGTAACTGCGGCAAAGCTGATTGGGCCGTGTGTGGGTGTTGCTAATAGTTGACGGAGTTTTACATTGGTAAACTAGCGAAGCAGGAAAAACAAAAGCAATAAACTGGATGTCTTTATTCTTGTCAGGAACGCGGAAACAGGACTAGGGGCATATGGGACGTGCTCTGCCCGCCACAATACATAGCGGATAAGCTCATATGGGTTGTCTACATTTGGGGGCCTCTATATGCCACATACTTAGGTACACCAATACATATTGAGGATAAAAATGTTCAGTAGACTCCTGGAAATCCTATTTAGGGTGTTATACATTGGTACCTAATGATGTGTGAGAGAAACAATGCTGTAGCTCTATAAAAAATGATAAATTTAGGATAGAATTGCAACTTTGTAGTTTGGCGTACAGAGATATATTTGGTATTGGCGTGTTCAGGACACATTGAACTTTCTAAATCTGCTGTGTTCTGGTTAATAAAATAAATTATGTTTCTGATAGATGCGTTTGTATAATGCAAAACTGTTATTTTTTTGTTTTTTTTTATACACTTAGAAGCCCATATCTTTTTACAGGAGTGGAATTACCCCAGAATTCTAGCATATTTTGAAAGCTCAGGTCCTCCCGAAAAAAACGATATATTGTTTTCTTGGGTAAACTAAAAGACCCCCCCCAAAAAAGGCCCTTAAATCGAAAGAGTACAAAATGTCTAAAAACTGCTTGGCAGTAGATGTTCGCATTTAGGACAAAATGACTGGCGGCGAAAGGGTTAAAGCATAAGTTATAACTGATAACAATAGTTGCTAATGCTCCCACAGATGAAAAATGTATCAACTAATGGAACAAATGGTAACAGTTCAGAGTTGGCTCCTTGATTACTGAGCCAGACAGAAACACAAGAGACAGGAATATCAAAATGTAAGCTTCAATTTCGCAAATAATGGTAAAAAAAAATAAACCATGGAAAGCAATTGAAAAGAGTTGGAGATCAATAACAGCCACATCACCAACATCTGTCCATTCCAATGAATACAGGTATTATAAAAACATGCTACAGTAAAGTAGTAATGAGGAAATGTAATATGTTGGGTTATTGAAAAGAAATGTTTGCAAAGAATGTTTACTACCAAGATTTTCATTCCTTGCCTTTTAATTCCTTCCTTTTGACTAATGACTCCCTAGCAAAGTTTGTTTTGCATATATGAGTAGTGTATGTCATAAAAACAAAACAAAGCAATCTTTGCAACAAATTATTTCTCGAAACTCAGGAGCAGGTGTTAACACTAACCTTTGCTTAGCAATAACAAAGTATTATCCAGCAAATTCTTTCACATTGTGAGCCATGAAATCTGCAGCTTTGGAAGTAGACTTTATTAGAAGCTAAATTTGTTTGAAGGGAAAAATTTTATTTTTCTTTGCACAGTGTGAAAAGAAAAAGACCTTTGAAACTTTATTTTCATTCAAATTGCACCACCTACTGGTACTTTTCTATGTTGCATTTTGTGTCTAATGTTAGAAAAAGTTTACTAATTTCTCCATCCCAATTTGTTTATTAACATAAAACTCTCTCAAATTCAAGACACCAAGCAGTCTGATTTTTTTTCCAATCATGCTGGACCTAAAGGTTGTCATTTTCTAGAAGGTTCCAAGAGCAAAAGAATTGCTCCATTTCACCATGCTTTTTAGCCGTTCATTAGTTCATGTGATATACAAGTTGTCCCAGTGTCACTATAGCAGGATTATTTGGACATTTTTTCCCATGTACTTCTTGAAAATTTTGAACAAAACAAGAGGTAAATGGCAAAGTAATGTACACGGTTTTGAAAGTAGTGGATGCTAGAAATCAGTCAAGGACTATGGAGCAAAAGTATTAAGGCAACTCTCAGACATTGGGGTTATGTAATAAAAGGCACTAAGTTTGCCCAAGGGCAGTAGCCTATAGCAACCAATCAGCAGGTAGCATTCACTAGTCACCTGTTTAAATGCAAGCATCTTATTGGTTGCCATGTGTTACTGCCCCTGGGCAAACTTAGTGCTTTATATTAAGTGATCCTATATTACACTACCAAAAACAGAACTGAAGGATATTATCACTGATGCAAAAGAATTAGGGTTAATAGATGCAAATTGGTATGGATTTTTATGAATGCAAACCCAAGATTCACAAAAGCCTGGTTCAACCTCCAAGGAGACCCATTATCTCTGGCACAAACTCTATGGGGGAAATTTACTAAAGCGCGAAGCATCTAGCGCTAATTCACCAGCATGACATCAATTCGTAACTTCGCAAATTTACTAACACCGACTCTGGGAATTTTCGCTAGCAAAGTAGATAGACTAGCGCAACTAACACAACTAGCCCCTTATGCCAGGCAAAGTTGTGCACTGACGAAGGATCGTAATTACGCAAATTCACTAAGATGAACATTTGCCTGAATGTTACCACTTACGCTAGACTTTACTTCACCAGATCAGCCCTGGCGAAGTTCAATACAATAGATTTGGAAATAGTTTTTCGAAGGTGATGGTCTAAAAAAGATAGAATTTTTTTTGGGGAGTTACCCTCCTTCCCCCCTACATTTCCTAACATATGGCAACTCAAATATACAGTGGGCACATGTAGGGCAATAGGACAACTTTATTTTTATTTATTAAAGGTTTCCTGGGCTTGTGTAGTGGAATGTAGTGGCTGTAACATACTTCTATTAGACTTTGAAATATGCGCCGTATGCAAATTAGGCATCACTAGCGTAAATGCGCTTTGTCTGGCGAAGTAACACTAGCACAACTACACTACCGTTCACCGACCTTAGCGTAACTTCACACTTTAGTGAATTTGCTTAGCGCTGGCGAAAATTCGCCTGGCGAAGTGCGGTGAACGTTAGAGAAGGCAACGCTAGTGAATTTTCGCCGCTTGATGAATTACCCCCTATATTCCCAACCAGCTGTGCAATATCTAGATCTCATGTTGCACCCGTTTGTTTCATTAACACTATTTTACAATTGAGATACATTTGCATTTCTAGAGAAACTTATAATGATTAATATATAGGGATGCACCGAATCCAGGATTCGGTTCAGGATTCGGCCAGGATTCGGCCTTTTTCAGCAGGATTCGGATTCGGCCGAATCCTTCTGCCTGGCCGAACCGAATCCGAATCCTAATTTGCATATGCAAATTAGGGCCAGGGAGCTAAATCACGTGACTTTTTGGCACAAAACAAGGAAGTAAAAAATGTTTTCCCCTTCCCACCCATAATTTGCATATGCAAATTAGGGTTCGGATTCGGTTCGGTATTCGGCCAAATCTTTCGGGAAGGATTCGGGGGTTCGGCCGAATCCAAAATAGTGGATTCGGTGCATCCCTATTAATATATCAGAAGGTGATATCCTCAGAGTAACCTCAGAGGCATGCTGGTGCGAGCAGATAATAATGATCACTATAAGGTGACCACCTTTCTTGGGGAGCCACGGTGTTACCCCTGTTACATTTGCAGCATATGTAACTGTTTACAGGAAGCAACACACTTTTCTCACCCCAGGACTCTCAAAATGTTTCCCAACAAAGCATTACCTGCTAAAAGCACTCATGTTATTTACTCCATTAAATGTCCTTGTGGCCTGTACAACTTTGATAAAACTGTAAAAAAAAATAAAGACACAAAAACACAAAAGTGTAATCAAGGCTGCCTACAAAACTGGTTCAGCGCTGTAAAGAATTTAGACACAATAATGTGTCATCGTTAAGACTAATGGGTATTCAACAGATTCCTAATAAAAGCTGTGGAATAATATGATTTTGTTGCCAAAGGGATGTATTGGTTACAAACTAGGCTTTGGGTTTGAATGATAAATTCAGGCTTGTATGTTTCTTGAATTCTAGATGTTCTTTATTTTCCACAGGAAGTCGAGCACTGTTGGAGATCTGGAGTTGCATGACAATTGCCTAACTTACTTTTTACTGATCAATATGAGAAACATTCTATATAACCCTTGTTAAGACTTTTATACAGAGATCTGTTCTAACCTGTTAAAAAAAATTCTAAGACTAACTTTGAAGTATTATATTTTCTTTTCACAGATCCAACCCAGGGCTTATTACTAGATTTAACCTTTGAGCCTTCACTGATTCAGTTATATGTATAGATCTACTATAGCACTGGAGAACTTTTATATCGTATGAGTTCCTCTGTATTTTTTGCATATCTGACACTGTGTTCTTTTAAGTTAAAGGGGTGGTTCACCTTTAAGGTAACTTTTTTTATACAATGGCCAATTCTAAGCAGCTTTTCGATTAGTTTTCATTAGTTATAATTTTATAGTTATTTGTCTTTTTCTTCTGGTTCTTTGCAGCTTTCAAATGGGCGTCGCCATCCCCTTCTTAAAAAACAAATGCTCTGTAAGGCTACAAATGTATTGTTATTGCTACTTTTCATTGCTGATCCTTCTATTCAGACTCTCTCCTATTCATATTCCAGTCTCTTATTCAAATTAATGCATGGTTGCTAGGGTAATTTGGGCCCTAGTTACCAGATTGCTTAAAATTCAAATTGAAGAGCTGCTGACTAAAAAGCTAAATAACTAAAAAACCAAGAATAACAAAAAATTAAAACCAATTGCAAATTGTCTCAGAATATCACTCTCTACATCATACTAAAAGTTATCTCAAAGGGGAACAACCCCTTTAATTATACACAAAGATATGAGGGATGTCCGGGGGATGTTGCATTTGGAAGCATATCTCATTTGTTGCTGCTATTTGTACTATGTGGATAGTGGATTATGAGACTTTGTGCTACCCCATTATACATATAATTTGTATACTTGATCATTTATACTAATGGGAGTTAGTGTCACATGGCTTTTGATCAGGGTAATGTGCTTGTCAGAGCACAGGCAAGGCCAGATTTACATAGTGGGTGCCCCTAGGCTCACTGTCGTTTGTCTGCCCTGTCCACTCCCTGGAACAGAGCACACAGAAAATTAAAATTTCTGAACCAATGAGGGTGTTGTTGGACAGCATGCCTCCCCCTAAAATCCTGCCGCCCTAGGCCCGGGCCTAGGTGGCCTCTACACAAATCCGGGCCTGAGCACAGGTTGCCATGGTCTCCATACAAATTGCCATGCACCTTTTGAATAGGAACCATGATCCTTTTTTTTTTGGCTTTGCTAACAGGAAGGCCCTATAGGGCCATAGCAGGCATGACTATAATAATAATAAGAGATTTTCATATCTATGAGTAAAGCTATTAGCTATAATTGGTGCATTACCCAATGGAGCAATGTCAAGCTAGAAAGCTATGACTGGATTTGGACTTTTTTGTGTCCAGTCCTGGGCTCCGAGGATCATATTGTTGAACCCAAAAATATAGAATAGCATATAAACAAACCACTAGAGTTGGACAGAACTTACCTTAGGAGAAAAAAAAAGGAAAATAAGCATTTCTGATACGCATTTCCTTATAAAATAATTTATTTGTCAATTCATATTATAAATATACAGAACATGTACAAAAAAAGTCTAGTTTTCCACAAATTCATGTCTGAGTAGTTCCTCATTGTCATACTCCTCCTTTTTTAAATATCGAATCTCAGATCCTTTTTATGGATGTTATCTTCAGAAAGAGGCGGCACAATGTCTATAAATTCCAAGAGGTTGAGAAAGAGTCCACGATCAAATGGATTCCTAAACTGGCCCCTGTCATCTTTCAGGTATGTGTATTTTTTCACATTTATCCTCTCATTGGTTGTGATGTTTACAACAGCCATGTAAAGCTAGGAATAAACAAGAGCATGGTTAGAAAAAAGAATATCTTCCATTGGTCCATATTCATCTGGAAGGTACAGCTCAGCTATAAACTGCTGAGTAGGCAAAATGCTTACAGATTATTATTTTATGTATGAAATAAAAATGAATTCTTCCTATCTCGCGCCCCTTCCTGCACCTGTAATATTACAGGGGCCTAGGTCCTCTGCGCTGTTCCAAAGTTGTGCTATATGATCATAACTGGAGTGGTGATTCAAGCAATATAATAGTCTAATTACAGGGGTCCCCAACCTTTTTCTACCCATGAGCCACATTCAAATGTAAAACAGTTGGGGAGAAACACAAACATGGAAAATGTCCCTGTGGATGCAAATAAGGTCTGTGATTGTGTATTAGGTAGTCCCTGTCCAACAAGAGAGGTAAAAACACAGGACAGCATTGGGAAAGAGAATGATAGGCTGCACAAATGGGAATATTTTAGAAAAAAGTAAAGTTGTAACCCTATTGTTAGCCTTGGTTAAAGGAACAGTAACATCAATTTTTTTTAAATAAAATTTGTTAGAATATAATGGAAAAAAAACACCAAGACAAATTTAAAATTGCAAAGCCTTTATTAAGAAATAACTTAACGAAACTCCACTTCCTGTCCTCTTCAGAAAAGGCGACATGGCGACCATCCATAGTGCAGAGCTTGATTTCTCCTCCCTGGTTGTCTCTCTTATTGGGGCCCGGTAGGTGCCAACATGAAGCCTGCCGATAAAAGGGAGGATGGGTCAGGGTAGGAACCAGGTCCAGTGACAGGCTTAAATCCGTCCATCAGGTGCTGCACTCCAGGGCTCAATAAATGACTGCCCGCGCTCCCACCTACTCCACTGCTGCCCCAACTGCTCCCCCTCCTATTCCAACACCACCACTGCCTCCAGTACTAAAGTGTCCCAGGCTGGCCGCAGTGTAGTCCGTGCCGTATCCCCCCAGTGGGGAGTGGAGGAAGCCCTGCAGAGCCCCAGGATGAAGAGAGGCCCTGTCCCCTGGACTTTGTAACCAACTTCCCACCAGCTGGAGGCTCCTCTGGCTGCAGCCGCACTCACTTCCACAGGGTACCTTGGACGAGAACACCAGCTGATGGTGGGAAGCAGCTGCTGCGGCTGCCTCTTGGGACCCGCCTCTCACTGGGAACACAGAGTAGGTGAGGGGTGACGGCCGACACACGCTTCTCTTCCAAGGTACACGCTTCAGTAGACGGACTGCAGAGCATCTATACCGGGCAGGCATGGCGCACCCCTTTGAGTCCTCGTTCAAACCATTGCAGCCTGTGGAAGTGAGTGCGGCTGCAGCCAGAGGGGCCTCCAGCTGGTGGGAACTTGGTTGCAAAATCCAGGGGCCAGGGCCGCTCTTCATCCCAGGACTCCCTCCACTCCCCACTGGGGGGATACGGAACAGACTCCATGGCCGGCCTGGGACACTTCAGTACTGGAGGCAGCGGCGGTGTTGGAAGTGGAGGGGGAGCGGTTGGGGTAGGTGGGAGCCCGTCCAGTCATTTATTGAGCCCTGGAGTGCAGCACCTAATGGACGGATTTAAACCTGGACCTGGTTCCTACCCTAACCCATTCTCCCTTTTATCCGCAGGCTTCATGGTGGCACCTATCGGACCCCAATAGGAGAGACAGCTAGGGAGGAGAAATCAAGCTCTGCACTATGGATGGTCGGCATGTCGCCTTTTCTGAAGAGGACAGGAAGTGGAGTTTCAGGAAGTTATTTCTTAATAAAGGCTTTGCAATTTTAATTTGTCTTGTTTGTATTCTAACGAATTTTAATTTCTTATGTGAGTCTTCAAACACATGGACAGCTTTTGCAGGTGCAAGTGCCAGAAAAGTTTGAAAAAAAAAATCATTAGTACAACAATGTACCCTGAAGCCTGGCAAAAGTACTGCTAGGGGATCTGCCACCCACAAAGCTTCATAAAACAGCAATGACCTTTTCTCCCTCACAATTCCAGCTTAATTACACCCCTGAGATGGTGATGCATTTTATGCATAATCAGGACTGTATTTATGTCCGATGCCGCCCTAGGCAACAAATAAAACTGGAAAAAAATAGGCACAGATGTAATTTTGACTCTAGGCCCCATAAATTATCAAATTCAGACTCCAAAGATTTTAAACACATTATGCACAGGGCTGTATTTATATATATATAGACCCCCAAGGTTTTGTGCCTAGGGTGTCGCGGTTTTGGTGTAGGTCCTCGGGGGCCTATATGTAAATATGGCCCTGTGCATAATGCATTTAAAATCTTTGGTGTCTGAATTTCATAATTTATGGGGCCTAGTCTCAAAATGACATCTTTAAATGCAAGTACAGTATGTCAGTTGATGCAATCTGGTGTGGGAATTCTGGAACCTCCACCACCTTAAATGTATGGTGGCATATTGGTGATATAAAATATATAATAATATATTTATAATTTGTGTTAGAGGAAAGTGTGAACAGTGCTTACTTATCAGGATGTGTCTACCTATGCAACTGACTTGTGGCCAGTTAATTACACCACATACAACAGCACGTTGCAAAAGTGCCAGTGACAACATCCTCACTAAAAACACTTCTACTGTAACTTGCATGCAATTTACCAAAGTGGATTCTACTTTGCATTACCAACATGCACACATTGCAGTTCATGCAATTTAACAGGATCCTCTTGAGATGTTGGAACTCTAGGATAAAAAGCTGCATTGTGGGAAAAAAATCATGGCGCTTTCTTTCCCCAAAGTTCTTACCAAGTGCTGCTTTGGTGAATTGGTCTTTTAAGGTTGCATATTTTCTTTAGTGGGGTGAAGGTGGCAGAGTGTGTGTGTGTCTGTCCCTGTGTGTGTGTTTGTCCCTGTGTGTGTGTCTGTCCGTGTGTATATGTGTGTGTGTCTGAAAGGAGCTCACCCTCAAATACTTACACACATCACAGTCATGAGAGCTGATATAGTACCAATAATTGAAAGAAAGAGGAAGCCCATTCCAATCAGGATGCTATTTCCAACAATGTAGAAGCAATCCCAACACAGATAGACTCCAATGAAACAGCACTTGCACATGGTGGCCAGGAATCCTACAAAGAATGCTCTAGAAAGTAAACAAGAATACATGTTGTTAGCTTTTAAAGTTATATTCTCATTCCATAATAGTATCCATTTCGCCAGCCCTGTATCCTTTTAGATACACACAAAATTAGTTTTTTAAATTAAGCAGCTGTTACAAAACAATTGGAAAATTTTGCAAGCGTGTGCATATATGTATATACTCTCATTTTTTATAGTGCTTTTGTGACCATTGCACCCACTTTAAAGGAAAAGGGCATAAAGCACAAGGTGCAGTGTACTCTGGTACAAGGAAGCACTGGACATTTGTCTTGAACAAGTGTTAAAGGGATTCATTAGTGATTTTTATGGTGTTGTTTTTATTTTTAAATTACACTGTTTACACTGAAAATAATTTACTCTACCATATAAAATTAAATTTCTGTACCAGCTAGAGAATTTGTTTTAATTTATAATATTGGTGTGTAGGCAGCCATCTCAGGTCATTTTGCCTGGTCATGTGCTTTCAGAAAGAGCCAGCACTTTAGGATGGAACTGCTGTCTGGCAGGCTGTTGTTTCCCTACTCAATGTAACTGAATGTGTCACAGTGGGACCTGGATTTTACTATTGAGTGCTGTTCTTATATCTATCTTTTGTTAGTGTGCTGATATCTGGTTACCTTTCCCTTGTTCTGCTGTTAGGCTGCTGGGAGAAATGTAGGAGGGTGATATCACTCCAACTTGCAGTACAGCAGTAAAGAGTGACTGAAGTTTATCAGAGCACAAGTCGTGTGACTGGGGGCAACTGTGAAATTGATAATATGTCTAATCCCATGTCAAATTTCAAAATATAAAAAAATCTGTTTGCTCTTTTGAGAAACAGGTTTCAATGAGGAATTCAGCTGGAGCAGCACTATTAACTGATTTTGATAAAAACTGTTTTTCCCCATGACAGTATAGGGCTCTCTGTGCCAAAGGCCCCTGGAATTTTAATCCTGAGCCATTGCCATTGTTTATGCCAATGCACTGTAACACTCTTGCACGCTCTTATTTATTAAAGGGAAGCTACAGTCAATCCAGGATCAACACAACAAGGATAATAAATGGCACAGTTGAAATATGTGGGCTAACTCAATTTTGCTAAAAACTTGCGGTAGGACAAGATGTGGCTGGGTGGCATGCCACCCCAGAAATTGAGCTGCCCTAGGCCTGGGCCTTTGTAGTCTTGCCACAAATCCAGGCCTGGTGTTTACTTCAGAAACATAACCATAGTTTAGATAGATGAGCTGCAGTGTAGCCATCGGGGGGCAGCCATTCCAGTTGAGATAGGGCTTAGTGGCACAGGGATAAATAATATCAGATAAGCTTTGCAGAATACCAGTTCAGAGTAGGGCTATAGTACATTATATTTCAGTTATTTCAAAACACTTTTGATGTTCCCTTAATAAACCAGTCAGACAGCCTATGAGACGCTAAAATACACCTATAGAACAGTTGCATCAATTTTCAACCACTAGGGGTGCTGTTTTGTTTTTATTGGGAAATTCCAAGTTTCTGCTGAAGCAGGCATTTCAGCAATGATTGGTTCCACGTGTATACATACACATGCAAAGAAAAATCTAACATGCCATAAACTATGCCTTTAACTTTATTGTGTATCTGAGAGAAAATAAACGAAAAGTAAACATTACATTTATAAAGTGTATATTTTTCTTTTAACACATTCTGACAAAAAGCAGGGCCTGTCAAAATATCAAAAGGGATTATTCTGCAACTTACACTGTACCTGCCTGCATGGAATTACATCACAAAAAACTTAAAATATGATTGATGAAGTTTAGCTTGCATAGAGGTTATTTGGAAGTTTGGCCTTAAATGGAGCACAGAATTTCCAACACTCAGAAGAATTAAACCCTTAGTGTTTATTGCTTTCTTCTACAGAGATTACATATATTTCATGGGAAGATAATGGTTGCATTCTCTCATCCATGGATGCTGGAGCAATCAGCATTTACTTTTCAAGTAAACGTTGCTGATTATAATGTAAATCAGTACAGGTAGAAGCTAGAAACACGCATCTTGTACATTAAATCTGCTCTGTTAAATACCACTGCATTACAGTTTCTGCTTTTTATTTGGAACTTTTTTCATAGATATGCAGGGATTGGATCTATTACATGTAATGATCGGGACCTGGTTTTCTGGATAAGAGAACAAAAGGTAAATTATACTTGGTGGTGCAAAAAAGTTAGCTACCCCCAAGTGATTATATTTACTTACTTGATGCTGAAGAAGCCAGAAGAGGTTCACTCTGTGGTGCTCGTGGGCCGGTACAGATATATGCTGATAGGAGCACTGGCCGGGTTCTTCCAGTGAGTACCACAGAGTGAACCTCTTCTGGCTTCTTCAGTCATGGAAACTTTAACAAAAAAGCCGGCTATTTAGTTCTACTGCACATGCGTCTGCCCTGGGAAATTTAAAAATTGATGAAGAAGAAGGAAGATGATCGTTCCATGGTTCTTGCTGGAAGAACCCTGGGCCGATGCAGATTTTGGTGCGGGTGTCAGATAAATAAATATAATTGCTTGGGGGTGCCTAACTTTTGGCACTCCCAATGTAAATTGCCTTTCCTTCTCCTTTACAATCATGTAAACATTAGGTAAACCCAATAGGATTGTTTTTCCACCACTATAGATTCATGCAGCTTAGTTATCATCAAGTACAAGATACTATGTTGTTATTATTATAGAGAAAAAAGTAATCATTTTGAATTTTTTTTAATTAAAATAACAAATAACATGATTTACTTATGAAAGATGGCAGGGTTCATATAATATATCATTTGATTAATTTACAGTGGGGTGGGGCTCCTATGGACCCTTGCCATTTTAATTTATAATTTTTCCATTGAACCTCCCAGCCAAGCATGGTGAAGGAAAGAAAGACTAGTTAGAAATGGGTCCTGAGATTCCTCTATTAATATAACATGTTTAAAATAAATGCACCCTGTGATTATTCATTGCCACATTAGTGATCAAACTGCTGAGTAAGCAGGAAACATTTCCAGCATCAAAGGCACTTATCTCACTCACTTTAACTCTAATGGAATCAAACTTTTTGGATCTTATAATTGGTTTGCATTTCCTATCATAATGTATCAAGACCACATCAAACTAAATCAGACTTATTGTTATGGGAAAAACTCTTATGCAATAGGTGGATTATGCTGTACCGGTTCTGCTTTCCAACGTCATTGTAGATATAAGGACAATAGTGGTCAAAGTTGGACACGCATCTATTTGTGACGCGACAGTGCTTGGAACGTAGTGGCTTCACAAGATGACAAGTATGACACAGTCTGTTCAAAGGGTTTTTGCCATCTTTCCAATCATTAAAATGTACAGCCTAAAAAGAACATGACAAATCAGCACACTTTTCATTCTCTTAGATGAATATCAAACTACTTGGATATACAGTATATATAAAGTAGGACAATGGTTTGTGTATTATTATTTAAAGTAGAAGGAAAGGTGACAACACTGGGGATGCTAAAAGCTAGCGTTCCTATGCGGGTCCATTTTTTGGAACCTGACCTGTACCCACAACCTGCAATTCGTAACCCGGACCCGCAACCCACATTCTCACCCGCAACCAGACCCGACCCGCAAGTAAATTATCCGCAACCCAATCCGCGACCCACTGATCATTAATAACCAGGAAGTGCTGTCATTGTAAACCGGAAGTGACATCAGTTGAAGTAAGTGTGATCAGAAAAAAGGAGTAAAAATCTATATTAAGAAAACTCACGGCCCGACTCGCAAACCCTCAGAACTGCCAACCCGCGTCTATAACCACACCTGGAACTTCTACCCACAACCCGCAGGGTACCGCAGGTTTTTGTGTAACTCATGGGTACCCGACCCTCTGCAGGACTCTAACACATAAAGTTGTGAATCAAAACACAATAGTGAAATTAAATGTATTATTAAAGGGATTCCTTATTTGTTTCTTTTATTGTAATTATTCTAAATTTGTATGGCTACATAGGGGAATGTAGCTGTATACCTATGGTGCTTATAACTGAGGCAGAGAAAAATAGCACAGAGTGTCTAACATATAGAAATACATGAAATCAGAACCTTCAATGTGATAGCAACAACCACAGCATTATTAAAGCACGTGTAAAGGATTAAATGTTATTTCAGTAAAAAGGGTTAATCATTTGAAAACATTAATAAGCAGGTTAATAAACTGTCCTATACTTTATGTTCTCATTCTGTACCTGCTTAACAGCATATTTATATTCTTCTGTATCCCGAGGAAGGAAACCAGGGTCCATATAGGAAGCTTTTAAGAAGAAAGCCCACATCAATGCATTACACAGCAGGAACATAATATGCAGCTCCCAGAGAGCATAATATGAAACAGGCACAATCTGTTCAGTGAAGGAAAACAGATTAATCAGCAATAATCAACAAATGGCATACCATACAAATACTGCAGATGTCAGCAAACAACATTCAGATTGAAAGTCCTTGTGCCAATAAATGTGTATGCTCTTGATCAAAGTTACATTTTCACCTTTAAGTAAACTTTTAGCATGTTATGGAATGGCTAATACTTAGCAACTTTTCAGTTGGCCTTCGTTTTTTTTCATAGTTTTTTAATTATTTGCCTTCTTCTTCTTCTGGCTTTCTAGCTTTCAGATGGGGTCACTGGTAATATACAGTAAAGCATTTGAGTTCTTTAGAAACAAAAAGAGCAAAAACATCATTTAAAAACATACCTTAAAGAAATAAGTGGGATATCCCCAAAGGAATAAATTTCCATAAAAGAATAAGATGGGCCCTTTTGATTTACCTGGGCGACCAAATAGCCATGTACTGCAAAGAAAGATGACAAGCATATTATTTTAGTGCCATTAAGAATTGGCTGTATGAACTCACTGTAAACACTCAATCACAAAATAAATATCTCACATCTGCAGGAACAAGTCTATATGTTTAATAAAAAAATCAAAACACTTATCAAAACTCAGCTATGGGTAAATCTGGTGAATTTAAAAAGGTGATTTTTAAAAATGATTTGTATTTTGGTTTACAAAAGCTATAGTTGCTGAAATGTATTTTCCAACATGGATATTATATAGACGGTTTTCTGCTCATTTAAACAAGGTGCCAGCCATTATTGGGGGGTACTTAGTGTAAAAGTCATTGCAGATACATTTACTGGAAACTAGATCTATACAGCCAGCTGTGCTGCAAGCCTAATATACTAAAT
Source organism: Xenopus borealis (assembly GCA_024363595.1). NCBI lineage: Eukaryota > Metazoa > Chordata > Amphibia > Anura > Pipidae > Xenopus > Xenopus borealis. Next base: position 66,365,886 of record CM044431.1, read on the forward strand.
GTATGCAGTTCTCTTATTCCTGGCAAGATATAAATATTTAAAACTGAATGTTGTTTAACCACAATTATGTGGTAGTTTCATTAAAAACTTAATGCCAACGTTTTTGTACAATAATTTGCAGCAGGGACTTATTCTTCATTTACTGCATTATTACTTACACAGAATTTCTCCTGAGATGTAATTAAAAAAAGATTTCACATATTTTATTTATGTCTAGTAATTAGCAACAAATGTCAAGCATAATAAAGCCCACCCCCTGTTCATTTAAATTCAGAGCCTGATCAGCTGTGAAGACTTTCTTACACTAACACTCCGATGAGCTGGATATTTTATATCTTAGAAAATACATTTATGTAGACTGTTTACCTCCAGTTAAATTTAGCATGAAGCTTTTTTGATTGCACGATTGCGCTTTGTAAAAATGAGGCGATTTCCCTGGACTTTCGTCCGTTAGCCAACTTCAAGGGGGTATTTCTGTTGTTGTCTTCACCTTGTAAATCAACATTATCCTTAATTAAGGGAAAGGAGAATATATTAAACATATAGGATTGGTGAAAAGCCACCTAATATTGCAGGCAAGAGTGGTGTGTTTACTTTGGGTAAAGCATTTATCTTTAAAAATGGCCCCTTTATTGTAGCTGCTTATAGATCTCCTACAGCCCCATCCATGTTTCAAATGAGGGGTGGGTGTGTCCTAACAGTCTCTGTAAGAAGTAGAGTCCTACGCGGGTCCATTTTTTCGGAACCCGTACCCACAATCCGCAACCCGAACCTGCAACCCACATTATTACCCGATCAGACCCGCTACCCGACCTGCAAGTACCTAATCTGCAACCTGACCCACGACCCGTAGACCATCAAGAATCAGGAAGTGCTGTCACTGTAAACTGGAGGGGGCATCATCAGAAGTCGGAGAAAGTAAGCGTGATCAGAAAAACAAGAGTAAAATTTGCTACTGAGAAGACCCTCGATCCGCCACCCGCAAAACTGGAGAACCACCAACCTGAATCTATACCCACTCCCGAAACTTCTACCTGCGGGTACTGGATCCGCTGCAGGACTCTAGCCAGAAGTACTGTGGGATGGGGATAGCCAATCACAACCTGACCAGTTCCCTATCAGGTCTGTCTATATGCGCTTTCTAGCCTACAAGCAGTGTGCTGAGTTCTACCAGCTCCACCGCAAAGCAAGAGCATTCAGTGGACATAAAGTGGAACAGACCAACAGGCTAGTAGGATTTTGGGGGAATTCTACAATACAATAGCCCAAAACACAAATTTTAAGCACATTCCTTCTATAATTAGAGTATAATGCACTGGCAGACTCAAAATCAAATCGGAGCTTATTACTAACTGCATGCAGCTTACAAATTGTAAAAATCAATCACAATTTTTTATAAACACAATGCAGCTTAATGCCCAAATTCTAGTGTCACTGCAATTTGCTCCCACATATTTTTTTCTCAATATGGCTGTCATGCAATCATTCTTTAAACATCCTCCATTCGCATGATACTTAGGTGGTGCAAAAAAAAAAAGAAAATAGTATTGGGACTAATAATAGGAAACTTGTACTTAACACATGATCAGTAGGTGTAATGTACATAGTTCCATTCTTAGTATCCATTTACAATTAACAAATGAAAAGGCATTAGTGATCGAGATATGCAATAATACCATTAAATGCTACAGAAGCATTCATAAGTGAATATAGTAAAGTAAGTAGAATAAAGCAAAATAGTAGTCTTCCTCCTTGAATAAGGAGCAACTGTTGGCGCTCCTCTCCTCTTTGGTGCACCACCCACAGCTGTGACATAGGACATGGCACCGGCTCTGTGTTATCATCATATAGTTGTGTAACATCACTGTGCCACACTTGGTGTGAAAATTCGAAATAAATAATCGCAAAAAATCCAGATTCAATGTCTAAATGTATTTTCAAGGCTTGAGGGCCCTTTCTGGGTTGAAGTCTGGACCATGGAAGCTGAAAAGTCCCATACTCTGTATCCAAGGGGATACAGGATACACTGACTTTGGCATCTATTTATTTTGATTTTTTTGCGGCAAGCGTGGCTCGATGATGTCAAGTGCTGTGTCCCACATGTTGGCTATGAGTGCTGCCATTTTGGATGCAGCTCCGAAGTGGAGAGGCGCACCATCGGAAGCACCTTACACCTAGTTTTTATTTGATTACTCTTTGCAGAGAGCTGCTGTATATGATACTTGTATGTATGGCCCCACTGTAAGGGTGAAGAGAGGTTTAGAGTAGCTCTTACTATTATTTTCCCCATCACTGTTGTATATTGGTTTTGGGGTTTGGAATTATCATTTTGCTTTACTATTCCTCCAAAGGTCTTAATACACTGACAGAATGAATGTTTGCGGGGCTGAAGGATTCAAGGAAACTTTGATTTTCTAATCCAGTGATCCCCAACCAGTAACTCGTGAGCAACATGTTGCTCTCCAACCACTTGGGTGTTGCTCTTTGTGTCCTCAAAGCAGGTGATTATTTTTGAATTTCAGGTTTGGAAGTGAGTTTTAATTGCATAAAAACTAAGTACAATGCCAAGCAGAGCCTCCTGTAGGTTGCTAGTCCACATAGGGGCTACCACAATATTCAATCACAGCACTTATTTGGCACCCCAAGAGACTTTTTCATGCTTGTGTTGCTCCCCAACCCTTTTTTTGAATGTGGCTCACGAGTAAAAAAGGTTGGGGATCCCTGTTCTAATCCCTAAAACAGTTTTGCATTATGTCATGTACACAATGATCCAATTTTTCTACCTTGTAACCCTTATTTATTGTAAGGCTGCTGTTTTGTTATAAATGAATGAAATTTAACTGTTGATATCATATAAATAAATAATTATGAAGAATATACTCACTTGTTCACATAATAGTTGGACTGTTGGAAGATTTCCACTTAATACAGCCAAGTGCAAAGGGGTCTGTAGAGAAATAAAAATCAGTTGTCATATTCCATATCTCCCCATTAACTAGTTGTCAGTACATTTGCTTAGATTTTCTCACCAGAATATATATACTGTATGCCTACAACAAAACAGGAAAACATTTTATTTTCTAGATAAGGACATAACACAAATTGATTGAATATGTTATCTTGAAATAGCAGGGGGCATGGGGTCAAACCCACCCCCCAACAGGCAATTAAAAGTTTACCAAATTTGTATGCTTTAAAAGAACAGTAACGTCAAAACATTTTTTTTAAAATTCGTTAGTACACATAAAAAAACACCAACACAAATTATACTTTAAAATCACAAAGACTTTATTAAGAAATAACTTACAGAAACTCCACTTCCTGTCCTGTACAGAAAAGTCGATATGGCGACCATCCATGCTGCTGGGCTCGATTTCTCCTCCTGGCTATTCCACTGACACCGGTATCTTGGACGTCCTCAATCCTTCCGTAACTGGATTTGGACATTTTCTTCCCTAGGAAACAGACAAGGACTGGTTCGTTTTGGGTACATTAAGGGGGGAAGGCTCATCACGGTGTGACAGCAGCGGATCAATGTCGGCTGCAGCAGTGGCCGCTTCTCATCAGACAGCGGCTGGAGGAGCACATCTGATTCTCCCATGCGCCGCTCAACGTCTCTCCCGCAGCAGCCAGGCCCCCACCAGAAAGAGAAAGAAGAACCAGCCGGGACGGTTCAGCTAACTGCTCGGGGAGAGGAACGGCTCTGGGCTGCGCATGACTCAGCCTGCTGCTTCCAATGAGCGTCCTCTCCTCGGCGGCTGGAAATAGGAGCGGGAAATGATAAATGTCTGCTGCGGGAGAACACAAAGCTGCTATTTAGAGTATCAGTACTTCAGAGCTGGGGTTGGGCTATCAATCTGCCCCAAAAGCTTAGATTCAGATGTGCTCCTCCAGCCACTGTCTGATGAGAAGCGGCCACTGCTGCAGCGACATTGATCTTCTGCTGTCACAACGTGATGAGCCTTACCCCCTTAATCTACCCAAACAAACCAGTCCTTGTCTGTTTCCTAGGGAAGAAAATGGCCAAATCCATGACGGAAGGAGCGAGGACGTCCTAAACTCCAATGTCAGTGGAATAGCCAGGAGGAGAAATCGAGCCCAGCAGCATGGATTGTCGCCATATCGCCTTTTCTGTACAGGACAGGAAATGGAGTTTCAGTAAGTTATTTCTTAATAAAGGCTTTGCTATTTAAAAGTTTAATTTGCCTTGGTGTTTATCATTAGTTTTATTTTTTTTATGTTACTGTTCCTTTAAGGCAATACAACATGGAATAAAAATTCAAATCACTTTCATTTGTAGATAATGGTAATATTTGCAAATATGGTACGCATTCGCAACTACTGCTGGAGAACAGCAACATCTGTGTTTTTGGTCATTGTTGTTTACTTGTACCGTAAGCGGAGGTTTGCCAATAAAGTAATCGGATGCAATTTGAGAATATTACTGTAGTTTGTCTCACTGGCCTATGCATACCAACAAAAAGGTGATGATGAGGTTTTTGTAAAGAAAGTAGCCTTTTTTATGCAGTTTTTATTGCTCTGCGTATAGAGAAAGGGCCACCCCGATTCTCTGTTATGACTTATGTCACTAAAAGCACATCTGAAGTCTGAATTCTGATTATTTCTGTATTACATATATGAAATGTGAATGGATTGAAGTAATTATAAAGGTTATGGATATGACAAGCCATGTGCTAATTACAGATTAACCAACACCCAACACCCAAATTATACAGTGCAAGTAGAAAACACCCTATTCTGTACACAAGTCTCAGCTAACCAGTGCTAACAAATGCTACATTGACTATATAAAGCATATAATAAAATGATTTGGTGCTATGTACTGTAGTAGACAAAGTTAGATCTAGAACACCTAGAAAGTAGTAGTTCTAATCTAGTGTATAGTTGGAATAATGAAAGTAAATATCTGACTGGCTGCTCTTCGTTACGTTAAACATTGCCTGAATGTTTGTATTACCCTAAACATTATGCGGTATTAAGATTAATTAAGATTGATTGAGATCTGCAAACTGTGCATTGTCCATGTTCCATTTCTTAGTCTGAAAGTACTACCTCCATAAATGTTTTCCACTCTACTGCTTTTTTTACTTGCTTAGACGTTCTCTAATGAATATAATGAACACTAATCAGCTGCAAAATTGGTTTTAGAAAGGAATTCAAATAATCTGCCTATTACCAGTGGGAATTAATGAGTGCTCTCAGTGTACTGCTAAAATACTGTGCAGCTCATATAAATGCAGGCTCATATTTGACTTTGCAATTTAATATAGCTACACCATGACAAATGGTGCAGAAATGCATGCTTTCAGGCAGTGCACCAAGAAGTAGGAGCGGATGGGAATGCATCAGCTTTTCACATAGAGCCACACAATACAAACTTTTTACAAGGATATATTTTATAGCTTATTTTATAATTTTCTGTTTCTATTTGGAATCCATGTAATAAGATTTGTAACAAATAAGATTTGTACTACAGCTTCTATAGTCTTATTACTCCCATATACTTATAATAAACAAAAGCCATGTAACATATACTCTTATAATATGGCTATCCTCTAAAAAGTAAAAGGCCGAAGGCTCATCATTATAAACAGTGCTTAGTTATATCGTTGGTTATAATCGGAGTGAGTGATGTAATTTCTGTCACATGATGCAAAATATGAGGATATTAGAAGTCCCCTCGGAGTTCCATTACGTGTATAAAGCCTTCGGCCTTGTACTTTTATATGGTCATGGAACTCCTCGGTAACTTATAAATCCTTATATTTTACAAGGGGTACTATGTTCACTATATAATCAGTGCTTAACGATGTCATCAATTATAATTGCTGCTTAGTGATGTCAGTTATGTCACATGTCAAATGAAAATGTGAACCTCTACTATGAATGTATGATAAGTGGGTTGTATGGCCTAAAGAAATGCAGTTGAAAATACTTTGAGACTTCTAATATCCTTACATTTTGCAATAGACAAATATATGATACAGATATAGGCTCTATTACAGGAATGCTTGGTACATGGTGTTTTCCTTATAAGGGGTCTTTCTGTAATATGTATCTCTATAACTTGCCTGTAAAAAAAACTGTAAAATATTAAATTAACCCCCGCTGAGGATTCTAAATAAGGGATCCCATACATGTATATGGCAAGTGGTATTTTACACCATCAATAGTAATAAATATTGTTACATTTTTAATAGGGCAAACCGCTATCTCCAACAATAGAAGCTGTACCTAGGTCCACATATTATAACTATAAATAAATTTCACATATGCACAGCTTCATACTGAAAAGCATTTATTTGCGCAATCTCAGCAAAAAATTAGAATTACAAACACATCTTTTTTACAACATCCACAGTGCAGTGTTACCCCTATGTCTACCTACCTGTGTTAGCCACTCCCTACTGACGAGTTTCGCGCTATTGGGCGCTTAATCAGAGGATGTGTTTGTAATTCTAATTTTTTGCTGAGATTGCACAAATAAATGTTTTTCAGTATGAAGCTGTGCATATGTGAAATGTATTTTACACCATGTATTATAATACATCTATGAAGACTGAGGCAGATAATAACTTTACAGTACCTTAAAACAAATGCAGTTAATATTACCTTGTGTATAACATTTGTGACAGGTAACAACAAAAACACTTTTTTAATAGATAATTAAAAGTACTTTTCCATTGTTTACCAAAATGAATGTCTGGCTTACCTGCCCAAAATTATCTGTCTGCCGTGGATTGCAGCCAGAGTATATAAGTAGGTGAGCCAATTCACAGTGACCTATATAAAAAATATATATTACAACTGGGATGAAAACATGCAACTAGTACTACATACTCGAACTCTGTATATTTTATGGTGCAAAAGGTGCCTTATTGGACAATCCTTTATGAACCTCTAGCAGAACAATTTGTTGGTCTAGTCTGTGATCACACCACAAATAACTTCCAGTCTGCCTAAAAACTGTGGCCTGGGAGTTATAGATCAACATTAGCTGGGTCATGGGAGTTGTGGAGCCACCACCGCTGAAGGGCTTAGTGTTACCAGGCCCACTTTAAAGGAAAAACTGAGTTCCATGGCACACATACTTATCACCTTGAGTGCCAGAGACTGTTTCAATCAAATTCATGCATGAGCCCTGACAACACTTGCTACATTTACTCCACCTCCCGTTTTTAGCTCTCCTCTGACAATTGTTTCCTGGAAAAAGCACTAAGCTCAAAGTCATTTTTTTTCTTGCCTACTAAGGGAAAACAGATATTCTGCATCCTGCAAATACCGTGCAGTTGGGAAATGTCATTTCACCAAAGATGGGTCCTTAAGTATTCAGAATAATCACTGAATGCCAGTTGGATTAAAGAAATTGTGACAGCTGCAGATATCCTTTCATTTTCAAACGTATTATTATAATATGCCTATTTACTGTGTACAATATACTTGTAAGGGCAGAATTATTAAAACTCCTTAAATGAATTGGGTTAAATCTGTTTATCAGCACTAAGGACACAATTCCTGTATGTACCATTTCTTGTGTTTTATTATACTTAATTTAATCATGTTGTAAATAAATAAATGTATACTGCTCCTTTAAGGAGCATTTTGCTCAAACTCCTGAAGAAGAAATCTGATGATTTTGAATGTTTGATTCCATCCTGTATTTATATGATGACAACATACCTTTAAATGCTGCCCAGTGCAAGGCGTTGTCTCCTTCAGAATCACAGAAGTTGATCATTGCGCCTTTTCCTATTAGGTAGCAACACAACGCTGTTTGTCCATACTGAGCTGCTGTAATTAAAGGAGTGCAGCCCTTCTGATCTTCTGCATCCAATGATACGCCGGCTTTCAGAAGAATGTCTACAACAGCAATGGAGCCACTGACAGCAGCCCAGTGAATGGGGTGCTGCCCCAACTCAGCTTGGCTTGGTGTATCCACAGGTATTTTACAATCCACAAAGAGCTCCATCAGTTCAATAGATCCTGTAAGAGCAGCCCAATGTACAGGGGTGTGGCCCTTTTCATCGTAACAATCCAGGAAAGCACAGCTTTCTGTCTCAAGTATATGCTGGCATTTCTGTATATTTCTTTAAAAAAAGAAGTCATAGTTAGATACAAGGTTATATCATAGAAAGGATGGATATCTACCACACTGTGAACAACAATGATCAGCACAACGTGCGAGTATGTGAAATTCACCCTGCTGTCGATTTCACTTTGTGTGACAATACAAAAATGACGCATGACAAAATAAAAAAAGATGCGCAACAACAAAAACAAAAGATGGTGACATTGTTTTCTCCTTCCCCTCTCCTTTCACTTCAACCAAAGGGATCTGAGCCAGGACTGGACTGAGAATCAAAATAGGCCCTGGCATTTCAGGTACACAGAGGCCCAATCAGCCCAAAAAGAGGCCCAAACAGTCCCCACCAGCCCACTAAATACTGACTTTCTATGGCACCATATAGCAGCCCATCTGGCATTTGCCCTAACCCACAGATTGCCAGTCCGGGCCTGATCTGAGCTGTCCCACTGTGTATATACGAACACATACGTATATAGTTTATTCATTTGAATATGGTCAGATTTATTATTAGGTGTTAGTTATAGTGTAGTAGTAGCAGTAGATACCATTCCCAGTAGACCAGAGGTAATATCAAAAAACACAGACGTTTTTAAGAAATTGGCAACATGGGAGCCTTTTTTCTATTGACAAAGTAGTTGTAGCATAGTGAATAGGAGGTTCTCTTACAATGTAGGGCATCTATGAAGCTGTATATTGAGCTAGAAAAGAAATGCATGTGATTTTGCCCTCCCAAATCGGAAACAAGATGCCAGGAAAATATAGTTCATATTCATGAGCTTCCCCAAAAGCCCTACCTCAAAAATACATGCATTCTCTACAATAATAGATATGCCTTTGGAGTAAAAGCTGTTCTGCTACTGTCCACCCATGGGTGTTTTTTTTGGAGTAGAAATGCCAAACTACATGTTTTCATGTGTGCATGCTGACATGATGATGGCATATAAATACCAGTGGAGAAAAGGTTATGTGTGCCATTGGCCTTAAGGCCAATGAAAGCTAAATTCTCTAGGGGCTTTCATTTTGTTAGGTACCCCCCCAGTGATTTCCCCCAGTGACTCTTAATTGTAGGTTGGGATCCTGGGCTGCTGCACCCCTTTGGTAAAAAACTCAATGGCACTGACTAAACTGTACAGTGTTGGACTGGGATGTACAGGACTCACTGGGTCTCATATCTCAGGGGAACCCCACCCCTGTTGATAAGTTGTTCGGCCAGCTTACACCAAGGGTGCACATCCCCCTCTGCGCTTCATATGACGTTGTGGTGCAGTGCTTTACATTTAGGGAGTTATTTACCAAAGGTTGAATTTTAGTGTTATGTGAACTTTTTTAGACCTCGAATTTAATCAGTGAGTTTGGGGATAATAACTCAATCACTAGAATGGATCAAGTTTTCTGTGAAACACTCAAATTGATTGATTTTTCGGTCAAAACCCTCTGAAAAAACTCAAACATCATGAGTGCTATTAACATCATCAAATGGTTCAAAGTGGCGTGAGTGCAGAAAGGGCTTCTGCCATACAGATGTTTGTTGTGCAAATTGTGCTGAATTGTAGAATGTTGTACAGATACACCATCTGCAGCAATATGTTCTTACAGATCTTTGGAGGTGATCTTTGGGTTGTTGGTAACCATTTTCACAATCCTCTGCATATGCCGCTCCTTTATTTTTCTTGGCCTACCAGATTGGGTTTTACAGCAACTGTGCCTGTGGTCTTCCATTTCCTGATTGCATTCCTTACAGTTGAAACTGACAGTTTAAACCTTCCCTTCCCTAAACCATGATACTGAACAATCTTTGTTTTCAGATCTTTTGAGAGTTGCTTTGAGGATCCCATGCTGTCACTCTTCAGAGGAGAGTCAAACAGAAGCACAACTTGCAACTGGCCACCTTAAATAATGTTTCTCATGATTGGACATACGTGCCTATAAAGTTCAAGGCTTAACGGGCTAATCCAATCAATTTGGTGTTGCCAGTATTCAGCATTGAGCAGTTACATAAATTCGAATTAGCAACATTACAAGTGTACCCAAATTTTTGCACAGCCAGTTTTTCACATTTGATTTAAATTCATACAACTGAATACTGCTAAAAATCATTTTTCAGAAAACACCCCAGTACTAATGTTCCTGGGAAATGAAAGACACTGATGTTATCTTTTCTGTTGAAAGTCAAGTAAATTATCATGCAGGCTGAGAGGGGTTTCCAAATGACTGTAAATCTCATAAAAGTTGAGTTTTTCTTAAAATTCAAAACGTTCGAGGTTTTTTGTAACTTGAAAAAGTAATTTTTGACCAAAACAAAAACATTGAAAGCTCAAAATTTTTATGGAATACACATCTCATACCTTAAAGTTAGCTGCGGTCAAGTGAGACACTCAAAGTCTTACAGGGATCCGACTTGGGTTGGCGGGGCCCACTAGGTTTTTTCCAGGTGTCTAGACCCTGAAACTGTGAATGTACCCAGGATTGGACTGGAGCATTGGGGCCCACTGGGGCTGCAACACAAAGGGCCTTCCAGGCAGTCAGCAAGTGGTCCCCTCCAACTTCTAAACTTCAGCCCTGCCCCCCACATGCACAAATGCCGGTGTGCTGTGGCACAAGATCTTTGCTTTAGGACTCGGCTGTCGATCGGGGGGAAGCAGGTCTTTTGTTCTACTTTAGGAAAATCCTGATTTCTAGAAATGGTAAAGAATCTTCTAGGGCTGCTATAGTTAACATGTGTAAATGCGTTTAGGCCATTTTCTAGTCCTTCAATCTTACAAAGAATCATCAGCCTCTTGTAGTTTAATATTTGGACCCCGCAAGTGCCAGAATAGTTGCATTCTTAGATGATATTTTCATCTGCTCTTGAAAAATGTTGTAAGGGAGGACTCTGCTTTATTTGTACTTTGTTGTATCATTTGGAAACGCACAGTTTCTCTTGACTATTTTCCCATGGTTATTCTTGGCTTTTATGCAGCCAGATGTAATGGCATTCACTTATACTTCTGAGTCCTTTAAAGTGAAGCCACTAAATCACAAGAAGTACACTCCAGTTTACACACATTCTGCATATACTAAATAAATGACCTGTAGTTTATAGCTAGCAATGCCTTAAATTAAGTGTTGCTTATGTTAATCCACAAACCTGTTCAACAGAAAGGTCCAAATTATGGAGTTTCCAATAGACTCTGTTTTATCCAAATAATGAAATTTTTTTAAAATGAGTTCTTTTTTCTCTGTAATAAAATAATCCTTATTGGATGCAATAATCCTTATTAGTAGATTTAAGGTATGGAGATCCAAATTACAGAAGGATCAATTATCCAGATCCCAGGCATTCTAGATTACAGGTCCCATACATATATATATTTATATATGCGTATAGAAGGTGCTTAGTGATATCATGTATTTTAAGCAGTACTTATCTCCCTCTTTGAAACGATAAGGAAATTAAAATAAGTTACTTTGTTCCATGACCTGTACAAAAGCATTTCATATTGTCAATTCTCTGTGACGTTTTACATACTTTTAATTTAAATTATTTTCTGTTGAAGACACGCAAATCTCAGTTTAAAACTGCCACTTGCCAATAATTAGACATATGTTTTGTATTACCTTTGGTTGCTGAGAGATGTAAACTCAGGGTATATATCCAAACAAGTTTTTCCTGTAGTGCTATTATGTTTTTAAAGGCACACCCACTGTTGCCTGAATGCAAGATCTAGCCCTATAAAAATGCATATTTGGTAGCCGTAGCATAAATATAATTGGCTTTGTTAGATACCCAGAATCTAGTGTATATCTCAATCTATTGAGTGGGCAGACTGTACATTGAGAAATGCCTTTAGTGGAAGGAGATTTCACATAAAAAAACTGAAATACCAAAAAGCACTCTGTTGCTATGCTGAAAATATGCAATTTCAAAGTGCAGTTTGATTCTCGTCTCATGTAGAAATGCACCCCTCCTGTTATTAAGGTGGGCAATGATAACTCACTTACAACTCTCATTTCTCCTCTCATTTCTAACACATTAGTCCTATGGCCAGGATGGCTACAAATTCAGCAGATCCGTAGCTCACTCATGATAAAAGTATACTAGCACAGTTAATGTGACAGAGAAACATCTGGGCCTGATTTATGTCCGTCTTTGTATAATTTCATTTCCAGAATTATCCAGGGATATAGTGCATGGTTGGGTAAAAGCCCAGGACATGTGGTGTGCAGTTCTATTAACATAGCAGCCTTCAGTTGTCACTGAGCCCACAATGCACATGAACTGCTAACTGTTTTAACTCCCAATAACTGTGTCATTGGGATACAGAGGCTATGTGACAAAATTCACAATAAAAGGGTTATGTGTTAAACTCCAGTAGCTCCCCTTTGCCTCCCTTTATTGTAAGAGATAACTCCAAGGGAATGGAAATTTAACATCTCATAGAAAGACTGTAAACTTGCCAACCATATGTTTTCTGCCTATACACCAGATTTGTTAAACTACCAAAGTCAACTTCTCTCCCAATGCGGCAATTTTAGCTCTCCAGCTGCAGAGTCAAAGACAAAAAATGATCTCACTGAATGTGTGGAACCCTGCTCTATATGAACACTGGCTGTCAAGGATAAAAAACAGAAGGACGGAGTTAACCTTTATTTCATTTTTGCTGTGTGTGCAAAAACTTAAAAGCCTCATTTACAAATGCACGTTCAGTTTTGCATCTATGTTAGTGCTTTGCACTTGTGCAGTGAAGTAACTTCATGAGACCCAGCCCCCCTGCAGAATTTCTGCCTCCCTCAACACAAAATAGCAGATCATTTCAGGGTCAACTCTAAATTCACATATGTTCAGGGTCAGACATACCTCCCCCTCTATAGAGAAAGCAGTCCCTGGGCCCCCAAGACTGGAGGACACAAGGGATATATATAAGGACCAGTGGAGACCTGAGTTATAAGCTGTTTCAATATATGCTTGTAATATATATATATATATATATATATATATATATATATGAAATAGCAAAAAAAACAGCACTCAACAGACTCAGTTAGAGTAACTGATTTTAATAGAAAAACAAAAGAAATCCCAACATTTCAATCACATCATAGTGATCTTCCTCAAGGAAAAACATATCTTGTTCCCAAAGTTTAAAATGTATTTTCTCTAGAGGGGTTGTTCTTTTTTGCGGGGTAACTTTCACATACCCCAATGCCCCTTAGAGAAATGTACATCCAGAATTATGGAAAAAAAACTTATTTTCCTTCCACCGGCAGAAATTTTTTTGAAGGGGGGGGCAAAGTCAACAACCAAAATCAACCGGTTTTTATAGGTGTTAGGGTAATGTAGGAAATTAATTTATTGACCAAGGATATAAGGTCTCTTGTAATTTTCACAATTGTTACCTAGGGGTGCTTTTAAAGTAGAGAGCCCACATCACATGTGGGGCTTGGCATGACGTAGTGAAGTTTTTGGACTTGCCAGGTGGCAGAGAATTTGACCCGCTACCCCAAGTGACCTGCTGCTGGGGCGTTTGGTCCAAACATGCCTGACCACAGGTTTTGGCCAACCTTCACTGCATAGAACATCTCAGATAGAATACCAATATCACATGCATTAATTATCTTATACAGTGGTCACAACTAACCTGTCACATACTGCTCCCTAAATTCAAAATAAGTGCTAAGCTCCCTGGCCTTGGCACTGCTTCTGCCTATAACAGCTGCCTTTCACTTAGGGAGGAGCCCTCAGCTAATTGGATGCCAGCAGGTCTTAATAAGAGATGTTACCAAGGTTTTGGACGGAAGGTACAATTCAAGGAATAGACAAGCGGGTAGGCAGACTTGGTTGGTGCAGGCAGAGTTCAAGCAGGTTCAGACAGGCTGGGTCGGTACAGGCAATGTTCAAGGATGGTCAGACAGGCAAGGGTCAATACTGGAAGGATTGTCAAGCAGGCAAAGGTCAAGAGTAGCGGAGTTCAGAGTAAACAGGCAGGCAGTGGTCAAAACCAGGAATCAAATACAAGAATAACACTCCCAGGAACTAGCAAGTATAACCTACAATGGGCAATGAGTTTGCCGACAAGAAGAGGAGAAGTTTTACCAGGGCGAATGTCCCTGCTGGAGGAGCCACCAGGGTGAGTCCCTGACACAACTTTTGGTGGGTGCATAGTAAATATCCTGGTGCAGTGACAGCAGAACTCACGTGGCTACGTGATCAGCTTAAAGGGGAACGAGAAAAATAATAATAATAGAATAATGCTAGAAATTTTATATTTTATGTGTTAAATATCAACATGAACTTACTGCACCAGAAGAATAATTAAACAAATAATTTATGCTTTCAAAGTTGGCCGTAGGGGCTGTCATCTTGTAACTTTGTTAACAATCTTTGCAAGACCAAGACTGTGCACATGCTCAGTGTGATCTGGGCTTCTTTTGGGAGGTTAAGCTTAGGGATCATCATAAATGATCAAAACAGCACAAGTCAAATAATATCTGCCATAGAAGCTGATACAGCAAGACTAATTAATAATCCGAATATGCAGACTGCACTGGGTCTGTGGATAGGAATCTCTACATGGTTGCCAGCTGTTCTACAAAGAAACAAACAGAGCTGCTCAAGTTTTAGGAAGTTCTTCCCCCCTGCTGTTTGAAAGTATGATCGTTTCCCTGCAGAGCAGTTGGGGACTGTCTAAAGTTTACTATCTGCAGCAGTCAGAGAAAGTAAATGAAGGGAGAATTTCACTGCATACAGTCAGGTTTCTTATAAAAAAAGACATTTGTTAATTAAAGTATATTGGAGATAGGTTTCTTTTTCATTAAAGAAAGTAAACATGACATTTTATTTTCTTGCCTTTATGTCCCCTTTAAAGTTATTATACAGGAAGTCAATCCCAGGTGGAAGCAGATTGCATCCACAGAAATTTAGAATAAATCATGTTACATTGCATTCAGCCAAACTGTACTGAACATTTTCACTTGGTACACAATACAACCAATACATTGCAACCCTATTCAAGAGGAAAACTCCAGGGGGGAGGTACTGGTGCCCCTCTGTGGATGTCTATGTTTCTTTCCTGTTCCTGGTAAGTTTGCTTCCAATACAGACAGGGAGGCTAAGTGTTCAATTGAGCTGATGACAGTTACCACGTGGAGTAGGATTCTGGTTTGTTGACATGTAGACAGCCAAAGCATGAGCATGACAATCCATTCAGCATTCATTGTACAATTATAAGTTCTGATTGCTAACCCTTTATATTATCAGTTTCTGTAAGGAAGAACTTGCAACCTCTGTGTCACCATAGCAAATTTGTCATGCCTGAGATGTTTTATATCCTATTTCCCCCTGGGGATTACTTTGACCCATACTTCAGTTGTTCCCATAATGTCTTCACTCACCCTTCTTTAACAGCCTGAAAGATCGGTCCATCGCAGATGTGGCTCATACACTTGACATCAGCAGTCGTGACTTCACAGCTTGTGGGCTTCATGTGCTGGGGGGCCAGCACTCCTCCTGCTCTGCCAGCCCAGTCCTTGGCCATGGTGTGCTGCAGGGAATCACTGGCTCTTGCTGGGACAGTGCTGTGCTGGCTAAACCTGAAGAGAGGACGAGACGTAGATTGTATCATCTCCCTCCTCCTGTCTGGGAGCAGCCCCTCTCCCTGCCTCTGCCCTCAGCTGCTCCTTTCTGTGAAACTTACAGATAGACTTAGCATGTGCTGCTTGGGAATCCGAATGGCAGCTCCTCCACACAAGGTGACATTCACTTAGGGATCACACTGGAGTGTGCAGGTGGAGAGTGCTTACCCTGATGCTGGGTGTCCCTGTATGTCAGTGGTTGTCCAGTACTGGGTGTCAGGTTAGATGAGTGACTGCTCTGCTACTGGGTGTCAGTGTTGGAAGCACTTTTGTCTCCCAGGGAGACGCATCACATGGCAACCACTACTGTACTGTCTGTACACACTATGGGACACTATATGCTACTGTGTGTGCAACAGCACTTCTATTCACTGGCATCTCATTGTTTGTCACACACACACACAGGTAATGTGGGCTCACTGGATTTGCCAGATGTGGGTTAAAATACCAAATTGAAGGTTATAATTACAGCTGATTTATTTATCTTTATCATTTCCCTCTAGAGCTGTAGATTAGTTAAAATCGATATGTGAGCTATTTATACTCTGGGGTGTATTTAAAGGCTAGCATTCTGTATAAAGGCAATAAACATTTAAAATAAAAAAACAAAAAACAACAAACAAAAAAGAAAATGTGTTACCTTGAGATATCCAAAATGCTGTAAAGTATGGTTGAGTAGTTCAGCTGGGGGCTGCAGTTTGGGCAGTTTTTTTCTATTACATGGAACTTAAATCATATACACTGCACTCATTTTCTTCAACAGTCTGGACTTTTCCTCTGAAATAGGGCAAGTGTTCCAGGTCCCCAAAATGGTATCATTAACTCCTGGTCAAATGATGTGTGTATGTAAGGGTGAGTCTGGGAGTCATTTAAAAGCTTTGCACAGCACATATTTATTCTCATGTGGTTGTTTTCCCTTAGTTGCTTAAATATTGCACCGCTTTGTTCATCTTTCCTATTTTGCAAATAGCGAGTGAGATGTGTTTGCATTTAAAATTTGTGAATATCCGCCACCGGGTTTGAGGAGTAACTTGAATGCAGAGCGTGTGCATAAATCTTCGCAGTTTGTGATAATGCCATATTTAAAAAGCTCTCAAGGACAATCGCAGCTCCCAATAACCACTCACAATTATGTTTGCACATTAAATACACCAGTCTTGCCCAGCTTTATAAATTTACATATGGGAAGGGCAAATGGTTCTGCGCTGTGCGCAAAGTCCCACTGTGTTAGAATCTGACATTGCTTTAGTTTGTTGGAGAGGATTACTTAGGGGCAGATCTATCAAAGTCCGAAGAATTCGGACATCGAATTTGAAGGATTTGGACGGTTTTCGATTTCTCGATAAAATTGTATGATCTAACGATTTTACGAAAAAACCATAAAATTTCATTCAATTTCATGAAAAACTCGCACGTATTGAACGATTGAAGAGTTCGATCGTACGAATTGTATTCGAACATAAAACTTAAAAAAAAAAGCCTATGGGGATTCCCAATTGCAATTTGGCAGGTTTAATCTGACAAAGTAGGCAGTCGAATAAAAATTTAAATGGCAAGTTGTTCGACCATCGAATGATCGAACGATCGAATAGATTTTTATTCGATCTATTAGATACGTTCCAACTTTGCAAATTCGATGGTCGAAGTGGGCTAATTTGCATATTCGAAAATCCAAGAAATAGAAAATTTTCAATTCAATCGAATTTCGAATGACTCACACGAATTTAGTAAATCTGCCCCTTACAATATGGCTTTGCTTTAGCTTGAGAGGATTCATTTATAAACTTAGAATAGGGCTTTGCTTCAGTTTGGGGAGAGACTCAATCTGCTTGTGCCTAAGGGTGATTGTGTCTGTGTGAGTCTGCTTGTGTGTGTAAGTGTGCATTATTGTGCAGAAATGAGTATGAGAGGTGGGTCATGGCTGTTCTAAGGGAAACCACTATATCCATCACAGTCTGAACTTCTCTGTATTTATTCCGTCAGGGGAAGGTACATTTCATCTTTTATACATAATTTCCTATGAAGTCTCTTATATGGTGCAACAGTTATGTACAGTATCTTTAAACTGAGCATGCATCACATGTGGGGCTGGTGCTAGGGGTAGGCAAGTGCCTAGGGCACAACTTGAGGGGGGCACAATTAAGAGAAGTAAAAGTGTAAATCACTCTGCAGCATTGTAGTGCGACTGGCACTAGCAGGGTAAATTCAGGCAGTTCTTTGGCAAGTTTAAAGGAGCATGCGTGCACAGTTAAGTAGCTATCAGGGGTGTTGTTTGTTTTGGCCAGCCTTGGGTGCCCTTATAGCCCGGACAGGCTCGGATCACATGAGCTTTACTACCACTGCACCAACAACCCCATGATATTCAATATGTGGCCACTAGTGATGGGGAATCTATCCGTTTTGCTTCGCCGAAAAACTGGTGAAAAATTAGCGAAACGAGTCGAAATTTTTATTTTGAGTTGACGTCCTTTTCTACACTGTAGAAAATATCCAGTTGAGGAGTAACTCGCAGGCAGAGTGTGCGCATAAATATTCGCAGTTTGTGATTAAGCTTTCAAGGACAATTGCAACTCCCAATCACCATTCACAATTATGTTTGCACATTAAATACACCAATCTTGCCCAGCTTTATAAATATACATATGCGAAGGGCAAATATGTTCACTGTAGAAAATATCCAGTACTTTATCAGGACTGAGCTCTTCCTCTGTCAGTCAGACAGTATTCCTGTAAACAGTGAAAAAGAATGCATAAAACAATGCTTCCCTTAGGACTTACAACCAATCTATCATTCCTTCTATCACATCCAGCAATCATCTCAAATCACATTGTACTGGTCACATGGGATATGTATGCATTAGAACTCCATAGAGTGATGCAGGGTGATGCAAATCGACTGGACGGAGCAGAGTGGCTGCATGCTCATATTGCTTCCAGCACTCACACTTAGATGAAATGATGTGCATGACTGACTTGAAACTGTTGGTAGTATATAAAGTGAGATCAGAATTATAGTAAATATAGCAGATAAAAACAAAGGGGATTTATCATGAGTTTATTGTGTGTAACTATATATTTTTGACCACATCATTGTTTATATCTAATGAAATGTATTTTAATGAAGATAAATTCTCATTTTAGTATCTGTGTTTAGGCTATTTTGGTTACATATGCCTCTGTGATAGTTGGAGGCACCTGAAGAGTTTCAAAGCCAGGCAGGATGTATAAATTCACTGTGACTGACAGCAATTTCAGTTTGAATGAGCAGTTGACTTAAAGGGGTTGTTCACCTTCAAACAGCTAGTTGGTTTCAGATAGATCACCAGAAATAATGACTTTTTTCAATGACTTTCTATTTGTGACCAATTTTCTAATATTGTAAAGTATAAGTGTAAAGTGTAATTTTTCATCATCTTCTGAAGTCGCTCTGGGAGGGGGGTTTTGCCTTCCCTGTAAACTGTTCTAAACCTTTCATCAATATATTTCTTATATTTGTCCATATTCTGAGAAATGTATCAACTAAATGTTGCAAAATTGTAACTGTTCAGAGTCTGCACCTGAATTACCGAGCTGCCAGACTGAAACACCAGAGACATTCATCTTTAAAGGACAAGGAAAGTCTAAAATAGAATAAGGCTAGAAATGCTGTATTTTGTATACTAAACATAAACATGAATTTACTGCACCACAATCCTAATCAAACACACATGCTCAGTGTGGTCTGTGCTGCTTAGGGATAGTCAGAAATTATCAAAACAGCACAAGTCAAATAATATCTGCCAGAAGCCGGTACACTAAGACTGATTAATAATCCGAATATACAGACTGCACTGGGTCCTGTGTTGTCATGTAATCTAATGTGGATTTTATAATTTTTGTATTGTTTAAAACAAACTTTCTCCAACTCTGCAGAACCAGTGGCTGCAGCAAATTAATCCTCCAAATAGAATCCCAGTTTATCTGTTTAAATCTGGCTCCATGATCTTTGTCCCCGCAGCTGGAGTTGAAAACAGTAAGTAAAGGGGATGTAAAGGCAAAAATAAAATCTAATACAAATCTCTACACAGGCACTGATTGCTCTACAGGGAAACAAACAAAGCTGCTGTAGTTCTGCACATCTGGGAAGTAAGATGGGGGCTCCCCCCTGCTGTTCATACGTATGATTGTTTCCATGCAGAGCAGTTTGGGACCGTCTGACAATTCCTATCCACAGAAGTTTATGAAGGGAGAATTTCACTGCATGCAGTCAGGTTTTTTGTAAAAACCGTAGACATTTTTTAATTAAAGTATATAGGAGTTAGGTTTCTTTTTCATTAAAGAAAGTAAAGATGGGATTTTATATTTTTGCCTTTCCTTGTCCTTTAAATTGATATTTTGGGAAAACAGTAAAAAATAAATAATGGATAGTAATTAAAAAAAAGTCTTTATTTCTGGGGAACAATCTGAACTGAAAAAAAGTGTTTGGAAGGTGAACAACCCCTTTAAAACCCTGTATGTACTGACTGCCCCTTATTCATATCCAATGTAAACTTACCAGCCTATACTTTGCTGGCTTGTGCTAATTGCCTCCATGTGTTCTTTTATCCAGCATACAGGTAGGGGAAACAAGATACTGAATGCACAGTAATGCACCCATTCAAAGATATTAGTGATGGTTCCTAGAATTCAAGTCATTGATGTAACCAGTAAATAGTGTGTTGCAACTTGATCACTGTTCTCCAAATGCTAATGCAAATTAGCAGTGGTTTTGGGAAAAGACAAGTGTAAGATTTTGTAACAGCATTTATGTGTCAATGGGTCACTTTTGTGAATAGCACCTGCTTTTGTAAATGCTCCCTTGTGAATACAAAATTCAAAATAGGGCACTGCCATCTAGTGGCTACTCTGAAATAGCACCAGATTAAATAGGATAGCAGAAAATGCGAGTGGGCCTATTAAATCATGCGATGTAATCAAATCAAATATGCTACACATCACCATCAGATTGCCAGGCATCACATACAATTCTGGCTTTGTAAAAAGCTATTCTCCATTTTTAAAACAGGGACCTGTTATCCAGACTGCTTGGGACCTGGGGTTTTCGGAATAATGGATCTTTCCATTATTTGGATGTTCATACCATAAGTTTACTAAGAAATCAAGCTACTGTTTTATTATTACAGAGAAAAAAATAATTTTAAAGATCTGTATTATTTGGAATAAATGAAGTCTGTGGGAGATGTCCTTTCTGTAATTTGGAACTTTCTGGATAAGAGATCCCACAGAGAGAGCCCATACCTGTACAGCATTTTATACCATGAAAATTTTGCCAATGACTTATAATGGGTTATGCCCTAAATATAACATCATGTAGATAACGGTGCAAAATACAAAAGTGCATTGTCTCATATATGTATAAATCAATGGTGGTAATGCCCTGCCTGCTACATTTATCAGTCCATATGTTACTTTGCAAAGTCCATATATGCTGCAAAAAATAAAATAATACCATATTACAAAAATGCATTTGTAGCTTTGTGCATCATTCAAACCAAATGGTTCAAGTGTATTTAACATATTAATCCATTTAGCTTCATATTGGAATAACAGTTTTTTTTCCTGTCACCACCCTTATTTGATAATTTAACCTCTTCAAGTACTAGCCACTTAAGGCTTGCACTCGTATGCTTACATTAAAAAAATGTTTGCCTTGGCCTCCTTTGGGTTAAGGGAGGGATTGCATTACACTGTAAGCCAAAGGGGGTTGGGAAATGGTTATTATAAGTAACATAGCTTCTTTTTAATCTTTGGAGTCAGGTATGTCTGTAAGGAAAATACATTTATATACATTTTTGGAAGTTTATATAGCGTTTATACACCTTTTCTACATAAGCCAAACGGAATGAGAGCATGTAAAATCTTGGGTTTATTTTTGCTTTAACTTATTATTACTGTCTATTAGTCTTTGTTCTGCAAATTTTGCTATTATCAAAAAAAATTCCTGAAGAGTCAGTATGACAATCAGAATTCCCCCATGAACCTGTATGTGCAACTTACTATGATACATGTTGATTGGCAGGTTCAGCTGTGATTGACGGGAGCAGCTGTAAATGTGTCAGTGAATACTCTGCTTCCGCTACTGTTGGATTTTAGCACAGGATATGTCATTATCACCTATTTTCAGAAGCTAGACTCTGTGTAATCCTACTGGCTTCCTCTTTAGTGTAAAGGCAAATACTCATGGGTCAGCAGATGAGTTTGAAAACACTTTGTGCCAGGAAAGCTTCTGTATGAAATCAAAGTAATATGCCACCAAAATTACTACTCCTGCTATGCAAGGAATAGAGTGCATAATATAGCTATTCATCACCACCAAATCTTTATGGTGCCAATATATTCCAAAGCACTTTACAGAACTTATACTCGATTAGTCTCTACCCCAGTGGAGCTTACAATCCAAGGTCACTATCCCATTTACACACAGTAGGGTCAATTTTATCAGGAGCCAAAGAACTTGTCTGTATGTTTTTGTTTGGAATTGTGGGAGTAAGACAGAATACTAAAGAGAAACCCATGCAATCATGGGAGTAGCATATAAAAGCCTTACTGATAGTATCCTGGCTGGAGTCAAACCAGTCATAATTCCATCCCAAACACAGAAATGATTCAGTAGAAACCTTATTTATTTGTTTTATTTCCATATGGACTTACAGGGGCTGATTTACGAAATTCACGTGAATAGATCGAAGTTCGATCAAATTCGATCGAATAACGATCGTACGAATCTTTTGTGAAATCGTAAAGTGAATTTTGGCCTCTTCGATCATCGAATAGATCGAATAGATCGAATGATTGGATATTCGATAATTCGATGATCGAAGGAATAAAAATTTTAAAGTTATTCGACTGCCTACTTCGGCAGATAGAACCTACCGAATTGTAATAGAAGCTTATGGGAAGCTTCCCATAGGCTTCAGAGACTATGGGGCAGATGTACTAAATTCACGTGAAGGATTCGAAATTCGATCAAAGTTCGAACGCAGGATTTCTTCTTTTGGTCAAATATGTGAATTTTGGCATATTCGATCATCGAATAGGGAATGGTCGAACGATCGAATACATTCGAATAGAGTCAAATTGACGAATATTCAATCATTCGATCATTCGATCAGCGAAGGATTTTATTTTTTAAGTTTCTTCGATTGCCTACTTCGGCAGGTTGGACCTACCGAATTGCAATAGAAGCCTATGGGAGCACTCCCATAGGCTTCCTAGACTAAGTCCTGATCGAATAGGATTCGTACGATCGAAGTGTTCGATCGTAGGAATCATTCAAACGATCGAATGATTTCTTCGTTCAGTCGAATGATTTATTCCACTGATCGAATAGGTTTTTATTCGATAGTCGAATGATCGAATATCAAATAAAAGGTAGCCTAGAACTATTCGATTAACATTCGAAAATCGAATGCTAATCGAATATCGAATAGAAACACATTATTTTTGGGGAATAATAGTAAATTTGCCCCTAAGTCCTGCTCATCTTAATCAAGCAAGTTTAGATCTTCTGTAACATGGTATTGAGCTAGAAAAAAAAGTTAATTTACCATGGATAATGGTGCAAGTTCTTGAGTGCTAAGCAGTGCAATGTGCTGCACGCTACAACTGCTACTGATAATCCAGACACAATGAATTTCCAAATGCCAGTTTTTGAGGCAATGCAGTAGCTGAGAAAGGAACTATATGCTGAAAAACAATGTTACATTTAAAACCTATTCAAGTCTTTCCAAGAATTCCACTTATGGAATATTCATGTCATCTTATTTCTAAAATAAAAATCTATACAATTTGTATTGATTTTGGTTTTTCTAAGTACATAAATGGCCCATAGCCTATTGATTTTGGTTCTTCTAAGTACATTACTGGGTCATGGTGTTGACATATTAATGAAGCTGAAATCCCTCCACTGATAAAGATATCAGATTCCTTTGTTTGTCTTTTTTTACTAATTACATACTGGTAGTAGTTAGGTCATTCTGATAACTGTGACCTACAAGATAACAAGACTGCTCTGGAATTTTTACTCTGTTCGCTCTCTCTCATGATAAATCAAGGCCAACAGCAAAATATTATATAGAAAATGATACTTGCAACTGGGACATTTATTAAGCCCTATAAAATCGGTTTGCCTCCAATAAGGATCATTTCTATATTTGTTTGGATAAAGTACAAGGTACTCTCTCCCAAATACTATTTTATGACGTTTAGCAAAATAAGCTTCACTTACCCTGTATAAATAATTTTTGTTTCTTTCAGTCTTGGAATTCACAATCATATAAAGGAGGCATGCACCATTTTGTGAACACTTTTATAAAGATCAGCTTTTGCATCATAACAAAGTCTTGTTAATGCACTAAAATGGGACACCTGATGCCCATGCACTGTTATCACAATTAGATGGTGACGAGGAGCAGTGACATCTAGGAAGTACAGAATGGAACGTGAAAGTAATTGCCTGCCCCACCTCTATGCCTCAGGGGAAAAAAAAGATCTTGGGATTCATTTTAAATTTAAAAGGACTTTTATTACACAGCTTTTTATATCTGGATGACAGTTCCCCTTTAAAATGGAGTCTATTTGTGATGACTTTCAGAATTTGGATCCTTCTGCATAACAGGTTTCCAGATAATGGATCCTATACCTGTACCATCGTGCTAGCATTGCCCATATACAAGGAAATCTTAGGGGATTATTTACTAAATCTCGAATTTATTTGGTCGGGCTTTTTGGGGCAAAAACTTTTTTTTATGGGAAAATAAGAACTTTTGATTTATTATACTCCCATGTTGCAAAAAATCCCTAAATTCTGCCATCTCAAACCTATCAAGGTCCTGTATAAGTCAATAGTAAAGGCACCTATCTCAATTTGAAGTTACTGTGGTGTGTGTGTGTATGCTGGGTTTTAATTTGGAGGGGTTGAACTTGATGGACTTCTATGCAGGATTTAGCCCGAAAATCATACTTTTTCAGGCACAAACTTCAAAAATCACGTGATTCGGAAAAAAGGCTTGAAAAATTTGAGTGATTCTTATTTTCGCTCAATTTTATCGGGATCTGATTTGGATTATTTTATTAATAAATAAGGTCAAATTGAAAACCCTACAAATAAGTATGCTTTTGCAATGTAAATTAACATAAATTGGTCTGCTCATCTTCATAAAACCCTCAATTTCCTTTCTTAACTGTAGTGTAATATCTGCAGGTTCACTTAGTATTCACCTTAATGTATTCAGTATCCAATAAACATGTAGACAAAGCACGTGTAGTCATTAGTCCATTAGCAAAATAAGCCCCAAAGTAGACTTCTGCACCACTTAATTCCAGCTAGGAAATGAACTATTGATTATTACTTTCTATGCAACTGTCCAATAATTTACAGTATCTGTGCATAACTGCTTTTGAATCTGATCTGAACGCTAAGAATCAGATGCAAACTCACTGAACAGCTATGTCCCATGTGGGTCCCTTAAAGTGGACCCGTCACCCCAACAAAAATATTCAGAATCCTATTTTATCACATTAGTCAAGCAAAATGAACATTAATTACACTATATAAATTATTTGAATCTTGTTTTCTTCAGTCTGGGAATTCATAATTATAGCAAGCAGGTAGGAGCCATTTTGTGGATACTGTTATTAAGGCAAGCCTTGCATCATCTAAGAATCTTGTTTGTGCACCAGAATGGGGGACCCGATGTCTACCCTGATGTCCTGGCTACACAATTAAATGGTTAAGAGAACTGGGGGAATGTGTGGGGAGCAGTGACATATGGGAAGTGCTGAATGGAAAGTGAAAGTAATTATCTGCCCGCCTATATGCCTAAGGCATAGAGGAGTGGCAGACAATATTTGATTAGTCACTGGCTAATTAAAATTTAGAGAGCTGAAAAACAGGAGTTGTGTTCTGTTCTGTTAGACATCCAGTCACTCCAGCCTTTATACCTTACATTTTTGGCTAACTAACTATATTAGATACATTTTTTATTTTACACAGGCTATGTATTTACCTGGTTTATATTTTTACACTGAACTGTTCCTTTAAAATACGACACATATTCTTTTTAATGAAATTGATATTTAGGTTTTCTACATGCATAAAATTAGGTGTTGGCTTAATTCAAAAGTTATTGCAGTTATTGATATCCACTCCCTGTCCTTAGGTCCAGGAAAATTGCTCACCTTTCTGATTTATTAATGTGATTTTGGATCTATTTTTCAATGGACTATAACATTTTCAGGACTTAAATCGGTGGCATACATTATGGCTCGACTATGCTATATTTTATATATTGAACTTATTGAATGAGCCTAAAGGTTCAGCATTTCTATGGTAGCAATTGTCCATGCCTTGTCACAGGAGTTTTCCATCTTGGATTGTGTTAGTAGTGTCTGCAACACCAGTGTAGTCAGTGGAGTACCTCAGGGCTCTGTACTTTGTGTTTCAACCTGGAGGTGGGCATTGAAAGTACTGGTTCTATTTTTGCTGATGATTAGTGATGGGGAATTTAATCGCCATGGGTGAATTCCCGGCGAATAAATTCGCGAAACGCCAGCGAAAATTCGCTGAAAAAAAAAGAGTCGCACGCCGTTTTTGACTCGACGCGTGGCAAAAACGACGCAAAGAAAATGACGCGACGTGCGCCGAAAACATGCTGCGACTCTTTTCGTGAATTTTCTCCCCAATCCGCGAATTTCGCTGGAAATTCGCAAATTTTTTAGATTCGCCCATCACTACTGATGATACTTAATTGTGCAGAGCTATAGGTTCCATGCAGGATGCTGCCACTTTGCAGAGTGATTTGACTAAATTGGTAAACTGGGCAGCAATCTGGAAAATGAGGCCACCCCTTCAGACTAGAAGAAAAGGACTTTCATTTGAAGCAGCGTAGGTGGTTCTTCACAGTGAGGACAGTGAGGTTGTGGAATGCACTGCCGGGTGATGTTGTGATGGCTCATTCTTTTAATGCCTTTAAGAGTGGCTTGGATGATTTCTTGGACAAGCATAATATCCATGTGATGGTAAAAACCATCGTTATAAGCTGATGCTACAGGGCTGATTATTACATTCTGATCCCAATTGTGCTCATATTTGAGTTGCTATGTACCAATAATTATTTACTATTCAGCCTCAGCCTTATATTGTTACCGTTATAATATATATATTCAGTATATTGTGTGTTGGCCCCTGGGTTCAGTAACTGACAGCAGCACAGAGCATGAATCAGCAGAAAAAAAGATGCAGGAGCATTTTTGAGACACAGAAATTAACTGTTAAAGGGGGTGCCTTGGGCTGGTACAGAAAACAAAAACATAATGTACAGCATTTTTGCCCTACTTCTTTAGTTAGTTAGCTTATTTTTATTTGGATGACACCATTTCTTCAATAAAGCAAATTTCCTTCGCTGACATACCTTTGGAATGCCAGTGAACTTTTTCATTACCTGCTCAGAAATTATCTATGTTTGTTTTAGGGATGATTGCATTTGTTTCAATTAAGCAAATGCAGTTAACTGGCTTAGAAAAACTTCTCTCCCCCCTTAAAGGGTAACGGAATTCAATCAAGTGGGAAAGTGATGTGAGTTTGAGCACGTGAAATATGAGAGAAGATGGTTTCTGATTAGCTTTCATAAGAACAACAATTTCAGTAGCTGAAAAGAAAATAAACCATTATCATGTTCGGAAGCACAGGTCAAGGTTTAATAAAGCAACGTAATCAGAAACAATTCCCAGATGGTGTGCATAAATAACAGTTTGCATCAAATAAGGTGTGTTCTTACTGACTGACCTTGAGGTTGGACTCAATAATGATTAATAATATATACATTTTATATACATTTATATGTACATTTTATAGCCTCTGTTCAATTCCCAGATAAAAATTCTTACCCAAATCTTGCTTATAAAGGAAAAAAAAAAAACACAGGAGAGGCTGAGAAATATTTTATAGCAATTTATATGTGAAGAAAGGAACAGTAACATTTTCAACAAAATCAAGATATAACAGAATGTCAAGGCAAAAAATAATTCACAGTCATACGTCTGTTTTAAATCATAAAGAACCATGCAAAAGCATTTGTGAGACATTTCTGGAATCTGAACTCTGTCCATACAATCAATTATATACGTTTTTTATAATGCAGAAGTTAGCATTAGTATCTGCCACTTGGAAGGGAATTCTAGATTGATTGCTAAATCAGCAGAAAGAACAAATTCTACTCTAGCTGTCAGAATAAAATTAATGAAATGATGAAAACAAAGAACAATGTTATCAATGTCCTCTCATGCACAGTAAAAGAAGACACACAGATGGATGAATGGCCTTTCCTTAAAGGGCACCTGTAGGGTAAAAATGTTATCCCCAATCAAAAGTGCGGGCTAATAAAGCCTGAATTCTGGTTGGGGATAACATTTAAAAAAAAAAAAAAAAAAAAAAATGCCCCGCGCAGCTTCAGTGCGAGCAGCCATATGAGGCTACTCGCATGCACATAATGCTCGCTATGCACATAATAATCCTTATACGCATGCAAATAATGCTTGTTATGCACATGCACGTGACGTCACACGCGCGTTTTGCACATACGAGTGACACAACATGGCTGCTCATGCTGGGAGCTCACTCTCAGTGCGGGTAGATTAGAGCTGGTGGAGTGCTTTTTTTTTTAAACTGCTGTTATCCCCAACCAGAATGCAGGCTCTGTTAGCCCGCACCTTTGATTGGGGATAACATTTTTACCCAACAGGAGCCCTTTAATGAATATTCCTGATTACAGACTGTATTCCATTGGAAGCTGAGGGGAGATTTGGCACCTATCACTTCCTGTAGGATAAGGACACTCCCACAGCTGCCAGTGGAACTTCATTCCTGAATAAACTACTGCAAATAACAACTATAGGAACCCCACATGTAGATTGATGGTTGAGCTTGTAAAGCCCTTGAGTAGATGTCTGGATTGACATCTTTAATGAGAGAACAACACTGGTATCACTCCCTGTTGTATAAGTATTGACAAAATATATCAATTTAGGGTTATTTTATGGTGGTAAGTGTCTTTAGCAGTGGAGGTCATTTATCAACACTGGGCAAATTTGCCCATGGGCAGTAACCCATGGCAACCAACCAGATTGCTGCATTCATTGTACTACTTGCAGCTGGCTTTAAAAAGCTAATCACTGATTGGTTGCTATAGCTAACTGCCCATGGGCAAATTTGCCCAGCGTTGATAAATGAGCCCCACTTTTTTAAGGGAACATCTCTGACCAGTTTTGTAAATGGAGTTGAATCCACCTT
Source organism: Xenopus borealis (assembly GCA_024363595.1). Classification (NCBI taxonomy): domain Eukaryota; kingdom Metazoa; phylum Chordata; class Amphibia; order Anura; family Pipidae; genus Xenopus; species Xenopus borealis. The sequence continues at coordinate 66,394,931 of CM044431.1, forward strand.
TAGTTTAGCATTAAAACGTCCACAGGGCTAGAGTAACCTGAAGCCAATCAGATTGATTGTCATCACAATATTCCAGCACTATGGGGCAAATTCACTAAAGCGCGAAGCACCTAACGCTAGCGCTAATTTGCCAGCGTAACGTCAATTCGCAACTTTGCCAATTCACTAACAGTGTCCCTGGCGAAAATTCGCAAGTGAAGGAGATCGACTTGTGCAACTTCGCACCCTTGGACCAGGCGAAGTTGCGCACTGACAAAGGGACGTAACTACGCTAATTGACTGAGATGAACATTTTTGTGAACGTTACCTCTTACGCTAGACCTTACTTCGCCAGGTCAGACCTGGCAAAGTTCAATACAATGGATAGGAGTTTGAAAAAATTTTTTTCTAAGTCCCAAAAAACACTGGCGTCTTTTACCTTTTGTAGGGTGATAGTCTGAAAAAGAGCTTAAATTGTTTGGGGGGTTACCCTCCTTCCCCTCCTACATTTCCGAAGGCAACACTAGCACATTTTCACTCTTTAGTGAATTTGCCCCTATGAGTTTCCCAGTTATATGGAAATAAACATTGCAATCCTACTAATAATCAGCGCTACGCAACAAGTTGGCGCTATAGAAATACATGTTAATAATAAGGTGCAAAAAACAAACCTGACAATATTCTGCCTCTGGGGGCCAAGCTGCTATTCTCTTTATCCCATGTCCCCTGATGCCTAAACCTATCTGTTTTGAACCAAAATCTGACCACCAACCAACCCATTTACGTTCATACCATATGGTTATAATCTAACCTATTATGAAACTAAGCTGCATTTGAACTGGTGAACTGAAGGTTAGAAAAGCTGTACTTGAGCTGGCCATTTCTATGGATTGTTTATAAGCTCCCCTCATTGAATCTAATCTCTGAACAACATCTGCAGTCAATTAAATAATAAATAGTCTGAAATGAGCATACACATTCAAACACATAGATATTGAAATGCTACAGGTTTAATAAAGTTTACCTGTGACTTTGGTGCTGTCTTGCAATATTGTTTTTATATAACAGGAAATAAACTTGCTTTATAACTAGCACATTTAGTTTTTTTTTTTGCTGTGCAATTTCTTTTTATTGGTTTGTGTTGTAGTGGAGTTATTTTATGATGGATGAAATGATCTATACATATATTTTTACTGTTAATGGAATAATACTGTGCAGGTTAGTGATTAATTTTGTGGGAATGACCTTTGAATGAATGTTTAATATTTGGTTTTGTGGTATGGATAATATTAATAAAGTTATTTTAGTTCTAGAGTCAAACACTAGAAGTTGGCCAAAATGTGTCAGCTTACCCTCGCAGGTGAATGGTTGAGGGTTAAAATGTCAGTGTGTGTGTTTTGAAGCTATATAAATACAGGTATGGGGATCCATTATCTGGAAACCTGTTATCCAGAAAGTTCAGAATTACAGAAAGGCCATCTCTCATGTACAAATATTTCCTTTTTCCCTGTACTTATAAAACATTACCTTTTACTTGGTCCAAACTAAGATATAATTTATCCTCATTAGAAGCAAAACCAGCCTATTGGATTTATCTAATGTTTACATGATTTTCTACTAGACCTGAGGTCTGAAGATTCAAACAATGGAAAGATACATTGGGGCAAATTCACTAAGCGGCAAAAATTCACTAGCGCTGCCTTCGCTAATGTTCGCCGCACTTCGCCAATTTTTGCCAGCGCTCGCAAATTCACTAAAGTGTGAAATTACGCTAAGCTCGGCGAACTGTAGCATAGTTGCGCTAGTGTTACTTTGCCAGGCAAAGCGCATTTACACTAGCGATGCCTAATTTGCATACGGCGCAAATTTCAAAGTATAATAGAAGTATATGTTACAGCCACTACATTCCACTACACAAGCCCAGGAAATCTTTAATAAATAAAATAAAGTTGTCCTATTGCCCTACATGTGCCCCCTGTATAGTTGAGTTGCCATATGTTAGGAAATGTAGGGGGGAAGGAGGGTACCCCCCCAAACAATTTTCGCTCTTTTTCAGACTATCACCCTACAAAAGGTAAAAGACGCCAGAGTTTTTTGGGACTTAGAAAAAATTTCAAGTTTTTTTTTCAAACTCCTATCTATTTTATTGAACTTAGCCAGGTCTGACCTGGCGAAGTAACGTCTAGCGTAAGTGGTAACATTCTGGAAAATGGTCTTCGCCTGGAGTAAGGGTGCGAAGTTGCGCTAGTCTCTCTACTTCGCTAGAGAAAATTCGCCAGAGACAGTGTTAGTGAATTTGCGAATTGACGAATTGACGTCACGCTGGCGAATTAGCGCTAGCGTTATACACTTGGCGCTTTAATGAATTTATCTGGAAAACCCCAGGTCCTGAGCATTATGGCTAACAGGTCTCATGTCTGTACCAGAAATAATTAAAACTATTCTAATATTGAGCAGGCTTCAGGCTGGGTCCCATATCCTTGTAACAGCCAGCTTTACCATAGCTAAAGGAAATTCTGTCCTATGGCTTGTCTTTAAAACCTTTTTTTTACCCTGATGGAAAATAGAAGAGAAAGCATTCACATAAAGCGTCAATGATCATTTCAGTTTTACACTGACTTTTAAAAGAAAGATATTGGTTGAATCCTTTTGTTTTTTGCATGAAGGTGGAAAGGATGCGGACGGGTGATAGTGCTCAGCTCTGCTGGGAATTCTTTAGGATTTACACTTCTTGGCCCTCATTTCTATGTTAGGGCTTTCAGAGCAGTCTATGAATACATGTGCAGGAGAACTACTGTAATTCACCATGATCTACATGTATTTTAGAAGTATTCTGTTTCAAAGGCAAATACGACAGCCTTATCCTTTATTTATAAAATTCAAATGCTGTTGGGTTGATAGTAGTTATTTCAGATAAACACTACTCATCTACCTGTAATCTAGTGTAGCTAGTTAGCTAATTATTTAGTTAGTAGCACTGCAGGATATGGATCTTATTTGAATTTACTTCCTAAATGCAAAGGGGAAAATTGCAGTCACAGATTGTTCTCGTTTTACCTAAAATGCAGTCCCATAGTAGCGGAGATCAGATGCTCTACATGGTTTACACATCTTACAAGTACCTTCACATTTCTGCTACAGGAGTGGGGTAGGAGATTTGGGAACATTATTCTGGGCAAACTGTTGCTTACCCATTACTCTTTACTTCTTGGTTGCATTTTCCAGAGACCAGTATATGTCATCAGTCTTCTATTACAGAAACACAATAAGAAAATTTACCAGAGGTAAATAGTATCAGTATATGGGGCAAAACTTGACATTGGTATGATGTTAAGAGAAATACAGAGCCTGAATGTGACATTACTCAGCCTGTGATTGAAATCCACCAGTGATCCAATATTCCATTCTGGCTTCCAACTCATAAGCCTTATGTCAATTTTGCCAAGAAGGGACATAACGTGGATACAGGTGGATAGAGAATACAATAGCATTGTAAAGAATTCATCCACTTTATTGATAGCTTCAAAAATACAGTGGACAAGGGGAAATCTGACTTAATCCATTCCATGGCAAACAGCAGCCAGTATTAGGCTTCTGAGGAAGCAGCAGCTGTTTGCCACAAAACATGTTAAGCACGAAGAAGGAATTGAATTCCTCTGCTTGTATCCCTTGTTTGTGGTTTAGCATGACGCCGTAGCAAATATAAAAGCATTTATTTGTAACTAAAAGGCTAGGTTTTTGAAAAATTTTATTTTTTCCCCAAAAGTTTGCGTAAAGTAGAGATTTAAATCCAAATAATACAGAGTGGTATATTTAATAAGCTAAAGAACTTGACGTTAAAGCAACTTGGAAGATGTTGATGCAGACCTTAAAGGTTAAAGTATCTACCATCAATAATGAATTTACATTTATCAACATTTATATTGCAAGAAGATGGAAATTCCACTGGAAGAAACACACATTCCTGAATCCCCCCCCTAAAGTGTTGCCAATGTAATTTACATGCCAAAACTTCTGTTTATGATTGACGGTAAAGTTGTTCCAGCTGTGAATTTTGTGGGAAATCATTGCTGCAAATTGCTGGTTTCAGTTTGATTACCTTAAGGCCCAATGATAATCTCCATTTGCTATGGTGGTGTTCAAAGGGTTACAATAATAAAATAAAGCAGCATGTCACAATAGCCTGTTCTTTAGGGTGCCATAGACACAGGCAATACCTTTGCCTATGTCAACAAAATTCGTGCTCTTTATTTGATGTATGCTAAGTAGAGGAGAGGGAGAACATTTTTCCTACAGGGATAAATTATCTTAACTTAATGGGCACTGATATCCACAACTGAACCGGACAATCAGGGTGAGAAGGGGGAGATCAATGTATTTGCCATGCGCAGGAAATCATAAAGTCTTTTTTTAGAAGCCCAATTCATCTGAATTTATTTTACTTGATTTACACACATAGCATTGCCCTAAACCAAAACAAGATGTTTTCACTCAACATGTTATCTATTAATCATCAGTAGAAGAAATTAGATTAGGATTTCTGAGCAATGGTTGCTTTTACCATATCATCTATGTTCCAGTATATTGTACAGGTATGAGATCTGTTATTCGGATAACTGTTATTCAGAGAGTGCCGAATTATGGGCAAGCCATCTCCCATAGGCTCCATTTTATCCAAATAATCAAAATTGTCTCTGTACCTCATGCTTCATCCAAACTAAGATATAATTAATCCTTACTGGGGGCAAAACCATCTTATTGGGTTTACACAAACGTTTACACAGTTTTCTAGTAGACTTAAGGCATGAAGCCCCAAATTAGGGAAAGATCTATTATTTGGAAAACCCTGAGCATTCTGGATAACCCTTCCCGTAACTTTAGTAGACAATCATCTCGGCCTCTCTTTTTATCAGAGGGAAAGAGGAAGTTTTTACTCGTCCTCTGCAACTAAGCAATCACTTTGTATTAGAAAAGAGGTAGACACGGGAAGCCGAGGGTTTAACCATGCCTTCTCAGCATTTTGGAACATGTGTGTTTAAATTTAGATATTGCTCTTTGACTAAAATAAATCAAGTCCTTCAAAATACAGTGAAAATAAATTATATATGCTGAACAAGAATTTTAATCTCTCCCTCAACTGCTAATCCTGGTGAGATGTTTTAATGAGATTACTAACGCTTGTTTTCATTACGATACTGCTCTACATTAGTAAGTATATTTTACAGGGAAGATAAAATAATAAAATAGACCACATTGGTAGCTTCCACTAGAGGTCACTCTAGCTCTATAGATTCCCTCCACAAAAGATTTTTATGCCTTTGTGATCTTGCATTGAAATGTTATCCTGCCCTGGGCTGTTTTGATTTCAAGTGAAAAGTATTACATGAATAAATTGTCCTAACAAAGTCTCCTTAGAACCAGCGAGGAAATGTGCTTGAAACTTGTGAAGAATAGGCTAGAAGGCATTTTCTGAGCAATTAAGCCACAAATATGACCATATACCAGTTTTCTTGACTCCCATGCAACAGCACTAATTTTTTTGGGTGTTCAAGTCACATAAACATATTCATGCAGAATGATTTTTTTTTTCATAAAGAGACAACATCTGTTAAAGCACCAGGAGAACAGAATATTTTGCATGACATGGAAATAAGGTGTGTTATTTTTGTGCCATTGTTGATGAAACGGGAAGCTGAAACATGAAGTATGCAGTGAAGGTTCCCAATGCATTTTTCATGGAAGCACTGTCCCTTGAGATTTTTTGCTAAAGTTAAACCAAGTTAAAATATACAATAACTTTAATGTATGGAAATTCGGCTGTTTATAGAAGTACAACTGGTGTGCGACTTGACATATAAAAACAAACAATTTCCAGTTTATTATCCAAAGAAAGCCTATAAAGCCTTATATGCTGCCAGAAAGGCAGCCATGTTATATAAAATGTGGGATTTCAAATTTGGGATAAAAGGACACGTACACTTCCCTAGAAGGTTTTTGTTAAAGGGTTTACATTTAGGACCTGTCCCTGTAATACAATACTAGTATACTTAAAGGAAAACTTTACCCTCAAAATGAATATTTAAGCAACAGATAGTTGATATCATAATAAGTGAAAGAAGAATCAAACTGGCATATATATTTAATTAAATATTGCCATTTTACATCTCTTGCCTTGAATTAACATTTTTTTGATGGTCTGTGTGTTGTCTCAGAGATCACCTGACCATAAATACTACTACTCTAACTGTAACAGGAAGAAGTGTGGAAGCAAAAGACTTGGCTCATGTGACCTAACATGTATGGTTTGTTTGGTATGTTTGTGTGCACTGTGAATCATATGATCCCAGGGGGCGGCCCTTATTTTTTAAAATGGTAATTTTCTATTTAGGATTAATCAATGGCACATACAATTAAAAAAGTATATTATTATGAAAATGGATTATTTACATGAAGCGGAATGTTACACATGAGCTGCAATATCTTTTTATAGAGACCCACATTGTTCAGGGGTATAGTTTTCCTTTAAATTAGATACTCGAACAAAAGGATGGCAAGACATTTCAGAGAAACATGGCCTTACACAGATCCCGAAACGCGTAAAGGCCATGTTTCTCTACAGTTTCTTGCAATAAAATCCTGCCTTTTACCTGAGTGCCGTCCTTTTGTTCAAGTATCTATGCTGGCAGTGGGGATGCTGTGGACAGAGCACCCGGCCATACAGGGGAGCTGCTACGGTAGTGTGAGTTTGGATCAGCTCTAATTGTTTTTTTGGTGATTTCCTTTAAATTACTACTGGGGGCAAATGTGCTACTGCTTCAGGGCTTCCAGGCCTGCAGCACAGCCATATTACTACAAGAAGGCATGCTACGTGGTAAGGTAGATGGGAGGATGGGTGTGCGGTCCACGTGGGCCCATAGGATACAGTTGATTGATCTATTATCTGGAAATGTGTTATCCAAAAAGCTCTGAATTATGCGAAGACCATTTCCCATAGACTCCACTTTATCTAAATAATCCACATTTTTAAAGATGATTTCCTTTCTCTCTGCAATAATAAAATAGCACTTTGTACTTGATCCAAACTACCTTATTGGAAGCAACACCAGCCTACTGAAGTCCCAAACATGTACTCTCTCTTTTTACTGCTGGCTCTCCTGTATATGCTTAGTATGGGAAATGAGAATGTCACATCATCTGTAACCACAATAAGAAAGTATGATTGTCCTGCATGCATAAATGTCTACCTTTATTTTTCTGTAGTTTAGCCCATATGTTTTTGCTATATTAAACAGTCCTCCAATGCCTTGAATACTAAACTTATTATACATATACCCAGTCTTTGACATTCTCTACTCCTTGATGGGTGGAGGAGTCTCAGTTAATTAGTTAATTATTTTTAAATTAACCAAACTACCTGTTCAATCCTTCTAAAATTCCCAAGTGGTCTCAGCAAGATACCTGTTAGATTATCCATAGAGGCTATTCATGAAAGCGCAAAATTGGGAAGAACATAGTTGCTTGTGTCCATAGTTTGCTCTATGTTGTCTATAGTGCTGTAAATTCACATAAGGGCTCATTTACTGTACATCTGCAAGTGAAATGGACAAATTGCACTTTTCCACCTAAAACCACTTTCATTAAAGGTACTTGCATTAAAAATGCACCCCTATGCATATATTTATACAGTAGTTGTGCTTGGCACCACTCAGTCCTTACTGCTCAACATTTAATGCTTGGTCTGGTCAAATACCCAACAAATAATGGATTTAACTAGATCATAATGATGTCAACCTAGGTAAATTCAGAAGTAAGTAATAGGTTCAAATACCTTGTAGTTCTTTAAAAGAGAATTTTTTTTTTTTTGTCAGTACCCCTCAAGCTAAAATGAATAAAATAATGCTAGAGATATTTCTGTCAGGCTTTGTTAACTATCAGTACTTTTGTGTTGTGTTTGAAATCAACAACAAGAAAGCTACTGCCAAGAAAAAAAAAATTATATATATATATTAAAGCAGAGGATTGACATTCAGGGAAATCTTTGGAATTACTCAGGCTCAATGTTCAGTTTATGGGAGCTGAGCATTGGTTATGTCTTTATTATTTGAACTGTCCTGTCTCAGAGTTATGCCTCTGTCTCATTCTGACAGGAGATAAAGCTGCAGTGTGACATTATGAGAGGAAATTGGTCAAATAATTGTGTGTGCCGTTACTGTATAGCGCTGCATTATGCCTTGGGTTTTGAGTTTGCTCCCTTTCTAATGGATTTAATAAGGATTGTAAGGTTCATGGCTTGTGCTTTTGCTGAATATAATCTGATTACCCTCTCTCCACTGCATGCTCTAAAGTTTGATAAATATTTTCTCCATGCAAGTTTATGGCTGAAATGGAAATGTTGCTCTTCTAAACATAACTTGTTCCCTTGATCTGTTCTGATGTCTTTCATCTAGTACTACCCAAACCTTTGCACAGTGCATTCCTTTCCCTAATTTAATTTTCAATTCAAGCATATCCCGCCCCCCACCCCCCTCTTCCAATTCTTTTTTTCTTTTGGAGCAATCCTGTGACAGATTTGCTGACATCAATAAATTGGCCCATGGAGCTAATTCAGATGCCTAAGTGACTGGAACCGTGGCATGTTATTGGTCAAGCAGACTAGGTATTAAGTGAGAAATGGGAGTTTTAGTGTGATTATAATTCTGCCTTATGTGTGCGCTAGGCTCATGTCCAGCTCACCAATAAGTGATTTAATTGCTACTATTGAAGCAGTCCTGGTATAATGATCACGTGAAGTCAATCAACCGGAAGTTCTAAGTACTAAAACTTGGCACTGTGTCCTATGCGCAAAAAAATTGCAGCCAACCTTTAAAAATAATCCATTCTTAGATAATTACATTATAAAGCTTTTCTGCAGAATGGAACCAGCTGTTGTTTTGAGGACATGGCAAAGGTTCAATCTGCCACCTTTATTTAGCTCGGGCTCATTTCTGGCAGCAGTTTTTTTTAACCATAAACAATGCAGAACAAAAATAAAACACATTTTTTTTAATTCAAACCCATCAATTATATTATTAAAAAAAATCCTGCAAAATCACGAAAATTTTGATGAAATTAATAATCTAGTAAGCAAATATTAGATGGAACAATTTTTATTCAAAACTGTTCATTGTACTGCAGGGATTTGAGAACTGTGGAGTTGCCCCATCTAGTCTGAAAAACCAATTTGAATGAAATTAGGAGTCGATGCATATTAGTTGTCCATGGGATACATTATCCGGAAACTGTTTTCCAGAAATCTCTGAATTACAGAAAGGCCATCTCCCATAGACTACATTTTATCCAATATTTTTTAAAAAACATTTCCCTTTTCTCTGTAATAATAAATCAGTAATTTGTACTTGATCCTAACATATAATTGTGCTAAAATATAGTTAATCCTTATCGGATGCAAAACCAACCTATTGGGTTTATTTAATGTATTATTAAATATAATTTATTGGGTTTTATTTTAATAGTGAGTTATTTACTAAACTCTGAATGTTTTTTTTTTTTTTATTAAAAAACCCACTACCAAACTCCCATGCCTGATTTGACCTTATTTATTAATTAAAAAACTCGAATTAATTGGATGGGGGGGAAAAACCCTGATAAAATCGTGCAAGAACCAGAATAGTCCATTTTTTTCTGACTTTTTCCCAAATCGTTTTTGCCAGAAAACCCCAAATCTTTCTGATTATACCTCAATCTGACAATAACCTCAAATTGAGATTGCCTCTCCCATTGATTTATACAGGACATCAACAGGTCTGAGATGGAGGATTTTAAGGATTTGGGTTTTTTGCAGCTTCGGGTATACTAATTCTTGAAAAATATATTTTTTCCACAAAAAAATATAATTTTTCCCCCAAAAAGCCTACTAGAAAAATTTAGTAAACAACCCATAATCCATTATCCTGAGCATTCTGGATGACAGGTCTCATACCTGTGCAACGGGAACTGTAGCAGGGTGAGTGAGACAACAATATTTCTAAATATAACCTTATTATGATGTATGGGAGGCCAGATATTGCCTCTTACATTGGGTGCAAAACTACTCCAAAAAGTACCCACAGAAATAGGATTTAAAGGGAAATCAAATTTGGGCACAATATATAACCTATCCAGATGGTTTTATTGTCCTTCCAATATTTAAAAAGGTTTACTCTGTGGCCCAACTGACTACCATTCACTGTTCAGCATCAACAATTTCCAGTTGGGACAACAGATCTTCAGATGGCAGTGCACACTATATGCAAATAAAGCTGGTTCCACATAATTGTTTTTCTATCTACCATCTGTAAATATCTTGTGATAAACTGCATGAAGCATGAACTGTATGCCTGAAGCAGACAAATAGGGTGTAAAGTAAATATATAGCAACCAATAATATGTTGGTTTTCACACAGATGAAAGTAAATGCTACTTGTTGCATGGGTTACTTTGGGTGAATTTATTCTGCAAGAGCAAATTAACTGTGAATTCCCGCATTTCGCCACCAGCGATTCATTCGTGAATGACCCTCAAAAATTCACCAGTGAGAATTCGCCGGCGTCAAAAAAAATCAGATGCCGGTGTCCAAAAATGGATGCCAATGTCCAAAAATGAGACGCCGGCACCATTTCGCGAATTTTTCCCACGAAATTCGCACATTTTTCGGGACAAATTTGCCCATCGGTAGTTACTTGACTAACTTTACTAGTTGTATTACTCACAGTGAAGTAGTACATGTTGTGCCCTTCTGCATCTGCTTCAGGCATGCCATTCTAGCAGTTAATTTGTAAAACCCTTCAGGCCTAAAAAACACAGAGCAGCCAAATAGCTTGAAAGCCAAATAGTGCACTTCAGAAATGTATTTAAACGCTTGATGAGATAGAGTCTAAAAGTTCCAGTTATTTTTGGAAGTAACCACATTTTTTTCTTTTAAATCCTTTCCATGCCATGGTCATTTGATCTTGCCACGTGCAAACACGCTGTATGGGAATCAGGAAAGATAGCTTATATGGCGGCACCAGGCGGCAGGTGGAATTATTGATTCCATACAAATATTTTTTGCACATTTCAGCGTAGTGATAGAAATTAAAAAATGAGTTATGTTTAATCAAGCCACATCAAACATACATGCTAGCATCTCCCAATCAGTATTTTGCAGACGTAACAGGGATCATTTTTGTTGAATGAACCAAACCCCCTTTTTGGTATTCGGCTGAATTAGGGGCCGGAAAGGAAAAGCTAGGATTATGTTCGGCCTTACACAAGGAATCTGAATCCTGCTGAAAAAGTCTGAATCCCGCACCGAATCCTGGATTTGGTGCATCCCGAGTTTGAGTGTCCCTTAGTGAGCACAAGACCCCAGGTCCATCCATTATTCTGAATAACAGATCCCTGTACTTTTTATAAACATTTATGGCCCATACTCTGCAGTGAGCACTTTGTCATTTTTTCTGTAAAATAAAACTTTTTCTGCAAGTTTGCTTTCATAACATTGATTGGGGCAATGTAATTACAAGTTCAATGTTTGCTTCTTGACCTTTAGAAACCTTACAGCAGGTAGGACATACTTTGAAAGCATCTGACATTTAAAAAGCAAATACCAAATTGGTTAATATAGGTTATAGGTTAGATATTGCACCAATTTTAGACAGCTGCTGCAGGTGCTCCGATATGCAGCAAGTGATTTCCCTGTGCCCCAAACTAAAGCAAGAACACTCTTGAAGGGTCAGCATGTAACAACACATACATTTAAAAGGCAGTTTTTCTATTATAATGTATAAGAGGGAGCAACATACTTTTCACTAGGAAATGCCCTGGATATATATTGACCAGACTTTTCAGTGTGAAGCAGCATTACAATACAGAGCTTGCTTAAACTGTCATCACTGATGGAAGGTGGAAAAAATGTTCTGATACCACAATGGAAAAATGATTTGATGGCTAGGTAATGTAGTGGTCTCCATCTGTTTAGCAAGAATGCTATGATGGACAGAACAAAACTGTGTACGCAAAGTTGTGGGATAGATCCAAAGTAATAGTTATTTATAAGCATACTTTATTAAGCTAATTTATACATTCTGTTAGAAAGTTAGAACAAGAAAGTATGAAGGGAGTTGAGAATGTTTCATAACCTCAACTCCCATCATCCCTGCACCACTTCAGTTAATTTGGGTGTGACCCTTTCTTGGCCCCATTGGCCTAAAACCAGAAGCTTGTATTGTCACCCAATGGTTCAGGCAGCCTCAAGAGCATTCCAAGTGATTACACAAAGAATTTGCCTCCCTACCCACTTGAGTACTACCAAGTGAGAACTACCTGGGCAATGATCCCACGCTAAATCTCAGTGGAGCACAAGGTTGCTCTTTATAGCTAGGTTGCTCTTTATAGCACATCTTGAGTGTTTTATTATTGGATCTATTATCCAAGGTCTATACCTCTTTCCCTGACTTCAATCAGGTTTCTTAGTGAAGCACTAAGCTACTGTACTTCTCACCAAGGCCCTGTATTCCAGGCTCCCCAGCACTTCGAAACTCAGCACCTGGCAGAGTCCAAAAATAAGAACCATGTCCCCTGGGCCTATGGCAATATATCCATTCCACAGGGATAAGTTATATTTTGCCATCTGCAAATTGCAGCAAAAATTAGCCTCAGAAAAATTTCCAACACAAATGTTGCTATAAAAAAAAGCCCATTGACTTTAATGTACTATTAACTTTAATGCATTTGGAGCAAGGAAAATTGTTGCATGCTTAAAAAATTGTTACGAGTAAAAAAAATTGTTGAGAGTAAAAAAAAATGTTGAAGTCCATTGACTTCAATGTGTTTCACAAATTTTTGACAAATCGAAACGGGACAAATTCACTCACTGCTAGTTATAATCCATTGGGCCCAGGAGTTTTGCATTATATGGAGTGACAAATATTTCTAACTATGGGTTACATATACTAAGGGGAGGCAACAAAGAGCACGAGTTTTTATTATCTCATATTTGCTTATGAAATATACATAATAGATTAATAAATACATTTGATGAGAATAGTTTTGACTGCTTCGTGACCATTAAACCTGGCATCATAGAGAGTCATTAATACCTCCATTGATATATTATTTTAATATTTGTACAGGTATGGGATTCGTTATCCAAGTTCTGAATTACAGGAAAGCCATCTCCCACAAACTCCACCTTAATAAATTAATTACAATTTTTCAAAGCATTTTCTTTTTCTCTTTATTAATAAAACAGGACCTTGTACTTGAACTTAACTAAGCTGCACAAAACCATATTGGTGGCAAAATCATCCTATTGGGTCTATTTTAAATTATTTTTAGTTATGGAGACCCAAATTACTGTATGTAAAGATCCTTTATCGAGAAACCCCATATCTATAATTCCTTTCAGACATTGTAATTGTTCATATATGGCAGATCAAAGCACCATCTAAGGCAATACTTATTGATGCAGGTCATTGTAATGTGTTAATTCATGTTATAAGTTTACTAATGCATGGATTACTTCCTCCAGAGCATTAAACTATAGCAACCATGCAGATATTTTCAATTTTTATTCTGCTGTCAATGAATCAAAGCTTAATAGTTGAAGCCATATTGCTCATGCTTATTCCTGCAATTGTTACTGCTTTGTTTAAAACTTTTGACTATGAAATGTTATATCATTCCAATAACTAGGCTTATAATATGGTTTATAGTAACTGAATGTGTCCTCATTAAAATACAGCACCCTTCAAGGGAAGGTATATAAAATAACACTATCATTCCCCTGTAAAAATATATTTTTATAAAGGACGTGAAGTGCCATTTCTGCATACTGCTTAACCCACATGCTTTTTATTACAGTCTGACCTTGTCTTTACTAAATTGTTTTACATTTTTGTGGGAGCCTGAACTTTTATTTGTCGTATTGTTATGTCTTGTTGTTTTTATGCTTTATGAGGATTAGCTCGAGATGAAGTGCCCATGCTTTGTTATGGAACCACTCAGGGAATAGATCTTATCGTTCCACTTCTCACAAGAAACCAAAATGCATCTTGATTATGGGTCTTATAATGTTTTTTTCCAGTGCACGCTTTGAAAACCACGGTCTCCACTGAAATGATTTAACCCAGCACTGGGAATGCTGACATTTACTCTGTGATTCATTTAACAGCTGTTTGCCAGAAATAGAGACTGAATGAGAATGCATGCAGCCTCTTGTCACTGTCCCTTACAGCCTCTACAGCAGGGCTTTTTCTAAATTATTTCATATGAATAGCCAGCTATTTTTTTTTATATGTTTAAGGGCCAGGTTGTATCAAAATGATTATGTATAAGAGTAGCATTTTAGCATACTGGGGGCCATAAAAATATAATGGAGGCCTCTGGGCCGCCAATTGGACATTCCTGAGCTACAGTTTACCATTAGTTTTGTGTTAGTGGTACTGAATATTCACTATAAGCATATTAGTCAATTTAGCAACTGGATTTTGTCAGAAAATCAACATCCTTTAAAATGCTCATTTCAAAAGAATTATGTCTTAAAGTTTATGGTAAAAAGGACAAAGGGTTCATATTCTTATGCCTCAGAAGCAAGTATGACACTAAGGAGCTCAAAATCATAGTCATAATCATCATCAGTGCTAGGGTTACCACCAGCTAATGTTTGGGCCGAAATGACATATTTGCAGATAAATTTATAACTACTCTTTCTACTCATGGCCCACCCCCATTCTCTACTGCACTTCCCCTCCCTCACACTAATACCGTGCTTACTAATGCAGGCAGGGCTGTATTCATATGAGAAGTAATTATCTTTGCTTCCATTCTGGAGTGCAACGACTTGTACCCCAAGTGCAAAAATCATACTAGTTTTCACCTGTGTATGGCACTTTGTAATTTACTCCAAAAATAGTATTTACTCAGTAACCCTTTACATTTTCTCCTTGTATAGGTTCCTTACTTACTCCATAATGTTAGGTAGAACAAAGGGTAATGCATATATATTCAAATTTGAGGTCAATATATCTTTTTATTCTGGCCTGGGTTTTGGCACTTTTCAAAATACTTTCCAGAATGCTTTACACAATACCACTGACATTATTTTTCAACTGAACACAAAGCACAAATATTTAAAGTTCATTGGTTTAGCAGTACAATCTATAGTGAAGTACAATCTATAGTGAAGTACAATCTATAGTGAAGTACAATCTATAGTGAAGTACAATCTATAGTGAAGGGACCAATAGCAATTTTAAAGGCATAGACCACAGACCTTTTTTGTGTTTTTTTTCAATTATTTAGCTTTTTGTTTCAGCAGCTAGATTGTTGCTAGGGTACAATACACTCTTGAAACCAGTCGTTTGAATGACACACTACAATAGGCAAAGGAGAAGGAATGAATAATAATGAGTAACACTAACAACAAAAATGTGACAACATAATAAATAAAATGAAAAATGAAGACCGACTGAAAAATTTCTAACTTTCTATAACATACTAAAAGATCATTTTAAAGTGAACTGCCTGTTTAAGTGCCATGCAAATGTATTTTAAGAGCCTCTGCACAAGATTTTTTTTAAGTTTCCTTTTTAGATTTTTCTGATTGTATCACCTGATACCTTAATGAAAAAGCAGACTGGCTAGCTTCTTCATATATGACGCCATGGAGATTAATGTGATAGTGGCGGCACTGAAAAATGGAAGCAATGCACACAAACTTTTTATCTTTGGTTAAATGTTGTAATAAGAATATTCTCTTTGTTCTTTCACAACATAATATAGAGAGCTCAAATTTTCTTTGCCAGAAATACGGTGTAAAAATCAATGTCAATTAAATGACAATTTATAAAGCTGTGTATTTTCTTTTATGCCAATTCCATATTTTTTATGGAATAGCCCATTCAAGGCAGTTGGAGAAATTTAAGGGGCTAGTAAATTCCAACAGTAAAAAAAACGTTTTTTTCACGGGACTATTTTTTATACAGAGCATTTTAAAGCAGCTCCCCAGCACACTGGTGCAGCCACACATGCATGCTCGCACTGGAGGGGGGTATGCGGGTGCAAGCTAGGACCTAGCTGCCAGGCACCAGGACTCTTGGGGCTCCTGCCCACCAAATCCGGTGCTAAATATTTTGCTAAAATATGTTGCTAAAAATAAAATGAGGTAACATTACAAAACCAGAAAAAGTCCTGGCTGAAGGATTAGCAGCAGTGACCAGGAAAGCCATCTTACATAGATATCTCTCTCAAAGCCCCTTACCTATCTCCCAAGTAAAAAAAAACTGGATAGAAACCTTGACAAATAAGGAAAAAGCACACAAAGATCTTTGGACACCTGGCTCACTTATATATACACCTTACCACCGACAACTAGACACCTAACAATACAAACCTTCCAACATTCCATGTGGCACAAAACAGAACTATTTTGGGGTGGTGGACCTGTCCAGGAAGAAGCAGAATGAGCCCTTATGAATGCTCACAATCATCCACAGCTGAACCCCCCAGGATTAACTATGTCAACAGATTGTTAATAAGCTACTCGGCATGACAAAACTTACTGAAATGCTTGCAAAAATTAGGGTGTATACCACAAATTTAAATACTTATACTGTTCCCATTAACACCTCCTCTAATGAAGTGCCCAGGAGTGCAAAACGCGTCAGGAGGGAGTAGCTGACAGGATGGGGGAGACACTGCATTGTGGTGTGTTATGCTAAAAGCTCTTTTTGAATGAATTAATGTAATTTATATTGTTCTGGATGAATTGCACAAATAAATGTTTTAAGTGAGATACTGTGCATGTCTTATGTTGTTGAACTTGTAATCAAAATAACTGAAAAAAACAGTATCTTGTTGTTGATGTAAATGAAATTATAATGAATTCTTATTCAAAGCAAAACCAGCCTTTTGTGTTTATGTAATGTTTACATGATTTTCTAGTAGTATGAAGATCCAAATTACATAAAAATATAAATATCCATTATCCAGAATAACCAAGTTCCTGATCATTCTGGATAACAGGCCCCATACCTGCACAGTAGTATTGTCACTTGTTATTGATATGTATTGAGTGAGTTTATGTAGTAATTGATCTAAAGTGGCACTTGTATCATAAACCATTGCAGCTAATTAGCAGGTAGAATATTCTTGTCAGTTGTTTTAAAACAAACATTGGCTTGGTAGAATTGTAAGCAGGTTAACATTTCCTTCTGTGAACATTTCAGCACTGTTGCAAAATAAACATACTTGTGTGTCTTCTGGGTTTTAGGTTACATTAAAATCTAGTATATACATTTATGGTAACCAAAATACTTTCATGTATGGCCATTTAAAAAAGATTGAGTGATAGCTCATGCGTATGGACCACTAACAGACAGCTGCAAGTAGCATCTTCACACAAACTTCTGTCGACACTTTGAATAAATAGTTCAGATACATCACTATTGTTGCACGTGGATAACAGATTCTTGAAAATTCTACAAACCAATGACTAAAACAAAATGCAAACAAATAAGATTGTAAAACAAAACATCTGGGTTGGCTTATAATTTCTAAAGTGAGTGTTTTGTTATCTTGCTTCCTTTATCTGAATGGTTAACATATGTGAATACATCATGAGGGGTGCAAAAGTTAAAAATGTCCTTCAAACAGTTCATCTATTAACTCAGTTGGGGCATAAGGTGAAAATCTCTCTCACTTGGGAGGAAAAACATGGCAACTGTGTTCAGATTATTGAGATCCATCTTTTGTTCAGGATTGCTTTTATGTTCTGACATCATAACCTAAAAAAAACTATAGTTTAGAAAAGAAGTAGGGCAGAAATGCTGCAAATTATTTGAGATTTTGATTCAGACTTTATCAAGAGTTATCAAGGGTCAAGTTATTTTAAACTCTCATTAACTCCCATGAACTCGAAATTCGAACAATTGCAATTTATTATAAAAATAGAATTTTTCAAACTCAAAGGTGAATAGGATCGACTCGCAAATTTGAAACAAATTAAATTCGAGGAATGTCAGGAAGACTGCAAACAACTCCAAATTGATCCCAGGACGTCTTCCATAGGCTAAAACAGCAATTCAGCAGGTTTAAGGTGGTGAATAGTTGAATTTGAATTCGAAGAGCTGGTGTATGATAATTTTCGAAAGTCAAATTCGAATTTAAAAAAAACACAAATCAAATTTTAACAATTCCCTAGTCGAATTTGACAGTTTTGGCCATAAAAAAAACTTGAAAATTGGAATTTGACAATTCAACCCTTGATAAATCTGCCCCTAACAGATCTGTGTCACCAAATAGTTTCCTAGTAGCTCCCCATGTTTTCTGCTGATTCAGAGTTCAGCCTCTGACCCATGATGTAATCAGTAAAAAGATAAGTAATTAATTCACATTACAGGTTTAGAAACCAGTGCAATTTGTACCAGAATGTAATAATCAGCCCTGTAGCATCAACATCTATGACATGGAAACCTTAGTTCTGCTTGATGATTTGCAATGACCCTTGAGCTTAGCTTCTCAACAGCTGCCCAGAGCACACTAAGCATATCCGTTCCACTGACACTCAAAATCCAAGATGGTGAGTTCCTGTTCACAACTTTGAAAACCTGGATCATCATGGGGGCCCAGTATTTTTTTTTTGTATTAACAGTACCACATAAATATTGCTAAGGGCAAGTAAAGATGTAATCACTGGGGTGTTGCCAAAATTTTAGTCACCCCCAGTGATCACTTGCCTCATACCTTGTGCTGAAGCCCATTTGCTAAAAACTACACTGGCCTGGGTACTTCTGTAGGAACTGATTACCACCATCCTCATTGTTTTTTTCCATCTTCTCTTCATTCAGGTCTGAGTACGTTTTTTGATCATTCTTTGGCCCAGTGCCAAGATGGAAGCTGCAGAAAAAGAATGTGATATGGTGCTGGCCTGGGGTATCAGGTAAGCAAAGGGGTTAAAAATCTGGCATCCCCAGTGGTATTAACTTACAAGTCTCCTTTGAATTTTTCAGTAACCTCAGTTTCAAACCAGGAGGTAATATGCAAGATATTTAAGAAAGAGGCCTTCCTCATAATCATTGCATTGACAGATCTGAAAATCTCAAAAATGCAAAAAGGAAAATGTACAGTTTGTCCTTTTCAGTACACAATCTTTTTATACTGACGATGAACAACTCGGCTGCAGAAAAATTATATAATTATGTACTCATGGATAAGGAGACACGTTTCATGTTTGGCATGACAAAACTTTTTGTTACTCTGCCAAGCCCATAAAAATGTAAGTGGTTTCAAACTGCGGCCTTGCACTTCCAGATACTTCTCTTTGTTATAGTGCAAAGTGATGCAACCTTTGTCTTTTTTTATGGATTTGCTGTTTTAGTTATCCGTGGTTAATGTGAAACACAGAACTTTGCACAGAGCACAAAGGAATATTTTAAGAGATATGCATCCTCTCTTTTTGGATGTATAGATTTGTTTCCATTTATATTCCATCAAATAAACAGTAAATTATGAGGACATGGGTAATGCTTTTCCAGAAAATTCTTCCTCAGCATAGTTGCATTTTTAGAAAAGTAGAAGCTGCCGTAGACTAAGGTAGGTTTAAAAATTTTACTTTGGATCAAAGACAACAGTGTGTACCAATGTATTTTTGTATTTCAAAAAGCCAAAAGTGTTGCAGAGGACAATTTCCAACTTAAAATAGAGAGAAGCTGCACTGACTATAATTTCTTTAGGTTTGGGTTAAATACCTGGGCAAGTTAAGATTTACATTCCATATATGTGTATTCTGTGTATATCTGTGTTTTGCAATCTGTTCAATAAGTATGCAACCCTTTGTATTTTAGCACCTTCTTAAGAAAACAAATCATTTGCAACTTATTACTATTTTCAGTATTTTTTTCAATATTATCATCAATAACCATGCTGTCTTATAGTTGTCGGCTGTGGGTGCTGTAAATAAAGGGACACTGATATCAAAGTAATGGGCATGATTTACCGATTCTTCATAAGGAAGAATTCTAATCTGTAGAAAAAAAATTACTTTTCATACACCGGCTTACAGTCTGCACTGGAAATGAATGTTTTAGAGAAATAAAAGAGTTCAGCTCTGCTGAGCTCTGGCAACCCATTTAAGTAAGATGGGGAATTCAGTAGCACTAGGATTTTGCCAGATTTATTTTTGTAAATTGTAAGTTAGTATTAACTTGCACCTGAAAAATACCTTTAGTAATGTATCTTTAAAAAAATTCATTTACCTTACCTCTAAAAGTCATTAGGACTCATTTACAAATGGTAGGGAAGCAAAAGTGTGCACCTTGGTGCTCATTTAAAAATCAATTATGTCTGGGGTGTGGCTGATCTCTGTACCTAGCACCTGATTGGAAATGTAATACTAGGTAGAAAGCACAGTGCCAGTGGGTGCAAGGCAGCCCTATCGTTAAAGGACATTTAACGTTCACTGGGGGTTGCTAAAATATTAGGCACCATCCAGTGACATAAACTGAGTCTTTTCTTTAGGCCAAAGCTCCTATTAGGCCATATCTGCACTGGCCTTTACTGTTCATGTACAATTACCAAAACAATCAAAATGTAAAGGTAAGTTGATGCCTACCTAAAGCTTATGGGCTAATGCATTTTTCTCAGGAGTACAGGAGTTCCAACGGGAGTACCAGCCCAGGGAACAACTTAACCAGTGGCATACCAATGACACATCACCCACCCAACTGCCTGCTTGTGTCCCCTGCTCCCCAGCAACATCTAGGGGGTTATTTATCAAACTGTAATGCAATCGAGCAGGCACTCAAGGACCAATCCTCCACACAGATGTGTAAAATAAATATGTAGTTTATGCTTTGCTTATGGCATAGCCTTACACGTTTCCTATCCCCACAGACACTTAATCATAGGAGCCTTTAAGGACTCTTTGAACGTTTTTTATGCTTGCAGGGTGAAAATGTATTTGCTGGTACTGGTATGGGACCTATTATCCAGAATGCTCAAGACCTGGGGTTTTCTGGATAATTAATCTCTCTGTAATTTGGATATTCACACTGTAAGTCTACCAGAAAATTGTGTAAACATCATTAAATAAACCAGTAGGCTGGTTTTGCTTCCAATAAAGATTAATTATATCTTAGTTTGGATCAAGTATACGCCACTGTTTTATTATTACAGAGAAAAAGGAAATTATTTTACAAAATTTGAATTATATGGATATAATGGAGTAAATAGGAAATGGCCTTCCCGTAATTTGGAGCTTTCTGGATAATGAGTTTCTGGATAAAGGATCCCACATCTGTAGTGTGACTATATTTACTGTACTCGTTTCTGGCAAAAACAATGTAGGTTCTGTTTTATTGGGAAATAGTTTAGGTAAACAGCCAGAAATTAATAAGCTCTTTCACATGTTCCCAAACTTTGTTTATTTTTGTTTATAGCACTGTGGCCTAGAGATGCATGCGACTGACAAGAGTAGAAAAGATCAGACAGTTTAGGAGAATAAAATAAAACCATTGAGTCTTTAAAATGCATTAATTGTACAAAATTCAAGTCTGTATTATAACAAAATGTAACGTATTAAAACATATCCAACAATGACATTTAATTAAAAAAGGCCTGTTATGTTAAGATTGTATCCCTTTTATTCAGCAAAATGTGGAATGGTAGATTCTAATCAAGATGGTGAAGTGTTAGCATTTTTTACATAATGTAAGCCCTAGCTGTGAGAAAAAGGAACTGCAAAAGAAATATTTTTGAATGTATCCCTGGCTCCCTTGACATATCACAGTAGGTCTTTGTACAGTATTTACGCACAACGATGCTGTAATACTCAACTGTAGTAGACATTGGCTGATTTTCAGTAGTAGAGTGCGGGGTTATTACATATTTAACAATAAAAGTGTTTTGTTTCAATTACTCAATACTCATGTGTACACATGGCAAATATCAGACTAATGTCTGTTTTTTTATGTGTGGGAGTTATAATTACTGTCCAGGTTTGCAGTCTGCCTGGCAGCTGGAAGCCATAATTAATCTCATCTGATTTCAGCCCTTAAATATCAACAATTTTCCACCTCCCTAGCAAGATGGAAAATTGTAATTCACTATCCGCCTACTGTCATTTATTCATTCATGTCGACATTTGCCTGGTAAAACTGTCTTGCACAATTTAACTTATATTATCTAGAAATTGTCAAGAAATGTCTCAATAAATTTTGATAAGTTTAACATAGGTATATCTGGATTGATGGGATCTATATTCAACCCTCACCTTAATCCCATATTTAAATTTAATTTACGATTTCATTGTATGGATTTGTAGAACCTTCAATCTCCCTGCAGCAGCAGTGTTTTTTCAGCAGGAAAACTTTTCTCTCCCAGTCTTTCCCCTAGTAAAGGTGTATCCAAATGAAGAAATAAGAAAGTATATTAGCGAGCACTGTCCATCATGTTGAGAAACAAAAGATGGTGTGCAGGGTCCAGATTATAGTATATCATAAATAGAAAAGAAGAAGAGAGTAGACCCATGAAACTGCACCTGCCTATCTGTCAATTCCAAAGACTCGTTTGAAGCATTAAAACATAACTTTTAATGTGCAGCTAAAACCATACATGCAATTTTAAAACAAAGGTAAAGAGCAGGGGGTTGAAATACGTGGAGGCAAGGGGTGATAGGCACATATATCCAACTGTTAAAGGAGTAGTTTGATTGTCTAGTTGATAAATTCAACCACAATTAAGGTGAAATATGGCAATAACAAATATAAAACATATCTTAAATCTCCACAATGGGTCCCATTACCTACCCATTCACCCACACAAGGCCCCCTCCCAGAAGGTTGAGCGTTAGTGACACAATGGTCAATAGCAGCAGCAAGTAACTTAATTACCTAGTAATGCGCCTTCACCTCTAGGTGTCTTCTGGTAGCTAATTAGTAGCTATAGATAGCTACATGGAAATGCCCCTCTGTGTTCCATAGGTCTCCAACCCCTTTACCCACTGAGCAGTCCCTCAACTACCCCTTCTTACACCAGGAAAGACAACCCCTTCGCCCACAAAACATTACTCCTGGTAGGTGGTAATCTTTTGCCCCATATCTTTTTCCAATGCCTTGCCCAACCATTATTAAAAAGATGCGCCTGACACACATTTTGTGCATGTGGGCTTTGTCAAAGGTTTTAGCTACAGATTAAAAGTTACGTATTCATGCTACAAATGAGTCTTTGGAATTGACAGATGGGCAGGTGCAGTTTCATGGGTCTGCTCTCTTCTTTTCTATTTATGGAATCTAAACGAAGGACAGGCAACACTGCCCAAATCACAAAGAAAACACCTACAAGCACTTTTTACTTGAAGAACTCCTCTATCTACCTGTTCCTGCGTTGCTGTATGCCGAAGCCTATATTTAGCTGGATATGTAATTCTCATATTCTCTGTTTTATGTTGTAATTATTTTTTCATTAATCAAATATTATATTCTGAGGTTTTTCTACTAAACAGCAAATTTACCTGGGCTGGCTTTAAACCTCTTTAAAAAGAGTTAGAGATTTATATACTCTGGTGCTGCAAAAAGCCTGAAGCCGAAAATCCATTATCTCAGACCCGTGGCAGATGTCCCTAACCCAGTTGGAAGTTATTGTGGTTTGCACTGGATTTTGCAGGATAATCCGATATTTCAGGTGTTTTCTGAGAAAAACCTGAAAAAATCAAGCAATTTGGAAAAAAATGTCAGAAAAAATCGTACTTTATCAGGTATCGGGTATTTTATTAATAAATAAGTCAAAATTGGGGATGGGAGTTAGGACAAGCTTTTTTTTAAATTATGAGATAAATTGGGATTTTATTAAATAACCCCCATAGGGATGAGCAAATGTGACCCAATTTGCTTAAAGTGGACCCGTCACCCCAAAAAAATATTCAAAATCATATTTTATCACATTAGTCAAGCAAAATTAACATTAATTACACTATATAAATTATTTTAATCTTGTTTTCTTCAGGAATTCATAATTCTAGCAAGCAGGCAGGAGCCATTTTGTGGACACTGTTATCAATGCAAGCCTTGCATCATCTATCCCCATGTCCTGGCTACACAATTAAATGGTTAAGAGAACTGGGGGAATGTGTGGGGAGCAGTGACATCTAGGAAGTGCTGAATGGAAAGTGAAAGTAATTATCTGCCCTGCCTCTATGCCTAAGGTATAGAGGAGTGGCAGACAATATTTGATTGACAGCTGAGATTTTTAAATGAGCTTGAAACAGCTATGAATGCTTTAATAAAAATTTGAAACTGGAATTCATGTTTCATTTGAAAAGGACTTTTATTATACAGATTTTTGTGTCTGGGTGACGGGTCCATTTTAATAGAAAAATTTGAAAAACTGGTGGAAATTTTGCGAACTGGTGAAAATATCTGAAATGCATTGAAACCAATAGTAATTTTTTCTGGGCAACTTTATTCACACAAAATACAATGGAGTCAATTGGACTTTTTTTGTTGCAAGGTTTTTTTGTTGCAGCGTCTGTTTCTGATCAAAATATATTGAATTCAATGTACAAATACACTGAAGTCAAATGGCATTTTCTTGCTCAAAATACATTCAAATCCATCAGCATTTTTGCAATGTCTGTTTCCATTTGAAATACATTGGTCAATAGGTGGTTTTTCGCTGCAACCTTTTTTTGTGCAAAAAAATACATTGGGTTCAATAGGCATTATGTTGCAACGTTTTTTCATGGCAAATATTTACCCTGCAGAACATGTAGCTCATAACTAATTACATTATCTTTCTGTTTAAAATTTCATTTGATATTTTGACCAAATTATTGCAAATACATCTCTTCATTTGTATATCCTAATCTCAATTAGAGTATGCCACATGCTTCCATAGAAGAGGTATTAAAGGGGTGATTCACCTTCAAGTTAACTTTTGGTATATTGTAGAAGGGCCAATTCTAAGAAACTTTTCAATTGGTCTTCATTATTTATTTTTCATAGTTTTTTAATGATTTGCAATTTTCTTCTGTTTCTTTGCAGCTTGCAAATGGTGGTCACTGACACCATCTAAAAACAAATGCTCTGGAAGGCTACAAATATATTGTTATTGCCACTTTTTATTACTTATCATTCTATTCAGTCCATCCCCTATTCATATTCCAGTCTCTTATTCAAATTAATGCAGGGTTGCTAGAGTAATTTGTACCCTAGAAACCAAATTGCTGACACTGCAAAATAGAGAGCTGCTGAATAAAAAGCTAAATATCTATAAAACCACAAACAATAAAAAATGAAAACCAATTGCACATTGTCTCAGAATATCACTCTCTACATTATACTAAAAGTTAACTCAAAGGTAAACAACCCCTTTAATATTGGGTAGGTTCTACTGACCCTAGGAATTTCTATTAGGTTAAGGTTCATGTCACTGTAAACCTGTAGACACTGAGGTAGAGTTTGTGTCCTGTTTTGGGTTCAGTCCTGTGACTCTCATTCCCTTACTGGGTAATGAGTAATACATAGAGAGGACCAGTGCAGCATATACCCATGCCTGGTCATGATTCATTCTTCACTGTCCTGTCTAAGTTATTCATTATATGTTGTTCTTTGGTATAGTATATTAGGGCTTACTGTATAAGTCATACTTAACAACTGTTCAGAATTTTCCAGGATAGTCTACTAACTGGGCAGGTCAAGTTCATGGCCTAAACTGTCCCAGCTATCACTTCTAAGATGTGTTTAACTTTAATAAAGATTAGGTCAAGAAGGGACTATCTTTGAAAGCATTGCCTACTACAGTGTTGGGCCAAGATCACTTATTTATAGTGATGAGTATTTTTTATTTTTTTTGCTAGCTATGGATTTGCAGAAAATTTAGCAGTGAAGAAAGGGACAAAAATGGTGTCAAGACAAAAAAGTTGCCATAAGAAAAAATGCCCATTGTCTTTAAAGGAATTGTTCAGGGTAAAAATAAAAACTGGGTAGTAGTGTAGTATTAGTAGTGGTTTGGCTATTACTGTATGTTAGACATCCAGTCACTCCAGCCTATATAGATTACATTTTTGGCTGACTAACTATATTAGAAACATTTTCTATTTTGTAAAAGCTATCTATTTACCCAGTTTTTATTTGTACACTGAATTGGTTCTTTAATGCATTAGGACAAAAAGTCGTCATAAGAAAAAACACCCATTGACTTTAATGCATTTGGACAAAAAAGTTGCCATAAGAAAAAGAAACTCCTATTGGTTTTAATGCACTTAGAGCGAGAAAATTGTCTTCAATGTGTTTTGCAAATTTTTCAACATTTCAAATTTTTTTGCCGTTTTGGGAATTTTTCTAGACACAGTCGCTCATCATTACTTATTTATAGTTTGACTGAATATTTTTCCCATTTTTTTCCAGTGCTTTAGAAAACAGTATGGTCAAATGGCCTTCAAGTCCAGATACATTTTTCTTGCTATCACTTACAGTTTTGGTGGCATATTGTCTAAATTAATACATTTTAACTTCCTTAAATGTTATTAGGACTGAAGGGCTGAGATTAATACCTACTCTCCTACACTAGCTCTTTTCTTCACACAAATTGAAAACATTTGCCCTGCTAAATGCATGGCTGAAAATGTTAAACTGACCCTCGCCTAGCTACTGTAAATAGATTTGATTCACTTCATTTTAGAATAATGATAGAATGATTTTCTGCTAGTTCCATAAACCTTTCAAAGTCAACATTTATTATATACATTCAGAATGGTCTTGCTTTGCTCAGCTTTCAGTGGCTTTTAATGTTAGCAGTTAAAAATCGCTTTTTCCACTATTGCTTGCTTTGGAGTTAAGTCTTATAACTTCACATTCTTACTGTGTTTCTTATGTTGATTTTTAAAGACATGAGCAGTTTCAACCACATGTCATTTTTTTTCTAACAGACAAAGATTGGTGTGTATGAATGCGGTATTCATGCAAGTACATGATAGACATAATATAGTTTTAATCCGCATGGTAAATGAATATAATAAATGGAATCATTATGTACATATAACATCAGTGGGAAATAAATTACTTTTCAGAGGATTACACAGCTAATTTCTCCCTCTTCAAACAGATACACAGAAGGAATAAAAAAATTGTATGAGTACTGAGTGCCAATTATAATGTCATGCACCATGTAGGTTTTGACTAGAATTCAAGCCCATTTAGCTAAATCGGAGACATACTTTTTTGTTAGCAGAGTAGAAGGAAATAATTAGATGTACAGGAAGTAGCGGAAAAAGAAACATGAAAATAAATCTAGAGTGGAAGCGTACAGTTGGATGTTAAGAGACAGACATGGTAAAGAAATAAAATACACAAGAACCTAAGTTTTATGTTAAACAGGGAGAAATATCCAGAGACCAATATTTGCAGTACATAAATAAACATGAGAATACTAGGTTTACATGAATACCATGTGGATGGAGATTGCATTTGGGTTTTCTAGCATATTTCAAGGGGTCTACATACATAGGGGCAGATGTACTAAATTCACGTGAAGGATTCGAAGTTCAAACGTAGGATTTAATCTTTTGGTCGAATATGTGAATTTTGGCAAATTTGATCATTGAATAGGGTATGATCGAACGATCGAATACATTCGAATAGAGTCGAATGGACGAATATTCAATCATTCGATCATTCGATCAGTGAAGGATTTTATTTTTTAAGTTTCTTCGATTGCCTACTTCGGCCGATTGGACCTACCGAATTGCAATAGAAGCATATGGGAGCACTCCCATAGGCTTCTGAGGCTAAGTCCTGATCGAATAGGATTCGTACGGTCGAAGTGTTCGATCGTTCGAATCGTATGAATCATTCGAATGATCGAATGATTTCTTCGTTGAGTCGAATGATTTATTCGACTGATCGAATAGGTTTTTGTTCGATCGTTGAATGATCGAATATCGAATAAAAGGTAGCCTAGAACTATTCGATTAACATTCGAAAATCGAATGTTAATCGAATATCGAATAGAAACAAATTATTTTTGGGGAATAATAGTAAATTTGCCCCTTAGTCTTCTCACAAACCCTAAATAAAATTATTAAACCTTATTCAAGTTAAAATTAATCAGAATAACATAAATAATTAATTCTTCATCCCACTGAGCAAAATTAAAATTAAGATTATGCTTTTTTAGTTGTTTAAACTAAAAATTGTGGAAAATGGTCAACATGTTAGTATAAATATATTTTAAAGTCACAAAAATTTTTTTGTGACTTTTGGCGCATGCGCAGTATATATGCACTAGAAGATTACTCCAACTGCCCATTCGCAAATTTCTACAGAAACAAAATTAGTGAAACTGGTTTGCCATGTGCTTCATTTTTGACACACACACAACTTTTTTTTCGCACATCATTTTTGACGTGTACAGGAAATTTTGGCGCACATCGAAACGAGCCACGTGGTGAAATTTTGCTGCAGTTTCACAAACAAATTCGCCTGCGGTGAAACTGCCAAATCAACAGTGGTGAATTTTTTTCCCCATCGCTAATTGTTTCATTATTTTATTATTTATTATAGAGAGGATAGAGGCCAACATATCATTAAGGTTCATTGGTGTTACAAAATCAAGTTCATGGATCTAAATCAAGTTCATGGATCTAAATACCTTAAATTCTGCTCCCCCTTCGAAGTGGGTATATGATCAACAGACATACCGTGCTGCTGGTGAATGTCAGTGTCTGCTGAACAGTTGTTGGGCTATATTTTTTACCCTGTTGTCTAACAGAAAGCTCCTGCCTGTGTTTTTCTAATTTAAATCACTAGATGAGTACATTTTTATAGACAAAGAATTTAATAGATTGTTATATGTTGGAACTATATATAATGTATAATATACTTGACCTGAATAAATAAAAATCTGTTCTATTTTAAATTATTCTGTATCTGTTTTTCTCACTGTTTGGAATACCAAGGACTGGATCGAAAATGACCTGCAGCAGTGCAAAAAATATCACAAACCTCTCCACTCTGTATTATTATTCATCGTAAATCTTTTTGTGCACATACAATTCAGGGGCCCAGTGGGGTTACTAAGTATGTGGCATACATTTTTTATTGAACAAATCTAATATTACATTAAAAACAGTTCATATTATTGCCTAGAAAGTTCAGTGAATGTTGTAGTGCACAGATACTACAATGATTTTTGTGAAATATAGACTTCACCTTATATTCTATTATTATTATATTGATATCTTGTGCATACATTTTAGTAACAAATTGAGCCTACTGTAGGCTTTTTTTGTTCCAAAACAAAAAACTCCATTGTTTTACTTCTAGCTAATTCAGCCAATGAATGAATAAAAACAGAAAAACTATGAATTATGCCCAGAAAAATTCTGAAATATATTTAAGCCAATTATGATTTGATATATTGGATTTCCTGCAAAGTAGGCTTGATGGACACACTAAAATATATATTAATGCAATTATACCATGTCTATTAAGTAAAGAATGAAGGAACCGATTAATAGAGAACAGCTGAATGTGTTTTTTTAATATTATATCAAATGATGTATATATTTTTATACCCAATTAATTTAATTGGAATATATTGGAACTATACATGATTTTAATTTCCTGAATGAATAAAACTTTGGTTTTCCTTATAAATTCAAATACCTTTCCAAATACCTTAGAATAAAGACAATAATTTTAGGAACAGTTGTAACACAGCTAAGGATATTATAAGTTACTTCAGAGTTCCATGACCTGAATAAAAACACAAGGCCCTTGGTCTTGTGTTTGTATATGGTCATGGAGCTCCTTGGTAACTTATAATATCCTTATATTTTACAAGAGGTGATACTTTATCGACTATATTATAAATTGGCACCAGAGACGGGCCTTGCCGGCCAGGCACCCTAGGCTGCCTAGCCAGCCAGCTCACCCCCATCCTCATCTGCGCTTGCGTGCGGCATTAGCATGCGCATTTGCGGCTGCATCTCTCTGGTTTACATATGCGCTGGCCTCATTCAAGGGCGCAAGTATAGGGCCCATCCAGTCTAGGGGTAGGCAGAAGAGGTAGCTGCCCAGTGCCCCCATTTTGAGGAAATTAGTCTATTTCACAAATTTTTTGAGGTGTCACAGTTAAGCAGGAATGTGGAAAGAAGAACTAGTGACCTTTTAAGGCTTCTGATATGGGTTCAGAAGTCGCAGTTTCTTCTAGTTTCTTTGGGTAACTTTTATGTCTGTTAATACTGAGTTTTTGTTGCACTTGAGACTCTCTTGGTGGGGACTGAAAGTTTTCTTTTCTTTTTTTTTTTTCTTTCTTTTACCCAATCTCTTTTCTAAAGTAGTTCTAGAAGCCAGGGCATCTATTCCTGAATAAAAAATACACAAAACAGTGGGGGAGTAGGCATATCTATTACCATTTGATCCTGAGGGTTGTAGTAACAATTGTCTAAAAATGCAAGAGAGATCCTACTCTCGCTTGTGTTTTCTGCTTTTTTTTCATTGTATCAATAAAAAATAATAAAAAGCTCATGTCATGACCTAAAAGCAATCGTTTAAAAAAAAGCAAAAAAAAAAAGCCAATGTCGATTAATGCCAGAAAACATGAGGAAAAAGCATTTTAACATTTTATTAGATAAAAAAAATTACTGAAAAATTAAATAAACAAGCCATCTAAAACTTGCCGGTATGCTATAAAGTTCACTTGGAAAGGAATTGTCAGCATTCATGCAAGTGTATGATTGAATTTTATTTTAAGATGTTTGAGATTTTACTGCATTAAAAATAAAAAAAAAATGTGATTTTTATTTGTAATCAAGTCTTTTCCCTTTTATTTAATGTTATTGCCTTTAAACCATTATGTGCCTTAAATCAGTTAGCCAAAAATAAGTTTTAGGGTAGAACAACATGGACAATAATTGTGTGCTCACCTCCATTCTGAGACATTGCAAGGAATCTATTGCAGCGTTTGCATCCAACATTCATGTCATGTGGAATGCATGCTGCAACAACATCCGTCAGTCCCATTACTTGCCTAGGTTTCAGCACATCCTACATGTTGCCTGTGCTTCCTTGGGTCATGTTGGTTGTGCCATTATCGTCCATGTAATTTTACCCTTAGGAAACAAAGTTGGTCAAATTGATTCACAATACATCCCAGGTGTTCGTTAGTTTGCTGTCTCAAGATATACCTGTAATTACTATTTTTATGCATTGCTCTCTCTGTTATGTGTTGATTTTTGAGAGTTAAAAAACTCAACCTGCATCTGGCCCTAACACAACCCTAACCTGCAAAATGTTCCATTGTAGGACATATACCCAACCCATACCATATCTGTCTGCTCCCTGTCTGCACATGCCTCTGGTATCAAGGAAGGGTTTCTTCTGTTGCAGAGGAGGAATGTACTTTCCTAGTCTGTCCTGTACCCAACTGGAACCCGCAGTGGTCATCCAAATTTCAAACCAAACCTGACAGACCATGGGTAAACTTGCCCAACCCAAGGGTAAGCATGTATGGTTCTCCTCCTCTCTTCTACAACACATCTTTTCTTACACATGCTCTAACACATCCATACACATGTACATACACACACACATTCTTTTAACCTTCTGTTTAGAAGGACCTCAAGACTATAAAAGACTTTACTACAAAATAATCTTCCTCAAGATTGTTAAGATTAAAGCACTACTTTTAAAATGATAGTAAAGGGCCAGTTTACTTGCTGGAACTATGGATGATTATGATGATTATATTTCATGTATAAAATGATGTCTTAAATTATGTTGTATTTTTTATAATATTGTTTTCAAATATTAGTTAATTTTACATACTTTAGATTACATTATTTTTAGACAGAGTTGGAAAACTACATTATTGTTAAGCAAACTGGCACAATTTTGATTAAACGTCACTGGCAGCAGCACAGTCAAAAGATGTTATGTGTTGGAATTTTCTTCTTTGTGAATCTTGAAGGCAAAGTGAGTACTGGAATTGAGTTGTAAAAAGAGTTTTGAAACAAAAGGGTTTTTGTGATGGGCATCAGGCATACAGACTTTTATTAGTCTGTAAAGAATTTTCTAACTTGGAACAGAACAGTAAAATCACTGGGATGGCCTAAATGTGAGCCACATCACCAATAAAAAACATGTGTGTACAAACAATCATCCCATCCTACAGCTGGCCTCAAAGGAAGATTTTGCTTATGAACCATATTTGATATTTGTAAGAGCATATGAATGAAAATAAATAATAGATATCATCAGGTTTAGATGTTTTGTTTCAGTGCCCTGTCATGGGGCATTTCATACAAAGTTAGCAAAATTAACACCAGACACAACAACTGTTTCTCAAATTCTTTTTTCACCCATGGTTCAATTACATCTGATGGCTACCCGTCCTTGCCACCATTGATTTCCATTCATGTAAGCTATGGTTCATTTCTACAAAAAAAAAATATATAAAGAGAAAAATGTCTCTTGCTCTGTTTGATAGAAAATGCATGATACAATATAACTGCAATTAACACTTTTTTTTGCTTTTTCTGTGATAATCTACTGAAAATATTCAGGGTTTTTTTTCTCCAATAATCCGGTTGCTAAATTTCGGATGCATTGGAGTCATACAAGCTTAACAACTTGGTGGTTAGTTTGAGATCTTGATGTCTAGATAAAGCTTGCTCCATATGTATATAGAAAATTGCATATTCAGCACAATGGGGCAGATTTACTAAAGGGCAAAGTGACTAACGCTAATGAAAATTCACCACCGTGACGCCATTTCATGATTTACTAATGAGCACCAATAATAGAGCTGGAGCAGGAAGTTGGGTTCTGGCTATTATGTTACACATTCAATCACTCCAGTCTTTAGAGATTACAGTTTTGTCTATCTAAATATAGAGAAAACATTTTATATTTTGTACAGCCTGTCTATTTACCCAGTTTATATTTTTACACTGATCAATTTCTTTAACATTATGATATCACAAATGTTGACTCATTATTTAACAAAAATATTACAATCCAAATGAACAGCCACCCTTACTTATCATGCAATTTCACAGTCATTGAACCATGGACAACATATTCTATATTTATAATTAACAGTGAAATTAAAGTATATGACAGCAACATGTTACCTTTCACTGAGGGATACTATGGGTATGTAAAAAAGAGGAACATATATGAATGATATTTAGAGAGAGGAACAAGGTTTTTAGAGCAGATCTGCAAAAGCCTTTCTCAATCAAAACTGTCCTTTTACTTTGTGATTAATATGGCCAATATAGAGTTACATTAAATGCCTATACTTAGGACTTCATCTCCAATTCACACTCTCACTGCTTACATATTTGCCACAGATATGCTCCTGAACATGTGTTATCATGTATACCAATCACCTTTCAATCCTGCTCACAACCACCCAATTCATCTGGTAGCTTTGAGACGGAGCAGGCACAAACAAGAAAGCTGCTTAATTTACCAGCCAGTTGCCAGTTCAAAAGCAGAACTGAGGCACTGCCACATTAGGAGTGGGCCTTTGTGGCCTTGTTACAAATCTAGACTGGATCTGGAGATTAGCAATAAACATAATTATAACTGATATCAACTAGCCAAGCTCACAGAATGAATTAGAAGGTTCTCACAGGGATTAGAAAATCAGAATGGCACCTGACATACTGTATCAGTATTATGAAGTAAGTAAAACTACTTTGTACAGGAGAAATTCTGGCTTGTTTTGTAGGCACAAAGAAAACCACCTAATGGTAATATATACTTGGTCTCTTTTGCCAGGAGGTGACATACTATATTCCATTTTCCATTGGGAGAATGACATTTTTGCATTTGGTAACTGTTTATGATTTCTTGGCTGGGAACATTTCTTCTTTCTTAATGTCTCTAGTGTAATCAATGTACAATATTTTTTTCTACCAAAAACACTTAACTCTTGTAGTTTCTTCTTTCCAGATTGTCATCTCTAATAAAAGAGGCATAACTTTCAACAAATAAAATGAAACTTGAAAATTGGCGGCCGGTCATATGAAGGGAAGTTGAGCCATGAAAACAGTGCATTCATTGGGGAGAAATACATTTCTAAAAACACATTCTGCAGTTTTTGTATCTATATCACACCTGATTTGAAGAGCTTATTTGTTCTTTAGCCTAAAAATATATTTATTTATTTTAATTTATTTTACAGTTCATATTCTTAATTTATTTTCCTGAAAAATTGCCTTGGTATATCAACTTTTATCAATTATTATAAGGCCTCCAGAAGTAAAAGAATACTTTATAGCTTATTTGTGGTGGCTTTGAAACCTATTCTGAGTGGTATTGTAATAGACTGTTACATTTGTTATAGGCTAGTGGCCGAGTTTAAGATATCTATGTCAGCAACATCTGGTGAGCCACAGTTTGACGTAGCTTTTACAAGCTAACAATTGTTCGTTCTTTCCTGATTTAAATCTACTTAACAATATCTACTATATAGTGATGGGCGAATCTATCCCATTTCGCCGGAAAATTTGCGAATTTCCAGGGAAATTTGTCTTGGCTCCGCCTCCGGTGTCTCCTGTTCGAGCCCCTGAACCACACCTCTGCTTTATAATGGTGATCTTTAGGCTTGTAGGGGACTTATTAACCAGTGCTTAATACAGTTTGAACTATGACCTTCTCAATATGCATCGGATCGAGCCAAGGTCGGATATATTATTTATTGCTTGTCTGTAAAAGCCCTGGAGTGGGCCTCAGAATTCCGGACTGTTTTCGATGCTCCTGGCTGAGTTTCTGCAGCCTCCTCTTGATTGATGCAGATACATCAAGGAAGCCGCAGTGCTTCTGAGAACGCTATTGAGTTTCAAACACTAGCTGCTGAGACTTTCCTGCTGCATTCTACAATGGGCTCTCCACCAGTCTTAAAGACGACCTGGTTTCCCGTGACCTACCCGGCCGGTTGGAAGATCTGATCGCCTTAACCATCAAGGTGAATACTCGCTTGAGAGAACACCAGTTTTCTCCACCTGAGGAGCGCATGCAAGTAGGAAGATCTTGTCTCTCTGAACAAGAGAAATTTCGAAGACGCATCTCAGGCCTGTGTCTGTACTGTGACGGACAATCAGACTTCGTCAATTCCTGCCCTGTGAAGCCAAAGGGTTCTCCTCCTCAAGGTAAATCCGGGGTGACTCACATAGGTGGCATTACTCCTAAATCTCAAGAGAACTCTCACAGGTTTCTTTGACATTTCAGATTAATTTGGCCACTAAGTCTATTGTTGGTTCTGCCTTCTTTGACTCTGGGCTGCCAGGAATTTCATGGACGCTCTTTTTGCCAAGCATATGGATGTTCCCCTGTATCCATTGACTACAAGAGGTAATTCTTAAAATTAATTCTTTGTTTGACATATCCATGCACAGGCCCGGGCTGGCAATCTGTAGGGTCGGGCTAATGCCCGAAGGGCCGCTCTATATATTGTGTAATTGGGCAGCTCCGATTCTTGACCCTTTGGATGAATACGGCTGGCTATATAGGACTGCTCCTCTGTCTCCCCTGTGGCTCCTCCCCTCCCACTCCTCCTGCTGCTGCTGATGTGCTGCGTGTGCCCCAGCATGCTCTGCATGGAATACACAGTGGTGTAATTAGGGAATGCTGGGAGTTGTAGTACAATAATCATCCCTCTTTGCACCCCACTAAAAAAAAAACCCAACTATGACAGTGAGGGACACAGCATATTTCTGCATGTGCCTCTGTTTCTCCACTGTCACTGCTTGGGGGGGGGGGGGTGTCAAAACAAACCAACATTTGTGGCCGGCTGATTGCACTTCTGTGGGTTATTCCTGAGGAACTAGCCACATATATTACATGCAAATTTCACACACAATATGCACATCTACTGTGTTACACATTTGTGTACAGCCACACATTAACCCACTATTACAGGTACACCCCATCTGCATTCTACCGTGACACAGACACATTTTTTATATACACATTTTTTATATACACATTCCTAGCTATATAATTACCCTGTACATCTATACTCTTACTTACCCCCTACTGTAAATGATAAGGATATTAGAAATCACTGAGGGGTTGTTCTGTGACCATATAAAGGCACAAGGCTGCAGAATCTTTAGCATATTTTACATGAATTGCACTTAAGTAAGAAAGGCAGCTCTTTATGTACATATTTTGTTGCATTTTTACCCCAATATATGAGAGGATGTGTACAAGACCATTGCATACTTACATGTGGGCTGCTTTGATTTTTTTTTTGCCTGGGCTGCTTTTTACCCCCAGTACGGCCCTGTCCATGCACCATGGTCCCTAAGAGGTCATGCTTGCTTGGAATCATGGGTATTTATGGTGTGTGTGCACACATTACAGCTAGATAAAGTTACAAATATATTTTTCTAATAGTGCACCTTGCTCCCCATACTTGCACCCAGACAGTGAACTTGACAGCAAATAGCCATGTAAGAAGCATAATGTGGGAGGCCAATAGGCATCCATATGCATGACCCTGTTCTAGCATGTAATTCCACAAGAACTAGAAGGTGACTGTAGCTAACATACTGCTTTTATTTTGACTCCAATTATCCCCACATATCCCCACAATGATGGCATGTCTTTCCAAACAATTTAGGTCTCTATAAAAATATATTGCATAAAACTACCTATATGTAAAACCCTACTTCATTTAAATAAACCATTTTGATAAAACTATACTTTTTTATTGATATGTGCCATTGAGTAATCCATAATAGAAAATTGCCATTGTAAATAATAAGGGCCACCCCCTGGGATTCCATGATTTGTGGTGCACAAAAACAAACCAAGGGGACACATACAGGTCACCTTAGCCAATTACTGAACAAAGTTTTTTCTTTTGCTACAGTTAGAGCCTGTCAGGGTAGGCCTAGTAGGCACCCTAGGGGAGTAGTCGGGACCAAGGAAGAAGCTTAGGGCTTAAGGGTCCAATAACGCAGTACAGAATCAAGCTCAAAGTCCAGGCAAGATTTATATAGGCAGGCAAAAGCAATACAAAGTCCAGGCAATGGTCAAAATCAGGAAAACAGGATAAGAATAACACCCAGGAACAGTCCTATAATTGGGCACCATAATGGCGTCCAATGCACCTTTAAATTTGACACCAAAATGGCTCAGGCACGTGACGTCAGCATGCCGTAGCGTTGCGGTGCCATGACATCATTACGCCGGCGCCACTACCTACATGGCGGACATGGGCGCCACCATTGTGGGAGCGACCCCGGAACAGAGAGGACCCGCCACCCGTAGCTGCAGGTAAGACTCTGGGCAGCGTGATCCTGACAGAGCCTCACAAAATGATGATTCAAAAAGATGTAAAAGGGCAATATTTTATCAGCTAGTATTCATTCTAGGTTGGGTTTCATTATATCAGTGGAACTTATCAGCTCATCCTGTCAGAGCATCTCCAAATATTAGAATCTTTACTTTTTCCTCTTAAAACCCACCCTTTTAAGAAAGTTCAGCTCTATCTCCCTAAATGATCTTAATTTTGTTTTTTTATGGAAATATGCCAGAGCACAGGTTCTTCATAACATTGTGGTAATTGTTTAAATATACTATACATTAAAAAACAAAACAAGCAGACAACTAAGAAAAGCAATCAATGTAAAAGCATCATTTTCTATTTTTAAAAAAATGTGGTGTGGGCATAAATGAAACTGGAGCCAAGAATATAATGTTTGTACACCAAAATGGCTGAGGCACTTCATGCATTAAAGTGTTCATGCATGCTTGTCAACATGAAGCCATATTTATTTCATAAACTGGATTACCCTTGTATTTGGTCTTAAGATATGTTTAGTAAATTCATGTGGATTGTGTGTATAGCTTAATCGATTGACTGTGACTGAATACCAGATGTTTTTGTTCTTAGGCTCATTAACTTATTTTAAATGGAAAGTTTTTCTTGGAAACAAGTGTTTCAAGACAACCGTGTAGAATGCCACATGGTGGGCTTTGCTAGATAGTTATGATAAGCAATAGTGCATGCTATACTGACCTGATATAGACACAGTGATGACATATCAGAATGCAGATACCATAAATGCTATGCAGCTCATAATAAGGCGATTTTAGCAGACAACTGGGATCCTCTGACTAATTTAAATATTAACAGAGAAATGAAGTGATGTTGTTTGAAAGGATGCATGAGAAAATTATTTATGCTGGATTCATGAACCAATATACTGTGTCTAAGTTGGTAGGAATTGTAGCTTTCTGCAACAACTTAATCTCATCAGTTTTGAGTTTCTATTAATGTTTATTACAAACTGAACTAATCAATTATAGAGATTTATTTCTGACACTGTATCCTCTTTATTTACCTTGAAATCATTACTACACTTTCATAAAGCATATTGATATTTTCTGTAGATAAGAAGCAGATCTGTAGTTAGTTGTATATAATGAGAGCTTGTAGTAGTCTTTACAATACTCGAAATCTATATTACATTGCTTCTATATTAGTTTATGTCAATGTCTCCTTTTATTGTATAATGCCAACTTCGGCTTTGGGGTAAAGTAATACTGTTTCTAACTAGGGTAGAGTGATAATGAGAGCTAAAATCAGAACTTGATATGGTATATTGAGGAACAAAGCATGTTTATGTTCTTTAAATCTTTTGCTGGCCTATATGTGTGCTAAATTCTCCACTCTCTTATTTGCTCCCCAATATTTTTTAAATACCCTGAAATGGAAAATATAGGATAAACTGTAACAGTTTTACAGTGTAATATCGCATGTATTTTTATAATCAGATGCAATATTCTCTTCTACAACTTAATCAAACATAAGACAACAATTGAGTGAGAATTCTTCACTGAGCCACTACCAGCTTTT
The DNA here is from genome assembly GCA_024363595.1 of Xenopus borealis. Classification (NCBI taxonomy): domain Eukaryota; kingdom Metazoa; phylum Chordata; class Amphibia; order Anura; family Pipidae; genus Xenopus; species Xenopus borealis. The sequence goes on from CM044431.1 coordinate 66,433,805, forward strand.
TACTCTTGCATATAATTACTCACGGCCTTGGCTCCCTTAAGTAAAATGTATATATTGGCACTCCCTCATACGGATAAAGCACATTAAATAAACATTAAATAAACATAAGGTAAAATGCTTGACTGCATTTAAATGACCCAAACCACATTTGGTTTTTAGTGCTACTTTTTCCATAGTCTTCCAAAATGTACTATTGCATGATGATAGAATCACATTTTCCTGTGACGCCTATTTAAATCCAATATGCTTCACAACATTATTAATACACAGGTTAATAGACTCCTGTTAGGAAATATATTTTTATCTATGGGTAATAAAATAACAAAATGTGTGTGTGTGGGTTTCTCTTCCTCCCTCAATTCACAATACACCATTAACTGTTTGCTAAAGTAATGCTAAGGCATCTATACTTTTCAGTTAGATTTGGGAAGCTCCTTTCTTTACTTGACAGACCAGCACAAGAGTACGCTCATTTTAAGAATTAAATCATGTTAAACATTAACTTGTATGGGGAAAACAAAATATGTCTTCCTTTTGGAGAAGAACAGAAAAACATTGACCCTACTTGCATGCAAAATTTGTCAAATCAGTTGACATGAACATATCCAAAGATTGTTTTCATAATAAATACTAGAGCTCCTATAAAGTATATCAACTATAACTAACCAAATAACCTTTCTTATTAATGTACACAATGGAGCTCAACAAAGCCAAATATGAAGCTACATATTTCTCAGGTTCTGTATCTTTATATAAAAAGAGACAATATCAGGGGATCTGTACAGGGGCCCAGCTGGTTTTCATTTTTTATTATTTGTGGTTTTTTAGTTATTTTTCTTTTTTTCTGCAGCTCTCCAGTTTGCTATTTCAGCAATCTGGTTGCTAGTCAACAGCAACAGTGTCTTGAATTTAATTGAATAAGAAGCTTGAATAAGAATAGGAGAGGCCTGATTAGAAAGAGGAGCAATACAAAGTAGCAATAACAATAAATGTGTAGCCTTTCAGTGCAATTGTGAAACACCAAGGGGCAGATTTATCATTGCTCGAATTTCGAATTGAAAATAATTCGACCATGTGAATAGTGAGGTAAATAAAATCCTTCAAATTCGAATATCGAATTCAAAGGATTTTACCGCTATTTGAATATTCCAACGATCGAATAGGAAAAATTTGATTGTTCGATTAAATATTCGATCGCAAAGATTCAAACGATTTTAACCCTTTGATCAAATTTTTCCTATTCGATAAAAAAAAAACTTTAAAACACCTATGGGAGCTTCCCATAGGGTTTTAAAGCAACTCTGTAGGTTCAATCGAATGATTTTTTAAAGGGGAAGTAATTTGACCATCGAATATTCGAATACAATTAAAAATCGAATATTTGAATCATTCGAATCGGTCGAATATTCAAAATTCGATGGTCGAATTTGCCTCATTTGCATATTTGAAATTCAAATTTGAATCTTTTTGAAAATTCGATCGAATTTCAAATCCTTCATGTGAATTTAATAAATCTGCCCCTAAGTGCCCTGTAGAAAAGTCATGCAAAAAATAAATAGTGATATACTGTATGTTCATAAATTCACCCATTCACAATTTTTTAAGCATCATCATTGCTTTGTGTTTTGTGTATTAAAGGCTGGACAGTGACTTTAACTCTGTAGAGAAAAGTTATGGGACATGTTATCCAAAATGGTCTGGACCTGGGGTTTTATGGATAATGGATCTTTCCATAATTTGGATCTTCATACCTTTAGTCTACTAGAGAATCATTTAAGCATGAAATAAACTCAATGGGTTTCCTTCCAATAAGGATTAATTATATATTTGTTTGGATTAAGTACAAGGTACTATTTTATTATTACAGAGAAAAAGGAAATCATTTTTAGAAATTTGGATAGAACTGAGTCTATGGCCTTTCAGTAACTCTGAGCACTTTGGATAACAGGTTTCCAGATAACAGATCACATAACTATACTGCTATTATAGAAGGGAAGCATTCCTAATTTTCATTAATAGTGACATATCACTTATAATGACTATTTAGTTTACCATGTGTGTAAAATACTAAAGAATGTAACAGCATGCCCATATGTCAAAATACTAGTTCATATATTTAGATTTTTTTTGTGTGAAAAAAATCAATTTCAAACCCAGTGGAAACTATTTTGTTTCATTCAGAGACCAATAATACCCTTCAGCATACTGTAGATTTTCCATAGAAAACAGTTGAGCTCAGTTTAATCAAATAAATAAAGCCAAACTCATTTAACCAATATCATTGCTTAGAGATAAAGTGCTGGGACAGATAAAATGATTTTTTTGAATGATTGAATACAACAACTGCTATAATGAAGTCCATATGTTAAGTGGAAAATGATTTCCAATGCATGTTTGAATAGAATCCAATAGTTTACAGTGCGTGATGTGAAGTTACTTTAACAAAACTAGGCAACTTCAGATCATTAGAAAATATTTATATATGGAATGGTTTGAAAAATGTTTGTATGTGTTTCTAGTTCTGAAGAACTGTTTCCCAGAAATATAATTGCTAATTTGTTATTAAATATATATATATATATATATATATCCTTGAAAAAGGCCCTAAAGAGGGTCGAAACGTTGGCACAATATGCAAATAAACTAAATCTTTATTTCACTGGAAACAGGAGTGCGGTTCTATCTATGATATATATATATATATATATATATATATATATATATTTGCATAAGATGCATTTAGTACCCTAAACAAAATCTTTTTTTAAAAGGGATAATCTGCACAAAAATACCAAAACTGTAGTCTGTACCCCACAGCAAGTTAAAACACCCAAGAAAATGCCTTCTATATCTAACTACTATCTAACTACTATCTAACTACTCTACCTAATTTTGAGTTTATGTGAATCTTTTTAATTTAATAAATTTGAATATGCTCACAAGTCAGCGCTACGAAACAAGTTGGCGCTATAGAAATACATGTTAATAATAATAATAATAATAATAACTCGAATGGGAAGCTATTTAAGAAAAAACTCGTACATCTAAAACTCATCTACAACAAATATTACCGACCCTAAAACTCAAATCAAATTCAAATCGAATTCAACTAAAGTTGAATCAAGTTTTTTCTCCAAAAAAAACTTGAATGCAAGGAAGGCTATTAACATCTTTAGATGGGTCACTGGACCTCTGCCATTGACTTCTAAATGAACTATGCAGGTTTTAGGTGACAAATAGTCAAAATTCAGTTGTTCCCAGGGTCCAGGTATGATAAATCTTGAATTTGAATGTGGATCATTACCAACTCGATTTATGAATTTTGACCAAAAATCCAAATTGAAAATTAGAATTTACAATTCAACCCTTAATAAATCTGCCCCTTAGAGGTTTTTGTATTTTTTTCTCTCTAGGGATTGTCCGAAAAACTAAATTTTTTAGAGGCTTTCGTATTTTTTAACACACTGATCAGCATAATATTCGTACTTTTTAAATAAAGTAGTTTTAGAGTTTGTGAGTTTAGTTGTTTCCTTAAAAACCACTAAAATCCGACCTTTGACCAACATTCAGAAAAAATCACTCAGTTAATGAATATAAAAAAATCACTGGGCTTTACATGGGCTTGCTTTAAAGGAAAACTAAACCCTACTATGTACAAAAGCCCCCCTTGGCTATCTCTCGCTCTTAACTGCACAGTCCATTACATAGAAAAATGCTGCTATTTAAAAACCTGAGATGAAATACAGAGTAGCCCAGTGGAATTCTGGCAGTTCACCTACACAGAGCCTAATGGACCATGCGTGAAGCTGAACTCAAGCTCTAATTGTGTATGCTCCAATAGACATATGTCTTTGATCGGATTGCGGATAAGGCAGTTACAGGTCAGGTGTTTGGGCCAGATGAGCAGCCTGCAGTATTGCTCAATGCCTATTACCTGACCTTTGCAGCCCTAGCCTAGCAGCAGCCTGATTGGTGGTTTGAAGTGAGCCAATCAGGGCTGAATATGCCCTATTTAAGGACAACCCTCCTCACCCTCCTTGCCTGATCATTGGCTACCTATACTAGCACCGTGGCACTAGCTAAAGGTTCCTGCTCTAGCCTCCTTTTCTTTTCTTGCCTTGTCCTGCCTTACCTTGAACCTTGCCTTAACCTTATTCTGCCTTGTCTTTACCTGACCATGACCTGACCTTGCCTTTTCCTGCTCCAAGTCCTGTTCTGCCTTGTACGTTAAACCTTGTCTTATGTCTTTCCTTGTCTTCCTTGCTACTCTCAACCTGACTCTGCTCCTTGGTTCAGTCCTAACCTTGCCTTGACCTTACCTTGCACCTTGCCCTATCTTTCCTTCCCTGTCAGAATCTCATCTGCCTAGCCTAATCCTGATTGCTCCAGTCCTTCTACTCCAGTCCTTCTGCTCCAGTCAGGGCAGCAATCAGGGGGGCATTGAGGGGACAGTTGTCATGGGGCCTGGCTAATCAAGTAAGTGCTTCACTTACTTGATTAGCCAGGCCCCCCCTGCTATCAGCCTGCTGCAAGCTTTAGAAAAGAGGTTGGGAGCTCCGGTGCCAGCAGGATTAATCTCCTATTCAGTTCTTTCACTTCTCTCTACCCTCATTGGTCACTTAAGACCTTGTAAAGATTTACAGGGATTGGATGGGTGAAGTAGGAATGTCCCCTCCATGGGGGCCCCTGGCCTCATGGGCCCCCTGCCAGGCCAGACTCTCCTCTCCCAACAATTTGCTGCACCATGTGGCTCCGTGCACTGATGAGCCGTGGGCTCTGTGCACACATGCTCACAGTGCCGCTCCATGCTGCCCAGTGCGTGCATGCTCGCTGTTCCACTCTATGCGGGCATGCGCATGTGAGGCTGCTTGGTAGGGGAGCCAGGGGGTCTGGAGCTGGGCCCTGGACAGCAGTTCTGGTGAGCCTGCCCCCCCCCCCAGTCCGACCCTGCAAACACACACACATATGTGTAAGTAAGGATTTGGTTGGCTTCATGGCTGTAGTCTGTTCCTGTGCTTAGCAGACATGATCATCAAACAGGGTATGAAAATTTGTGGATAACTGTGGATAACTGTGGGAAAGGAAAAAAGGGAATAGTAGTGAGATACGTCTGCCATATAGAATGTGTGCTAGAACTAGTGCATTTAAGGTAGAAAAGCAGAGATTGTACAATGTATATACAAAAACAGAAAAGAACCAGATAGTAGATCAAACTAAGACTTCCAAACTAGAGCTGTCATTTTTGCCATTTACCATATTTTTAGATTTTAGTAAGGAAGGCAAGCCAGAATCACATGTGTAACACCGTCAGATTATTGGTGGTCTTTCAAATGTATGTTGGTCTTGGAGATTTCTCCCCTATAAAAAGCCACAGCTGGGGATCCTGTACAGGCAATGACATGGAACGGAGATACTTTTTTCAGGAAATAAAACTAGACAGGGGGGTGCCAGACAATGAAAAATGTGATCAAAGGTAAATACCACAATATGAAGTTTACATTGGCATCTGCATGGTGTCTTAACAGTTTTATAATCTTGTGAGCAAAACCCGCTGTTTTTGAAAATGAATACACTTGAAGCAATTGAAGTGCTGGTTTCTATGTGGTTTTATAATAAATCTGGCCACATCAATTACATTTAGACAATACATTAATTAGCTTTGGATTGCTCCCACAACCTCTTTGTCTCATTGCCTCAAGCTAAACCTCATTTACTGTGAATTCAGGGTTTTGAATTCAGATTGACCTTTTGCTTTATATCAAAACAGACATAGTTTAATGAAACAGTGTCCTTTACATAGTTAGTTACATAGTTAAGTTGGGTTTAACCCCCTTACAACCCCTCCAAATGAAACCCAGTGCACATACCTAAACAAACACATCCACTGAAACTATATATTTATATATATATATATACCAATATCTATATTTATTGTAGATTTTAGTATAACTATAGCCTTTGTATAGTATGCTTGTCTAAAAAATAATCCAAGCCCCTCTTAAAGGCCCTCACAACATCATTTGGCAGTACATTCCACAACCTCAATGTCCTCACTGTGAAGAACTACAGTACCTACGCTGCTTCAAATTAAAGTTCTTTTCCTCTGTCTGAATGGGTGGCCTCTGGTCCGATGATCTATTTTATGAAAAAATGCCCTCTAATGTACTTATGAAGAGTAATCATGACCCCTTGCAAGTGTCTTTTCTCCAGAGAAAACATAAAAGCTTTGACCAATTCTTTTTACACTTCCACTGTTAAAGGAGAATTCTACCTGTAATAAAAAAACCCTCCCCCCTCCCCTAGTAGACTTCCCCCCCCAGCCTACCTGCTTCCCCCCCCCCGGCAAATGCCTCTAATGTTTTTACTTACCCCTCTTGCAGATTCAGGCCATGGACACAATTTTCTTTCTTCAGTCATTTTCGTAAGTAGACCAGCGTCCCATGAACTCCCATGGCATGAATCTGAAAGAGGGGTAAGTAAAAAATTAGGGGCATTTGCCTGGGGGAGGAGGGAGAAGTGGAGGAGGGGAGGCGGGAGGGGGGGTCTACTACCTAGGGGGAGGGTTTTTTTTTATGTTACAGGTTGAATTCTCCTTTAAGGTGTGTTAAGGGTTTTTACAAGACCTCCAACATACTTTGGCAGTACTTTTGTTATTGTCAGAAAATACAGTATTAGCACACAGGGGATACTAGATCACAAACATGTGGATCTAAATATATGAATAGGTTTCTAGTGCAATAACATTCGCTGGGCTAAATCTAGGTTTGTTAGTGGCAGTTTGTTAGTGTTTGTGTGTAGGAAACTCGAAGCAGCTCCTAGTTAAAATGGATGCTGGCCTTTAGAGTTGGATATAAACAGAATGAATCTGTAGAAAGCTAGCTGTGGCTTATGAGAAGTTATGTATTTGAACTCACTAAAGGTGAGGTTTAGAGCCACGATTGAATTGCAAAAGCACTATGGGGGGCAAAAGCAGTGCTCTATTAACTGGGTGCATATTTTGAACTTTACCTGCTGCCCTGCACATAAATAAAAGACTCCCTACTATCTCAAACCATCCAACTACTCTAACAAGAATAGTCTAAAGTTTCAGAAATGTTTGACAAGCATTGTGTGGGTCCCTGGATTATAACCACAACCTGCACTGTTTGAAGAGAACTAAACATGTTATTTTTCCTGCAATAACTATAGTCCTTCAGGAGAGTGCAGACATAAGGACTGTGATTTCAAAAGACATGTATAATTGAGCTAGGGCAGGCAAATTCAAAATATAGTCAATTTAGAGGAGAAGGCAGGCGTGAAATAGGGAATGCCTACATTCCACCCTCATGAATATATCACAACGCACAGTGATGTAGTCATATGGTATGCACAGGTCCTGCTCCCTGTGTTCTGCTCCTTTAGCTCAATGTGCTTCATAAGGGGGTTAAAGTGCAAAACCAAGGAGCTTACCCAGCTCTACATTTTGTTAAATTATCCCTCTAGAGCTTTTCATTTGATCCTAATTGTGAAGGAAGATAGATTTGTCCAATCCAAGGTATGGTAGGAAAGCCTGTGAATGAGAAGACAGAGCTAAGTGTTAGGCTTTTACATTCAGTATAAACTGGAGCAATAGCCAGACAGGGTAATACAGGTCAGCAAACAAACTCACCAATAATTTGGATGAGTTTAGATGAGTTGTTACCCTGATGCAATCTCCACTTTTATGGGGCGTCCAAGTACTAGGGAAAGGATGAGTGAATGAGTATTAAACAAAATAGGATTACGTTAGGATAACTGGCACAGAGACTAACTTTAGAGGGGTTTGGATGATTTTTTGGACAGACATAATATCAAAGGTTATTTTGATACTAAAATCTACAGTTAGTATAGCTATGGGCATACAGGTATATGGTTTGTGTTTCAAAGAGTGGAGATTTTGTGTGTGTATGTATGCTGGGTTTTTAATTTGGAGGGGTTGAACTTGATGGACTCGGTGTTTTTTCAACCCAATTTAACTATTTAACTATTTAACTATTTAACTGTTAGTGCTGCAAATTGCTGCTGTTTAATTGCAACAAGTGGGCCAATGCATGCATGTTAACCCGGGTATATTGTGAATTAGCCAGAGCATCTCAGGCCCCCCTGCAAGTAATAGGGTTACTTTTGGTTTAGGGAGTCTAAAAACAAAACAGTAGTTTTATTGCGCCACTGGAGAGTTGCAAGAAAAAAAACCAAGGCACACTAGAAACTAACAACAAGCTGCACATCTATATAATACCTTGGTACACTGTGGCTATCACAGCAATGATAATATATTTAAACATTTATTTGAGATATTAATTAATTAATTAATTAATTAATGTTGAGGATACTGGCCATTTCTACACTAGGTGAAATATCCCAATAGAGAAACTATATGGGGTAGATTTATAAAAATTCATATTCACCTTTTATGGAAACTATTTGTGGAAAGAATTGTGAATTTGAGTTTCTGAGACTTGAATTTCTGAGTTTAAGGGGCTTATTTATCAAAGGTTGAGTTTGATAAATGGTCGAGAGTGTGATTTGTGAGGGTTTTTATACCCCGAATAAACTCACAACTGAAATGTTTTCTTATTTATGAAAAAAACTTGAATCAGTGCAATGTAGGGGTAAAAACTTTAATTGATCGAGTTGTCGGCAAAACAACCTAGAATCGCTCAAATTGATTGAGTTTTCAAGTGAAAACCACTGAAAAAACCCCCCCAAAATATTATGAAGACTACAAACACCTTCAAATGGTTCAATGCCATTGACTTCTGCATGACCTCAACAGGTTTTAGCTGGAGTATCTTTGTATTCAAGCCATTTTCAGCTTTGGGGCATAATAAATCTATAAAATGTTTTTTTAACCCGAAAAAGTTGAGCTTGTAATGAAACTACCCTAGAAAAACAAAAATATTCAGTGAAAAACACAACTCAACCTTTAAGCAACTCCCTAAATAAGCACATACTCTTAAAGCTGTCAAATTCATATAGAAGTCAATAGTAGCTGTGTTAGCAAAAAACAAAGCTATTTTTCAGTTCACAATTTCGAGATGAATCTGAAATGTGGCAGGCTCCTTGCCATAGAAGCAAGACTGCACTGGGTCTGTGGATAGGACTCTCTACATGGTTGCCAACTGCTCTACAGGGAAACAAATGAAGATGTTTGAGTTCTGTGAAGTATGATCGTTTCCCTGCAGGGCAGCTAGAGACCGTCTGAAGTTTCCTATCCACAGCAGTCAGAGCAAGTAAAACAAAGGCAGAATTTCACTGCATAAAGTCAGGTTTTTTATAAAAACGGTACACATTTTTTAATTAAAGTATATTGGAGATAGTAAGGGATTTTATTTTATTATACTAGAATGTTTGCTTATTCTGAAAAACTTGAATGTAAAAAACTTGAATCAAACAAACAAGGGGGGGAAGTTGAATATTCAAATTGATCAAGTTATCAGCGAAAAAAACTAAAATATCTCAAATTGAATGAGTTTTCGAGTGTAAATCACGGAAAATCATGAAGGCTAAAAACATATTCAAATGGTTCAAGGGCCACAAATAATAAAAAATGAAAACCAATTGCAAATTGTCTCAGAATATCAATCAAGCAAAGTTGAACAACCCCTTAATATATACACTATATTGGAACGTGTCCTTTGGGTGCAATTATGCTGAAATTCTGGGAAAAATGCTTCACCAGAGGAAATACATAGCAAATGACTTAGAATTTTTGCATATTGCACATGTAAGTCAATGAGGCCCATGGTATTAAATCATTACAAGCTAGCATAAAAGTTCAGTACAGAGGTTGTTTTCTTCAAATGAAAAGCTTTAGGCCACTCTATGATATTTGCAAGCTAATATAGACAATCATTCGTGTGCTCAGCTGTTATGTGGTGTACCCAAAGGACAAATTCCACTATAGTGCATAATATTTAAACATCTCCATGATTGAAAATAGGGCAAATTATTGGTATCTGCTGAGACATAGGATATTGGATATCTCTAGTATCTGATTAAACATTGTAGATACTTGTCGAATATAAACATTCTGGACATGGGTAAGGTTGCTCATGAAAATTACAATTTTTTGAAATATAGTCTCAGGAATAATTTGTGAAACTCTAGGACATATCACATTAGGATAGTTAAATGGAATTTAACATTAAAAACAAACACGTTACTTGTTACAATGTTAGAATCCTTAATTTACAAATAATGCTTACTTACTGATTACAAATAAAGATACAAATTATGTTTTGTCATTAGGGTACTATGCTAGGTTTGTGGATAGATAGATTTTTCTTCTAAAGAAAAAGAATAAGAAAACCAACCTAAAAATACAGGTATAGGATACATTATCCAGAAATCCATTATCTAGAAAGCTCCAAATTACGGGAAATCCATCTCCCATAGACTGCATTTAATAATTCACATTTAATAAAAAAGAATATATATGTATATATTTTTCTCTGTAATAATAAAACAGTACTTTGTAATTAGTAATGGGTGAATTTATTCGCCAGGGGTGAATTCGCGGCGAATTCCTGTGATTCGCCGCTGCCGAATAAATTTGCAAAACGCCAGCGAAATTTCGCCTGGTGAAAATTAGCCGAAAAAAATACATCGCACATCATTTTTGACACGACGAAAACGACGCGACGCGTGTCAAAAACGTGCCGCGACTCTTTCGGCGAATTTTTTTGCAAATTCGCGAATTCTGCTGGAAATTCGTGAATTTTTCAGCAAAGCGAAACTGGTAGATTCGCCCATCACTACTTGCTAAGAGATAATCGTTATATTTAAGACAAAGCAATTGTATTGGGTTTAATTAATGTTTAAATTATATTTTAGCAGACTGAAGGTATGAAAAGACCCCTTATCGGGGAAACCTCAGGTCACAAGCATTCTGGATAACAGGTCCCATACCTGTATAAATTAATTCTGCCAAAATATATGAATATAATGGTTTTCTTAGCAAGTGTTGAGTGCTTAGCTGCCTTGTATTGGTCAACAGCCCAAAGTTGATGCATATCCTTTCCATCCTATCCCCCTCTTCTTCATATGGACCCTACCCTTACTGCACCGTCTTGTTTTAATGTGCCCAGCACCATACAAGTGCCTTTTTGATCCTCCTCCAACACTTTTTCTCCTTTTCATATAGGGGTTTCCTTATAAGTCAAAGGGGTTGTTAACCTTAGCGTTAACTTTTAGTATGCTGTAGCTAAAAATGCACTAAATTCACTAAAGTGCAAAGTGGCTAACACCAGCAAAAATTCACCAGCGTGATGTAATTTTGCAACTTCACCAATTTACTAACAGTGTCCCTTCACCAGTGAAGTAGATAGTCTGAAAACAATGAAATTACGGTAGCGCAACTTCGATACTTTTTGCCTCCCTGAGAGCAAATTCGCATTTTATGAAAATTCGCCTGGCGGAGTGCGGCGAAGTTTGTCGAAGACGTCGCTACTGCGTTTTCGGTGCTCAGTGAATTTGCCCCAAAACCTTTTACGCAGTATAGAACATACAATGTATGCACAGTATACTCCTGTGCACAGTGACACTTACAGGCACCATGTACAAACACCACATATTTGTTGCCCAATTTAGCAAAATACTCGGGCAACAAATCTCCATGTGTGTCATTGCCATAACGTGTACAAAAATATATCTTTGAATTACTTTGAAGTACTTTAACAAAACCTTTTTTTTCATAATTCTCTTTGATTTTCCTAATTTTTGTTGAAAAAACGAATCTTGAAGGATAGGCATTTCAGGGATCTGTTATACAAAGACTTCATATGGTTTTCGCATAACTTGTGAACTCAGCAACAGTCACAGGAAGAGGATTAATATTAGAAGAAATATTAGGAGAAATATTTTGCTCATCCATAATTAGAACAGATTCTTCAGTAGATGCAGGGTCAAAAGAAGTCTATCCAAAAGGGCTAATAGGGCTCATATACATGTGCCTGCAATGTATTGGTGGCTAGGCTTCTATCAGAGTCTTTAATCCTAAAGTCTGATTCTTGCAACACTACGTATGGAGAAGAATCACTAATGGGCCAATTTTTCTACAGCGTCATCTTCGCACACCTCGCACCACTTTGCGAGGCGCAAATGCGCTATGTCTACACCTATTCACTATTATTCACTAATATAAAAAGTTTTTTTTGGGCGCCGAAAGTTACTTTGGCAGTGCGAGCATTTCATAGCAAATATGCACTAGCTTTCATTTGTGCCTAGCAAAAATTCGCTAGAGATCTTGCACTTAGGTCAATTTGCATAAGGTGGGTAATTTAAAGTTGTATGGAGGTCTTTGTTAAAAATGATGGTGCAAATGCTTGACGTTACCACTTGTTATTATAAACATCCAGGGAACCTTAATAAAGACAAGAGAGTTGATATAATGCCCTACACATGAGCCCACTTTTAAAATGAATGTTCCATATGTTATAAAATGTCTGTATTACCCAAAAAAGTTTAACTTAGGACTTTTGCAGACAATCCCGCTTAAAAAAAGGAAAAGTCGCAAGAGTTTTTTTGAACGTTAATGTATTTAGGGACACAGGATATGATGTAAATGACAGAAGATTGAGGAAGTTGTAGCTTCATTTTAGCACCTGGTCCGAGGTGGCGAAGTTAAATCTGGCAAAAGAGGTAAGGTTCATTAAAATCCGCAATTTACTTTAATTTGCAGCGTAACAGTCTTTTGCCAGAGCCAAAAGTCACCTGGTGATAGAGAGTGAACAACATCTGTGCCTGTTAGTGAACAGGTGAAGTCCCTGTGGATGGTAACGATAGTGAATTGTCTCTATGTTGCTAGCATTAGCCACTTCATCTTTTAGTGAGTCTGCCCCTATGACTGGAAATGTTCAAAGAAAATCTAGGTGGAAGCTTTACCTTAGATCAAAGTCATTTGATGTTATGGCACAAAACGTGTAAACTATTTGCATATATACTGCCTCACTACTGCACCATTGTGTGCCTGAAAAATGTTTCCAGCAGAGTAAAGTATCTTACATTTTCCTGGAAGACATTTTCCACCAAGTAGTTCATGTAGATTAAGGGTTTGCAGCACTCACTAAGATTAAATGCTACGTTAGCATTATTGTGCCATACGTCATTGGGAATTGCTCCCAATTCCATAATCTTGTTGCAGGTTCCATTTTCTACCAATGCATCAAAGAAAAATAATCTGTTGCAATACATCTTAATGGTCATACATTAAAACCTTATCCTTGAAATTACCATTCATTTTGCACATTTTCCAAGACTGTAAGCTGCTAGTTACTATGGGGAGGGCAATATACTAGCGTTCAGGAAAAAGCATTTATTTGCGAATAAATATGTGCCGTGCAAACTTTATAAATGACTTCCAGTGAAATCAAGAAAGCAAATAAGGCATTAGCATGGACAGAATATGCTTATGTATAAGTAAATGAACAAATTATCACAAACATTTCCAGTGCTGATTTTGCCACCTGCCTTATTAGAATCACTTTCCACTCATCACCGAATTATTCTGTCTGCCTATAAATGTTTGACAAATGTAACTGGAATGCAGACAGTGGTCATAAGGATTTCTTCCTTTGAGATATAAACTAAGAGTGTGAAATCAATGGAGGAATTTCAGCCATCTGCTGAAAAGTGGTTGGGGGACTACCCCCTGGAGTGTTAAAGAGTATAACTTCGCTTACTAAACATGATGCTATTTTTTTCAATAAAAATGAAATCAAAAAAGTAGTTGAATCCATAAAGTAAAATATTTATAAATATAAAACTTTGATGTCTTTTTTTTACAAGAATCAAATTATCCAGAAAATCTTTCATACCGCCTGTATTTTAATCTTTCAGCATTCCTTTTTATTCTTTACACTTTCCAGTAAGTGATATAAGTACTGGACTGGTTCACTGCCAAAAACATCTCACTTTTTTCTGCCAATATGACCAGCTGCTACTGTAAGTTACAAAGGCTTACTTGTGATGGACATTTAAGAGAGAACAAGTAATGAACATTCTGGAAATAAATTGCTTACAAATCATAATGTAATGTAATTATAGAAAATTGTAAATCAAAAATTCCACAAAAGCTACATATATATACATATATATTCAGCATATATATATATATATATATATATATATATATTAGTTCTCTGAGGAATGACGCACTCCAAGACTTCATAATGATAGCAAACAAAATGAAGTTTATTGTTGACAATAAACTTCACCTTGTTTGCTATCATTATGAATTCCCGGAGTGTGTCATTCCCTGGAGAACTACTATCTTTACTATATATGACAGCACCCAGGCTTTAGAGACTGCTGTTTTGGAGTGCACCACAGCTGGATATATATATCCACGAAGGGGCGGCGATCGATGCCGCCTCTTGTTACAAAAAGAAACTTTTTGGATAAAAAAATTGAACACTATTTCTCCTAAAGGTTTAAATGAATACTGTTCCTTTGTCTCTTTTTTAGATGAACGCTAAAGTTGTTTTTAATGATCTATCACATGTTTTTAACGAATTGGGGTTGTTTTTATATTTTCACCTGTAGTTGGCAGCACCTGATACTGATCGCATAAGGATCAAGGAAATCACTGGAAAATGGACATTCCACTGTGGGGGCGGTCTGGGGGTGGGTACGTACACATGTGTGTCTATTTAAGGATGTTATCAGTTGTTTGTAAATTATCTTGACAAAGGCCCCAGTGAGGGTCGAAACGTTGATTTAAATAAACTTTTTTCTATTTTTGCAACAAGTCCCTTGAGTGCAACAGCCTTTCCTTTCATATATATATATATATATTTATATATATTTTTAAATCTCACACCAGAGCTGTAGGCGTGGTTTGGTGATAGTTTCTAGGTGGGTAAGTCTATAAAGCACTTGCAATTAAATGTTTTACTTATCTTGATAAAAGTCCCTGCATGGACCGAAACGTCGATCCAATAAACAAGCTTCAATACATACTACTATAAAACAAACTAAAAACTGTCCATTTGATGGTGGGCTCTTGTTAATAATATAACTTTAAAGAATATATTTTGCTCAATTTCAGAATTTAAGACTTTACACGGCAAGTAAATGGAACATCATATTTATTATATTATACCATTTACCTAAAAAAAAAACCAAAAATCATTACTCTATGAAATGAATGCAGTTTTTGGGGTCACTAATATTTTATAGCACAAATTTACCTTAAATTACAGTTCTTTTCCCTTCAAATCCTCTACAGTCATTTTAATGATAAAGGACTTTTAATATAGACATAAATTTTTCTAAAAAGGACCAAGGGAGTTTATTGTACCACATTATATAATATTACTATTGCCCTGTCCTATACACAACATTTGCTTTGCACTATATGAAAGTCGCTGGATAGTCATACTGAGTTATGCTGAGTTGCATCCATTGAAAACACCACCGAAAGGACACTTGGGTGCAGATATTTTGAGGGTTCAGATGTGCAGTAGTGTTTGCTGAAAGACTAGGGGATGCTTCATTTCAAGGCTTGGATGGACCCATTGCTTTAATGATCACCTATGACTTTAAATCCATACACTTCCTTATTTCTCTAGTTGCTGGGAAATAGCCCATGTATTATTGGCATAATATATAAACGTTATCACTGGCCCATAGGCATATTGCAGGCTGCTTTGTAAGCAGTCATGTCCTGGTATTATTGTATTGGCCGGAGGATGTCCAGAGCATTCCTTTATAACAGTACACCTATAAAATAAACTTGCTACATGGCTAACTACAAATCTGTTTAGCAGCTAATGGCATGGCTGCAAAAAAACCTTCATATTTTTATGATTAGAAAATTACACACAAAAGGAATACTCTAGCATGGTGGTTATTTTCTCATTTGTTTAAATTATTTACAATATACATCTGATTTATAGGGATTCAAACCTTAAGTTTCAGTAAGTATAAAGCAGATTTTGGGATAGTTATTTGAGTCCAATGTCCCTGATGTAGTTATATTGCTAGGCAAACATTCTATAGCAAACATAGGCATTGTTGCCCAGAAAACATCTATAAGAATGAATAAACTGACAGCAGACAGACAAGACTATGATTGAGTAACAAACTGAGTCTTGGTGAAAGAGATACAAAGATCTTGCTGATCGCTTAGAATTGCATTGGATAGCATTTTGGGCTGAAGACCTCCTTAAGCTAACAATATTACCTAGATCAGTATTCAGGGTTAAAGGTCTCTCTAGCTGTTGATTATAAAGCACACCTTTATTCTTGGATGTGTAGCTTCGCCTCAGACCCATGGGTAGGTACCAGGATTTGGATCATTACTTGATTATCGGGAACCTGAGGGTGATGAACCAAAGGGGCTCCCCAATTGTGCTGATTTGATGCAGAACTGGCTATTCTTGTAATTACTCTCATACAAAGTTAGGTAAACATTTTTAAATTCTACCTTTACTTGTGTGTGTGTAAGTTATTTCTCACAAGCTGTACATCAAAAGGTTTAATAATTGATCCTGTACATTTGTATTCATATTTGATGAATACAATTATTATTATTGAAAAAGGTTTACCACTTTATTACAAATACTAACAAGCCTTTTTTCAAATAAGAAAGACTATAAGTTGGAATGAATTGAATGAATTTACTTATTTTAGACATCCAGTTGCATTTTTACTCTTGGCAAGGGAGGATAATTGTAGGGGCATATTTATTAAAGTGGGAAATATAGTTAACTATATCCCCCTTGTTAACCATTCCCCTAAAAATCCTATTCAAGTGCATACAGCCTACAGTTGTCAAGTTGTAAATATTGGTCTTAGATGACTGCAGTTAAATATGTATAGTTATATATCCCGTAAAGCTAAAGCAATATATATTTTTTGGAAATCAATTTGTTATTGCAACTTTCTTGACATTACCTGCTGCATCAAAAAAGATTTAAAAATAATAGAGTTTGATTCTTTCATCTGATGAAGGTTAATTGGGGATAAGTATACCATTAACACGGAATACCTGCTTGTCACTACCACGTAAGGCAATATATTCTTTAGCAATAACAGTAAATGACTTCCAGAATTACCACTTGTCTGGCTGCTGTCAAGATGCATTAGAAAAATTTGGCAACAGTAACTGGTCCAGTAGGGATCGAAGGAAAATATGCCTTCCTCTCCTTTGAAATATAAATACACTGACAGAATTTGGCCAACACCCTTCCACAGGCACTTTTCGAGGCATACGTCTGTTTAATACAGTCAGCAATCGCCAGAGAACAGCCTGCGTGTAAGGAAGCAAATGTCTCTATTTGGAGGTTTACACAACAAATAATGAACTTGGAAAGCAGGGAAGAACAGAGAATTTCACTGTATCTCTTGTTAAATTTAAAATAGAGGTTTGAAAGAAAGGAAAGCAATTTTATAGCTACTGTATTTTACAGAAGATGCTGTAGAGAGGGGCTTAATAGAATGACAATATTAATACAAATCGCCTAAGTAGTTTATATATGTTGTAGAGCAAAAATGACTACAATACTTTTTGTTCTCACAACAAATAGACATGATTGGTGCACTGCAATAAGGCTAATGCCATGTGCACTGCATTAAATGCCCTGGAATTATAACCATAATGACATTTATTGCAGGCAATTAAGAGTTTGCCTACCATGGCGTTCTCTGAAAGCACAAAATGCCACACATAACACAGCTTTAAAAGTAGCACAAAATAAATGCATTTTTATTCCTAATGAATAGTCTCATTTATTGAAAAAACTCGAAAACATTTATTGAGATTATTTATTCAAAAACCTCAAAACTTGAAAATCTCAAATAAGTCAAAATTGGAATTGAAAAAATAAATAAAATTTAGCAATTCCCATTGAATTCTAAGTGATTTCCCCAGCTTTTAGAAGGCAATTCTTTGAATTTTTGAAGTTTTTCGGGTACTAAATCTTGATCATTTTAGTTCTGGAAGCTCAAATGTGCTATTTTTGATACAAAAACACTGAAATCTGTGGAGGGCACATGATGGTACTCCTCTCCTCTTAGGTGCTGCTTTCAACATGGCAGCTTCCATGGGTCTCTTGCGCCGCTTTGCAGCGTGACATCAGCATGCCAGTTTTATTGCCAAATTCAAAAGTAAAAGGTGTTGGAGTTCCTGGGTTCGAATATAGCTTCAACTCTAAATTTCTGCTTTGACTGTTTCCTGTATTTTGACATCTTGCTTTCTTCATGACTTTGCTGTTTGCTGTCTGCCCTTGACTCAACTATGAATGATTTAACCACAATGGTACCACTAACTGGACTTTGATCTGCTGAATCTGCATAAAAGCTTGGTCCCGGCTCCAACCAGCTGTCATAAAAACATAATAAAAACTCAAAATTTCAATAATTTTCAATCAATTACCCCAATAATTTCTTCTGAATAGAAATACCCGACAAATATTCAATGGGCTAAGTTCTACTTTTTAGTTATTGCTTAAAATTGTCACATAAGAAATATACCTATAGATACAAAACAACAATAGCACCCAACATCAAATGTATCAAAAATCCCACTCCAATGCTTAGAGAAACAGGGAAACAAAGGTCCTATGGCCTAGACTAAAGATATCCACGTAAACACTTGATTTGGATTGGGGTAAGAAATTTCTAAGAACCGTGCCAAGTAAATTATTGACCCTGCTGCTCAATATCAATTGTAATAAAAACTTAAATGGCACAGCTGTAACTTTCCCCACATAAGATATCAGCCTGCAGTAAGACTGTTTGTAGTTTAGACTGAGCATTCCATCAGATTGTAATTTGGGTAATTATAGCAAAGTTGCATCTACATTAGTCAGGACTGTAAACTAAAAAAATAAGTGCAATATACAGACCCAAACGATCATGACTGATGTAGACAGCAAGTGGATGCAATTCTTCACAGACAAAATTGTAGTTTAAACAAACGCTTTGATTAACTTACATTTACTAAAGGGAAGAGTTATTTAGGGTTGAATTGGAAAATCAAATTCAAATAGTTAAAACTATCAAATTGGACCTGTGAATTATCAAAAACCGATTCGAGTTTTAATTAGAATTCGATTTTTGAGATTTATCACGGTCTGGCCATTTAAGAACTCATATTTAACTATTCACCATCTAAAACCTGCAGAGTTCATGTATAAGTCAGGGATCAATTTGGAGATCTTAGTAGCCTTCCTGACAAATCTGATTCGAATTTGATTCAAGTTTTCGAGTTGTAAAATTCGTGCAAGTTTTAGATATTCTATTTTTTTAATAAATAACTCCCCAATTGAATTTTGGGTATATTTGAATTTAAAAGAACTCACTTAATTAAAACTCACATGAATTTGAAATTCGACCTTTAATAAACGTGCCTCCCATTGTATCAGGGCACCTGCATTAAATGGTCAAAGAATAGTCAAATAATCCTAAACTGTAAGAATAAAATGCAGTTAAGTTTGATTTAAAAAATGAAGTATTAGCATCTGTAGCCTAAACATATGTCAAGCAACTAGGCAATGGACACACCTGAAGATGAGAACATGAGAAAAAAATATTTCATATGTTAGTTTTTGGACCTTGCCTGCTACAAAATTTCATCTCTAGAGAATAATAACTTTGAACTTTCATCATTGCTTTTAATTTTATATGCACCATGCAAAACATTTTTTTTAGCCAAAGGAAGCACCACAGTGAGGTTTCCCACAAAAATGAAGAAATTATCCTGTTGAAAATCTTTTATCTTTACTTTGTAACTTTTACTTTTTATTTGGTGAGTTTACAGTTTTATTTTATTACCTTTAAAGCAAGTGTGACACCTGTGAACTAGTTCCCCTTAAGGACATGCCACATTTAATAGTTGGTTTAAGTAAGCTGAGATCATTCCATTAAATCCCTTAGATTTGCTTTCTTTTTATTAACTGATATGGGGTTGTATATTTAAAGGGATTCTTATGCTGTTGTTGTTATTTCTAAATGACTCTTTACACTGCAAATAATTCACTCTACCTTATAAAATGTTATTCTTGAACCAACAAGTGTATTTTTTTAGTTTTAATATTGGTGTGTGGGCAGCCATCTCAGGTCAATTTGCCTGATCATTTGCATTCAGAAGGCAACAGCAATTCATAATACAACTGCTTTCAGAAAAGCTATTGTATTCATGTAAGTGAATGAGTTGCAGTGGGGCCTGGATTTTTACTATTAAGTATTTTTACATATGTGCCAGAGAGCTGTTATCTTGTGTCAGGGAGCTGTTATCTTGTGCAATAACTATTGTTCTGTTGATAGATTACTGGGGGGGGGGGTGAGTGATATCCCTCCAACTTGTAGTGCATCAGTAAAGAGTGAAGTTTTAGCATGTCACATGACTGAGGGCACCTGGGAAACTAACAATGTCTAGCCCCATGTCAGATTTAAAAATTAAATATAAAAGAATATGTTTGCTCTTTTGAAAAAACAATTTCAGTGCAAAAGTCTGCTGGAACTGGCACTATGCATTTTGTAAAACATTTTTTCCCGTAATTGCTTTAATCATCTGCTGGTTCTTTAGCTGCATAGTACAACCTAGTCTAATGAATATTCATTGTCTTAAAGGGCAACTAAAGTCTAAAATAGAATAATGTTAGAAATGCTGTATATTGTATACTAAATATAAACATGAACTTACTGCACCAGAAGCCTAATCAAACAAATTATTTATGCTTTCAAAGTTGGCGCAGGGGGCTTTCATCTTGTAACTTTGTTAGACATCTTTGGAATACCAAGACTACGCACATGCTTGTCTGGGGTTCAGTTGGGAGGTTAAGCTTAGGGATTGTCATAAAAGATTAAAACAGCACAAGTCAAATAATATCTTCTATAGAAGCCAATACAGCAAGACTGATTAATAATCAAAATATGCAGACTTCACTGAGTGTGTGGATACAAATCTCTACACAGTGGCAGGCTGTTTTACAGTGAAACCGATAAACCTGTTTGAGTGCTTGGAAGTATGGTGGGGGGGGGGGGCTCGACCCCGGCCAATCCAAAGTATGACTGCTTTCCTACAGAGCAGTTAGGGACCGTCTGAAGTTTTCTATCTGCAGCAGTCATATCAAGTAAATGAAGGGGGCATTTCACCGCATACAGTCAGGTTTCTTATAAAAACGGCAGACATTTTTTAATTAAAATATATTGGAGATAATTTATTTTTTATAAAAGAAAGTAAAAATGGGATTTTAATTTTTGCCTTTACAGTCCCTACCCTCAGGTAGATCTGAGCTTGACGAGTATTAGGGGATCTGTGCAAATTGCATAATTTCCAGCAAACAAATGCAGTGTCAGTATTTAGTCAAAGGGAGAGAGCAACAACAAAGGTCATCATAGCAAGCAGCAAGCTAAGCAGGGCCCATTCCAGGCCCAGACTGGGATTTAAAAAAGGCCTTGGCATTTTAAGTGCACAGAGACCCACACAGCCCCCACCAGCCCACTAAATAGGGACTGTCTATGGTTTCTTAGAACAGCCCCTCTGGAGCCTGCCAGAATTCACAAATTGCCAGTCTGGGCATGGCTTATTCCTATTCCTAGAGAAAGGCCTCCATATTGCTTGTAGATGTGTCATCTTCTCCCACACATCATGTCTTTTTTGTCTGCCTGCACTTCTGTATCTGGAAAAGTACTGTCTTGAGTTGCTTTTTTAAAATTATTACAAAGTTTGGGTTCTAATGGTGTGACCTTTAGAAGAGCAAGAGGCTGAAAGACAATAGCCAAATATCTCTACATGCTGCTGAAGATACTTGCAAGTCATATGTGTGTGTGGGAGGGCTAGACATGGGCCTAAGTTCAAGTAAGTGCAACATTACCATTAACTCTGATATCAATACTATCCCTGTAAATGTATGTTCCTTTACATTGTATTGCACTTGTGATGGTGCTCTCCATGTTGCCTCTGTGCATTTGTTTTTGTGTTATCCTTGATGCCTCCAACAAGTTAGTGTATTCTTTGTTTTTATGACATACTCTATGACAGGGGTATCCAACCTTTTGGCTTCCCCTGGACACATTCAAAGAAGAACATTTTTCTGGGGTCGCACATGAAACACATCACACTTTTGATGTCTAAAAATAAAGGAAATACACAGAAAAGAACTACAATAGCAGCTGGATAACTAGATTGATATATAGACTGGAATATGGGACAAATATAGAGCAACCTTCTCCGCTATATGATTACTAATTGGGCAATGGGCAGTCTCCCTCCTTACTAGGTCACCACATTGTTACAACTGGCATAGTAAGCCTATTCCTAACAAGACGACAGACTGAGGTGGTGATTTGTGTCTGGATAAAAAACACAATGACAACATGTTATTTCACTCTTTTGTTTGTTTCTTTCTTTTTTCACTCATCTTCCTAAAAACACTGTGCAGGTGTGTTGTGCTGAGCCAGGGGTAATTGGTAAGGTGAGGTTGCTGACTTGCTGCTGGTGGAGTGCCAGGTTGAAGCTGCAGGCTGAAGTGTGCACTCTGTGGATGTCTTCACAAAAAAAAAATAATAATTAGCTGCACCCTCCATTGCTCCCCTTTTGTGAACCATTGCCCATTTGCCCTGCCTCCTGGCCTGATCTTTGATCTCCATTGGGCAGGAGAAGAGCCATGTTGTTGGCTGGGAGTTGTTCTCTATCTCTCTCTCTCTCTCTCTCTGCCTCTAGCTACCAGACAAGAAGGGGGCAGGGACCAGCAAAACCAGGCAGTTACATAAATTTGGCGGCAAAAAGACTATCTAGCAGCTAGCCGTTGTGGAGTATGGCGCAGAGCGCACTGGCAGTGACGTTACACGCAGCGCATTGGCGCTGATCTATTCTAAATGCAAAATGACTATTGGGTGCAGGACGTTGTGTGCAACCGAGCATGTCCAGCTGGGTTGCATGGATCTCCATTCTGGGCCACCTGCGTCCCATGGGCCGCGGGTGGACACCCCTGCTGTATGATTTTTTATTTTTTCTTCATTCCCCTTATCACCACTGTGCAAAAGAATTTTGTCCTCTGGTCTTCCCAAGCAGCATTCTTAAACATGTGCCAAAGCAATTTTGATAAATGTCTTGATTTGTTGGCAGGGCAGTAATTATATACCCACATTGCCGTTGGTGAACACAATATTCCCTCTCCTCATTCTTATTGTATTATAATTTATCTTACAAAATACCCACCAATGGTAATACATGATTTATTGGATTCCACATCTCTCAAGAACAAGTTTACTCTCCCCATTTGGTTGCCATATAGGTATTTTGTAGTACAGAGATTAACTGTTTGGGGCTAGTAATTTCATTAGGGTCCCAGGAACCTGTTGGGCAGAAAGAATTCAAACTTCCACTTAACTGGAAAAATCTCCAGTGAGAAGTGACCAACACAAGTAGATTTGGAAAGACAGAAACCTTTACTGTTTGGTGGAATTTTTATTTTCCCATGACATGGACTGGTAGGAGGAACTGTTCGATTGGATAGTGACATTAATGATTGGTATATATACTAGTGGCTTTTGTCTGTTCTAGATTGATAGGTAATGATTAACATACAATATATATACAATATAGTGCTGAAGAAAATAACAGAAAATAATAGTCAGTATACACATCACACCATATTAAGCATAAAAACAGTTTGTTTGCTTGTTTGTTTGGCCCTATTTTTGGCTATTTGTGAAATGATGAATTGCCTTTATATGCTCTTTTGTAAAATTTTTAATTGGTCGCTAAATTAGCCCAAATGTTTCGGTCATTTCTAATCATAACCAAGTTTTTGCTAAATTTAACTTTAATAGTAATGTGATGCAAAGAGAACTTATTTTCACATCTTATTCTTATATAGTATTTTAATCCTGGTGATTGATAATTCCAGTTCAGTGTTTCCTAGCCAAAAACACTGGTCTTTCAAGCTGGTGCAGATGTTTCCAAACATAGCGCCAAGTGATTACAAATGAATTTGTGTGAAGATTTTATGGGTAATACAAGACTAAAGTTTCAGTAAGCCCACAGACACTCCTTTCACAGACTTAAATCCCTTATTATTCAGCTTTAATTTACTCTGTGCATTCCTTATGAACAACGAATAATGATCTCTAGCAAAAAAAATAAACAGAGCAACTGTTGTATTTCTTTACAAAAGCTACATTACAGAATTTTAAATTCATAGTCAGACTTTCTGTAAAGAGAGTACATTTAATTTTATTAAACAGCTTCCTTGAGAGGATCAACTAATTTCTTTTTATTTTAAGGGAACTAGGAAACCAAATATAAGCCCAATTAACGGTGGAGCCTTGCAATATTATTGTAATTCACAATATTAAAGTGATACAAACAATGGATGCTGTTTCATAAGCCACTATATAACCCTTGAATGTGATAACAAAGAGATGCAAATAACAAAATAGCTTTTATAAAGGGGATACAAGCACTTTTACACAGAGGGTGAGTAAATATACTTCATTGGCCTACAAATATAATTTAAGGGAGAACAAAAGCTTAATAAAGAAGTGATGTAGAAATGCTGCATGTTATGTTTCAGGGTAGACAACCACAGCTTTACTCGTGGAGCTGAAGGTGGAAACACTTACTATCAATCATCAAAAAACTTATGAACTCCTATGAAAAACAACAGATGGACTTTCCAATTGCAGAAGCGAGCACTGGAAGAAAGACCATAAGGAGAGGAGGTCGACAAAGAACAAGATACACAAAAGTACCATCTACAGAGAATGAAAAACAAACAGTATTGAATTTGTCTACAAGGACTTTGAATAAGACAGAACTTGACTTTAGTGATGGGCGAATTTATTTGTCTGCGGTGAATTCCCACGATTCGGCGCAGGTGAATAAATTCACGAAATGCCTGCGAAATTTCGCCCTGGTGAAAATTTGCTGGCGTCTCATTTTGGACGCACGTGTCTGTTTTTGGACGTGGCTCCCATTGCCGGTGTCGAAAAAACGGACGCCGTTTTGGATGCACGTGTCTGTTTTGGACGCCGCGCCCATTGCTGGAATCCAAAAACAGACACGTGCATCCAAAATGAGACGCGGTGGCGTTTCTTGAATTTTTTGTGGTTTCGCCAATTTTCTCTAGAAATTCGGCGAAGCAAAATGCCACCGATTTGCCCATCACTACTTGACTTACTTGAAAAAGGACTATCATTTTTCCCTACCAAAAGGTTTGATTTGTTTGAAACAATAATAGACGTTAACAGATTGGTTCGTAACATTCTAGTTAAGAAACATTTTTTACAAGATGTTGACCAAGTAGGGTCTTCCGAACAAATAGAAGTTACATCTTCTTCACCAAACAGATTTGCTACCCATGATAACTTGCATTTAGTTTTTGAAGATGTGTGTTCTATACTGGTTTTAGAAGATTTACAACAGGAGAATGATGTGATAGACACCAAAATAGGAGCTGAAAAAGGCAGTGAGGGATATAAAATCAACCTTTTACCCCACCTATCTCAGAACTCCTAATATTAATCTTTTCCAGAAACAAGTAGAAAAAGAACTTTTCCAACTATATAACACTATGCCTGTATATAGAAACAATCTCCCACCTGCAGTGATTTATGCACTTAATGAACTAAAAAGAGATCCCTCCATAGTTATTAGGAAAGCAGACAAGGGAGGTTCAATAGTAGTGATGGACCAGTCGATGTACAGATGCAGCCACTTGGATTTGTGTGTTTAATGCGTCGTGACTTAACTCATCTATCCCATTTATCCCACTTATTGAAAACAATGGTGCTTTGCTATGCTAATGAAAAGGTTAAATGCATTACACAGTCTCTTCAATTAGCCCTGAGTCATGACGCATTTAACTTACAAATCCAAGTGGCTGCATCTGTATATGGCGGAGTCAGTGAGGCAGCTGATGGACTCCAATACATACATAATGTTGAAATCTAACCCAGTTAAAGAATATCATATCTATACTTTTTGATTTAATTGATAAATATCATGATTTGGGTGTCATAAATGCACAAGTTAGTGACTTTTTGAAAGTTGAGAATCCAGTTATAGCTATATTTCATCACCTTCCAAAGGTTCATTAACCAGATAGACCTCCAAAAGGTAGACCTATAGGAGCTGGAATAAGATCTTTAGGGGGGCCTCTTTCTGAAGTCATTGATCTTTACTTACAACCTCTTGTACTTCACCTGCCAGGCTATGTTAAAGACAGTGGACAAGTACTTTCCACTATGGATAAAATAATTTGGTGTCAAGGTTTTAAATGGGCTACTGTTGATGTATGTTCTCTATATGCCTGCTTTCCCCACACTTTAGGATTAAGAGCTATATCCTTCCATTTAGAAAAATATAGCAATTATGATAGTTCAATAAAAAATATCATACTTGAAGCAATAGATTTTTTGTTGACACATCATTTTTTTTCTATTTGATAATATTATCTACAGAAACAAGGCACAGTGATGGGAGCAAAATTTGCCCCATCTTATGCCAATCTGTATATGGGGTGGTGGGAGCATATGTATATATATATGGAGACTATAACACCTTTAAGAAGTATATTCATTATTTTGGACGCTATATTGACGATCTGCTATTCATCTGGAATGGTGATCTAGAAATCTTTAATGAATAAATAGAATACATCTACTCCAATGATTTGAACCTAAGTTTTACTCATGAATATCAGGACATCAAAATAATTTTTTTGGATATTAGCCTGGCGGGTGAAGGCAATAACGTGATCTCTTCTTTATATCATAAAGACTCTGCAGCAAATACCTTACTTCGAGCCACTTCATCTCATCCTAAACATCTGATAAGGAACATACCAGTGGGTCAGTTCTTGCGACTTAGAAGAATTTGTTCTGACTTTGACAATTTTGTAGTGGAGGCTTGTCATTTAAGAGATATTGCACAGGGGGTATAATAGGAGGGTATTGAAGCTTTCAAAAAATAACTTATAAACCCAAGACATTCTCTCCTTCAAAAACCAACTGGAGGCACCTCTGCACTAACCCTGGACAACCCCTTATTTGTATTCACCTACAGCCCGCAATTCCCTATGATTAAACATATGATTGAAAAAAATGTTCCTATTTTGAAGATAGATGATAAACTTAACTCATCTATCCCATTTATCCCACTTAGCACAGAATATTGTGTCACAGCATCCCATCCAATTAAAGAGTTTACCATTGAAAACAATGGTGCTTTGGTATGTTAATGAAAAGGTTAAATGCATTAAATGAGTTAAGATAACTTTGGATAACACAGTTTCTTCAATTAGCTCTGAGTCACGACGCATTTAACTTACAAATCCAAATGACTGCATCTGTATGATAAACACGAAAAAAGAATCACATGCTACTTGGTTAGCAACAAAAGGGAATTTTATACGTGGAGAACAGAGATGTGTGGTTTGTCCTTATATGGTTAAAAGTGACACCTTTTCAGACAAATTGAATAGAAAAGTTTATAAGATTAAACAATACATTAATTGTAACACCAAAAATTAGACTTAATCATATGTCTGAAATGTCGTTGCCAATATGTAGGTAAGACCTCACGGAAATTGAAGGAGAGAATTCAGGAACACATTTATGAAATTAAAACTAAAAAAGAAACTAATGTTGCTAAACACTTCCATCTGTGTAATTCTGGAAAATTTATTTTTTTCAGCATTCGGCGCATTGAAAAAGTTCATCATAATAACCGGGGAGGAGATTTAGCCAAAATTCTGTCTCGAAGAGAAGTATACTGGATCTTTAGTTTAAAGACTAAAATACTTAATGGTAAGAATTCAGATTTTGACCTAACAGGCTATTATTATTAAAGATATAAAATCTTTTGAATCTGATCGACGTATCTGTTGATATTTTCTGATATTTATATATATGTACTATCAGATCTATATCTGGGTGCTGTCTCTATTATTATGTAAGTGCATAGTGTTTTTTAGCAAGCAGTTTTCCTCTCTCTCCTCTCTGCATTTATATATGCATTAAAGGGGTAGTTCAACTTCAGGTTAACTTTTAGTATGTTATAGAATGGCCAATACTAAGCAACTTTTTGATTGGTTTTCATTATTTATTTTTTATAGTTTATGAATTATTTGTCTTCTTCTCCTGACTCTTTCTAGATTTCAAAAGGGGGTCACTGACACCCTCAAAAAACAAATCCTCTCTAAAGCTGCACATTTATTGTTATTGCTACTTTTTATTATTCATCTTTATTTCCTGACCCTATCCTATTAATATTCCATATTCTCATTCAAATCAATGCATGGTTGCTAGGGTAAATTGGACCCTAGCAACCAGATTGCTGACACTGCAAACTGGAAACTGCTAAATAAAAAGCTAAATAACTCAAAAACCACAAATAATAAAACATTTAAACCAATTACAAATTGTCTCGGAATACCACTCTCTACATCATACTAAAAGTCAACTCAAAGGTGAAGAACCCCTTTAAGATAAACAATATTAAAACATCTTCTATATAGTCTTAATTGAGAGGTACTGTTCCTTTAAGTATTTCTTTTGTATTTTTTTTCTTTTGTTTTTCTGATTGGTTGTTTCTTGTATAAATGCTCATGTCCTGGAAATGTTATCAGAGACCATGACTAAGCACCCTGGTGGGGTGCAAAAAGCATAGGGTGGATGGAGATGCATTTTTATTTTTAACTTTGTATAAATAAAGTATACTGCTTCTTTTCTCTAGACAACCACAGCCCTTTAGCAGCTGTAATATGTGCCTCTGAAAATGCTCCCAGTAGTTACACGTTATCTCTTTCTGTTGTTGAACAACACAATGTCTGTTTTACCTAAGTTTTGAAATAGACTCACAGTATACATAAACAGGGTTTAAAAGCAGAAAAAGGCTGAGTACTAATTAATACAGCACAAAAAAAAGTACAATTAATACCATAATTTAATTATCAGCCCTGTAGCATCAGCTTCAATGACATCTGGACCTAATATTCTGCTTAATCATTTGCAACAAACCTTAAGCTTAGCTTCTCAACAGCTTTCCAGAGCACACTAAGTATGTGCAGTGTCACTGGCATAACTAAATCCAAGATGGCAACCTCCTGGGCAGCATTTTGAGGACTAGATCATTACTGGTATAGGGCTCTTAAACATCTGTACTTGTAGAGTAAGTTAATTAAATAAAATACAGCATTTATAGCCAAATTAGTTTTTAGGGTTCAGTTCCCCTTTAACAATGGTGAATGCTATTACAGAAAGTAAAATGACACCCAGACGCCTCTTTTTTACATCTGATCATTATTAGGGAATAATTGTAACTGGGATAAAAGCAGCACCTACAACTAGTGATGGGCGAATTTATTCGCCAGAGGTGAATTAGCGGCGAATTCCCGCGATTCACCACTGGCGAATGAATTCGCGAAACGCCAGCGAAAAATTCGGGCAAAACAATTCGCCGAAAAAAAAACGCCTGCCGTTTTTGACGCGACGCGACGAAAACGACGCAACGCACGTCAAAAACGCGACTTGTTTAGTTTCGCAAAATTTTTTCGACAATTCGCGAATTCCGGTGGAAATTCGCAAATTTTTCAGCGAAGCGAAACGGGGGAGATTCGCCCATCACTACCCACAAACATTCAGTGTACAACTCAATGTCAAAGCAACATTAAGGGGGAGATTTAAGAATACCTGAACCTTCAGGTACAGTTTTCTTAATTTACTGACCATTTTTCTTTCCAATAAAAAAATAAAACGTAATTTTTCAGGATTCATTGAGGTCTGGCATGGTGCCGAGAGACTGGCTAATGTGGTGCCACTGTTCAAAAAGGGGTTCCCATTTTCTGCCTCAAAACTATAGGCCAGTTAGTCTGACGTTGGTGGTAGGAAAGCTTTTTGAAGGATTAATAAAGGATAGGATACTGGACTTCATAGCAAATAACAGTACTATGAGTTTGTGCCAGCATGGTTTTATGCGTAATAGATCTTGCCAAACTAACTTAATTTCTTTTTATGAGAAGGTAAGCAGGGACCTTGATTCTAGGATGGCTGTGGATGTGATTTACTTAGGGACAAATTTACAAAATTCACATGAAATGATCAAAGTTCGATCGAATTTTTCAGATGCTCGAAGGAAATTTCACGATTTTTTTCGTTAAATCGAACGATCGGTATCTGTTCGTATGAATTAATCGAGAAATCGTATAGCGAGCAAAATGATAGACTAAAACAATTCGATAAGCATTCGATGGTCGAATGCTTATCGAATTTGGTTGAGCTAATTTTGGGGAATAATAGTAAATTTGCCCCTTAGACTTCACTAAAGCATTTGATACAGTGCCACACAGAAGGTTACTTGTTAAATTAAGGAATGTTGGCCTGGAACATAGTATTTGTAACTGGATAGAGAACTGGCTAAAAGATAAACTACAAAGAGTGGTGGTAAATGGAACATTTTCTAAGTGGACCAGTGTTGTTAGTGGGGTACCACAGGGCTCTGTATTGGTCCCTTGCTTTTCAACTTGTTTATTAATTACCTGGCTGTGGGCTTTGAAAGTACGGTTTCTATTTTTGCAGACGATACTAAATTGTTCCATTGGTTCCATGCAGAATGCTGCCACTTTGCAGAGTGATTTGTCTAAGTTGGAAAACTGGGCAGCAAAATGGAAAATTAGGTTCAATGTTGATAAATGCAAGGTTATGCACTTTGATAAAAATAACATAAATGCAAGTTATACACTAAATGGCAGTGTGTTGGGAGTTTCCTTAAGTGAGAAGGATCTTGGGGTTTATATAGATAACAAGTTGTCTAATTCTGGGCAGTGCCATTCTGTAGCTACTAAAGCAAATAAAGTTATGTCCTGCATAAAAAAGGGCATACACTCAAGGGATGAAAAGATAATTATACCTCTTTATAGATCCCTAATAAGAACTCATCTGGAATATGCAGTGCCGTTTCAGACTCCAGTTCTCAGGAGGGATGTTAATGAGCTGGAGAGAGTGCAGAGACTTGCAACTAAACTGGTTAGGGGGATGAAAGATTTAAATTATGAGGGTAGACTGTCCAGGTTGGGGTTGTTTTCTCTGGAAAAAAGGCGCTTGCGAGGGGACATGATTACACTTTACAAATATGTTATAGACAAATCTCAGGGGACCTTTTTACCCATAAAGAGGATCACCACACCAGAGGCCACCTCATCAGACTAGAAGAAAAGGACTTTCATTTGAAGCAGCGTAGGTGGTTCTTCACAGTCAGGACGGTGAGGTTGTGGAATGCACTGCTGCTGATGTTGTGATGGCTGATTCTGTTGATGCTTTTAAAAGGGGCTTGGATGATTTTTTTTTGGATACACATAATATCAAAGGTTATTTTGATACTAAACTCTACAGTTAGTATAGCTATGGGCATATATGGTTTGTGTGAAAGAGTGGAGAGGTGTGTGTGTATGCTGGGTTTTAATTTGGAGGGGTTGAACTTGATGGACTTTGTCTTTTTTCAACCCAATTTAACTTTGTAACTATGTAAAAGCCTGCCAGGTTTAAGTGCTATGCTGTTAAATTTTTGGAAAAAATCCTTCGATAAAAATAGCTGGAAGTCAAGGTATTTGAATGATGAAACCATGCAAGAGGTCAGACACTACCCCTTAGGGGAAGATTTATTAACCTTTGGTTTTTTGGTTCATAGAAAGTGAGTTCCAGAAAAAGCCAATTTGCAAGAGCAATTAATTGTAGAAAACAAGTGTTTCTGCAACTGATTTCTACAAACCTGAACCTCTGGGGCTCATAAATCTGCTCAATGGAATTTAAAACTCCCAAGTTTATCCTATCATAAAGGATTTATGCAATATTTCAAAGGCTGCCTCTAATAAAGAGGGCTGGTTAATTAACCAATCAGAAGAATAACTATGAAATTTGAGCAATCATTCTTTGGTTGTTGTTGTATGAAAGGCATGTCATAGTGCAGCTATTCAGCGTGTTTGTAGTTTCTGTGCAGAAATAACACAATATCAATTCTACTTATCGTTAAAGAGGGACAATTTCCTTTTTATATCTAAAAACGCATCATCAGGTTCAGTTTCCCTTTTAGGTTATGTCTGTGTTCTTTTTTCGGTTAAAATGAAAACAAATGTATCCAGTAGAACATTTTGTACCAGCCATACACTTCCAGAAAAAGGAGTCTGACAAATTAGTCTTAAATACCCTTTTTAAAATGCAGAACAGGTCCGTGGGTTGCTTAGCAGTACAACTTTCAAAACCTAATATCTAAACTGCGATCCACAATTTTTTATTGAAAAGGTTAACAGGCATAGTTAACTTGCTGAAATATAGTACTTAAAGGGGTTGTTCATATGAATAGGGGAGGACCTGAACAGAAAGAAGAAGAATAAAAAGTAGCAATAGCAATAAATTTGTAGCCTTACAGAGCATTTGCTTTTTAGATGTATGCAGTGACCTCCATTTGAAAGCTGAAAAGAATCAGAAGATCAAGGCAAATAATTAAAAAAATATAAAGCATATATGACGAAGACCAATTGAAAAGTATCTTAGAATGGGCCATTCTATAACATACTAAAAAAACTTAAAGACGAACCACCCCTTTAATTATGTATTTTACTTTTTAATACAGCAGGTATTTGCAACAGCTTATTGTCATGCATCATAATCATATATAATGTTGGATACAGTATGAAGTAAAATAAAGATAAAACACATTTTGTTACAGAACTGGAGTGCTGGTTCTTCTATGAATTGTATATAAACCCATTAACTGGGCACAAGCAGGAAGAGTGTGCAGTGTTGTGTCTTGCCACAACAGAGTTAGGCATTTCCCCGAAAACGTGAGAGTTTTGGACATAAGGCATAAAAGTAAAAATAAAACTCAGGAGTCAGATGAAGAGTGGCTGGTGGATGGGAGTTTGGGAATGAGAGAAGAGTATGAATAGTGATCTGTATAATTAATTTTATAAAGCAGTAGAGAAGAGACCTTTGCTGCATATGTGTGACATTACTAGCCGGTGATATTATATTATAAATGTGATGCATAGTGATGGGTGAATTTATTCGCCAGGCACAGATTTGCAGCGGATTTCCGCACTTTGCCACCTGCAAATGTTTTTGTGAAACTGCTGTGAAAATTCACAGTGGAAAAATTCACTGCAAGAAAAATTTTTTTGTTGTGTCTCAGAATTGAGGTCAAACTTGTGTCAAACTTGTTGTGCATCAATTGACTTCAATGTGTTTCGTGAATTTTTTGCTGTTTCGCATATTTTTTTTTGCAAATTTTCCGGTGAAACGGTGCAGATTTGCCCATCACATCATAGTGATGCATTAAATAGAAGATGATAGTGAGCAACACCATAGATTTGGTAATTATAAAGTACTGTAAAGTCTAGAGCATGTTCTACAGTTTGCCCTGGTGAAGTAACCAGTAGTCTCCAATAAATGTTGACTTTTAAACAGGTGCTATTTGTTTACTGGTTGCTATATGTGACTAGAACTGTAGCAAAATTTACACCTTTTGTTATATAACCCCCTAACTCTTTAGTACACAAACCCATTACAGACACTCTGGGGCAAATTCACTAAGTGCCAAAAATGCGCTGGCGATGGCTTTGCCACAATTCACCGCACTTCGATGAATTTTCGCCAGCCCGCCGCTTATTCATTAAATTGCGAAATTGTGCTCAGGGAGGCGAACGGTAGTGAAGTTGCACTACCATTACTTCGCCAGGCAAAGCACATTTACGCTAGCAATGCCTAAATTTGCATACGGCGCAAAGTTAAATGTATAATAGAAGTATATGTTACAGCCACTACAATACACTACACAAGCCCAGGAAACCTTTAATAAATAAATTAAAGTTGTCCCATTGCCCTAAACATGTGCCCACTGTATAGTTGAGTTACCATATGTACGGAAATGTAGGGGGGAAGGAGAGTAACCCCCAAAAAAATTACGCTATTTTTCAGATTATCACCCTAAGTAAAGTGTGACCTGGCGAAGTAAAGTCTAGCGCAAGAGGTAACGTTCAGTAAAATGGGCATCTTAGTGAATTAGCATAGTTATGTCCCTTTGTCAGTGCACAACTTTGCCTGGCATAAGGGTGTGAATCTATCTACTATCTAAGTCTATCTACTTCGCTAGCGAATTTTTGCCAGGGATGATTGAATTCGATCGTAGGATTAATTTGATTGGTCAAATATGCAAATTAGGCTTATTCGATCATCGAATAGTGAACGATCGAATGATCGAATAGATTCCAATGATAGAATATTCGATCGTTCGATCAGCGAAGAACTTAAAATTTTAAATGTATTCGACTGCCTACTTCGCCAGATTGAACCTACAAAATTGTAATAGAAGCCTATGGGAACCCTCCCATAGGCTTCTGAGGCTAAGTCCTGATCGAATAGGATTCGTACAATCGAAGTCTTCGATCGTTCAAATCTTACGAATCATTCGAATGATCGATTAATTCGATCATATCAAAACCATTAAAATGGGAAATTTTACATCAGGTATTTACTTTAGCTGCAGTAACCCATTGCAACTAAACACCATGTAACATTTATTGGTCTGGCAAACTAATTTGGCACCGAGTTACATCTTTAGGGGTGATGAGTTTGTAAATAAATGGTCTTGAGAAGAAGATCTCTACTGCAGTATCTTGAGTTCTATATTGTAACAACCCTGTGGTGCCTTTTATCAAGCTGCAATTACCTCACCACTTACAGTTAGGACTACAGATAATTAAAAACTGTAAATCTCCATGGCTACTACTAGAATTGAATTATGACCTCAGCACCCATGGTTAAGATTACCAATAACTACATGTTCTAGGTCACTATGGGATCTACTGAGTTGCAAATACCATTGTACCTTTTACCATTTCACCATGGGTGAAATTGCTAATGCTTGCCAAATTCTAAGGGACATGTTTATTATGCTGTGTAAAAAACAGTGGGATAATACACCACACATCACTTCCCATGTAAAAAATGGCATAACATTTTTTTTTCTTAGCGTGACATCAGCCGGATGCAATGTAAAATAATGGTGGCAAATCTGGCTTTCGCATGGCATACACCTTGATAAATTTGCCTTTTATTTTACACAGATTGTACATTGTTTTTTTTTGTTGAATATTGTTTTACACAGCATACTAAATATGCCCCTTAATATCCTAGGTAGCTACAACCAGGTGTCAAACAACTTGGTATCTATGGAAAGGGTTACTGTTGAATACATATTCTACATGTCCATAGCACTTACAACAGAATTGTGAATACATCAGATTTTAAGTAACTGTGGCATCTATACTCAAGTTACAAAAACCTTGGCACCTGTGGGTAAATTGGTTGGATTGCTAAAACATAACGTGGCATGTGCTACTGAGTTGTGGCTCCCTGGCACCTATGGGTAAGATTTCTGATTGTTACAGTTTATTTACACATATTAAAACCAAGTTGAAGATTTTTCAGCACCTGCAGGTAAGATTACTAATGATCACAAAAAAGTTTCAAGGTGCATGCTACCGAGTTGTCAAAAATCTTGGCACCTATAAAGTGACTGGTGATTACAATTGCTAAGACAATATGGTACTTGCTGCCAAATTGTGACTATCTTGGTCCTTATGGAAGTAAGATTAATGATAATAAATCTTACTTCCTATATCTTAGTGGAGCCTGCAACTGACTTGCAGATACATCAGTGCCTGTTGGTAATTGCTACAAAGTCTATATCTCCAAAGCTCCTATTACCAAGTTCAAATAACTCAGCACCTATGGATACTGTTATGGTAAATTACACATTCTAAAACTCTGTGGCACCTAGTACAAAAATGCAAATATCTTGGTGCTTATGGAAACAGGTGTACCACGGTGACCAATTTTTAAATTAAAAGTGCATACTGCTTTGTCAAGGTGTTTACTTTTATATGTAACGTTTTTGGTTGCTTATTGAAAAATAAAATATAATTTTTTTTTTTTTTTTGCTCGTCCTAAAAAATGCATCCATAAGTTAAATGAAAGAAAAAATTCTATTCAGGTATGAATGATAGTAATGGGTAGATCATAAAAGCTCTTTATTGAATAGGTACTGTATGAGACCTATTATCTAGAATGCTTGGGACCTGGGGTTTTCCGGATAAATTTACTAAATATAATTTAAACATTAACTAAATACAATATGATTAGTTTGCCTCCAATAGGGATTCATTATTTTTAGTTCTAATCAAGTACAAGGTACTCTCTTCTTATTACAGGGAAAAATTAAATAATTTTGTAACATTTTAATTATTTGCTTAAAAATGGAGTCAATGGGAAATGTATAACGAGTTTCTGGATAATGGATCCCATACCTGTATCAGTAACCAAGTATTTGCACCTTAAATTTATGCTGTCACGCTTTTTTGACTGTGTAACAAAAAATAAGTAAGATTAAAAACGGGGCTTAAGTGTACAGCTGAGAAAGTAGCAGCAGCCATTAAAAAAACAAAACAGATTTAGTTCTTTGGTGCTACCTTCTATACTTTTGTATGTATATTGATGTACTTGCCAAAAGATTAAAGTGTGTAAGCTTTGCTAGTATTTCATATTAAAGATCACATTCAGATGAGTATGGCTGATGCTTTTGTGTTCTTGTTCTTCTTTATTCTTTTGTTCAGTCACCGATGAAATTTAATTATATTTCACATGCTGTTTTGGTTTAATATACATTTTACCAAGTCACAGTTCTTCTAATTTCTAGTGATGGGAGAATCTACCCAGTTTTGCTTCGCCAAAAAATTAGCGAAATTCGCTGGCGAAAAAATTCACGTAAAGAGTCGCGGCATGAATTTGACGCGCGACTCTTTTTTTAAGCGAATTTTCGCTGGCGTTTTGCGAATTTATTCACCAACGGCAAATCGCGGGAATTCGCCCCTGGCGAATAAATTCGCCCATCACTACTAATTTCACATCTCTGTATTTTTCTAAAGTATTATTTACCAATCAAGGTGCTACCATTTTACTTTCACTTTCTTCTAAAGTTTGGTTCTCTACAACATTATAAAATATTAATTTTGAGCTCTGCATTTCCCTATCGTCACTCATTTATGAAGAAGTGTTTTAAACCAAAAGCAGAATGCACTCTGTTAATATTATTTTTTAAAACTGTTCTTCCTTGGCATCCAACTGTGTTACATACATTTGAAAATCACACTATTCACTTATTCATAATAAAGGTGTGACAAGGCTCTAGAGGGCTGCAAACTTAATTAGAGAATGTTTGCAGTCATTTCCCTGTGTGACATTTCCAAGTTGACACTATGCAAGAGTCCTTGTTTCAAAATCAACCCACCCCCCTTTTTCCACACTTCTAAAGGAATATCTGGATTTATTTTCACGTGCTGGATTATATTTGCTAACTGGGGTTTATGGCAGTGTGATGCATTTATCATATTCACAGTGACACAACCACATCATTGTCTGGCAGCAGACCCACTTTGATAAAACCAGCCAGGTTTCAAAATATTTAGTATGTTTTTCTTCACAGCACTGGTAAAAAACAAAGGGGATTTTACATATATACTGTAGAAAGCATACATCTCTGTTATTTTCATTTCCAAATAGAGAGTTCAATGTGGGTATTTTAGAGGCTCAAAGTGAATCTCTGTGGAGTGTTAGCACATAGAATAGTGACAGAAGCCTTCACATGTTCAAGGTTAAAAAGACTTCTTTAGCCCTTAATATTACAAAATAATCGTGTGTGTGTTGCATTTTTTTCCAGTATAATTTAAAATCGATTTATTGAAGATTTCCAAGACTGCTAAAATCCAAAAAGGAACAAAATTGCATCTCAGTTGGTTGCTATTTAATTTTTAAAGACAGACTGCATCTGATCTGTAGAAAATACTCTATTAAAACTGACACTTTGAACCAGATTCAATTCAGTGACAAAATGTTATCTCCTGGTTTACTCATGGACATGATTCAATTTAAGGAGAAAAAGCTTTTCTTCCAAATTCAGTTCCAGTTTTTTCCAATAGACTTCAATTGACGTGATAACCCAGAGGATACGTTTTTCTGAATTTAATTGCTTCTCAAATTGAATCTCGTCCATTTCACGTGAAATTGAATTGAATTGAAACTGCATTAAATCTTGACTTTTATTTTCAAGGAATGCATATGAGTTTAAATTAACTCAACAGGTTTGTTTTACCTCCAATTAAGATTAATTTTATCTTAGTTTGTATCAAGTACAAGGTACAGTTTTATTATTAAAAGGAAAAAGTAAATAATTTAAAATAATTTTAATTGTTTGATTAAAATGGAGTCTATGAAAGACAGACTTCCAGTAATTTGGAGTTTAATCCTAACTGAACCATATATAAAAAAAAAATAAATTCAATGGCTGGAAAATGTAGGTATTAGTAATGTGCAAATGCTGAATAATGAAACCTGAGAAAAATGACAAAATTCATCTATTAATAACGTGCAAGCTCTTGTTATCAAGGGTCGAATTTCAAACTCATGTTAGTTTTTTAAAATTCCATAAACTCCCATAAATTCAACCAATTGAAAATTATTGTTAAAATCAATTTTTTAAAAATTGAAACAAATCAAAAACAGGAATCGAATTCGATCAAACTCGATTCAAGTTTTTTCTCTGAAAAACACGTGAATGTCAGGAAGGCTGCAAACATCTCCAAATTGATCTCTGTACCTCTGCCTTTAACTTAAACGGTAATTCAACAGGTTTTAGGTGGTGAACAGTCAAATTCAAATTCTTAAAGGGCCAGAGTATGATACATTTTGAAACTCGAAAATCGAATTCAAATCTTTTAAAGAACTCAAATCAAATTTGGATAACTCCCTAGTCAAATTTGAAAGTTTTGACCATACAAAAAATACAAAACTTGAATTTCCAATTCGACCCTTGATAAATCTGCCCCTTAATGAGAAAATACCAAATGCAATATGAAGTCCACTGAATGATAAGCAAATAATTACAATATGGATTTACATTGTTACATTGTTTCCTAAATATTGTTTTTTCTTTTTCCAGTTCCATTTTTCTTTATACTTATTAAACTCTACTAAAATATTTAAGATTTAGAAAAATCCATCAAAAAGAAATTTTATATAAATAAATGAAAATAAAAAAAATTTAATTTTAGGAAATTGCTCCTTAGCTTTAATTTGGACCTATAGATTGTTTTCCTCAAGCATCATTTACTGAAAGTATAAAACATTTTCTGGAAGTTCTATACCACAAGTATAATACCATATGATGAAACACAATTCCTCTAGCCAGTATACTTGTTAAATGTTATATGTATTCTTATTTTGTGTGCCTGTTGTGCCACTAAATGTATAACAAAAGTTTACGCTTTTAAGATTCTCAATTGCCAATTACTGTTTGTGATTGTATGAGAGCATGTAAATCTGCCTTTTACAATTATAATAACATATAACTGCACTGACTACTGATTTGCTAAACTGCCTTGGGGTCTTGATCGGGAGGTTATTATATTGTTATGTACAGTACTATGTGGACTCAAGGGCTGTATAAAAATGTTTTCAAGTTTTCACAATTTCATGCCAAGATATTCCTAGCTGTGAGAAATATGTGTCTGGCACTCATTCCTTTTTGCTAAGGAAGTTGTGAACCCACAGTAAAAACAATATGATATAGAAAGATACTTAGTAGCAGATGCAACTTTTAGTTTGGTCCAGTTACCTCAGTGACCAATCAGCTGTTTATTACAGTTAGAATAAAGAAATAAATATGTTATTGGTTGAAAAGGTTGATACTGTTCCTACCTTGCTCCTTGTATCATCTGATGGTGTTACTTGTTCAGAGACATCAACAGTCCTGCAATGGGACATAACCTAGGTCAATGGTAATGAAATATGGATATCTGACCAGATTATCAATACTTTACTAGTGCATTCTAAAGATTTGTATTGGTGCATTTCCTGGCTGTTTTTATTTTAGATGCCAGACTGCACCTTTCTCCATTTAGTTTCCAGTAGGAAAAAGTAATGGTGTTTCATAGCAATCCCTTATCTTCCCCACTACCCTATGCTGAAGTATTCTGCAGAAAATAATATCTGTGGCCTAAGAAGGAAGAGGGTTGGCTTTCTTGACAAACAATAATAATGATAATGATAAATTTAAATTCTGTTCAATGAAAAGACAGCTAAACATCAAGTTTTGCCTTTGAGGGGCCAGTGCACGAGATGAAAGGGAAATGTGGGATATTTCACTAAGAATCCAGGACTGCAGACTAAGCTGTCAAAATCATACCTGTGCCCCAAAAAACAGAACAGTTGGATGGTATGTCAACCCACACATTCCTGGCCAATGTACTGCGATAACACAATATATAACAATAACACAAAATATATCCAATAAAAAAACTAAATACTGATCTTTACAGTGTAGTTCTGTACATTTATTAATACAGAATGCCATACCATCGCTGTGCACATGCACTTGCCTTTTGCCAAATACTGTATTTCAGGGTGTCTTCAATACTGGACAACCCTGGACAGGTTATTATATATTCCACAGTGGGTTTCAAATTTTTTTTATAAATGTAATAAAACTCAGAGGTGAGTTACATGAGTTACCTAAAGTTAGATTAATAATTGTGTTCAATCAATTTTGCAAATGCTGATAGAACAAAAATGTTATTTGTTATGTAAATTGCCAAGTGAATGCAGCACCAGTCTGGTTTCTGTTGTAACATGCATTCAAGTAAATATTATTGTCTGGCATCAACTCTCATTGGAGGAAATTGACTAAACTGCAAAGCAGCTAACGCTAGCGCAAATTCGTTGCGTGAAGTAATTTAGTAACGTCACCGATTAACGGTCCCTGGAGTAACTTCGCTAGTGAAGTAGACAGACTCTAGTGCAACTTCACACCCTTACGCCAGGCAAAGTTGTGCACTGACGAAGGGACATAACTAAGTTAATTCACTAAGATGCGGATTTTACTGAACATTACCTCTAGTGCAAGACTTGACTTCACCACCTCAGACCAGGCAAAGTCCAATAGAGTAGATAGTTTCTTACAAAAAAGTTGAAATGTGAAGTCCCAAAAAAGCTGGCGTCTTTTACTTTTTTAAGTGACTGCAGCATATGGGTCCATTATACTTTAACTTGGTGCCGTATGCAAATTAGGCATCGCTAGCGTAACTTCGCTTTGCCTGACGAAGTAACAGTTGCGCAACTTCGCTACCTTTTGCCTCCCTGAGCACAACTTTGCATTTTAGTGAATTTAGGTACTATGCCTGGCGAAGTGCGTCAAACTACGGCAAAGCTGTCGCTGGGGCAACTTCGGATCTTAGTGAATTTGCCTCAGTGTTTCTGTCTATTTTCAGAAGAATTTCCCATAACTTGTATGTTAGAGCTGCCGAATTTCTTGAATTTCACAAGTGCAGCGGACATTGCAGCAACACCAGAGGGCATTCCCCAGATACCATGCTAGGCAAAGGCATATATCTGTAAGTTGTACAAACATTCAGGAGTTTAAATATCCATATCTCAAACTGAAAACACAAAAGATGGCACTAGTTTACTTTGTGAAAACAATGACACTGGGTCAATATGCTGAAGGTCATTCTTTTTTTTTTTTTTTTAAACTTGTTTTTTTATAGAATTTTGTGTCAATACAAACATTTAAAATAAAAGAAAACAAAATACAGAAATAAACAACATAGAAAATTGTCTAACAATACAGTGTATTTTGATGTGGTTTTTGATCTGCATTACACTTTTTTTTATGTTTAAGTGCAATCAACCTATGTAAGTCTAGTTTCCTGTTATTAAGTTTTTTATTGCTCCGTGGGTACTGATTCCAGCGTCTCAATCCACGGGCCCCATATTGCCTGAAACTTGTCCGGACAACCTCTGGCCATGTATACCACTTTCTGTAGGGGGAGTACTTCATTTATTAGTTGTTTCCACCTATTCAGAGTAGGGGGCCTAGTATCCTTCCATGTTAACAGTATACCTTTTTTTGCATAATATAGCATTTGGAGATAAAATAACCTCTGACATGTGGGTAGAGTTAGAGGTTCAGTGTGGCCCATCAGGCATAACTCAGGGGATCGTATGTTCGGCAGGTCAAACCTAGTCTGGATAAAGTCCAGTATTTTACTCCAATATCTTTGTATGAGAGGACAGTCCCAGAACACATGGAAAAAAGTGCCTACCTCCCCCCCACATTTATAGCAATTGTCTGGGGTACCTGGGTAGATCTTGGCTAATCTGTGAGGAATAAGGTATATTCTGTGCAGGAATTTTATCTGTATTAACCTGTCCCTGTTTGATATTGATCTGAAGGTCATTCTTGCAGAGGATAGAAATTTTTCTTCCCTAGAATGAGATTGATGTGGAGATAAAACTGATAAGGCTTGGAACACAAAATTCACTGTAAGTTTTAACCTACAACATGTCATTTAGATAGTTACCACCTATATACATAGTAAATAGTGATGGGCGAATCTATCCAGATTCGCCGAAAAATTTGCGAATTTCTAGCGAAATTTGAGAATTGATGAAAAATTTACGAAACGGCGCGCGTATCGCTTTTGACACGCGTCACGTCTTCGGCGCACATCGCTTCATTTTCGTCGCGTGTCTCGTTTTTGGTGAATTTTCGCCAGGCAAATTTTTGCAGGCATTTCGCAAATTTGTGGCTGGTGAATAAATTCGTCCATCCCTAATAGTGAATTGAAATTGATAAAAGACCAAAATCCATCAGTTCAACCACTGCAAATGTACATTTCTAAACATACCTATCATCATTTTCATTTATTTATATTTATTTTCAAAGTACTAGTCCTTTCTTCTTCTGACTCTTTCCAGCTTTCAAATGGGTGTCACTGACCCCATCAAAAAAATAAATGCTCTTTAAGGCTACAGATATATAGTTATTGCTACTTTTTATTACTTATCTTTCTATTCAGGTCCTACCTTTTCATATTCCAGTCAGATTATTCAAATCAGTGCTACTCTAGCTACAAGATTGCTGAAATTGAAATGGAGAGCTGCTGAATAAGAAGATAAATAACTGAAAAAACACTAATAATAACAAAGGAAAACCAAACTCTCTACATTATATTAAAATCTAATTTATCCTATTGAAGTATTTTACTTGATTTTTACATTAAACAAATTAAATAAAAATTACAGCAAATATTATGCAAATTAAAAAATGTGCTACATTCAACATAATCGCATGTTATTATCAAAAAGGTATAAAAATTTTAATTTAAAGGAACAGTTCAGTGTAAAAATTAAAACAGGATAAATAGATAGGCTGTGCAAAATAAATTTTTTTTCCAATATAGTTAGTCAGGGAAAAATGCAAACTATAAAGGCTGGAGTGACTGGATGTCTAATATAATAGCCAGAATCCAACTTCCTGCTTTTCAGCTCTTTAACTTTGCGTTAGTCAGCGACTTGAAGTGGGGCCACATGGGACATAACTGTTCAGTGAATCTGCAATTGATCCTCAGCATTCAGCTCAGATTCAAAAGCAACAGTTATGGCCCGTGTGGTCCTCCCCGAAGTCACTGATTGGTTACTGCCTGGTCACCAGGGTAACCAGTCAGTGGAAAACAAGAGAGCTGCAAAGCAGGAAGTTGGAGTCTGGCTATTATGTTAGACATCCAGTCACTCCAGCCTTAATACATTACATTTTTGGCTAACTATATTAGAAACATTTTTTATTTTTCACTGCCTATCTATTTACCCAGTTTTTATTTTTATACAGAATAATTCCTTAAAAGGTGACCAGCCCTTTTAAAGGCATTCATTTCTGACACTAGAAATTCAACCTTTTTTTATCTATCATAATATTGTCTTTTGCATGGTATTTATAATGTTGCCATAAAAGTATATCCCGGATGCTTTTACATTACCTATCTGATCCCCCATGCTCCTGTATGAGGGAAATTTTAACTGTCTGAGAATGGCAAAATGTCAAGTAATAGTTAATAATAAAAACAGACCTATCAGTGAAAAATGATCAACTTACATACAGTAGTTACATAGTTACATAGTTAAATTGGGTTGAAAAAGGACAAAGTCCATAAAGTTCAACCCTTCCAAATTAAAACCCAGCACACACGCCCCTACACTCTTTCACACAAACCATATATGCCCATAGCTATACTAACTGTAGAGTTTAGTATCAAAATAGCCTTTGATATTATGTCTGTCCAAAAAATCATCCAAGCCTCTTTTAAAAGCATCAACAGAATCAGCCATCACAACATCAACCTGCAGTGCATTCCACAACCTCACTGTCCTCACTGTGAAGAACCACCTTCAATTGAAAGTCCTTTTCTTCTAGTCTGAAGAGGTGGCCTCTGGTGCGGTGATCCTCTTTATAGGTAAAAAGATCCCCTGATATTTGTCTATAATGTCCTCTAATGTATTTGTAAAGTGTAATCATGTCCCCTCGCAAGTGCCTTTTTTCCAGAGAAAACAACCCCAACCACGACAGTCTTCCCTCATAATTTGTCTTCCATTCCTC
Source organism: Xenopus borealis (assembly GCA_024363595.1). NCBI lineage: Eukaryota > Metazoa > Chordata > Amphibia > Anura > Pipidae > Xenopus > Xenopus borealis. Next base: position 66,478,314 of record CM044431.1, read on the forward strand.
TGACCAGTTTAATTGCATGTCTCTGCACTCTCTCCAGCTCATTTAGATTCCTCCTAAGGACTGGAGTCCAAAACTGCACTGCATATTCCAGATGAGGTCTTACTAGGGATCTATAAAGAGGCATAATTATGTTTTCATCCCTTGAGTTTATGCCCTTTTTTATGCAGGACAGAACCCTATTTGCTTTGGTAGCTACAGAATGGCACTGCCCAGAATTAGACAACTTGTTATCTATAAAAACCCCAAGATCCTTCTCACTTTTCCCAACACACTGCCATTTAGTGTATAATTTGCATTTATATTATTTTCGCCAAAGTGCATAACCTTGCATTTATCAACATTGAACCTCATTTTCCAGTTCGCTGCCCAGTTTCCCAACTTAGACAAATCACTCTGCAAAGTGGCATCATCCTGCATGGAACCTATAGCTCTGCACAATTTAGTATCATCTGCAAAAATAGAAACCATACTTTCAATGCCCACATTCAGGTCATTAATAAACAAATTGAAAAGCAAGGGACCCAGTACAGAGCCCTGCGGTACCCCACTAACAACACTGGTCCAATTAGAAAATGTTCCATTTACCACCACTCTTTGTAGTCTATCTTTTAGCCAGTTCTCTATCCAGTTACAAATACTATGTTCCAGGCCAACATTCCTTAATTTTACCAGTAACCTTCTGTGTGGCACTGTATCAAATGCTTTAGCGAAGTCTAAGTAAATCACATCCACAGCCATCACAGAATCGAGGCCCCTGCTTACCTTCTCATAAAATAAAATTAAGTTAGTCTGGCAAGATCTATTACACATAAAACAATGCTGGCACAAACTCATAGTATTGTTATTTGCTATGAAGTCCAGTATCCTATTCTTTATTAATCCTTCGAAAAGCTTTCCTACCACCGACGTCAGACTTACTGGCCTATAGTTTTGAGGCAGAAAATGGGATCCCTTTTTGAATAGCGGCACCACATTAGCAATTTGCCAGTCTCTTGGCACCATGCCAGACCTCAATGAATCCTGAAAAATTAAGTAGAGAGGTTTGGCAATCACAGAGCTAAGCTCGTTAATTACCCTGGGATGAATCCCATCTGGCCCTGGACCTTTGTCATGTTTAACTTGACCCATAGGTAGCTTTTAATTCTGCCAACAGTATCTATTAAAAGTTAAACTAAACCTGGATTTACTTTATATTAGAGCCTCTAGCCATACTGCATACATTCTGTATATGAGTACTATGTATGAGTGGGCCACATCATCACAATATAAAAAATACTTTGTTCTTCACATCAGAGGCTTCTGTAACATCAGTGGTTTAATTCTGTCATTCAGTCTACATTTATGATTTGGCAGTCAAAAAAGGTACAGAGTGTCCACAATGGTCTCTTATAAAACATCAAAAGATATAGCCTATGAGACTCTATTTTCCAACTACGGGGGAATATAGGGAGATAATAGGAAAGGGGTGTGGGGGAAGTAGGGAGAACAGTCAGGGGGCCTGGTGAATAAAAACTGCACCTAGAACAGTTCTAAACTAGAAGCTAAACAAGGAAAAGTTCGTTCTGTTGGCTGACTTTGGTGTACAAGTCCATAGTTTTGCATGGTGTGCTAGGTTGTTGTACAATAGTCTTATAACTATTCATTTCTTTTGTACCTTCATATGACCCAGGGAGTCCCATTTATTAAAGGTTGATTTTAGTTGTATTAGAGCTTTTTGTAGCAACACTTAGGGGCAGATTTACTATTGGTCGAATTTAGAATTGAAAAAAATTCGAAATTCGACCATGTGAATAGTTAGGGAATTAAAATCCTTAGAACTTGAATATTGAATTTGAAGGATTTTACCTCTATTCGAATATTCAAAATATCGTATAGGAAAAATTTGATTTTTCGATTAAATAATTTGATCGATTGCTTAAATAATGGGAGCTTTCCATAGTGTTTTAAAGCAATTCGGTAGGTTCAATCTGGCGAACTGGCCTATCGAATTTTTTTTAAAGGGGAAGTACTTCGACCATTGAATATTTGAATATTCGAATACAATTAAATTCGAATTATTCGATTTATTTGAATTATTCGAATCCGTCGAATATGGCGAAGTTCAATACAATAGATAGGAGGTTGAAAAATTTTTTTACATTTTTTTTTATTATAAGGTAAAGTTCCCACCTTATGCAAATTAGGCTTCGCTAGCGTAACAGCGCTCTGCCTAGCGAAGTAAAACTAGCGCAACTATGCTACCATTCGCCGACCTGACCGTAAATTCACACTTTAGTGGATTTGCGTAGCGCTGGCGAAAATTCGCCTGGCAAAGTGCGGCGAACGCTAGCAAAGCCTACGCTGGTGAAATTTCGGATCTTAGTGAATCTGCCCCTATATCTCTAAAACCACGAATGCTATGAAAGTTATTAAAAGATCAAAATACAAAAAGTATGAAAGGGAAAAAATGTTGAACGATGTTCTAATAAATATGAATATCTTTAAAACCTCTAAAAATAAATTTTTTTCCAGACAAGTAGCAGCAAAAAAAAATCTGAAAACCTCTAAAAGTCTGAATGGTTATAAAAAATGTCCTATAGGATCAGTGCATCTTCCACTGACATATATTTGACTATTTGTACTTGGTGCAGTTTTTTATTAAAGTTTTTCAAGGATTTTACACTAAATAAAAAAAAAATTTTTTAGAGAAAAAATAAGATTCAAAAATTGAAATCTGAATGTAAGTAAATCAGCCCCTAAGTAGATGTTAAACAAACAATTAAGTAAAGGGTTAACTGGTACTACAAGGTACACATTAAAAATACTCTAACAGATACAAACCTGATAGGAACACCAAAGCAATGAATACAAATCAATGTTGTTAAATGAAGTAATACAAAAGAAAGAGTTATGTTAGTGAAAAGAGATAGAAAGTACAGTTAGGGGAAAATTTTATGAAATTGAAATTTGAAGTGAAAATTCGACCATCGAATTTGATTCAAATTATTTTTTCTATTGAAAATGGACCCTTTTTCCATAGAATAGGTCCGTTTTCGAACAAATTGAAATAGTTTGAATCGTTCGATTCAAACAGTTTGAACGATTTCCTCCAAAACATTTTCGAATTTAATTTTTTTTAAAAAATACTCCTTAAAGATTATAGGAGGTCCCCCATAGGCTAAAACAGCAATTTGGCAGGTTTAAAGAGACAGTACTTTGATTTTCGAATTTTTTCAATTCAAATCAAATTTTTTCAATTCAAATTTAATTTTGGCCTATTCGATTGTTGAAGTACCCACAAATGACTTTGAAATTTGACATTTTTAATTGGAATTTTCACTTAGACTCTTGATAAATCTGCTTCTTAGTGTTTAATAAAAGCAGAGGATGTTGTGGTGTTTATACAAATGGCCTGCGGGTGTCACTGTGCATACACAGGACTTTCTGTACAGTTTGAAAGTGAAAGTAAGAGTTACTGCTGTTATGTAATGGCTGCATGAACCTGCTAATAAAGCACTGTTATACTCTCCTCATCCTTGGCTACCAAACACAACAGATGTCAATTATGTGTATAAGCTGCAGTGTGTTTCATATAAAGGTGTGTTTCATACAATATTGTATTGCTGTATTGCTATATTGCCTTACCATTTAGGTTGTGAATAGGATTTTTACAGACTGACTGCAACTTGGTGTAGCTATGGGATGGGACACATAGGGGCACATTTAGTAAGGGTCGAAGTGAATAATTTTGGGCTACTATCGAATAGTCCAAAATTTGACTTGCATTGAAAAAATAAGAAAATTAGAGTACTCGAATTTTAAAAGTACTAGTCCCTTTAAAATCCTTCCAATTTGACTATTCTCTACCTTAAAGCTGCCAAATTGCTATTTTAGGCTATGGGGGACCTCCTTGAGCTAGTCCTGAACATTTTCTAAGTCCTGAGAATTCAAAGGATTTCGACTGCAATCGTTCGAATTAAACGATTTCAATTCAATCGAAAATTTACCTATTCGTTCGAATTAGGTCCATTTTCGATCAAAAATTAACCCCCCCCAAAAAATTAGATGGTTGAATTTTTAAGTTTTTCACTTTGAAATTCCACTATAAGTAAATCTTCCACATAGTGGCACAGATGCCATTCACAAACATTTCAAAATAGATAAATACTTGTGTCTTAGTTGGAATGCTTCAAAGCCTTACATTCATTTTCTGCCTCACACACAAATCACATGCAACTTCACTAATATCACACATATGTAGTAGAAATGTTTTTTCTGCTCCATTACATTATTGTTATTTCTCAATTATTTACTTACATTTTTTTTGTTTTTCTCTGTCGCTCCTGTTCAAGCAGGTTGTATTTTTCCAACTCACTCCCACCTTGACAGTCAGTGGCTTTGGAATGTTAACAAGCACTATTCCTCTTGCACTGCAGTATCCCACAGTTCATGGATGAATGGCTACAACTCACCAGGCATGGTTTTCATCAGTGCTTCAGTGGCTGGACATGTCTTTCCCCTGAGACTAGGTATGATGGAGTTTAAGTCATGGGAACCAAAGCTTATTAATCTTCTCTTGAACTACAACTTCTATTTGTATTAGACAGATGCATACAACTGTTGGAAATAGGCACAATTAACCTCAGATAGAAACTGTAATGCAGGTTAATTTAGTATTTTTTCCTTTAAATAGTTTTTGTCTTCCCTGTGTGCCTACTGAAGAAAAGGATGCATCTTCATACTCAGTACAAATAGGTATTTTCTCTTGGCTGAGAGAGCTATACTATAATTTTGAAGACATCACTAGCTTTGGTGCAACACAATTGTATTTATTTGTTATAGGTCAGAGACTGCAAATGAATGGTCAGACCCAGAATCACTCCCTGTAGCTGGCAGAGAAGTTTCTTGAGTTCTGTCTTTCGTGACCTCCCCCCACCTGATCGTAGCTGCATGAAGGAATAACAAGCATGAAGAAGGTAGGTGCTGGCAGGAGGAAGGGGGAATTTGCGCTGGGACAGGGGCCCATGCAGGTGGGGTGGCAGGGGACTTGGGGGTTTGGCCCCTGATGTGGCAGAACCCCCCCCCCCGTCTGATGCTGTGCAAATCCAACTCAATTCATTAATTGGTATGCTTGGTTCAGACCAGAAATCTTAGGCCAGACAATTATATGATCCCCTGCACCCTTAGATTCTATAAGGGGGGTGATTATATTCAAATTAATGACCCTGGCATTCAAAGCACTTCATAACTCTGCCTCTCCCTACATCTCTGAACTCATCTCTAAATACTCACCCAACCGCTTACTATGCTCCTCTACTGACCTGCTACTCAACGCTTCTCTCATTACCTCCTCACATCCTCGCATTCAAGACTTTGCAAGAGCTGCACCCCAACTCTGGAATTCTCTCCCACAGTCTATGCAAAACTACATACAGTACCACATTTCTCACCCACTTAATTCGATCTTGCCCATTCCCACCAATGGCTGTGATTGAATGTAACTCCATATGTATGTAATTCATGTGAATTACATACATATAGAGTTACACATTTACTTTAAAGAGCTACACAATATGTTGGCGCTATAGAAATACATGTTAATAATAAAATAATAATAATACAGTGTTGTCCCACCACCTCCTGCTTCTCACTAGGAATGCACAGATTCTGTTCAGAACATGGTCAAATGGGCAAATAGTCAGAAAATGTAATTTTTAGATTGACATTTTATATAAAATATATCCTTATCAATGGTCAGTAATAATTTGTACTTAGTGGTGTAATTTCTTTCACATGACTGAACCTTGTGTATTATTACAAATAATGCACCCCCTGTTGTAAAATATGTGGATAGTGGAAGTATCCTTGAATTCCATGACCTGTATTAAAACACTTGGCCTTCGCCTTGTGCCTTTATATGGTCAAAGTACTCCTAGTCATATAATATCCTTATATTTTAGAATTGGGTGTACTTTATGCACTATATAATAAACGTAAATAAATAATGTTGATTGGTTTAATGGATTAAGGTTTAACATAAATCTTTATTGAAATAAAAGCAGTAAAATCATATCTTGGCCATGAGATGTTGTACTTGCCAAACATTAAATACATTCAGAGGATGTTTGGAAATCATACAAGGAAAGGATCATATGCAAAGTGACTATAATCATCCACATTAGGATGTTTTCCCAAGGATCACATTTCTGTTTAGGAGTCAAGGCATACTTTCCCCTAATGGAAAATTGGTGAGGTTTTCAACTTCTTCAAGAACAACAGAAATGGTTCTTGGAAGGGTTGAAGCTGATAAATAATGAATATTACTTATTCCAACGTAATTAGTCTCCTGAGGAGTTTTTACCACTTTACTGAAACATTTCTTCCAAAAATAAAAATAATTGCAGACTTCTGTCTTCTCTGCATCACTGCTTCATTATACCAAATTTGGGTCTCCTCTTATATCTCCAAGCTCAAGAGACTCCAGAACTGCAAAAGCTTATGTTGTATGAACTATTGCAACACTTTACCCAAATATTGTTTTTGGTAACATCTAACCTATGATTATAGACCAGTTGTCATTATTTTATGATAATTATATGGAGGGAGAATGTTGCTAACAAATAAGCAATGGGTCTGCTTGACTTGGGAAGACCCCACAAAGCAACCACTTTTTGAAATATAGTCCAAATGTATAAGCTATAACCCTAAATAAGAAACCAATTATGATACAGCAGAAATGATATATTTATAAATCCCTGGCCCCTGGAACGTGTATTAGTAGCTTTTTAAAAGCTGTTATAAACACATGCAAGTACTGAAATACTCTGCTGCTTGTTCAAATGATCAAGGTGAAGAAACAATTTCCAGTGCAGGTGTTTTCAAAGGCTAGAAAGGTTAGATGCTGAAGCATTAACATATCTTTTCAATAAGACAATGTTGCTACTTTTGACCTAGTAGCTTTTAACTTTAATTATTTCCAGGCTATTCTATAGCCATTCACTTGTTTTCCATCATATTTTCACACTGGTGCTTTCTTTAACACTAATATAATGGATCAAATTCAGTCCAGATGAATCACTGCAATAGGACACCCCATCTTTCTATTATGGTCACATGCATTAAAGCAAATATTCCTTAACAAAGCGAGCATTTATATGTAGGACAGAGATTTGCAAACCTCATTAAAAAGAAAGCAGTCACTGAGCCAGGAAATAATTAACAATGACAGAGCAGTCACAGGTCGGTCTTATTGGGCAGCAGGGGTCGACTTCTTTTTTAGGCACCCACTCATTGGGATAGAGAGAATTATAATTAATAATCTGTATTTCCAACAATATATGGTATTTGAGAAAAGATTAATGTTTTGAAACTTTTTTTATTTTTAATAAAGCTAACGTTAGCTTAAGCCTGTGCTGTGTGCTTTGTTTTGATTGATACTTTAATGCCAATCACAGCTTTCATTGGTGATTTGTTCTGGAAGTGTTTGTTTGTTTGTGATTTTTAGAAACACTTATGAGCAGATTTATCAAGGGTTGAATTGAAGATTCAAAAAATTCCATTCAAATTTGCAAAAAATGCAAAAATTTGAATTTCAAAATTTACCATTTCTCTTTAAAAACTCAAATTTGATCATTTGCTGAATTGCTATTTTAGCCTATGGGGGACCTCCTAGAGTCTAGACCCAATTTGGAGTCATTTAGTGGACTTTGAAACATAACATTTTTTGGGATCAAATCGTTCGATTCAAATTCGCTGCAAAATTGTCGATCATTTCGAAATGGACTATTCCCCCCTCAATTCGAAAATTACATTTTTAATACATTTTGATTGGCCTTTTTTGATTCGAATTTCGGAGTAATGGGAATTTCAAAAAACTTTGATAAATCTGCCCCCTGCTGTAGTAGTAGTGTCCTGCAGGTCCAGTTGGACAGACCTGTGCCCAACCCATACCCGCTAACTTAGAACCCAGCTCCGTTCCATCCAGTTAGAACTAGCCTCTCTGCCTTAAACTTTAGCCTGTTAAACGTTAGCCTGACCCAGGACCCATTCAAACCAGAAGTATTGTCATTGGTGGGCAGAAGTAACATTGCTCCAAAGGTGGATAAACCAGGTCAGGACGAAAAAATTAGTTTTAACTTCAGGAGGTGGGGGGGAATGCAAGCCTCCAAATTGCCTGGATACCCAGAGACCACCCACATGGTCAAGGAACTGGAGTATTTCTGCCCAAAACCTGACCACTTTGTGAGTATTCTATGGGTAACCAAATTGATGCAGGACTTTGTTAAGAGGTCTGTAATAGGGATGGGCGTATTCCCACGATTCGCCATCGGCGAATAAATTCGCAAAACACCCGAAAAAAATTGCCTGACAAAAAAAACAATGAGACACACGGCAGAAACGACGCGGCGAAAACAATGCGATGCGCGTTGTTTCGCAAATTGTTTGCCAATTTGCGAATTTCACTAGAATTTCTCACATTATTCACGAAGCGAATCTGCCTAGATTCGCCCATCACTAGTCTGTAAGAATGTTATGTATCATGGATAAATCTAAAGGCACAAAATAGCAAAAATAGAGCAAATACAGGCCCATATCATTTGCATCTTTGTAAATTTGATCATTTGGGATAAGCAAATTGGGATAAGCAAACAAGCGTTGCTTGTTTTTTTTTTTACATCAGAAGTTGTACAGTTATGTCATCTATAACCTGGAATCCTGGTCCTGGGGTTTTCCAGATATGGAATTTGAATGACCACACATTAAAGGGCATATTTATCAAAAATTCGATTTTTTTCTAGGATTTTCAGTTTTCAGTCAAAATTTCCAATTTTCTGGTTAAAATTTTTTTTTGCAAAAAAAACTCGAATCTTTTTAGACTTGTCCATGAAGCTGGACATAGCTGTAATATGAAAATACTCCAGCTAAAAACTGTTGAGGTTTTGCTAAAAAACTTGATTAATTAGAGCAACTCGAGTCTTTGGATGTGGCTTAAGCAATAGTAAGCAATAACTACCTATCAGATGCTGAACAGCCTACCAGAGAACACATTTTGCACTTTGTATTCAAATCTCAAAAAATGCAATGGACATAAATTACCTCATATTGACTAGTACCAATCATGATACCAGCATAGCTATATTCTAAATACAAGTTAATGGGGAAATGTTATAATTGATGGAAAAATATGGAAATGTAAAAAAATCTATCGCTTGAGCAAACAAATTTAAAGTAGGTAAAAACCTAATTAGCGGATACTACTTTGTGCTTATGTATGTATTAAAATTCACACACAAAAAAGTTATTTTTGCACCAATAATTATTATTTTTTAAAAACATGATATAAAAAAAGGATTCTTTAGTAAGGATCATTACACTGTGAAATGAATGTTTTTGCTCTTATTTGCCCAATTTATTCCCCCATTTACCACTTTTCCCCATAAGAGGCAATCAGACCACCTCATATTGTCATATATGCAGTGCATAACTAAAAGAAAAAGTAGCATGATACTCTTCTCCTCCACGAGTTTCTGCTTTTCAAACATCTGGCGAATCTGAATTCTCAGTATTTACATTAGATTTACATTAATGAAATGTTTATAGAAAATCCCCAATGAATGTCTGAATTAAATAGAGAAGGGGTATTTGATTTCATAGGCCTTGACAAAGCAATGCATGGTGTGTAAGATAATAGGCTGTTTTGCTCAGCTCAGTAGCTGCACACGTACATAGACACCCACATGCACTCCGTCCCCCAAAACATCATAAAAAATGTAAAAGGTTTTTGTTACACATTTCACTGTATTTACATTTTTCTTGTGTAGTGTTTCTGAATAAAGATGAAGGAAATATTGGGATGTTGCCATGACAATATAAATATGGATTAATATGGTACATACAGAGAGTACTGTTGAGTTATTGCAATCTGATATCACAAAAGGAAACTTGTCTGTTTTCTTTAATTTTGTTTAAAAATCAACATAGCATTGTGTTACCCAACCCCAGTCAACAGGCATTTGCAAAAAGAGTGGTTTTAGAGATATCTTTGCCAAACTGCTGACAAGCCAGTCCACTGAGTCTTTTAAAGGAAAACTATACCCCGAAAATTAATTTTTGAGCAACAGATAGTTTATATCAAATCAAGTGACATATTAAAGAATCTTATCAAACTGGAATATACAGTATATTTAAGTAAATATTGCCCTTTTACATCTCTTGCCTTGAACCACCATTTCATGATGGTCTGTGTGCTGCCTCAGAGATCACCTGACCAGAAATATTTAAACTCTAACTGTAACAGGAAGAAGTGTTAAAGCCAAAGACAGAACTCTGTCTGTTAATTGGCTTGTGTGACCTAACTTTATAGTTTGTTTGGTATGTTTGTGTGCACCGTTGGATCCTAGGATCCCTGGAGGCTGTCCTTATTTTTTAAAATGGCTATTTTCTATTTATAATTACCCAATGGCACATGCTACTACAAAAGTGTATTATTATGAAAATTTATTTACATGAAACAGGGTTTTACATATGAGTTGTTTTATGCAAGATCTGTTTATAGAGACCTACATTGTTTGGGGGGTATAGTTTTCCTTTTAGTCATCAATGACAGCAAGCGTTACCATTTTTTCATAGTTTGACTACATGTTGCTGCTTACAAATTAGCAAATTAAATGTAGTTTACACAGCCATGCATTTTCTGCTATAGTATGCTTTGGGATCTAATATAATAATTACACTATGATGACAGCAGGCAGTTGAAGGTAGTATAGGGAAGTGTTATTTACCCCTTTCCCTAAACGCATAATCCTGTGAATTTAAATCTGGGAACCAAAAATATGGCTGCTGCTTGTACTGCAGTGAGACAGTTTTCATTCACAGCCTAGCCAGTCGGCAAGAAGGATTTGCTTCTGACCTTGTGACCTCTCTGAAGGAGGTTTTGGAGCCAAAATGAAAGTGATGCTGATCTTTTCAAGGAAGAAGAGAAGTAAGAAAAGCATGGACTCTGCACAGAACTACTGAGAGCCAGCCTGAGATTCATGTGAGTGTTCCTGCTGATCTGTTTGGGAAGGGAGCCAGGGGTTTCACCCCATAGTGAGAGTGCACTTTTCATTTCCATTCAGCCATCACAGTGAATTGGATTATTGCAGCTGCCTGAGCTATTGCTAGGGTAGTAATCCCTGTAGAATAGTTAGGCCTTTAGCCCTGTAGTGAGTGTTGCCTGTTGCTAGTGTGTACATTGGATCTGGAATGTGGATTGCCCATCAGCCTCTGTGACACATGCAGTGGATCTCCTCAGGAATTTAGGATGGCTTCGGGCATAGGTGAACGGCGGGTGAGTAGCTCCCAGCCGTTCCTCCATAGAATAGGCAGGACTTTGTCTTTGTGGAACGGGGTTGAAGGGAGGGTCTAAGGTTCTCCTGCGCTACGTGCAACTGAGTTGCCTGCACACGTAAGCGCTAGCACACCATTCAGCTACACTTACCGACTTTCTCCGCAGACGGAAGGCACCGACATGCTTCCGACATAGAGGGGGGAGGAGGTGATTTGCTCTCACGCTGTTGTTCCTCATTAGTTCACGATAATGTGTTACAGGGCTCAGCTTACAGGAGAGATATACTACGCTATTTTCTGTGTAGTAGGCAACTGAGTTGCTAGAGAATTTTCATCACCACACACTTTACGCCGTTTCACCTAACGCCTGGGTTTTTAATGTACTTGTTTTTTAGGGACAGAGTCCCGCACTGCCCTGAATGTTTGTGATGCAGTGAGTCAGTTATTCAGCGCCCATTGATGGGTTTAATTGTCCGTTGTCGCTTCAATAGCCTAATAAAAGTTATGTTTTAAGCACTTTACGGTCTGAACGGGTTACTAGAGGGTGCAGTGGTGGGCCCAGATCCGGTTTACCACACACACCTCATTTTTCTTGTTTGTCTTCTCCTACACCAGCATTTCAAGCATCAGTATGGCTTAAAGCTGCCAGACTGCTCACTGCATTTCCTCTGCCTCCTAGGATTTATTCCTTTTTCATTATCACTGGGAGTTGGGGAGTTACACACCCTGGGGTGTATCAATCTGGTGTTGCAACATATACCTCTGATCATACTACTTGTGTATACCCCCGCAGACCCATAGGGCCAGATTTATTAAAGGGAGAAGTGGCCGTCACTAGCGAAAATTCTCCAGAAATCCCATCCACAGGCACATTGCCAATTTACAGGTACAGAGGACTATTCATTAGTGAAAGAGAGCATCGCTAGCGAAGTTTCACGCCCTATCATCAGGCGAATTTTTAGACCAGGCAAACTGAAAAAAATTAAACTATAGCCTCCTTAATCTTATGTCAGTGACATCATATCCCGTATGACGTAAAGTCATAAAAGTTCTAAAAAATGCTGGCTTTTTTCATATTTTAAAGAAGCAGGATTGCCTTCAAAAGTTCTAACTACTAAAGATTTTTGTGTTTACATTTTTTTATTTTTATCCAATTTGAGAGGCATGTCACATTAGTTTTAGGGTGGGCTCATGTCTAGGGCATTAGAGGATGATTTATGTCTTTCTTTTTCTTCCTTGGACATTTGTAATAGTAAGTGACCACTTCAAGCATTTGCAACAACCTCTCAAATAAAGTCATATAGAAGACCTTACATACTCTCCCAATTCCCGCCCAATTCAAAATGACCTAAGTGTAAGAGTACTGAGGTTTCACTAGGCAGAAATGAACGCTAACAAAAGATCGCTATGCATTGCTCAAGTTGGTGAATAAACGCTAATGAAACTTTGCCAGTGTTAGACTGCTGAGACGGAAGTAATAGTAATGAACCAGAGTAGGGAAATACTGAAATATTGAAATATTGGCTACAGAGATCTAGGATTTCATATACAGGTATGGAACCTGTTATACAGAATGCTCATGGGTTTTCCGGATTAGGGATGTTTCCTTTATATGGATCTTCATACTTTAAGTCTACTTATAATAATTTAAACATTCATAAAACCCAATAGGATTGGTTTGCCTCCAATAAAGATGAATTGTATCTTAGTTGGGAACAACTACAAGGTACTGTTACAGGTATGGACCTGTTATCCAGAATGCTTGCAAACTGGGGTTTTCCAGAGGGAGCTTATCATAATTTGGATATCCAAACCTTAGGTCTACTAGAAATTTAAATGAACATTGAATAAACCCAATAGGCTGGTTTTGCTTTTGATAAGGATTAATTATATATTTGTTGGGATCACGTACAAGATACTGTTTTATTATTACAGACAAAAAGGTAATCCATTTAAAAAATTTGGATTATTTGGATAACATGGAGTCTATGGGAGAACTTTCCTTAATTTCGAGATTTCTGGATTTCTTTTGCCCCACCAGACCAAACACATTTTGCTTTAATGAATAGAAATTCTGAACAAATCCTATACAGTACATTACTTTCTGACACTATAAATATCACATATTGGGCCATATTTAATTCAGTGAGAAAACAGTATCTCATGGTTATCACTTGAAAAGTCATGGACGAGACTCAATAGAGCTTTCCACGATAAGCCATAAGAAAAGTTTTTCTGAACTGAATTGTATCCAAGGTTGCCACCTTCTCCCCCATGGAGCTCCGGGCAGGTGGGTGGAGCCATGATGCAATTTTGTTGGGTCTGTGACATTAGGGGCAGAGGGATGATGTGGCGATTGGCCGATCACTAGGTCAATCATAGGAAATCCTTCCCAGTTTTCATAATTTGGAATACCGGGAAGGCAGTTTTGAATTCATCCATGACTTTTCACTTGATAAACCTTTTTCTTACTGAATTGGATCTGGACAATTTTTTGGTGTAGACTCCATTGTATTTGAGGCCTTAACTCCTTTTACATGATTAAGGTGCCCGTATACAGAGAACATTTGTATTGTGTCCACCAAATAAATGCATAATTTGTGTTACCGTATTTGCTGGCGTATAAGACGACTTTTTGCCCCAGAAAAATATGCCCTGAAGTGGGGGGTCGTCTTATACGCCGGGTACTACTTCATCTTACCTCATCCGACGCCGATCGCGATCTGCCCCGCTGCTCCAGCCGCACTTCCTGGTTGTGACGTCAGAAGTCTCGCCAGACGAGACTAGACGCGCAACCAGGCAGCAGTGAGTTCTGCGAAAAGAGCGTGGGGAGGCAGAGCAAACAGGACGTAGAAGGTAGAAGGGGAGTTTGAGCAGCAAGACGTAGAAGGTAGGGCTAAGCACCTAACTGGGACACAGGGAAACATGGACACAGTGACACAGAAGGCGGTCTAAAAGCAGCAAGCAGGGACACAGAAGGGGGGCTGACAGCAACAGTGACACAGAAGGAGGGCCAACAGCAGCAAGCAGGGGCACAGACGGTGTGCAGAAGGTGTGCAGAAGAGGGGGTAGTCTTATACAGTGAGTATATAACAAACTGTACATTTTAAGTGGAAATGTTGGGGGGTCGTCTTATACGCCCAGTCGTCTTATACGCCGGCAAATACGGTATATATAATATGTACAGACTTGTGATCTTGCAAACTACAGAATGTGATTATTCTGGCTACAACGATGTAGAAGTGAGTTATTGTTACATGTCAGTTACATTAAAAGTAGGAAGTTGCAGCAATAGCTCATATTCCTATATAGGTCCATATTTTTTCTAGTTACACCCTGTGTCTTGCTTTGTTACTTTATCCATAGCTTCAATGTGGTCTTTAAAAAACCAAGCTGAAGTTTAAGGAAATACTCTAGTGGCTGTAATGTACACTTTAACTGAATGTGGGCCTCTCTCAGAGTTTTTGGGAAGAATAACAGTCTCTGGCTGTAATATTATAACAACCTTAAGCTCATAATACTTACATAGAACTCAGTCAGCTCACGAGATAGATCTTAAGTTACGCTTTATCTGGTAAGAAAATATTCCTCGGTATATTACTTTACATTTCAAAGCTGAAATCTGAAGAAATTGCAATGGCAGATGGGGCGCTGTCTCAAAAATGCAGTGCTTCTAGGCATTATACAAAGTATTCTCACTGACACATACAGTATATCAAGGCAAGTTCTGCCTGGCAAATACCTTGGTGATAAGTCAGAGTTCAACCACCCTAGCTGATTCTCTTCAAAGTTACATTCAGCATGTGAAGTAGAATCTATATTAGGGCAGCTGGAACGAATGGTTTATTTATATTGTATACAAAAGGAAGGATGTTTTCCTTGAACAAAGCTTTGGCATTCACATTTGAGGATGTATGTATGTGGAAATACATTGCTAGCAAGAATACTGAGACTCATGTTTCTCATTATTATTATTATCTGTTTCTTATTAATTAGATGCTGAACAATCTTTTCTTTTTTTCATAAAAGCTAATTAAAAAAAACTTTATGTTATTGATGTCACCATTGCAGCATTACCAGTGACAAATCTCAAAGGATGTACAAAAAAAAGATGCCTGATGTTTTAGAATGTTAGGAACTCTGACTGAAGTCTTTTTCTTTTGTAAACTAGAGAAAATCCGGCTAACACCACCAATGCCCTTTTGGGGCCCAGGAACTTTCTGCAGCGACACTGGGACTGGGAACCTGAACACTATGTA
The DNA here is from genome assembly GCA_024363595.1 of Xenopus borealis. Taxonomy (NCBI): domain Eukaryota; kingdom Metazoa; phylum Chordata; class Amphibia; order Anura; family Pipidae; genus Xenopus; species Xenopus borealis. The sequence goes on from CM044431.1 coordinate 66,493,880, forward strand.
GATTGACAGATGCTAGAAGTAAGAGCAAGGAACTGATTAAATGAGAACCAGCTTAGGCAAAAGGTAACTGGGTGTAGACAAATGATGCATGGGTAAATGACATCATGACATGTTCCTCCATATTATGATAATGGCCCATGTTAAATGCAAAGACAAAACTGGCATGAGTGCATGTAACTTGTTAATATTTAAAGTGTATTTACTATTGATTGAGATAAAATGGTACCAGTAAACACCTATAAGATTTTAGTGGACCTATCAGTCTTCACACCTGTAATATTCTTAATATAAGATTGATGTTTTTCTTTCAATATAAGAATATAGAAGGACTTGTACTGTACAGCATGTGCTATTTAAAATCAGGGAATAGTTGAGTAGTGGACAGAAGGGGAATACTACCAAGGGAATGTTTTATCATTACTCCCCACATGCAAACACCCTATGTCCTCGTTTCTTAGAGAAAGGAAAAATTTAAGTTCAGCACACATCAGCACAAGCTATTAATCTCTTTTGCTTCGGGCTAAGGTTCATTGTGGTTATCATCATTGTATATGCCAGTTTTAGATAAATTTGCCAAAAATTTAATTTTTTACAATTTTGCTGTATTAGAAGTGTAACTTCACAACTGACTACTACACAAAGACTCCATGAAAATCCTAGTAGAATGGGGCCAAAGAGAGTCATTCTCTGAATGAGACATGTATGAGCCAAGCCAATATTAAGTTCTGAGAAAAAGATAAAGTAAATACCAAAACCTATATGCCTTAAACTCCTTAAAGAACCAGAACTGCAAAAAACAAAATACAGCAACAAAATGCCAATTGACCCCAATTTATTTTGGAAAAAAAGTTGCAGGGGGAAAAAAAAACATCCATTGACTTTTATGTAATTTGTCTGGGAAAAGTTGCTGTTTTAATAAAATGTCCATTGAATGCTCAAGAATTTCCACTGACTCCAATGTATTTTGCATTTTAAAAAAATTGCCGCAAAAAATGCCCATTGACTTCAGTACTTTTTGCAGATTTATGGTAAAAAATGCATTGCACATCTACTGTAATCAGGTGCCATAATGATAACTACTTGTAATGTGATTCTCTAGAAAACAATCCTGCATATGATCCTTAAACAAATCTTCAAATAACTTGAACAAAACAGATTTCAAATGTATGGGCTCATAATTGACAGGGTAGGAATGTGATCTTTTTTTAACTACTGGAATTGTTATATTCCTAGAAAATGGACTAAATCCCATTTAAACTACGTGCTCACCAGGAGAACACTGTGGTTCGGGTGCCCTTGCCCCGAACCCACCACATGAAATTTCAATACTTTAAAAACTTCAACGGCACTCACCCCTCCTTGTTCGTGGCCCGGGTGCCATGCCCCGAACCCGTAGCCTGGGGAAAACACTCTGTATCACTTCCACCTTTGGCATGCACATCCAAGGATCCACCGGACAAAGGTATGCTCCAATTAAAAACCTTTATTCCACACACATATCACTTAACGTGTTAGGTGATATGTGTGTGGAATAAAGGTTTTTAATTGGAGCATACCTTTGTCTGGTGGATCCTTGGAAGTGCATGCCAAAGGTGGAAGTGATACAACCTGCATCTTTTTACCATTGAAATGTTTGATTTTTTAGGATTGGACTTTGCACATGAAACAATCAGTTCCTCGTTTACTATAATCTTTTAGATTGCTTCTTTATAACATTGTAGAATTAGATTTGAATTTTTAATTGCTCTTCTTTTTTTCCTATGAACTTCCTTGCATCTGTTTTAAACCTATAGGGTGGTCCATATTGTTTTTACATTTCTTTTCTCAGGGAATACATTTAGAACAGTAATGATTAAATATCATTTGAAGTAACAGCCATTTTTGTTCTGTGTATTTTCATGAATCCCACATGACCCAGTCTACATGTTGATGTAATTAGTGATTCGCGGCGAATTCCCGCGATTCGCCGCTGGCGAATAAATTCGCGAATCACCAGCTAAATTTCGCCAAGCGAAATTTCGCCCAAAAAAAGAAACGACGAAAAAGAAACGACGTGACGCGTGCCGGAAACGATGCGACGCGCGTCAAAGTTGACACGACGCGCGTCAAAAGCGTCCCGCGACTCGTTTCGCGAATTTTTCGCCGATTTTCTTTAGGCGAAGCAAATCGCGGGAGATTCGCCCATCACTAGATGTAATGATATTAAGGTGCTTAAAGGACAACTACAGATTAACAAAAAAGTAGGGTAGAAATGCTGCTTATTAATTTTTGATGTTTTCTCCCAGGCCCAAGCAACCACAACACCTTAGCAGTAAAGACATGTGCATCAAAATTGAATTTAGCCCTGTAGCATCATCATTCATGACAGGCCAGCCTCATTTTCTACATGGTGATTTGTGATGATCCATAAGCTTATCTTATCTACAGTTGGCCAGAGCACACTGAGCATGTGTAATGTCACTGGCACTAACACATACCAAGATGATGAGCTCCTGTGAACAAATTTGAAGGCTTGGATTATTACTTTCTGAACCATTAGACTAAAGGACAATGAACGCCCTATTCATTGGGGGGGGGGGGTTGCTAAAATGTTAGGCACCTTTCAATACATAGAATAGTTATGTTTTTTTTTTCAGTTCCTCTCCTATGGTGCTGTGATTCAAATTTTTCAGCCAGTGTAATTTTTTTCCTAAAATCAGCACCAGCCTCTGATCAGAAACCTATAAATCTTTTCTTCTTATGCAGCTCACAAAATACAAATGTTTTAGGTTTAAAGAGTCAAAAACAACAGATTATGTACATGCATGTTAATTACAAAACTATTTAAAAAGTAGTGGACATATTGTATTAACATAGTAACATAGTAAGTTAGGTTGAAAAAAGCCACACGTCCATCAAGTTCAACCTTTTAATTTTTTTTTAACCTGCCTAAATGCTAGATGATCCAGAGGAAGGCAAAACACCCCATCTGAAGCCTCTCAAATTTGCCTCAGAGGGGGAAAAAATTCCTTCCTGACTCCAAAATGGCAATCGGACTAGTCCCTGAAACAACTTGTGCCGTGAGCTTGTGTTGTGATCTTCCATAACCCTGTATTCCCTCACTTGCTAAAAATCTATCCAATCCCTTCTTAAAGCTATCTAATGTATCCGCCAGTACAACTGATTAAGGGAGAGAATGCCACATCTTCACACCACTGTAAAAAACCCCTTCTGAATATTTAGGTGGAACCTCTATTCTTCTAATAAGAATGGGTGAGCTTGTGTCAGCTGGAAGGACCTACTGGTAAATAAAGCATTAGAGAGATTATTATATGATCCCCTTATATATTTATACATAGTTATCATATCACCCCCTAAGCGCCTCTTCTCCAGCGTGAAAATCCCCAATTTGGCCAGTCTTTCCTCATAGCTAAGATTTCCTATACCTTTTACCAGCTTAGCTGTCCTTCTCTGTACCCTCTCTAATACAACAATGTCCTGTTTGAATGATGGAGACCAAAACTGTACAGCATATTCTAGATGGGATCTTAACAGTGCTCTATAAAGTGGAAGAATTACCCCTTCCTGACATGAATCAATGCCCCTTTTGACACAACTCAAGATCTTATTTGTCCTTGATCCTGCTGACTGGCATTGCTTGCTACAGCCAAATTTATCCTCTACAAGGATTCCACGGTCCTTTTCCATAATGTATTTGCCTCAAACCAGCTTAGTTGCACATCTCTGCACTCTCTCCAGCTCTTTTATATCCCTCTTAAGGACTGGAGTCCAAAACTGCACTGCATACTCCAGATGAGGCCTTACTAGGGATCTATAAAGAGGCATAATATGTTTTCATCCCTTGAGTTTATGCCCTTTTATATGCAAGACAACACTTTATTTGCTTTAGTAGCTACAGAATGAGACACTGCCCATAATTAGACAACTTGTTATCTATAAAAACCCCAAGATCCCTCTCATTTAAGGAAACTCCCAACACTTGCATTTATGTTATATTTGCCAAAGTGCATAACCTTGCATTTATCAACATTGAACCTCATCTTCCAGTTTGCTGCCCAGTTTTCCAACTTAGACAAATCACTCTGCAGAGTGGCATCATCCTGCATGGAACCTATAGCTCTGCACAATTTAGTATAATCTGCAAAAATAGAAAAACTGCTTTCAATGCCCACCTCCAGGTACCCCACCAACAACACTTGTCCAATTAGAAAATGTTCCATTTACCACCACTCTTTGTAGTCTTTTAGCCAGTTCTCTACGCAGGTACAAATACTATGTTCCGGGCCAACATTTCTTAATTTAACCAGTAACCTTCTGTGTGGCACAGTCTAAGTAAATCACATTTACTGCCATCCCAGAATCAAGGTCCTTGCTTACCTTCTCATAGGTTATCACATCATACACATCATATTTATTATCATCCCTCCACCTCTCCCATTTTACCAGTCAGACTCCTTGCTTTTGCAAACATATATTTAATCAGGGCCAGAACTAGGGGTAGGCAGAAGAGGCAGCTGCCTAGGGCACAAGGATTAGGGGGCACGGGGCAGCTACCTCTACTGCCTACCCCTAGAACAGCACTCACCTGGAATGCAGTGTGCGCTTTGCGCCCCGCACAAGCACAATATTGCACAAGCATCAAAGTGCATGTGTGCCCACAGTGTCACTGTGCACATCTGCCAGCAGCATTATTGTGAATGCATGCCAGCAGCATTACTGTGAATGAGTGCCAGCAGCGTTACTGCGCATGTGCGTGTGATTGGAGGGGGGCGAGCTTCCCGGCTGGGCTGCCTGGGGAGACTGGCCTGCCTCTGCATTTAATATTGGTACCATATTGAACATATGATGTGTGATCCTCCATATCCTTAACAGTACCCCCAACCAAATCTCCTTCCCCATTTTCCCTTCCTTTGCCAACTATCTCATCTAACCTGTCTTCCACTGACTCTTTTACTGAACCCTCCCCCCACGCCTAGTTTAAAATCTCCTCCAACTGTCTAGCCATCTTCTCTCCCAAAACAACTGCACCATCATCATTGATGTGCAGCCCATCCCTAGCAAAGTGCCTGTAGCTGACTGAAAACTGAGCCTAGTTCTCCAGAAGCCAAAAACCCTCCTCCCTACACCAATCCCTCAGCCACGCATTAATCTCCCTAAACTCCTGCTGTCTTCTTAGCATTGCTCATGGCACAGGTAATATCCCTTAGAAAATTACTTTGGAGGTCCTCGCTCCCTCAACTTTAAAATCATTCTTGAGGATTTCACCACCTCCACTAACTTGGTCATTGATACCAATGTGTACCAAGACTGCTGGGTTGTCCTGAGCCCCTCCTAATAATCTGTCCACTCATTCCATCACATTCCATCCGAACCCTAGCACCAGGCAAGTAGCAGACTGCTCCTTACAGCAGATTACCCTTTCTACCTTTCTAATGACTGAATCCCCTATAACTAGAACCTGTCTTTCCTTCCTTGCACTTCCTTCCCACCACCTGTATTAGAGCCACTGCCTCCCAGGGTGCTCTGAGAGTCAGCCTGCTCCATACAGTTCAGAGCTTTCCTCCCCAGCATCTTCAGCCAAAATGGTGAATTTGTTGTTTTGGAAAAGCTGTGGACCAGCCCCCTACTCTTCTGTCCCCTACTTCCACTCCTGACTATCACAAACCTTCCTTCCTCATTAGCCTCCACTGCCCCTTCTCCTCCCCCCACTCCACTAGCCCCTGCCAAGGGTTGCTTTGTGAGCCTTGTTTCCTCCCCCACATTTGCTGCTGCCCTCAGTGCTGCAAGTTCCCCACTTAGAGTCTGCAGTTCAGATTCCAAGATGAAAACCCACCGTCAATTTTTACATGTAAATACTGCATGGAACTGCTGCTCCAACACCACATACGTTATTATTATTTTATTATTATTAACATGTATTTCTAAAGCGCCAACTTATTTCATAGCACTGTAAAGTGAATGTGATTATACAACTAAATCACATTAATTACATACATAGAACATAAGGAGTTATATACATCAAAATAAATACCGGTACAGAAGGTGAGGAAGGCTCTGTGGAGAAAGAGCTTATAATCTAAAGGGAAGGGAATGATACACAAGGTGTAGGAGTGGGCAAGATCCGAGTTAGGTGGATGAGATGTAGTACTGTAAGTGGTATTGAATAGGGTAGTTAAGAGTGAGGGTAGGCTTCTCTAAAAAAGTGGGTTTCAAGAGATTTCTTGAAAGCTGAAATGTTGGGAGAAAGTCGGACAGACCATGGGAGAGAATTCCAGAGGAGGGTTGCAGCCAGGCCTGGACTGAGAATTAAAATAGGCCCTGGCATTTCAGGTACACAGAGGCCCAATCAGCTCATATAGAGGCCCAAACAGCCCCCACCAGCCCACTAAACACTGACTTTCTATGGGACCTTATAGCAGCCCATCTGGCATTTGCCCTAACCCACAAATGGCCAGTCCGGGCCTGGGTGCAGCCCTTGCTAAGTCTTGAGTGCGAGCATGTGAGGAGGTACTGAGAGAAGAGTTGAGAAGCAGGTCAGTAGAGGAGCCTAGTAAGCGGTTGGGTGAGTATATGGAGATGAGTTCAGAGTTGTAGGGAGGGGCAGAGTTATGAAGTGCTTTGAATGTCAGGGTCGTTAATTTGAAATTAATTCTGAAGGGCAGTGGAAGCCAGTGCATGGATTGGCAGAATGGCATGGCAGAGGAAGAGCGGTAGCTGAGGTGTATAAGCGTAGCAGCAGTGTTCATTAAGGACTGGAGAGGTGACAGTCTCTGGAGGGGAAGGCCAATTAAAAGAGAGTTACAATAGTCTAGACGCGATATGACGAGAGAGTGAAGAAGAATATTGGCAGGATCTTGGGTGATAAATGATCGTATTTTGGATATGTTCCTTAGGTGGAAGTGACATGATTTAACAAGTGATTGGATGTGAGGAGAATCTAGGCAGGGGAGATGGGGTGATAGTGGAATTGTTAACCATGATGGATACTTCCGGGATGTTACTGGTGTTAGTTGGAGGAAAAAGAACCATTTCCATTTTGGAGAGGTTTAATTTAATGTAGCGTTGTGACATCCAAGTAGAGATAGCAGACAGTCAGGAGGAGACAGGAGTTAGGAGTTCTGGGTTGAGATCAGGACAGGAGAGATACATGTGACAAGACACACACTGAGTAATACCAGCAAACTCACTTGCACTCATGTTTACAAACGCTTTTTTGGTTTTAACGTTGCTTAACACAATTCACATGCAACAATCTCTTAACAGCTCCCACACTAGCTTGTGCAGTCAGAAATTTATGGAGGTTTCAAACCACAGAAGACAGAGGCTGATCAGAATTTACCTTATTTACTAATCCCCCTTAATTAGACATATAAACTGAAGACCTACTCTGTGGTCCAAAACTACAACATTATTTACATTCTTTTTTGTAGGCCATTAGATTTAGGGGGTTACTTCCTAAAATCCATATTTATCTCATAATTAAAATAAAAACACTCAACCAAACTCCGATATCCGATTTTGCCTTATTTATTAATAAAATAACTCAAATAAACTGAACGAAAACCAAAATGTATTTTATTTTCTGACTTTCTTTTAACAAAATTGCTATATTTTTTCTGGTTTTTGCCTGAAAAGCCCATATTTATTGGATTATCGGGCTAAACCCAGCACAGATATTGATAACTTCAAATTGGGATAGGTCATCTTCCCATTGACTTAAACATGACCTAGATAGGTGAGATGACATAGTTTCAGATTCAGCCTTTTTGCAGCATCGGGGTATAATAAATTTAGACATGCTCTTAGAATTAATAGAGTTTATAGTAAGAATCTGGACACAACCAAAATATTGTAAGTGCTGTTTTGTCCACATTTTACATGCCTTATATATCATCAACTAATGAAAAACTGTGATAACATGGTTTTTGCAAGACTGTTTAGCCTATAGGGGTAACTTAAGTGCTACCATCTCTAAAGGTTACCATAGACATAGAGATCCGCTCATTTGGCAATGTCAGAAAATGAGCAGATGTCTCCCCAATATGCCCCAATATGTGTGGTGATGCTGGACCGCATCAACACACAGATGCGGCCACCATCCCACAGAATTTTTTACCCTGCTCAATTTTTATATTGTTTTCCATTTGATTCTCATACTTTCCAAACTGGGGTCTATGGGAATTTTGTTGTTGCATTTCTTCACAGCAAGATAGTGTGGTAGCATTGTGATTTTTTCCGATGTTAAAATTCATAATGTCAAATCCATACCTGTTGAAAAATTTCACTAATCAGATTAACAAGCATGAGTGGGAAGTTTCTGAGTTACCACAAAAAGAAGCTGCAACATTGCCTTAAGCTCTTATTTTTCTGGATACATTTCTAGGTTGATTGATGACCCCATATACACTCAAATGGAGGGGGTTCACCAAAGCATTTACATTTTAGACTAATGTCACACCTGATGTTTTCTCTACTGATGGAACACCAATACCACACTGTATTGTAAATTTGTCTTTCTGTATGCACACTGGGTTTTTTACAGCATGAGAAAGTCTGAATTTTTAAGGCTAAGTCTGTCCCATGTAACAAGGGGATTATGTTATAATGTCACTGACTACAGACACAGGGTGGTATCCAGCAGTACTGGCATTTTCTTGGCCTGCAGAAAAACCTCCTTGTGTGACATTAACTTTAAAGAACCTGTTGCGTTATATTTGGCACTGGCATTTTCTCTGCCTTTTTTATTGCTGGCACTGAAATCAGCAAGTATTACAAATTGGTGATTTTAGGACTCTGCACAATGACTAATTTACTACATATTAAAAATGACCAGATTACTTTTTTAATTTGTCCTGTGTGTGGCCAATTTAGGTTGTCTTGCTCTACATTCCAGTTTATTTAACTCCTTAGTGCAACAAACACACGGTTTAGGTCACTTGGACATTTAAGTTTCAGAGTTCCTCAAAAATCTTTCCAAGTCCCTTTATTCCTATAAATTACTGTGCACCATGTACTAAGTAAAGATTTACATAAGTTTCTTTTTCTTTCTTTTCTTGTTAGTGGTTGTATGCACCTTGGTGTATAATACCATGTACAAATATATGATATACAGCATGCATACATATTAGCCACTATTGCCAGCAACAAACTCGCTGTGACAACATTATATTTTCTTATTTTAAGCTCACTGATTGAAGGAAAGATATATATACTGTATATATTTCGCTTTATCGGCATTCACCATTCACAGAATCTTTGGCCGGGTGCTCACCAAAGTCTTTGGCATTTCAAACACAGAAAGCACTTACAGCAACAATTTTCATAAAAAGCAGTCTTTATCCTTCCAACCACATATCGGAGGAGTGCTTTCTGTGTTTGAATATATATATATATATTTTTAAACCAAGCGATTAACACTATTAGTAATACTAAAGAGAACGAGGTTGTATACCCATTTAATAAACTTACAGACATCTAGGCTACACTTATTAATTTTAACAATGTAAAAAACTGAAATTAAAATATGTGTCTTGGGAATTTCTAATCCAGAACCCAAGGATTAATATAAAAAGGGTGTTTCTCTCTGGAGCATTATTCCAAACTCATAAATGAATTGCAAGCACAAAAAAATTACAAGAGCCGCACAGTCACAAACAAGGCTTTGAAAATTTCCAAATAGATGGACTAGCATACACTGGCCAAAGTTTTCTTGTAAATTATCACAAAACTTTGAGGAATTGTCATATTTTGTATTCTAAGTATGGTAAATTGTCACTGTTATCTATAGAAAGGATCCCAAAACCTATTTTGTACTACACATGCAATTCAAATATTTTAATAAACTTAAGATAATTATTTTATTTTGAATTAAAAGGATCAGTAAATCTATGTTAATGCTCTCAGATAGTATGCATTACCATGGCTGATACAGAGCTGATACAAAGGATTTACTGTAATAATATATTTTTGACATGATAAAGTTTAGATCTGATATTGGTTAACTTTGCACCAGGCATTGCATAGCAAACACATTCCTAAAAAGGAGTCAAACAGAAAATGCCACATTTCAATACAGCTTGCAGGCATGTTAGCAGCCAAAGTTTACTTGAACAAATGCACATTGTTGTTTCAATTGGAACCACATGCTGACTGTGGAATATTTTGACATACTGTAGGTGCAGTCTTATTGGAACATGTAGTAAGCTTTGAAAGCAAGAACATAATCTTTTCTAGGATTTTGCTCTATTATTTCTTTTCTTCTGTCCACATCTCCTTCCTCTTGGAAAATCATTAGCAATCATATATAATTAAGCATGATAATTAATTTGTCCTAGCTCCTATGAGGACCTGACAGCTTGGAATGTTTTATTCTGATTTTAGAAGTTTTTTTAACATAACTAGCTGCCAGTATATATCTCACAGCAACCCACATGAAATCCAAGATTACCAACAATGACTGGGCTGTGATATATACAACACTTGTTACACTTTGCCTGTGTTCAGAATTAAGACATTCGAAGGCTACTTTATTACTACCTGGAAAATGTAGATGCATAGTTTTTAAGTATTTCTAAACCAAAGTTTTATTTATGCATTTTATTTAGATACCATTCTTCTTGCCATGTCTTTGTTCCAACATTCTTATTTGTAAGTATTGATTAACAGATTGTGGGCTCTTATGTTTTTTTCTTGAGGCCAATTGGAAAAGGAAGGAGAGTTTAATTGGATTATTTTTATTCTGTAAACTATTACCTTCCAGGATATATATTATGCCCTTAAAATCCCTTAAAGGATTAGGTTAACAAAGAAAAGCAAATATTTAACTCAGTAGGTAACAGATGAAAGTCCTTTTATAAACTATCCAGCAGCAAGAACTGAGTTTAATTGCAGTGTATTTAGCTACAAAGTAGAATCATGCATCGAAATGTATAAGATTGATTTTGATTGCATGATTGCAAGAGCTTTTAGTATAAGTATAAATTAACTATCTATTGAATTATACATTGAACTTGGAAATTCATGGTAACTGGCTGATTTAAAAGAAAGTGATCCCCAAATGTGAATAGTTAAATTGTACATATATACAATGAATGTTATTTGGATATCCTGGAGATTCCGCATTCTGGGTTAATTTACAAAGATGGAGCACCTTGCCCCCCTAGACTCTTTGAGGCAGATTTATCAAAGGTAAAATTTCAAATTTATGTGATTTTTTTTTTAATCTAATAAATTAGAATGTGCTCAAAACTTTTTTCTAGAAAAAGTAACTTTTGTTACTGACCCAAAAACTCAAAATTGAATCGAATTCTAATGAAACTTAACTAGAGGTTTAAAAAAACAAAATAAAAAAAACCTTGAATGTCAGGAAGGCTATTAACATCTTCAAATGGGTAAACAGACCTCCGCCATTGACTTGTAAATTAATTTGTCAGGTTGTAGGTGGCAAATATTTGAATTAGAACTGTTTCCATGGTCGAGTTGTGATAAACCTTACATTCAAAGTTAAATTTCATGTTGGTGCTTTTAAATTAGATTTTTGTGATTTTTGACACAATTTAAAAAAAAAAAAATTCAAATGTACTATTAGAACCTTAATAAATCTGCCACTTTGTGTTCTCAGAATGGAGCACAAAAAGTAACATATTTTTCTATATACAATTCTGGAGAGCTCTGACAGGGAGACATGCAACTTTCCAAGACATTGGCAGCACTTGGACCTTCCCTGAAATGCCCGAGCTTTCCTGTCAAGGTGCAGAGCTCATATTACACCACTCTAATGGCTATGTATAAGTGATTTTTTCACAGGGCTCTAATAGCCATGTTTTGAATCTTTATCAATTCTACACATAGTAGGTGAAGCAGATAGAGCAGTCCTCTTGCTGAACAAAAGGACTATGCAAGTGTCAAAGCCACCAGTTCAGCAATTTTAACATCTGAATCATTTTGCAAGCCATGCTTGATATAGTACTAAGTGGAAGAAGCTGTGTTTGTTAATTGGTAAGCTCTGTGACACAAATAGTCTCTTCCAAAAGGAAACAAACTGCTGCTTTGGTATGTGAAATCTAAGATTTTATATCGCTAATTAATTTTTTCATCTACCTAGAACTGACTGAGTTTGGCATCTACATTTTGCATTAGGTGAACAATAATGTTTCTGTTTACATGATCTGGGTGTAAATTGTGGCTAACATTTGACATTGCACTCCTTCTGCTGTGACCCTGAAATTTCCACCATGCCAGTGTGCCAGTAGCTGCAGGGTTTCCCCACATCAATAGACATATGTGTGCATGTGGCTGTGTGTGCACTGAGCCTTGTTTACAATGGGCAAAGCAAAGAGTGCAAAATTTAATGCAATTTATTATGTTTTTCTCAATGGTTCCTTTGCCATTGCACCTTCAAAGGGGTGAAAATGTAGCAGGGCACATATCATTTGTACCAGTATTGATGAAAATGTTATATATTTTTCTAAATTGCATGCAGAGTACATGAACATATGGGCTTCACTTTGCAATTTCATTTTATATTCTCCATTTTCAGCTGACACATGCAGAGGACCAATAAGTTGGACTGCCAAACTGAAAGTGGTAGTAAAGTGATAGTTAAGTGCCCAGCATTCAAAACCCTTACAAGGGAAGTTTTGAATTAACTTTTTTTTAAAGACTTTATTTAAACAATTAAAGTAAACACAAGAAGGAAAAAAGAAAGTCAAGGGTCATTAACTAAAGGTCGGATAAGCAATGTTGTCACACATCAGAAAGTTCAGATTCGTAAACCAACAAGGTGCACAAGTCATAAACATAAGAATTCAGGCACGGTTGGCACAGAGAGGATGTAAATGGGTTCACTTTAGCTTTTTTAAGGTCTATAGCCCAGACTTTGTGTGTCTTGTAATTCCACACAAATGAGATCAGCATACTTGCAATTTCTAGTGTTGTATGTTTGGGTATGAGCCTTGGGGAATTGTGGAATATATACAAGAATTTGGGGATGTACACAATTTTAAGAAGGTTCACTCTTCCCCTCAATGTCAGGGGGAGTTTAGACCAGACAGGCAGTACTGTTTTAAGGGAGCAGGTGATTGGCTGCAAATTGTCTATGTTATATTGGGTCACGTCTCTCTGTATTATTATACCTATATATTTGAATTGATGTACCCATTTAAGTGGGGAGGGGGGAAGTTCTAAGAAAAGACATTGTTGTCAGTAGGGAAAACACTAGATTTATCTCAATTGATATGTAGTCCCGAAAAGCCTCCAGATCTGTCAATGAGCTGTAGGGCATCTTGAAGTAGTTGCCCAGGGCTCTCTAGTTATAGTATGTATAATAGTATGTAATTGGCGTATAGTTATATTTTTTCTTATACTCTTACTAGCTTGGGCCTGGTATATTGGGAGTCATTCTGAATTGTATGGCGAGGGGCTCTATAGGTAACACAAATTTAAGGGGAAATAGGGGTCGCCCCTGCCTTGTCCCCCTAGCAATAGTGAAGTTTGGTCCACTGGATAAAGTTTTCTCCTAGGCCAAATCTGTGTAGCACTTCCCATAGGTAGGGCTATTCATTTGAGTCAAAGGTCTTGGAGGCATCTAAGGATAATACAACTCTTGAGCCTCGATTTAAGTGATGTGCATAGATACAGATGAAGCCACTTTTGGAACTGAAGAAGCTGCTCGGATGAATAGTGAAACGTCTTCAATAATTACTCAGCAAGTCCAGTTGTTTTAGAATTACTTATATCAGATATACCATGACCTGGATGAATGGAAATCTTCATAGTCACACTTTGGATTGTGTGTTTGACACAGAATAACTAAATTTAGACTTCACACTTTTCTCATTTAACACAGAAAATTTCGTCACAGCACCCCATCTAATTAACGTGTTCATCATTGTGAACAACGGTGCTTTGGTATGCTAATGAAAAGGTTAAATGCATTATATGAGTTAAGATAACTTTAGATAACACAGTTTCTTCAATTAGCCCTGAGTCATGATGCATTTAACACACAAATCCAAGTGGCTGCATCTGTATTAGTATATAACCTGCGTATATTTATATTTGTGGACCTGCCTGGCATGAAGCCTGATTGATCATGATGGACATTGTCTGTTATGACCTTATTTAGCCTGGTAGCTAGCAATTTTGCAAATATCTTTGTACCTGTGTTTAGGAGTGAGATGGGACAATAGGAGCTAAATAGAGTTGGATATTTCTCTTCTTTATGGATAGCCACTATCATTGCTGAGTTAAAGGAGTTAAATCTTTGCTTCCTGTTTATACCAATCTAATGGTAGTCCGTCTAGTCCCGGCATTTTATTGGAGGGCAGAGAAACTATGGCATCAAGTATCTCTTAGTTTAGAAAGCAGTCATTTGTGGGGCACAGTATCAAATGCTTTGGCAAAATCCAAAAAGATCACATCTACTGCCCCCCCACAGTTCAGCATCTTACTTACCTCCTCATCAAAAGCAATCAAATTTGTCTGACATGACCTAGCCTTTGTAAAGCCATGCTGATTGCTGCTCATAATGCCATTCTCTAGGACAAACTTTTGAATGGTATCCTTTAACAAGCCTTCAAATAATTTGCCCACCACAGATGTCAAACTTACTGGCCTAAAATTGCCAGACTGAGATTGTTGGAATGCCACTGACTATATTGAGATGAGCCATCAGTTCATTATGAAGTGAGCATGGGAACTCAGACTCCTCTATTGTATACACTGAAGAAAAGAACTGATTTAGCACATTTGCCTTTTCTGTATCTGTTACAGCCATACTGGTACCATTATTTAATGGAGAAACAATCTCAATCTGCATCTTTTTAGTATTAATATATTTTAAAAAACTTTTTAGGATTAGTTTTCACCTCCACCGCAATTAACTCTTCATTTGCTTTATTTGCCGTCTGGATTGCTGATTTACAACATTTGTTATATTGTTTATATTCATTAAATGCAGCTTCTGTCGCAACAGATTTGGAGTTTTTGAATGCCTTTCTCTTTGCTCCTATTAACTTCTTTACTTCTGTATTAAGCCACATAGGATGATTCTTAGAGCTTCTACATTTACTCATTAAGGGAATAAATTGAGAACAGTAATGGTTTAATAACAGTTTACATGACAACCACTTCTGTTCTGTGTTTTTAGTTGCAACTTAATGCCCCAATCAATACTCTGAAGGGCAGACCTCAATGCACTAAAATTAGCTTTTCCAAAATTAAATGATATAACATTATGATCATTATTATCCAGGTGTAACAAAGCGCACCTTACCGGTGCGGCGGGGACGCCCGCCGCGCCGCCATCGGCAGGGACGCCTGCCGCGATGTTCCTCTTCTGCCGGCTCCTATGCGCGCGCGCGCACTTCCGGGTTTGATTTAAAGGCGCAGGCGCGCTGACGTATGACGTCAGCGCGCATTGGCGCGAAATTTGAAATCCTTAAAAGGCCGGTTCGGCTTATGCTCTTTGCCCGTGATAGGATTTGTTTCCTGGTGCTTCTGAGCCTTGTGCGTCTGACTTGTATCCTGTTTGTATCATCTCCTGTGTTTGACCCGGCTTGTTCCTGACTATTCTGAAATCCGTATTCTGACCCCTGCCTGTACTTCGACTCCGATTCCGTCTCACCCCTCTGATTGATTACCCGGTTTGACCCTTGCCTGCCTGACTACCCTAGCTATCTACCTGCCTCGACCCGGCCTGTCTGACTACGAATCTGCCAACCCCTGTCTGTACTGTGACCATTGGCCTTATAGACTCTATCTACAGTCGTGCCCCACTGCCAGCCAGAACTCCTGCTCTGCACCTCTCGTATAAGTCCAGGTGGCATCTGAGTAGCTGAGGGCTCCTCCCGTAGCCAAAGGCGGCCACACTACTGGTGAAGCACGAGCCGAGATCAGGGTGCTTGGCACTTGTTCTGGTATTGGGTGCCGACCGTGACACCAGGGGTTCAATGAGTTCTGGGTCATTTGAGATCACTAAATCCAGAATAGTATTTTTTCTGGTAGGCTCCTCAACAACTTGTGCCATGAAATTGTCATGCAACAACTTTATAAACTTGTTTCCATTAACTGATCTGGCAGTACTGTTGCTCCAGTCAATACCTGGGTAATTAAAATCCCCCATTATCATAACTTTACCCAAACTAGCAGCCTTTTTTATTTGCATCAGGAGCTTAGCCTCCTCCTCCTCACTTACATTAGCGGGTCTATATTATACCCCGACAATTCATTTTCTGGACTCTTTAGAATTGGTGAAGAACTCCACCCATAAGACTTCTGCCCTCATTTTCTAACAAAACCTTCTCCTTTTTATAAGATTTTATATCCTGCCTAACAAATAGACATTCCCCTCCTCCTTTTCTATTGCCTCTGTCCCTCCAAAACAAGGTAAAGCAGCTGATATTAACTGACCAGTCATGCGACTCATTCAGTCTTGTTTCGGCCACACCAACCACATCATATTTTCCCTCCAGCACCAGCACCTCCAGCTCTCCAATTTTACCAGTCAGACTCCTTGCATTTGCAAACATACATTTAATACTGGTACCATATTGAAGAAATGCCATGTGGTCCTCCCTATCCTTAACAGTACCCCAAACCAAATCTCCTCCCCCATTTTCCCTTCCATTGCCCACTAACTCATCTAACCTATCTAACCTATCTTTTAATGAACCCTCCCCCCATGCCTAGTTTAAAATCTCCTCCAACTGTCTAGCCCATCCCTAGCAAAGAGCCTGTAGCCGAGAAATCAGCTAATTTCTCCCAAAACCCTTATCCCTACACCAATCTCTCTGCCATGCATTAGGTAATATCTCTGAGAAAAATACCTTGGAAGTCCTCGCCCTCAACTTTACACCTAATTTTTTTAAATCGTTCTTGAGTACTTCACCACTTTCTCTAACTTTGTTATTGGTACCTATGTGTACCAAGACCAATTAGAATTCGATAAAATCAAATAGTTTTTGCCCACTTTTCGAACGCTATTCGATTTCTAGATCAATTCGTATGATTGAATGGCATTTCTATATATATCTCTATAAAAAATCGCAAAATCTCGTTCGATTGTACGAAAAATTCATAAGATTTGAACGAGGCGATTGATCCTACGAATGCTATTTGAGAAGGTAGTAGCAAAAAAAGCCTATGGGGGATTCCCATAGACTTCTATTACAATTTGGTAGGTTCAATCTGGCGAAGTAGGCAGTCAAATTTAATTTTAAAGGGGAAGTACTTTGAGTATCGAATGATCGAATATTCGATCCATTCGATCTATTCGATCTATATGCAAATTCGTATATTCCACCATTTGAAACGATCGTAAACAATTCGTAAAATCCTTCACACAAATTTAAATGGGCCCCTAAATGTATCTACTAGTTTACCCCAAACAGAGAAAAGAAAAAGCTGTTTGTCAGAAACTCTCAGAACACACAGCAGTCATTTATTTGCACTTACTCCCTCTTTGCACCCAGCACTCCCAGCATGCACAGCAAACACCAATGCCTTAAGGTTTTTAATGCTGCTTAACTCTTAATTCACATGCAACACCTAGGGGCAAATTTATCAAATTCACATGATGGATTTGAAATTCAAAATTTTCGATTGTTTTTGAAGACCACTTTGACCATCAAATTTTGGAAATTCAATTGAATAGAATGATTCGAATAATTCCAATAAAAATCTATTCGAATAATATTAGTCGAATAACTTCCCCTTTAAATTTTTATTCGACTGCCTAGTTTGCCAGTTTCAACCTACCAAATTGGTTTTCATTATTTTTGATCGAATAAAAAAATTTGATTGAATGGATAAAATCATTCAAGTCATTCGATTTGAACGATTTTACCAGTCCATCGAATATTTCCTATTCTATCATTCGACCAATAGAATTGCGGCAAAATCCTTCAAATTTGAATATCGAATTCGAAGGATTTTTATTTCCATAAAATTCGATGGTCAAATTCGAGGGTTTTTTAACCCTCAAATTCGTCCCTTAGTAAATCTGCCCCCTAGATCACATGCAGCACTCGCATAGCAGCTCCCACACTTGCTTTGCTGTCACAGAGATAAGGTTTCTTATAAGCCTTATAAACCATGTGCTTTTAGATAGGGCCAGTGACCCCATTTGAAAGCCGGAAAAAAACTAAAGAGCAAGACAAATAGCTAAAAAACTATAAAATATTAATAATGCAGAACATCTGCAAAGATGCTAGGAATTGGACATTCTATAACATACTATAAGTTACCACAAAGGTGAACCACCCATTTAAGGGTAATATAATGACCCTAATCTACCAAATGTTTCTATGGAACATATTCAGGTTGGTAAAACTCATTGCTAATGTTATCACTTCAATACAGTGTCAATGGCACTATGAATCTTTTTGTAGCAGGCGTTGCATGTTCAGGGCGGTATGAATTGTTATTATACCTCTTGGATAAAGATGATGAAAATGCACAGTATGTTGTTCCAGTTGGGTATTAATGGTCACTTTCAGCTCTATTTCAAACAATGTCTTCTCAATGTGTATATTATATAATTGAATGGTTATTGGGTACTAAATCAAAAATACAAAAAGTTACAATATAAAACAATTAGTCAAACAAAAAAGAACAATTTACAATATATACAGTTAATGATTTACTATGCATGTATCTTTATTATTACTGGCAAAGTAAAAACATATTGAAGGAATCTTTCCTCAGCATTTCCATCCCTGAGTCAGCTGTTGGCTCATTCTGTCATCTTTACTCCAACCTGTCCAGCATCTGTCTCCCACTGGCCAGTGTTAACGTTTATGTAGGTTTGACAGCTCCTGTCTCTAAAGAGAGGTTTGTGACTGCTTACAACCAACTTCCTTTTACAGGAAGCCATTTGATAATAATTATTTGGCTTCTTGGAAACTGTTTCTATCTATAGACATAAAAAGAATACATGTATAAAAAAAGAAGGGTAACCCCAAAGATAATTCTTACATTGTGTAACTTGGTTTAAAAAACATAGGAATGGGATGGAATGAGTATAGTATTTTGTCTGCTATGATTCTTCTCTTTGTTGATCTCCTGTGCCTGCTTGAACTCTTTACTGTTTTGATGAAAGAAAAGTCTAAGCTCCACTGCATTGCTAGTACTTTACTGGTCACAGTATCAGCTTGCTCATGTAGGATTCAGATTAAAAAAGTGAAAAAGGTAAAAAACAAAGTCAAAGAGCAAATTTTAATCAGAACGATAAGCGCTTAATATTTACTGCAATTTTCAGGATGGCTCGCATTTGTGCATTAATAACGTGTTTCTCATGCGCCAAAAATATCAGTTTACTGACTTGTACAGTATATCTTTTCTTTTGAACTTGATGTTGTCCACTGAGTTTATGTATTCAGTGGAGTCTAGAGGCTTGTTTGTTTTGATTTTGAGCCAGCAATTTGTTTCTGTTTCCTTGAGCATGATCACCAATTTCCTTTCAGCTTTCTCCAGGCACATCATAGGATATCAGTATCTCATCTTGACTTTCAGTTAAACTTTTGTTGATATATATTTCTGAATAGTTTTACAGACTAAGAGGACTATATAAAGTCCATATCAAGTATTATGTTAATGAGAAAGTTGCTGCTCGCAAAAGGGGTATTCCATCCTTGTTTATTTTAGGGAATTCTTTCAATGCATGGTGTGATTCATACTGTATGTATCAGCATCACTGAGTTGCACTGATAATCTGATGTATTGAGTACATTGGATTATGATTCTCAGGTCTTTGGATGTGAATCATGGTGAATGCATTAATTAGCTTCAATGACACGGAATTCCTTCCACAAAGCTGAATTGAAAATTTCTGATCAAATGAATAGTGAAATGTTTTCAAGAGTACTTGGCTACTTTAGACTTTCTACTGATTTTCTCAGATTTGCTTTCATCTGGTATGGTACCTATGGATTGGAGAAAAGCTGATGTCATTCCAACGATCTCAGTCTGGCAATTATAGACCAGTAAGTTTGACATCTGTAGTAGGCAAAATATTTGAAGGCTTGCTAAGGGATTACATTCAAAATGTTTTGTTCTAGTGAATTGCCTTATGAGCAGCAATCAGCATGGCTATGTCATGTCAGACAAATTTGATTGCTTTTTATGAATAGGTAAGTAAGATGCTGGACAGTGGGGGCAGTAGCTGTGATCTATCTGGATTTTGCCAAAGCATTTGATATCGTGCCCCACAAATAACTATTTTCTAAAATAAGGCTTAATGAAATCATTTGCTCATGGATATGAAACTGGCTACAGGATAGGGTACAGAGGGTGGTTGTTAATGGTATATTCTCTGCTTGGAGTAAGGTTCTTAGGGCTCGGTATTGGGTTCACTTTTATTTAACTTGTTCATTAATGACTTAGAGCAGGGTATTGTAAATAATGTATCAGTGTTCGCAAACGACACAAACCGATCCAGCCAAATTAGTTCCATCCAGGCTCTGGCACCCTTGCAGGACAAAGTGGCAATCTGGACAGCTAAGTGGCAATGTTGATAAATGTAAAGTCAAGCACCTGGGATGTAAAAATATCCAAGCCACTTATATCCTTAATGGGACTGCTCTAATCAAATCCATTATGGACAAGGACCTTGGAGTCTTTGTAGGTAATAAACTTGGCTCTAGCAAGTAATGCCAGTGAGCAGCATCAAGGGCAAACTAGGTCTTGAGTCAGGAAGGAATTTTTTTCCCCTCTTCGGCTAATTTGAGATACTTCAGAAGGGGTTTTGTGCCTTCCTCTGGATCAAATAGCAGTTAAGCAATTAAAAGCTTGAACTTGATGGATGTGAACTTTTTCAACCTTACTTACTATGTTACTGTTACTACTACTACTACATAAATTAATACTGAGTTTGCAGCAGCAGTAGATGATCCACTGAACTGAAAAATTAGAAAGATTAAGAATAATTCAAAAGGAGAACAGTTCAACAGTTTTCTCACTAAATACAAAAACACATAGGTCCATAAATTAAGTTATGAATAATAAAGTGGAATGGCACAGGAAATAAGTATTATGAATTATGGTCTCAACGGTGTTCTTTGGAACATAGTGTTGGGCGAATTTATTCGCCTAGCTCTAATTCATGGCGATTCGCCACCGGTGAATACATTTGCGAAATGTCTGTAAAAATTCGCCAGCGAAAATTCACCAGCATCAATTTCTGATTTTCACAAATTTTTCATGAAATCATTTGAAATTCACAAATTTTTCGTGAAAACTTTCGAAATTCACGAATTTATAGTAAAAACGGTCAAAATTCACAAATTTATAGTGAAAACGTTC
Source organism: Xenopus borealis (assembly GCA_024363595.1). Lineage (NCBI taxonomy): Eukaryota > Metazoa > Chordata > Amphibia > Anura > Pipidae > Xenopus > Xenopus borealis. Next base: position 66,515,180 of record CM044431.1, read on the forward strand.
AAAAGTCATGAATTTATAGTGAAAACGTTTGAATTTCACGAATCTAGTGAAATAGTTAAAAATTCAAGAACATTTAGAAGCTTAGAAATACACCAGTTACCAATGTCTTTAGTATGTTTTGCAACAATAAGGTTACAAAGGTCTTGAGAGAGCTCTTTGCTTTTACCCATCATGAGATGCTTCTTGCGTAATACTTTGGTAGTGAGAAACCTTTTTATAGGCCATCAATAAATACTCATAGGCTTTCCAGGCCTTTGAGCACCTCCTTTTCTTTATGTGTTCAACACTTATTCCTTGTGTCATTCCACTTTGTTACACATGAATTTATGGATTTATTTGTTTTGTTTTTTTGTCGATTACTTGGGTTATTACCATCTGTGTACATTTCATGTCAATAGCCCCATTAGAAATATATTTACTGATAAATATGTTGACATGTTCAATACTTATTTTCACTGCTGTTTGTGTGTGTGTAGGGACATGGGTATGACAGGTACAATTTTAGAGAATCACATTGTTAAAAGATTTTGCGAAATTTTGAAGAAAAATTACACTGAAGTGAAACCAAATGTTAGACACTGTATAAATAAATATCCCATGAAAGGAACTGAAATAAGTGTGAACATTTATTTTTTCATTATAGTTTCATAAATGATATTCCCAGCTTTCTACATTGATTGCATTTGAGTTAATAATACATTTTTGAAATTCTTGTGTAGCAACCACAAGGATCAGATTTATTTTTTCACCAGATGTTATTTAACTAACAGTCACTAAAGAAAAGGAATTACCAACTGAAGGTACTAATGCACATGAATACTCTTAAATAATGTTAAAATAGCAAACACAAGAATGCTTTATTTAGATTGTATGCTAATTGTCACTGCATCAAGACTACTGACACAAGGGGCACAATTTAGTAATTCAAATTTCTCCTGATTCCTGAGCACTGAATGGAATAAATGGAATGTCTAAGACTCCAGCACTTGAACTGTCAGATGTTGCACATTCAAATAGGAGTGGGCGGTTGATAATCTGACTGCTAAAAAGTTCATCAACCTATACCCATCAAATCAAGATAGGTGTGAATCACAAAAATGTTGGTACTAACATAAGTAAAGGAATGGAAGTGGTAAAGTCAGCAAGACAAAAGCATGACATCTACTTTTTAATGTATTAGAACTAACAGAATATTGATATCCCAATACTGGATCAACATATTTTCTGAAGTTTTTGTACTGTGGCACGATGTCTGGGAAAGCACTAGAGGGAAGGGGATGAGTCACTGGGGGGAGGGGTGCTCTATACTTTAAAAGGAAGTAGGAGGTCTGACAGAAAAGTTTGAAAACTTCTGTGAAGCACAAAACCTAAGCTTATGTTGAATAAACAGACTAAGGTTGGCTAAAGCTTTATCAGAAAGGCAAACCCTATGTATGCAGTCAGAAAGGGAACCAGCCTGTATAGTTACAGAAGATTAACCTGTGTGTTTATACTATTACATAAACAGCTGCATTGTTGCATAATGCCGTGGTCTTTGACTCCCTAGCTTGTACCCCCAAAGTGATGTTTTGACTGGTATCACCTGCAAAATAATAAGGATCACATTTTAGTTACATAGTTAAATTGGGTTGAAAAAAGACAAAGTCCATCAAGTTCAACTCCTCCAAATTAAAACCCAGCATACACACACACACACCTCCACTCTTTCACACAAACCGTATATTCCCATATCTATACTAACTGTAGAGTTTAGTATCAAAATAGCCTTTGATATTATGTCAGAGATTATTCCAGAGAAACAACCCCAACCTGGACAGTCTACCCTCATAATTTAAGTCTAACCAGTTTAGTTCCACGTCTCTGCACTCTCTCCAGCTCATTTACATCCCTCCTAAGGACTGGAGTCCAAAACTGCACTGCATATTCCAGATGAGGTCTTACTAGGGATCTATAAAGAGGCATAATTATGTTTTCATCTCTTTTGTTTATGCCCTTTTTTATGCAGGACAGAACCGTAGTAGCTACAGAATGACACTGCCCAGAATTAGGCAACTTGTTATCTATAAAAACTCCAAAATCCTTCTCATTTAAGGAAACTCCCATCACTCTGCCATTTAGTGTATAACTTGCATATACATTATTTTTGTCAAAGTGCATATCCTTGCATTTATCAACATTGAACCTCATTTTCCAGTTTGCTGCCCAGTTGGCCAACTGCCCAATTTAGACAAATCAATCTGCAGAGTGGCAGCATCCTGAATGGAACCTATAGTTCTGCACAGTTTAGTATCATCTGCAAAAATAGAAACCATACTTACAATGCCCACATCCAGGTCATTAATAAACAAGTTGAAAAGCAAAGGACCCAGTACAGAGCCCTGCAGTACCCCACTAACAACACTGGTTCAATTAGAAAATGTTCCATTTACCACCATTTGTGTAGTCTATCGTTTAGCCAGTTCTCTATCCAGGTACAAATATTAGCAAAGTCTAAGTAAATCACATCCACTGCCATCCCGGAATCGAGGTCCCTGCTTACTTTCTCATAAAAAGAAATTAAGTTAGTCTGGCAAGATCTATTACACATAAAACCATGCAAAAACTTGATGTGAAGTCCAGTATCCTATCCGTTCTTAATCCTTCCAAAAGCTTTCCTACCACCGACATCAGACTAACTGGCTATAGTTTTGGGGCAGAGAACGGAATCTCTTTTTGAATAGAGGCACAACATTAGCAATTCGCCAGTCTCTCAGCACCATGCCAGACCTCAATGAATCCTGAAAAATTAAGTAGAGAGGTTTGGCAATCACAGAGCTAAGCTCACAGGCCCTGGACCTTGACCTTTGTTAATCTTAACATTTTCTAATCTCTTTTGAATTTCATCATGTGTGAACCATGCATCATTAGATATATTCCCGAATTTATTGGGCGAATTTATTCGCCTAGGTCGAATTCGCGGCGAATTCCCGCGATTCGCGAATCACCAGCGAAATTTTGCTTGGCGAAATTTCGCCGAAAAACGAGTTGCGCGTCGTTTTTTGACGTGACGCGACAAAAACGACGCGAGGCACGCCGAAAATGACGCGACACGCGCCGAAAATGACGTGACGCGTCAAAGTTGACGCAACACGCGACAAAGTTGACGCGAGGGGACGACAAAATCGTCCCGCGACTCGTTTCGTGAATTTTTCGCCGATTCGCGAATTTCTCTAGAAATTCGCGAATCTCTAGGCGAAGCGAATCGCGGGAGATTCGCCCATCACTAGTGACTACTTTTACTTTTTAAATGTGCATTACTTTAAGGAGAATTGTATGTTAAAAGAACAGTTCAGGGTAAAAATAAAAACTGGGTAAATAGATAGGCTGTGCAAAATAAAAAATGTTTGTAATATAGTTAGTTAGCCAAAAATCTAATGTATAAAGGCTGGAATACAGCACAACATCCTGCTTTTCAGTTCTCTAAATCCGAGTTAGTCAGCGACTTGAAGGGGGGCCACATGGGACATAACTGTTCAGTGAGTTTGATCCTCAACTCAGATTCAAAAGCAACAGTTATGACCAATGTAGCCCTCCCTCAATTCACTGATTGGTTGCTGCCTGGTAACCAGAGTAACCTGTCAGTGTAAACAAAAGAGTGCTGAAAAGCAAGAAGTAGTGTTCTGTTCTGTTATGTTAGACTTACAGTCACTCCAGCCTTTATACATTACATTTTTGCCTAACTAACTATATTTAAAACATTTATTATTTTGAACAGCCTATCTATTTACCCAGTTTTTACTTTTATACCAAACAATTCCTTTAAGTTAGTATTAGTCTGTTTTCCTTGTAGCAGAGGGACCTCCTTAGCTGGTAAACTGTATTTCCCCCTCACTACTCCCCCATGACCCATTACTAACCCCACTACCCCAACTACCCTAGCTTCCCCATAATTCTTTCTTTCACTCACCCCCCTCTTGCCAAGTTTCAGCACTCCTCTAACCTCTTGGTCATTCTTTCCCCTAGCACAGGGGACCCCCTTCCATTGAGGTGCAATTGAGGTCTGTCACGACTGTATAGGTTGTACCCCAAGGACAAATCAGCCAAGTGCTCTAGGAACCCAAACCCTTTCTTCCTATACCAAGACCTATACCAGCCACGCATTTAGCTCCCTAAGCTCCCGCTGTCTCCCTACGTGGCACAGGCAAAATATCAGAAAAAAATGACATTGGAAGACCTTCCCATAATCTTAGAGCCTAGATCTCTGAACTCACCATTTATCTTGTCATTAGTATTGATACTGTATGTACTAAGACCTCCTTAGGTAATAAAATTCTGCTTCTCCTCCTCTAGGGGCTCAAAGCAGTTGATGGACAGTCACAGCCTAAGGGCTAATTCGAGTTTAGATTTAAATGCTTATTTTTGCACTGGATCCTTCTGAAAAAAAATAAAAGATAGAGCTACAAAACTTGAGACCCACTAATGAGCACTCACATGGTTTAGAGGGGGACACCATGAATACAGTGAATTGTTATCCTACAGAATTAAATTTTTAAGTGCAAAAACCTGAAGATAATAGGAATAGTTAATTTTTTCTTTACAATCATGACAATTTAAAATGACAGTATAGCCTTCTTATTTAACATAAATTCAATTAATAGGGCTTGTACTGAACTTTACTTTGTTGTGGAGTTTTCACCAGACCCTTCAGAGATAGACACACTGATGTTGCTTTTAGAAAAATAGTTTATTGATAACACATACATGGAGAAATGTACATGGATAGATACTTCTTATCTGACCCTGAGGTAGTGGAGTTTAATGGTGTGAAAGTGAAGATGGAGCCCCTACCATCTAGCTGCTACTAGTTGCTGTAGCTACAAAATACCCTGATATAGACAATACGGAGAATTACTTCTGCTAAAAAACATGTATAGGGGAATGTAATATACTGTACGTCGGTAACACAAAAACTATTTGCAATGCAAAAAGCTAAGCCTTTGCACGAATAAATTTTGCTTTGCGCGAATGCAATATACCTTTTTGTGAACCCGGAAACTTTCGCCACCACTTCAGCCAGCGGAAGGCTGTTTGCGAGTTTTATACTTTGAGCTTATGTGCTGTCAATGTAATAAAACTTCTTACTGAAAAAGTCGCAATGCTTGCTCGAAAAGATAACAACACCTTCAAGCACTTCTTAAGAGTGCGCAATTATAATTCACAATGCACAATAACGATTCGCAATGACCGTTTATGGAACAATATTACATTGCGAGATGTGGATTTTAACTCTTATTGGTGCGCAATGCAACTTTAATAACATTCGTTACTTTAATTACATACTTATTTAATTACATTCTTTAATTTAATTACATACTCTTTGCAACTTTAATTACATTCCCCCGGTAGTGTTTCAGCAAAGCCATTTTTAAAAGAGTATTTACTGTATCAATGGGAGAAAGTGAAAGCTCATCCTTTGATAAATAAACCTTTCAAAATCCCATAGAAATTAATGGAGAGTGGAAGCATTTCACTCTAGAGGACTGCGGCGACCTCTAACTTCACTCTTTGATAAATATACCCCTATAGTCTGCCAATGAAACCTTGATAATACAGTAGGTTATTTTATAGCCTGGGCAACATTTGCAATAACACAGGAATTCTCTATCACTTACAAGGTCAGAAATGATGACAAAACTTAGATGTTGTGTTTTTAGTTATTAAACGGACAGTATTTAAGTTTGATGTAAGTTGTACACCAAATAGACCATATTTGTAACATATGATTTCACAAACAAAATGATTTTGGAAAATCCTTATCACCTTACTATTATTCATTTTTATTTAGCTAGTGCCAACATATTTTGCAGTGCTTTACAGAGATTATACTTCATTAACATCAGTCACTACCCTAGAGAAAAAAAGTAAAAGCAAAATAATTCTCTGATTCTCTGATTTATAGTAAAAAAAAACTAAGAAATATATTTAATATTTCTCATGTTGAAAAAAGGGCTGTATAAGTGAATATTGCCCCTTTGCACTGGAATGTCAGCCAATTCCAAATGCTAGCTTGTATGTAGGTGTCCTCTTCTGACAACACAAGTACACAGGTCTTGTAGAAAACATTGGTTCCAGTTAACCGAACCTGCGGCTTGGCCTTTGTCCATAGAAGGCTGAAGCAACAAAGTAGAAAGAAGTAGAGCCAGGCAATTTCACTTGAAAAATGGCTTTGCCCAAAATACTGTATGTTGTTTTAATAATGTTTTTCAGTTAATCTGCTAGTGCCTGGCTCTACTACTTTCTACTCAGTACACAGGTCATTTCTGTCCATAATATTTAATCTCTATAAATGTAGAGCAAATTTCTCCTCAATGATGTGAAATAAATAATGCAGATATTTTAAACTCTATCTAGCACTTTCTTGATGCTGCTACAAACCCCATAGAACAATTGTGGCAATGAGTATTTGTTCAGTTTACAAGAAACACAGTGTTTTATTTATTTGGACTTTGTAGTATCATTATGGAGCTATACCAACAAGTCTGGGACAGATAAATTGAGTGTTGACAGCTTCACTGTGACCCTGTCAGCTGGGAGGATATTACCATTTAATCTCTATGGAGTAGTGCAAAAGTCTGCAATTTGTTGGACAGGCCCTAAATTATGTATAAATATATGACTAAAAGCCTAAGAAGTATGATTGGTAGGAAATGGTAAACTTGACTGTATTTTATAAAGCAATATTTTACTATGACATGAACATTTGTTGCATCCTTGCATTGTATAAAGTCAGACCTTTCTTCAAGCATACATTTGTGTATTAATTGGAAAAACTAAAATCATGAAATGGCATATGTTTGTTCCTCTTGATATAGTAGATGTCTGGTTTCCTTGCAGTAATATGGGACTGTTTCAAACATTTGAAATAACTTTTTGCAAAATGGCATTAGCCAGGATAGCAAGTAAAATTAAAATTTTATTTAACAAGGTCTCCTAGATTTGGCTCAATGCTATCATTTTCCAAACAGATTTCAGATGAAGAGAGAATTTAAACAAAGGAGCAGAGTGAGGTTGTTGCAAGGTAACACATGATTCTTGAAAGTACTCTTCTTCACATAGGCAGGAAATATAACCATAACTCTTTCATCACTATAGTTTTATTATGCAGATAAAAACATTTTATTCTGATGAAAATACTGTTATACAAAATGTTGTGCCATACATTTCTAAGTCTCCATTGTATCTCAAGACAGGTTATCTTTTGTGATTGCTTTATTTTTACCTTTTCTTAAATCTAGAAGCAGACTGTGACCGAAAATTGGCCTTGATATTTTAGCACTTATAGTTTAAAGTTCAGGTTGGCTTCCCACAGAATAAGGATGAAGTCAGTCATACAAATCATGATAACGCTTAGTTTTTTTCTTTCCAGGCAAGGTGTGAAAGAAGAATCTTCTTTTCATTTTTTTCTATTCTGAGTATGTGATAGAAAACACAAAAAGGCAAGCTTCACAACGTTCTCCACTAAAACCTCTCCAAGTGAAATAAAATATTGGCTCAAGGCAAAAAGACACCAAGTATGAAGATATTATATGATCGGCTCATCTAAAAGGCAGGAAAAGAATACTGGGGGATTATGGAATGCTCTCTTCATTTTACTGGCTAAAAGCCACCAAGAGTTCACCTTTGAACAAAAAAAAATTGAAGTGACCTAAAAGACTAAACCTAAAAATTTTATTGACGTTAAACACAGAACCATAAAGCAAGAAACAGAAGAACATTTTTAAAAATAGGGTGGTAAGACAATATAAAATCATTAAAAAAATTATTGCTTTTTATGGTGTCTCAATTTAAATAACACATTCATTATCTAGGGAAATCTGAAGAAGAAAAGATCTGTAAATAAAATATTTTATTTATGTCTATCCACTATATTTTTGATCCAAGTTACAAGAAAACCTCACTCAGAGAAAGAAGGCACAGCACTTAATTATTGTTTTTGTTTAATGATAAAAAAAGTTTTACGCAAAAACTTTGTTCGGAATGCCCTTTTTCCTTCATATTAGGTGTATGTAATAGCTTTTTTTTTCTTTTTATGATACTTTAACAGAAAATAAATACATTTATTTCACAAGATATCTTAAATAAGTTTTGTCTACAGCAAATCCTTTAATTTGCTGTTGCTGGCTCCATTTTGGATAAATAAGTTTTGTCTACAGCAAATCCTTTAATGATTTCACTTTGCACACAAATTAATTAACCTTATCTAGAAAAAGAGACAACTAACAATTGTGCATGAATATAAAGTAACTATTGGACATTCTAAGCCCAAAGGATGATATCAGTTTAAAGTGAATTTTGGTATGCATATGCATTCCTCCATGTCTCTCAGACATGTTTTACTTGTGCTTTCAGATGTCTAAATTATATTATATCTAAAAATCCCCTTCATACCACTTGCACTTGCAACAATAGTCGACAAATGTATCAGTGTGGCCATTATTGTGCTCATATTTATGCAAAAATCTCAATGGTTCAACCATGTAATGGTAGCAATCAAGCTTTTGAGCTAGAAACTTTAAGGTCACTGTCTAAATATAATTATGTACATCTATCTATCTGTCTATCTATCTATCTATCTATCTATCTATCTATCGACTAATCCAAGAGGTCCTCTGCACTCAACCCATTATTAATATATTTAAGACATTGAGACATTTTGTGGATACAGCTACTAAAAAATGACCTACCCATCTATAGTCAGGTGATCCCACTGGTGGCTAATAAAAGAGCTGCCAAGTTTGGGAGTTTTACTTTGAAAGCAGCAAGTAAGTTGCAGGTAAAACTTAGTCCCTCTGTAAAATGTACAATGAAGCAACAGAATTCTTAAAGGGCATGTAAAGGCAAAAAAATAAAATCCAATTTTTACTTTCTTTAAAGGGGTGGTTCACCTTCAAATTAACTTTTGGTATATCGTAGAAGGGCCAATTCTAAGAAATTTTTCAATTTGTCTTCATTATTTATTTTTCATAAAATAAAATGAACCAGTGAAAATTCGACGAAAACGACGCAACGCACGCCGAAAACGATGCAAAGCGATGGAAATTCGCAAATTTTTTGGCGAAGCGAAACGGGTGAGATTCGCCCATCACTAACCACAATCAATAAAAAATGAAAACCAATTGCATATTGTCTCAGAATATCACTCTCTTAATCATACTAAAAGTTAACTCAAAGGCGGATAACCCCTTTAATTAAAAATTGTGTACCGTTTTATAAGAAACCTGACTGTATGCAGTGAAATTCCCCCTTCATTTACTGCTGTGGATAGGAATTGTCAGATGGTCCCTAACTGTTGTGCAGGGAAACAATTACTTATGAACAGCAGGGGGAGCCCCTGCCTTACTTCCCAGCCTTTCAGAACTCCGGCAGCTTTGTTTCCCTGTAGATCCTTAAGTAGCCCAGGCCACACTGAGCATGTGCACAGTCTTGGTCTTGCAAAGATGTTTAACAAAGTTACAAGATGACAGCCCCCTGTGCCCAACTTTGAAAGCGTAAATCCTTTGTTTGATTAGGCTTTGTGGTGCAGTAAGTTCATGTTTATGTTAAGTATACCAAATGCAGCGTTTCTAAGATTATTCTATTTTACACTTTCCTTGTCCTTTAATGCATCAGATGACATTTGAGTGCAGGACTGGCCAGATATGGGATGACTTGGAGGTAGTTGGCCAGTTTAAATATATTGCAATATATGGACAAACAATCCCTGTCTTGTTTAAAGGGTAAGGTATTTTCTAGTAGCTGTATGCACAAAATGTTTCAATGTCTTAAATATATTGATAATGGGTAAAGTGCAGAGGACCTCTTGCATTTCTATATATGTATTTTGTGGTCATAACCTTATTGCACCTCCTCCTAAAGGTTTTAAAAATTAGTGGTGAGCACAACTTTCCCTTGTTTCTTATAGTTTATACAGGAGCAGTGGTCAGCTGCATGTTGTAGCTCCTACCCTTCCCAGCTATTGCCAGGTGATCCCACTGGTGGCTAATAAAAGGGCAGCCAAGTTTGGGAGTTTTACTTTGAAAGCAGCAAGTAAATTGCAACTTAGTCCCTTTGTAAAATGCATAATGAAGCAATATAATTCTTAGTGAGTGCAGATTCTTCTGGATATATATATATATATATATATATATACTGTATATATTGAGAAAGGTCAGATTGCTGACCAAAACGTCAGGTCTCCCACTTATTGGAAGAATAAATCTTTTTTGAACTTATTTAAGTCCTGCGCGTACGGACCCTCTTCTTTTGCTATATATATATATATATATATAAATATATATATATATATATATAAATAAAAGCTATCCATCCATCATATATCTATCGATCTATCCATCTCTCTTTCTATTATCTATTCATCCATATGTACTTAAAAAAGGCTATTTCAACACTGGTTAGATTCAAAAAGTATATTTTAAAACCCTTAAAGGACATGTAAAGGTAAAAAAATAAAATCCCATTTTTACTTTCTTTAATGAAAAAGAAACTTATCCCCAATATACTTTAATTAAAAAATGTGTACCGTTTTTATAAGAAACCTCACTATATGCAGTGAAATCCCCCCTTCATTTACTGCTGTGGATAGGAATTGTCAGATGGTCCCTAACTGCTCTGCAGGGAAACAATCATTCTTATGAACAGCAGGGTTTATAAGTAAAAACAAAGTTCATGTTTAGTATACAAAATACAGCATTTCTAGCCTTATTCTATTTTAGACTTTCCTTGTCCTTTAAAGACAGAAAGAGAATTTAACACATTGTCCTTTTTTGTCTTTTAGACATATATATATATATATATATATATATATATACACACATGTTTGTGTTCTTTTATAAAGAATTACCTAGAATTTATTTTGTATGCAAATTATTAAGTTTATGTTTGTTTCTCGAAATGAGCTTCCAACCAACACAATGCCAATTTGTTTAGTAGAGCAAATGTATCTAAATTCTAAATATAGAAATATCGGGCTTCATTTATCTTAATGACGGAGCTCACTGCAGTCCAACTACAATAAAATAAAGTATTGGAAATATCATGTGAGCACCATAAATCTTGCCATTCTTGATACATAATATTTGGGTTGCTAGGCTGCATGTTACAGTGTTTTCAGGAACACCTTAGAAAAAAACTTGAATCAGAGCAGAGAATAACTTAATGTGAATCCTGACTGCATTATAGATTCACTGTATTTATCAGTAGGGCTATCCTGCAAACAGGAAGTTTTGTTTTCACAAGACTTTCACAGATATTTAATATGAAAATGTTTATATTATTTTAAGGATTATGTGGGAAATACTCTGCATTCATTAAGAATTAAAAGGAAAATATGTTACATTTCCAGTAAAGTAGGTGCTTTGCATAGTTTGCCTTGTTTCCAAAGTATTTTATCTATAAAAGAAACCACAAAGTTAAATGTAGTATATATAAATCCTTTGTCTAATGAATTCTGGGCCTGATCTCAGAATTTGCTGCAAGGCTTATAAAAGGAGCGAGCAAAAAGCTATTTCTATACTGAAGTTATGCACTTTAAAAAAAAAAAAAAAAAAAATTGTGGCCAGGAACATTTGGTCATTTTCCAGCATAAACACTGTGTTTTACATTTCCCAAACTGAAAAGCTAAGGTACCGTCCTATTTTTCTTTCTTGAAAATGTATACTGTTAGAAAAAAATAAAGATGTAGACTAGTTTAAACTAGAACAAATGCTTCCAGTAGGTTTAGTGCACCTCTGTGTAATTACATATATTGTAAGCATAGATTCACTAAGCTTTTGGAAGAGACAGATATCCCCCCACCTTTGGCTCAGCTCACTCTCTTATATGAAAGCTCCAAATAAAATTGTATTTGGTAAAGACCTCCAATAATTTATACTACTATCATTTGTTTTTCTCCAGCTGCCTAGTATTTCCTGAGCAGTGATCTGCAGATGATTTCAGGATGCCTGTGGCTGACAGATGTACAAAATAAAGCTATTTTCCCTTTGTGCTCATATGGTTCTAAATCAACAGTGAACGTGCAAATATAGAAGTAAGTTCATGAAAAATTTGACAAGCAATGACACTAGTGGTTACTTTACTAAGTAGGGAAAAATATTTGATTTGAAAAAAAAAAGCAGTTTTTTAGACTTTTCGTGAAAGTGAAGAGAAATGTGTCCCAAAGACTGAGCAAGGGAAAAACTTCCTCCAAGGGTAAGGGTACATGCGTTGCTTCGTTTTCCAAAGTCACCCAATGTAGCCTCACAAGGAAACTTCGGGCGCCTTTGGAAAATGAAGGGATGTGTGTGTCATGCGGCAGGCGTCTTTTCATTATAACTGGCGCCTGACAGGGGAGATTAGTTGCCCCAAAGAAGAGGCGATTAGTTGTCTGGTGACAAATCTCCCAGAATCGCCAGGTGTGCCCTTACCCTTATTAGGAACTGATTTATCAGAGATTGAGTGTTATGTGTACCAGGTTACCCTTTAGTGTATATCCTGATATGGTGTGCATATGAACGGCATACATCACAACAAATAGTTACAGAACAGATAGCCATCAGTTAATATATGCTAGATCTTGTAGCCAAAACAATAAAGATACAACAAAAGTCTCCTGACATATTGTTAATCATTTGTTATAGAAATTATTTGTCCAAAAACATTGTTTGCAGAGCAGAAACAACATCTGCATGTATACGGCCAGCTAAATGGCAATGGCACACCAAGAGATTAAATCGATAAATCTCTGCTTCTGCTGGTGACTAATCTCCTGTAAAAACTCTCCCACCGGCAATAATGTGAATCGTTGGTGGGAAAACCCATGTGTCACTTCAGTCTTACAAAATCGCTTGAAGGTGCCTCAAGAGGAAACTGCATCACTCTGTTTGGATACTTTTTTGTATCTACGTATCTCAAAGGTGGTGTAGCTTCAGAGTTTCCAATGTGTACTGCATCAAAACGTTCAACAACATTATGCATAAAGAATTGGACACATATGTAATTTTGATGCAAAGCACTGGACATTATGCCATCAGGAAAATTCTTATTGCAATTGTGTCTCAACTGTGACTCAACTGTGTTCAATTACACTTGGAAAGTCGAAGAAAAGAGTGACTCAAAAGAGTGCTAGCTTGATAGAGTGCACCTATTAAACATCATTTTTCACCACTTTCATGCCTTATTTATCCTATTGCCCTGAATAGGTTACACAAGGTCTAGGGCTGGATATAAACATTTTTACTGCCAATTTTTAGTTCTATTGGTCCATTGGTCTGCGGGTCTTCTTAATAGCAGTTTTTACTCCTTTTTTCTGATCACGCCTACTTCCGATAATGTCACTTCCGGTTTACAATGGCAACACTTCCTGATTCTTACTCCTTTTTTCTGATGACATCTACTTCTCATGATGTCACTTTCGGTTTACAATGACAGTTCTTCCTGATTCTCGATGGTCAGCAGGTTGTGGAGAAGGTACTTGTGAGTTTGCTCGGGTAGCAGGTCCAAGCTGGTAAGAATGCGTGTTGCGAGTCTGGGTTGTGGATTGCAGGCTGCAGGTACAGGCTGGGTACAGGTTCCAAAAAAGGACCCATGCAGGACTCTTCTCAGACACTCTCAGAAGTTCCTGATGAGATCTAAAAAGATTAAAACAATCTGCAAGCTTGAATTGATGTCTCTGAATTATAATGCTGTTTCTGTGCTATTAAACCAGAGCTTCTGAATACATAGTTGGCCACAGTGACATAAAAAAATAATTTAAATACCAAAGCCCTTAATGACTTTATTGAAGAATAAGACCTCTAGTCTATGGTTTTAAAGACACATTATTAAGAAAAACACTTCTATTAATAGCTTTGCACTACTACAATTGCATTATTTTACCAGAATTTTAAGACATGTCTTAAATCCCTATGTGTGTGTTATTATTCATACTAGAAGTTTGCAGCAGTTTCAGTAAAAGCTTAATGGGATAATGTCATGGGAAAAAAAATTCTTCAAAATGCATCAGTTAATAGTGCTACTCTAGCAGATTTCTGAACTGAAATCCATTTCTCAAAATAACAAACTTTTTTTATTTTATTTTGAAATCTGACATGGGGCTAGACATACTGTTAATTTCCCTGTAAGTTGGAGTGATATCACCCCTCCCAGTAGCCTAACAACAGAACAATAGGAAGGTGACCAGATAACAGCTTTCTACAGCTGACTGGTAGATCTAAGAACAGCAATCAGTAGTAAATGTCCCACTGTGACTCCTTCAATTACATTGAAAAGGAAAAACAACAGCCTGCCACAAAGCAGTTCCCTCCTACAGTGCTGGCACAAGTCACATGACCAGGGGCAGCTGGGAAATTGACAAAATAGCCCTATGTCAGATTTCAAAATTGAATATAAACAAATCTGTTTGCTCTATTGAGTAATGGATTTCAGTAGTGATGGGCGAAACGGGCGCATTTCGCTTCGCCGAAAAAATCGCGAATTTCCAGAGAAATTCGCAAATTTTTCGCCGTTTCGCGAAACGTGGAAAACCTGGAGAGGTCACCCCCTTTTCCTTTGAGGGCTGGAGCCACTGGATAAAATGATTTACCTGCCCAAGCTCCCACACACAACTACAAGTTTGCCAGTACTCTACTCCATCCCATTGTTACAGCTCACAGTTATAAATCAAATTAAATTCGCCCATCACTAGATTTCAGTGCAGAAGTCTGCTGGAGTAGCACTATTAATCAATGCGTTTTGAAAAACATGTTTTCCCATGACAGTATCCTTTTACGCATCAGCCTGTCTAACAATGTCCTTTTTACATTTTGACTGCACTTAGGGTCAGGCAAGGGAGCAGGAAGGAGCCTTAATTTGATTTATAACTGTGAGCTGTAACAATGGGATGGGAGTAGAGTACTGGCAAACTTCCAGTTGTGTGTGGGAGCTTGGGTAGGTAAATCATTTTATCCAGTGGCTCCAGCCCTCAAAGGAAAAGGGGGTGACCTCTCCAGGTTTTCTTTGGAGAACACTGTTTATCTACCAGTGGAACTAGATGTACTGTAGCTCTATATACAATTTTTTACATATTCAACTTTGATCATTTTAGACATTTGTACACTTTTATGCTGATTAACTTTTTGTAATGGATTATGTTCATGTTTTTCAGTACATGTTTTTCATCTTTAAGGAAAGAAGTTAGCTTTACAGATATTCTATTCATATTCTATTATAAAAACTTTTGAAAAGTTTTGCATAAAATATTTAACACAACATTACAAGTATACCTTATATTATTTGCAACCTATTTATTTCTACTAGTGTGTGTATGAAATGGAGGTGTATGTTTTATTACAATGCAGTGCAGCCTTTATCTGGAATTCCCTTCCACTAATTATTGTATTTAATAAATTATTTTAGCCTTAATTCGTTTTCAAAAACCTTACACCTATTTCCCATCTATTGCTATTATTGGCCAGCTGTTCTTCAGCTAACTAATAATACAAACTGAATGTTGGTTTTTGTGCACATGTCACCCTGCATGCTCTCGGTTTTCTGTTCATCATCTAGAATGTAAGGTTAGTTGTCATGTACTGAAAGGAGTTCCATCCATGAACTGTACAGTGGTGTGAAATATTTTGACACTTCCTCATTATAAAGGGGTTTAGGGACCCATAATTGTTTATTTTATTATCAATAAACTATTTCACATGGTGTAGAGAAATGAGTGGGTCAGGTCATGGCCTCCTGGTTAAAAGCATATTTGATGGACATGTGAAAATTCATCCTGTGTTATTAATTGACTGAATGGCTACGGAAATGGAATATTCTTTTTCGGCAAAAATAAGCAATGCAGTGTTTGTGAAACAGACTTTCCCCATATGTAAAGAAAGGCATAACGATTGCCCAGTTGCAGTTACCAACAACAACAAAAGTTGCTTTTAAACTGCTGATAAATAAAGATGAACTGCTGTTAATTGCTATAGGTATTAGACCAGTTATAAAATGAATACCATTTATATTTTCCCATTATTAAAATAAACTAGAGTTATTTGCTGCATTGTAAATGTAGGTCTCTAGGTTGGTATACTCTTTCAATATAAGTACTGCAGGTGATTTAGTTAAAATTGTATAAAACGGTTGCCAGTAAACCATTCCAATGTTTTATCAGCTTCCTACTAGTGATGGGTGAATTTATTTTCCTGGCTTGAACATGTGGCGAATTCCTGCGATTCGACACCAGCGAATATGTTCGCGAAATGCCTGCGAAATGTGCGCTGGCATCCAAAAACAGATGCCCGCATCCAAAACGAGATGCCTGCATCCAAAATGAGACACCGGCAACATTTTGTGGATTTATCGCAGTTTTCAAAATTCTTGAGAAATTCGCCCCAGATTCGCCCATCACTACCTCCTACATTTTCACATTGAGATAATTTTCATAAATCATATGAATTTATGTATTAAACTTCTCTGTCAGTCCCTTACTCGAATTTTCTGTCAGATATACATTATTGTGTCCTGGCAAAATAACACAAACATAAAAAAAGAGAGGAAAGAATGCTATTACTCTGCAACTCATGTGGGGAAACAATATTTTGAAGCTAAGTGTCCTTTAAGGGGTGGTAGCAAGCCACAAGGCTATTCCTCTTTGGACTCGAGCTATTTATAGTGGGGAATGTGCTGAAGAGCCTTAAAAATAAGGCTCCAGGGGTAAAAAGGTTAGTGCCCAAAGGGAAGGAGAATAAAATACTCCATGGGGCAGATTTACTAATGGGCTAAGTGGGCTTCACTAGCGAAATTTAGCCAGAAATACCATCCGCAGTGACATCACCAACTGATATAAAATTCGGTTGCAAAAGAGACCATCGCTAGAATAAGTTCGCACCCTATCGCCAGCCAAGCAGTCTTTATGCAGCAAATTCACTAAAGTGCGAATTTTACAGAATGTTACTGTACCTCTTTCGCCAGATTTTACTTCACCAGCTTAGACCTGGCGAACTGATAAGATAAAGCTACATCCTCCTCAATCTTATGTCAGTGACATCATATCCTGTATGCTGATAATTCATAAAAGTTGTAAAAAAACGCTGGTGACTTTTTTAAACTTCGGTATGAAATGCTCACACTGCCAAAGTAATGCTAGCGAAAATTCGCCAGTGATTGACTGCTGAGACTTAACTTCACATTTTAGTAAATTAGCTTATTGTTAGTGAATTTGTGCCTGACGAGGTAGCGTGATGTGTGGCGAAGTGGTCGCTGGCGAAATCCCTTGAAGCACCACTGGGGTAGCCTCAAACACTGGGAGACAATACCTGCATTGTGTTAGTAAATACAAGAGAACTCACTGTGTATGTTTGTGTTTTCCACTATACCTGAGAATATTTACTGCTATCAGTCAGTAAATTGTTTAAAACGTCATGTTATTTTGTCATATAGTTCACTCCACCCATCTATATTATACATAAAACATACTACATTGTTTATGTATCCCAGGGAAACCCTATAAAATACACATCCACCTGGATCATCTCAAAGAATCTTAGTATCATGCATGTTTTACAGTATTAAATTCATTCCTGTATATGTACATATGAGGTTGCTTTAGTAAGTATGACCCAAACAGAGAGATTAGTGTCGCTTTCCTTATAATTTATTTATAAAAAAGATCCGTCTTTTAGGTGCTACCTCAAACTTCTGTTAAAGACTCTTTATGTATACTATAATATGCTTGTCTTATTACAGTAATGACCAAAAATAATTGTTTCTGTGAATTTGGAATACTCAGCGTGGGTGGTCAGTAAACATTTCCATTTGTGCCACAGGCTGTCCTAGTCCCATAAAATGGATGTGAAATTGGAAGTTCTGGGAATCTTTTGCAGAGCAGAAGTTTGACCTCTTGCCCTCCAACTATTGTTGTACTACAACCACCATCATCCTAACATAACAGGTAAATGAATGCCAGAGTTTGATGGGATTTTGAGAACCTGCAAGACCTCAGGGTTGTTGGTTAGGTAGGAGAGGAATAAACCCTTGCCTACTTATTGCAATCAACAGAAAATCAATAGTATACAATCAAGATTTCCCCCGAGCCTGCTCACATGGTCAAATATGCGTTTTAGTTTTAATGCCTAATAAGTTTCAGATGCTCTGCACATTCTTACAGTGAAACTTTATTGCCTTGTTTGGTTATGCATTACAAATGTAAGCAAATGTGTTTTACAATTCTAATGAAAATGATTAAAAAAGAGCCGTAAGCTGGCAACAAAACTGAGAATTGACAATTTTGTCTTTCCAAATTAGGTATGTAGGAATCATTTTTAGTGGTATGTGGGAAGAATAGAATTTTGTATTTTGAATTGTGACAGTACAAGCAAACATCTATTTTAAACTGTGATTAGCCATATTATGCAAAGCGAGTCTCTCATGAGAAAGTTCAGGAATGCTGGTTGCAAGCAAAACCTGATATAGCATTAATTTGCAGCTGAATCTCATACAGTATACATCAAGGTTTTTTTTGTACTAAACTATATTAGCAGCTGAATCTCATATACATTGGGGGTTGTTTGTGAAGATTCTGATTCATCCAGGTCATGGTATTGTATATCTGTAGAAATAAGTAAAATCAACTACACTTGCTCTGTTTTTTTCCTTGAAGACATTTCACCAGTCATCCACCCGGCTTTATCAATTCTGAATTGGTGACTGGTGAAACCTCTTGGGACAAATTCACTAAAGCACGAATTGTATAACGCTAGCGCTAATTCGCCAGCGTGACGTCAAATCGTAACTTCTCAAATTCACTAACACCGACTCTGGCAAATTTTCGCTAGCGAAGTAGATAGATTAGCACTGACAAAGGATCGTAATTATGCAAATTCACTAAGATGACCATTTTACTGAACGTTACCACTTATGCTAGACCAGGGGTCCCCAACCTTTTTTGCTCTTGAGCCACATTTAAATTCAAAAAAGAGTTGGAGAGCAACACAAGCATGAAAAAGGCCATGTGGATGTCAAATAAGAGCTCTGATTGGCTTTTTGGTAGCCCCTATATGGACTGGCAGCCTACAGGAGAGAATGTTTGGCAGGACATCTGTTTTTTATGCAACCAAAACTTGCCTCTAAGCCAGTAATTCAAAAATAAGCACCTGCTTTGAGGCCACTGGGAGCAACATCCAAGGGGTTGCTCACGAGCTACTGGTTGGGGATCACTGCGCTAGACGTTACTTCGCCAGGTCAGACCTGACGAAGTTCAATACAATAGATAGGAGTTAAAAAAAAATTGTAAAAGTCCCAAAAAATGCTGGCGTGTTTTACCTTTTTAGGGTGATAGTCTGAAAAAGAGCAACATTTTTTTGGGGGGTTACCCTCCTTCCCCCATACATTTCCTAACATATGGCAACTCAACTATACAGGGGGCACATGTTTAGGGCAATAGGACAAATTATTTCCTGGGCTTGTGTAGTGAAATGTAGTGGCTGTAACATATACTTCTATTATACCTTGAAATTCGCGCCATATGCAAATTAGGCATCGCTAGCATAAATGCGCTTTGCCTGGCAAAATAACACTAGCGCAACTACGCTACCATTCACAGACCTTAGCGTAACTTCGCACTTTAATGAATTTGCGTAGCGCTGGCGAAAATTCACCTGGCAAAGTGTGGTGAAAGTTAGCGAAGGAAACGCTAGCGAATTTTTGCCGCTTACTGAATTTGCTCCCTTGAAGGAAAAAAACACAGCAAATCCGGTTGATTTGACTTATTTCTAAAGATACAATGGGGGGATCAATTTTTTCTGGTTGAGGTTTTTTGGGCAAAAACTAACATTTTAGAGGAAAAAAACTAGAATTTTTTGAGATTTATTATACCCCAAAGTTATAAAAAGTCTGAATCCGAAAATCCGACATCTCAAACCTGTCGAGGTCCTGTTTAAAACTGGCTGATTACCCTTTTAGAATTTGAAGCTATTGCGATCTGCTCCTGGTTTCATCTCATAATCCGAAATATTTGGGTTTGGTGGCGATAACACAAAAAAATCAAGGGATTCGGGTGTCAAATACAAAAAATTTTATTTGTTTTTTTCCTGACCCATCTTATTCAAGTTATTTTATTGATGAATAAAATAAAATCAAGGATGGGTATTTGGTTGAGCTTGGTTTAATAAAAATATGACATAAATTAGAGTTTTAGTAAATAACCCCTAGGTGTTGCAATACTTAGGGGCAGATTTACTAAATTCATATGAAGGATTCGAAGTTTGATCGAATTTTAAAAAACATTCAAATTCACATTTTTTTATGTTTTTGAAGATCACCTTGACCAGTGAATTTTGTAAATTCGATCAAATTTAATGATTCCTATAAAATGTTATTTGAATATTCGACCATTCGACTGTCAAAGTACTTCCCCTTTAAATTTTTATTTGACCACTTAGTTTGCCAGATCAAAGTTACCAAATTGGGTTTCATTAATTTTGATCGAATAAAAAATATTTGATAGATCGGAAAAAAAACAATAAAAAAACATGAAAACCATTGCAAATCTACATCTATCACACTCTACATCACACTTAAGTTAATTTTAAGGTGAACAATTCCTTTGTGGAAGCATTGATTGATTCTGAGATTTTCAACATAGTTTAGAATGACCAACCATCAAACAGCATGACTGTCAAATAAATTAATAAAAACATAATTTATTCATGTATTTGTCTGTTATCTATTTTGTTATCAGATCTATATGATTTATATATATATATATATATATATATATATATATATATATATATATATGTGTGTGTTTATTATTTGGTTTTTATTTTTGAGTGTGTGCATGTTTCTTGTTGGTTCCCTAGAACTTGGAAATAAAACCTGATTAATTGTACTTCGTTTTTTCAAATTGTAATTCATTAAATTAAAATGCATGAGGAATACCCATGCTACTAATATTTCTTGTACAAGTGTGTATATTTGCACAGGATATGGCACTATAAAGTGATTACCTTTCTCTGTGATCTCTCACTGCCAATTTTGTAGAGTCCTATGTAATGGGAGAATAATCTCGGAAATATCTTGTGATACCATCTTACATTAAAATTCGTGTAATGTTTATATACCTGCACTTGACACTTTATAAAACACATTGCTAAATCCAGTTGTCGAGAGAACTCAGTGGCAGTTGTCAAGTACTGCATGTCTCTCAGTATGCGCAGAGCCAAGTTTCCTTGTTCAGTTACCTCTGTTTTGATCTCTTTTCTTCACTCGTGTTCTGATCTGTACATTTTGCAAATAGCATCTAGTGTAGCTGTGTTTGCCCTGTGTTTGCTCCTGTGTTTGCTCAGGCATGCTCATGTCAGACATCTCCTATTACATTTCAGCCTGATATTTTATAAGGCTGTGACTGCTGCCTTCATGACTAACTAATTAAGTGTTAAAAACAATACAAAGGCACATTTTAGAACCTCGTTTGTTGCATTCAAAACAATGTGATTCTAACAGCTTTGCACAGACTTACATTCAGAAGGATTTCTAAGAAACATATAAATCCTTCAGCCTTCATTTTCAGATGGAGTCACTGACTGCAGAAGATGCCCACACATACAGCATCTTTAATTTGTAGACTTAATACTTTATTGCAACTTATAGATCTACTTTCAAGGAGCACCAAATCCCTGTAAACACGCTTGGCAGCTAATATAAAGGCATGGGTCTGTTGTACAGTTCCTCGTGTACACAGCCTTATGCAATTCCTCCTGCCTCCCTTGCCTCTTGGGCCCCATTCTCTCTTGAATGGTATATAGGGGGGAAGAAAAGTTAAACAATTAAGATGACAATTTTTTGCTGCAAGAATTGCCTTGTACAGTAATTATCTGATCTATCTTTCATTTGATTATACTTAAAGGAAAACTATACCCCGAAAATGAATTTTTGAGCAACAGATAGTTATATCAAATCAAGTGACATATTAAAGAATCTTACCTACCTGGTATATATATTTAAGTAAATATTGCCCTTCTACATCTCTTGCGTTGAACCACCATTTCGTGATGGTCTGTGTGTTGCCTCAGTGATCACCTGACCAGAAATATTTCAACTCTAACTGTAACAGGGAGAAGTGTGGAAGCAAAAGACACAACTCTGTCTGTTAATTGGCTCGTGTGACCTAACTTTATAGTTTGTTTGGTATGTTTGTGTGCACCGTTGGATCCTAGGATCCCAGGAGGCTGTCCTTATTTTTTAAAATCGCAATTTTCTATTTATGATTACCCAATGGCACATGCTACTAAAAAAGTGTATTATTATGAAAATGGTTTATTTACATGAAGCAGGGTTTTACATATGAGTTGTTTTAGGCAATATCTGTTTATAGAGACCTACATTGTTCGGGGGGTATAGTTTTCCTTTAATCCCATTAGAAAAATAAATACAAAAATAAGATGATATAGCTGCTACTAAATCCTACATAAACAATGCTACTGTGTCCTGGCACGAAAAACTGTTCTTACACAGTGGAGTCTTTACTACAGCAGAGAGTGATTACCAGCAACGATAACAAGCATGCTTTCTTTATGCCCTGACGGACCACCAACTTGGACACTAATGTTAAATGTAATAAAACAATGACATTGTAATATCAATAACTGGCCATTTATACGAGGAATATTCTGATATTCATAACTTTCAGATTGTTTTACCAACAAAGATAAAGCTTAAAGTCTGATATTATTCTTTGTTTCGATTAATTGGTTAGCACAATTTTCTCATGAAATTAAATGGGAGTCATTCAACATGTTATTTGTGCCGCAAGGTCAGTTCACTTGAACACCATATTGACTATGGGGTGTATTTTTCAAATGTGGAAAGACAACTGACCACAACATACCATATTCACTCGTATAGGCCTCTAGAGTACTACTTGGAAATATTTAAATGACCAAGAACTCTTCTGATGTTGCTCAAGAAAGACATGAGATGGGTTAACTGAGGAATGGACAGAGACAGATGACCAGCATAGTGGAAAGTATAAGAAAAACTGCAAAAAAACCACATATATGCATTGGTAATCACACATCAGAAAGCCCTGAAGGAATTGATTACACATCTCAAGGGGTGGTTAACAGTTAACTTTTAGTTTGTTAGAAAATAGATAATTGCAAGCAACTTAACGTGGCTTTATATTTTTCTTTTCTGTAGTTTTTTAATTACTGTATTTGCATTCTCTTTCTGACTAAGCTAATAAACTCAATAATTCAAAACACATATAATAAAAAATGAAAACCTCTGTAAATCATACTAGAAGTTAATTTAAAGGTGAACACCCCCTTTAATGTTATGTTTGTATCATTCCAACTAAATTATATGTCCATGTACCAGCCATAATAATCAGTATAATATTTACAATAGATTTTTTTATTTTAAAAAGCCAAATATTTGCATACTTTGTGAACTCTTCAGCCTCCTGATAAATTCATTTAATAAGGTACAGTATGTGTTCACTTATATTGTGCATTAACCTAATTTATTAAATCATAATATTTGCATCTTATGGGATAGCACTAAAAGTTGAACAGCGTGTGATCTTTGCAAATTTTTAATTGACACCACATATGATGTATGGTCAGTGCAGTTCAACTAGTGTAAGGGGTTCATTCCCCTATTGGCCCTTGTGGAGTGATGTGTTCTCCATATGCCCAGTTTTAATTTGAGTAGTTTGAGTAGCTTAATTTATTTAAGGGGTGGGAGAACATGATTCGTCCACTTTTGATTTGCTGGAGAACATGCAGTATAACGTTCCAGTAACCTTTGTGCCATGGGGGGGGGGGGGTGAACTCTTGGTAAAGTCTCTAAAGGGAACCCCATGAAAACACAGTGGATAGTTCTTTCTCGGTAGGTTAGTTAGAAATGGGTTGCCACTTGACTGGTAAAATATCAGCCAATGCTGTAGCTGGTATTTCATATTTACTAGTAATGTACTTGCCAGTAAAGTTTTATTCTCTACCTGTTCTGCTAGTTTTAAGCTCCTCTACATTTGGATACAGGGTTCTCTATGGAGCTTTGATATGATATCACAGACTTAATGAAGGCATTGTACACACCGTTATGGAAGGCAACTACTTCAGCACTTCCCTAGTACCATAGTATTTGTGTTCTGCATTTAACAATTCCTAAAATACACTAATTTGTTATTAAATCACCACAATTGTTGGGAAAAAGTGTAAGGAATACCATTACTGTAATGAAACAATACTCAAAACTTTAAACTAACCACAAGATGTCACTGTTTACCATTGTCATGAAATGTAGACAACTGCTTGTAAATCTACAATCATTTCCATTGCGTATGTTCTGATTTTCTGGTCTGCTGTTTTTTGAGCCCTTTCCCTAATTCCTTGCTCTTTTTTTATAATTTGTGAAGCTCCTGGAATAATAACCCATGAAGAACAGACATATTTCCTTTTTCAAGACAGAAATCACGTGCATGTTGGTACATTGTATAGTGATTTTAAGGCGGTATAACTACTGTAGCAAATGCTTTTTGCTTTTACCCCATGATTTAGCTCAGCTGCCGAAATCAGTGGTGCTCTCAGACTGGGTTCCTGACTCAAATTAAGACCACTTTAGTATGCCAAGTGATTCAATGTCAGATTTTATTGGCTGGTAGATCACACAACTGATTACCCTTTGTATCCACAGCATCTTATTATACACAATTTACTGCATATTTCACTGAACTGGAGTTATATTCAAATCAATATGACCATTTGCTTGTTTTTTTAAATTATATGTGTGCTATTATGTAATTTGTGTACATTTTCTGTCTAAACTATGCTTGACACTTATTGGTAAGTGGTTTCAGTCTGGGGAAAAATTTCTTTAAATGTGTAAGTAGCACTTTATAGTCCCCAAATAACCCTCTATGGATCTGATATTAGAAATAAATGTTAAGGGGTATTAATTGCAAAATGCAATTTTCGATACAAAGGACCATATTTTTTTCTACAATACAGATTTTTTCAAAAATTGCAGGGTAACTGCAGTCGATCATAAACTTGTGCATTTTTGTTTTTGCAAATTGAATGCAAGCTATCATTTCCAAAGTGGTGCATCAATGGGTGCACTTGTGCAAAGAAGAGGCAGGACGGATGGTCAGCATCTGACACTAGCGGGGCTGTGCTAACTCTACTATTCTTTTACCCAAGAAAAACAATACCTTTAAAACTGGGTTTCATCCCATATTCTTTATGGTGAACTAATATAGGGAGTGCATATAGCAGTATAGGATCTGTTATGCAGAATGCTCAGGACCTGGATTTTTACGTATAACAGGTCTTTCCATAATTTGGATCTTCATACCTTACGGGGCACATTCACTAAGGCTCAAAGTTAAAATTTGAATTAAAAAAATTAGAATTTCGAAGTAATTTTTGGCTACTTCGGCTATCGAATAGCCCAAAATTAAATTTCAATAGAAAAAATTTGACAATTCGAATTTTCGAATTTCAAAGTAATGTCCCTTAAAAAAAAGTCAAATTCGACACTTTGCCACCTTAAAGCAGCCAAATTGCTATTTCAGCCTATGGGGGACCTCCTGGAACCTTTCAGGAGTGTTTTTGAAATTTTTTGAAATTTTAAGGATTTTTTGCAAAATTGTATGAACGATGCTTTCGAATGATTCAACTGTTTTTTTTTTTTTAATTGAAAGCAGACCTATTCGATCCATTTTCAATCGAAAATACTCTTTAAAAAATTTGATGGTTGAATTTCAAATTTTTTTATTCGAAATTTGACCCTTAGTAAATTTGCCCCTAAGTGTACTAAAAATTATGTAAACATTAAAGAAACCCAATTGCCTCAAGTAAGGAGTAATTATATCTTAGTTTAGATCAATTACAAGGTACAGTACTGTTTTATTATTAGAGAGAAAAATGAATTTATTTTTTAAAAATTGGATAATCTGTATAATATAATATGGACTCCAGGGGAGATGGACTTCTCATAATTCAAATCTTTATGGATTTCCAGATAACAGAAGCCATACTTGTGTGTGTATGTACTGTATATATATATATATAGACTGGCAAATAACTGCTTCAGCTCCTACTTGCAATTCCTCAAGCAAGTATGGCCCATTGACTAAAGTGCAGTAAATTATCACTGGCATAAATTTAATGGCAAACGTCCCACTGCGTGAATTTTTTGCCATTTCGGGAATTTCGTGGAAAATTCACAACATTTTCACTGAATCGTAATGGAACAAATTCGCCCATCACTAGTTGTGGTGCTATTCACTTTTGGTTGGAACCTTTAGATGAAGAGAATCTTCTCCTACACCTTCCACAGTGAAGCAGAACCCGAAGTTAGAACAGGACTGGTCACGTGAAGGAGTGGCAGAAGTGCTGAAGCAGGAACACTTCCAGAAATAGCAGTACAGAATCATCAGGCAATGCAGGGTCAGGAACAGGACAAAGTCAGAAGGCAGGCAGCAAAGAATCAGATAATCAGCATCAGGAAGAGGTCAGCAATGGAGAGTAATAAGGAAATAAAGATCAGACAAGTAAAAATGAAATGAAAAAGTTTGGGAACCCCTCTCAGTCTGCATAATAATTTACTCTACTTTTAACAAAAAAGATAACAGCTTTCTGTCTTTCATTTCTCAGGACTGAGGTGTTTTCTGAACAAAGATTTTTAGTGAAGCAGTATTCAGTTTTATGAAATTAAATCAAATGTGAAAAACTGGCTGTGCCAAAATTGGGCTACCCTTGTCATTTTGCTAATTTAAATGCAAGTAACTGCTCAATACTGATCCAAATACACCAAATTGGTTGGATTGGCTTGTTAAGCCTTGGACTTCATAGACGGGAGTGTCCAATCTTGAGACAAGGTATTTAAGGTGGTCAATTGCAAGTTGTGCTTCTGTTTGACTCTTCTCTGAAGAGTGACAGCATGGGATCCTCAAAGCAACTCTCAAAAGATCTGAAAACAAAATTTGTTCAGTATCATGGTTTACGGGAAGGCTACAGAAAGCTATCTCAGAGGTTTAAACTGTCAGTAACTACTGTAAGAAATGTAATCAGGAAATGGCAGGCCACAGGCACAGTTGCTGTAAAACTCAGGTCTGGCAGGCCAAGAAAAATGCAGGAGTGGCATATGTAGAGGATTGGGAGAATGGTTACAGACAACCCAAAGATCACCTCCAAAGACCTGCAATAACATCTTGCTGCAGACGGTGTACAGAAGCCCTTTCTGCACGCCGACAGAGTCGCTTGTTATATACAAAAGCTTATTTAGGCAAGCTGCAGTCATTTTGGAACAAAGTGCTTGGGACTGATGAGACACACTACATTCCAAGAAAAATATCTGCTACCTACTGTCAAATTTGGTGGAGGTTCCAACATGCTGTGGGGTTGTGTGGCTAGTTCAGGGATGTGGGCCCTTGTTAAAGTCGAGGGTCAGATGAATTGAACTCAATATCAACAAATTCTTTAGGATAATGTTCAAGCATCAATCACAAAGTTAAAGTTATGCAGGGTTTGGATATTCCAACAAGACAATGACCCTAAACACAATTTGAAATCTACAAAGGCATTTATGCAGAGGGAAGAGTACAATATTCTTGAATGGTCGATATGGGAGAAGTACAATATTCAGGAATGGCCGTTACAGCCCCCCGACTTGAATATCATTGAAAATCTATGAGATGATTTAAAGCAGTGTGCCCATGCTCGACAGCCATCAAATTTAACTGAATTGGAGAGATTTTGTGTGGATGAATGTTCAAAAAACCGCCGTCCAGAATCCATCAAAGGCTATAGGAGGCATCTAGTCTAGTCAAGTATTAATGTAATATCTCTGTTGGGGTCCCTAGATGTATGTCTAATTTTGTTATGATGCAAATTGCTTATTTCCTGTTAATCCAATAAACAGTATGTCACTGCTGAAATACTACTGTTTCCATAAGGCATGTTATATGTTAAAAGGAAGTTGCTACTTTGAAAGCTCACTTAATGATAAACAAAACTCCAAAGAATAAAGAGGGGTTCCCAAGACTATAAAGGGGGTGAGGTGGCAAACCTAACTGGTAACCTATACTTTTCATTTTTTATTGTAATGCAGCTCCTGATCTCTCTCTGAAATGGAAGAGCCCCTCCTTAAAAGTTTAATCAGGTACTTCAGCTGCAGCAATTACTTTGCAGCTTTGATCTGTCTTAATTATTCCATGTTATTCTATAACACCCTGGGAACAATATATTGCTCATCTACAACAAACCCAGCTGCTTTGTTACAATATAAGTATAAAATATAAAGCCAACACTCAGCATTGTGAGGCAAAGAATGCACAGAATAAAAAGTCATATACATAAAAGAGATAGGCATAGGACTTAACAAAAAAAAGTTTATTTGTTATTAGTTTATAAGAACTAACATTTTGGTTTTCACAAATATATGTTAAATATTTTCCTGTTAATTGCCCCTGAGATCATTTATTGGGGAAAATAAAAATGAACACAGATCAGAAGCATCTGGCTGGGACGGTAGGTGGAATGGAAGCATTTGTGGAGCCTTTTCTGTCAGATTTATGGCAGTGACCTTGGAAGGGAGAAATCTCACAGCCATAAATCTGACAAATGAAGCTCAGCAAATTCTTCCATTATTAGGCTCCTGGAACACAGGATACTTTTCAGCAGACAATTTTCATCACTAGTTTTGGGACTGAAAAGCGCTAGTGCTATAGCTGACAAAGTCAACGGGTGCTCTGGGTGCTTTTCAGTTAGATTCTAAGTCCTGTACCATCAGAATCACAGTCTGTGGGAGCAAAGAGGAGTGTTTGACTTGCTTTTACCTTACTAATCATGCCAAACATAATGTAGCTGCCATGTATGAGTTTCACTTATAGAGCAGTCTGTCTGATGGAGCAGGTTCCAGCCTGTATCTGGCAGGAACGATGCTCCAACTTCTTAGCAAGCCAACTGCTCCTGTACTGTTGTTAGTTGCTTATTTCCTTTATAGCTGCATTTAAGAGCAATTGACCAGACAAATGTTGGACATAAGGGTACCTTTATGGGCACTTTTAAATGGTGCAAATTTATATTAGGGTAGCTTTGACATGCTTCTATGTGTTTTGATTGTGGGAGGACTCCATGGAATCCATGCTTCCAGCAGTGCTAACGACTGCTCAGAAGGACCTCTTTTCAGCAGGATTCTGGCACCGACAGGGTTGACGTATCTGCATATGAAGATGGAGACACATCTGTGTTGGATATTTTCTTGGCATAGTCTAATAGCTGTGAAACCTGGTTAATGGAGAGTGTGATATTTATACAACAATGCCCTTATTCATAGGCACAGCCAGTGGTTTGCTTTTTTGCACACAGGAACAATAAGTGTACTGGCAACTGGTAACGTACAGTACTTGAAACCAATTCTAGTGGCAGTGGGGTAGGTTTTGTGAGATGGGCTGGCATGACATACAGAGTAGTAGTTTACTAAGGGGCAGATTTATTAAGGATCGAAGTGAAAATTCGAGTTTTTGATTTTTTTTGGTCAAATTTGAATTGCGAATTATCCATGCTTGATTTGCGTTTTAATTAGAATTTTGAGATTTATAATACTCTGGCCCTTTAAGAACTCTAATTCGACTAGTCACCACCTAAAACCTGCCAAATTACTGTATAAGTCAATGGGAGAGGTCCAGGGATCAATATGGTGATGTTTGCAGCCTTCCTTTTCAGAGAAAAAAATCAAATTGAGCTTTTTGAATTCGAATTGAGTTTTTCTAATTCAAACTGAATTCATTTCAAGTTTCGGGGTCAATTCGTCCAAGCTGAGAAAATTTTATTCTATTAATACATTTCTATTGGTAGAATTTTGAAATTATGGGAGTTTTAAAAAACTCACATGAATTTGAAATTCGACCCTTGATAAATGTGCCTCTAATAGTGTAGACCATATTGAAACAACTCACAGCAAAAGCTTATGTCAGCTAAATGATTGTTTGACAAATAAATCACTTTGTTGACATAAGCTTGTACTGTGAGTTGTTTCAATATGGTGTATCTGCTGAAGTTGCAGTGTGGACAAATTACATAAGCACAGCTGCCATGCCTTGGGTTGAATAGGCAGAACGGCAAGTTTGGGTGAAAATATTTTAGTGTTCTAATCCTATGGAAAATATTTTTTTCAAGTTTGTGTTATGTTAATATTTTTATAGTAAAGTGGCCTTTTAACACTAGCTCATTCTTTTCTGCAGAGAAGCTAATGTGAGTGCAGTCAACGTTGCACTAGTCAATAATAACCTGAACTAATTTGGAGTACATACAAGCATGCAAGTAATGTGGAATTAACACACTTCATGATGTAGAAAACGTCTTTAGAAGCATCTAAAGAGTATTTTCTCTCCATTTAAAGAGAGTATAACAGTGATTTTCAAGTACACACCATATATACATCATGATGACACCCTCAGACTTCAGAGTTCCAGACTTCTTTATTTATACAAGAAAAACCTGGGTATTTGCATATGCATATGGTGAACACCACAAGGGTGCAAAATATGCAAAAGTGGTTAAAACGAAGATAAGTTTTAAAGGGGTGGTTCACCTTTGAGTTAACTTTTAGTATAATGTAGAGAGTGATATTCTGAGACAATTTGCAATTGGTTTTCATTTTTTATTATTTGTGGTTTTATAGTTATTTCACTTTTTATCCAGCAGCTCTCTAGTTTGCAGTGTCAGCAATTTGGTTTCTAGGGTCCAAATTCCCCTAGCAACCCTGCATTGATTTGAATAAGAGACTGGAATATGAATAGCAGAGGGACTGAATAGAATGACAAGTAATAAAAAGTGACAATAACAATACATTTGTAGCCTTACAGAGCATTTGTTTTTAGATGGTGTCAGTGACCCCCATTTGAAAGCTGCAAAGAAACAGAAGAAAATTGCAAATCATTAAAAAACTATGAAAAATAAATAATGAAGACCAATTGAAAAGTTTCTTAGAATTGGCCCTTCTACAATATACTAAAAGTTAACTTGAAGGTGAACCACCCCTTTAAAAAAATATACTGAAGCACACACATAAATCTAAAGATTTGTGTGTGTGTGTGTGTGTGTACATAAAATATTACCAAATATATTCAGTTTATTACATTCTGTAATATTTTTTCACCTCTTTCCTAAATAAGCTTTGTTTCATGGGGGCTGATTTATGAATATAAACAACAATAAGCTGTAACAGGAGCTAATTACCATCAGTTATTTGCTTTAATTGCTATCTTTAATTAGATTGCTCATTTCTGTTTGGCTGCTATAAGTGAATGTATAGTTACATTTTAGCACCTATAGTACATTGGTACCCAGTAATATTTTACATGAGATTTTGTCACATCCTCTATTTTGTTTACATCCTTTGACTGTTTGCAGTATTCTTCCTATTGTTCTGAACTTTACATCATAAAGTGAATAATGTGTAAAGTGCATAAATTGTTATAAGCTTAAGAAATTGTAACTTTCTGTTTTTCCATCCAATTTTTTGTAAAGTCCTGTATCCTGTTCTGTCTCTTTAGGACAAAATAGGTTATCTTAGAATACAACAGTTTTTAGAACAAACGCACTAGAAAAACTAGAACTTGTTGTTTACATTTGGATAGGTTCCCAAAGTGAGGCAATACAAGTAATTACTGCACCAGAACACTTTCCAGATGGTTTAATCTTAAAAATAGACCACCAATTTAAAAATCAGTAACATGAGAAAAAAAATGCAAATTTTTCTTGAGGTTATAGATTCAGCAGGCATATTGAATTTGTTTGTTTCAACAACACTAAGGTTTGACAGCTCCAGAATCTTGCAACACAGTCCCATTAGTTATATTTGGATTTACAGAGAGAGAGATGTACAACAGCTACTGCACCTCAGCATTAACTCAATCATTAAGTTAATCTACAGTACTTGTGCTAAAAAAGGCAACTTTTCATACATAAGACACTGAATTCCATAAGTGAAATTGGCTCGGGCAACAAGAGAGTGATATCAGATATAAACAGGAGAACTTATGAAAACTCTGTTTAAAATGCCCGTCAAAGAAGAAATTAAAATCCCATGTAAATGTTTTTGCAGGAGCAGAGAACAGTCCATACCAGAAACTGACACATAGTACTAAGCTGAAGCAGTTTATTATGTGGGAGGAATGGTTTAGTATTACTACAGCAAGCAGACAAGGTGTTGAAAATTGTAGTTTCATAACAGTTGAAGAGTCAATGTTTAAACATTCTTTATTTATCATAGCTGGAACCCCAACCATTCCTCACTGTTCATGACTCTTCTCCTATAACTCAAAACCACTCAGGGAAACTGGATGCTGGATAACTGGTCAAATAGGTGACACATAAAGATATTTTCAGTATATAGTTCAGATTGTCTTTTATACAATAATTATAAGCATATACTGCAGCTCTACTACTATCTGTTGAGCCAGTTATCTATAAGTGGGGTACATTTTATAAGGGTCATTCTTCTTAAGCTTTACATTTAAAGTAGCTTTAACATGGACACTATTTTATACTGTAAATAGGTAAATACAATTTCCATGTCAGAAATGTAAGTGGTAAAGACACTTAGGGGTCCATTTATTGATCCTCAACTTTATCTGGCTGAGGTTTTAAAGAGGGAAGTTCCAATTTTTTTAGGGAGAAAAAAATAACAGTTTTAGATCGGAATCTGAAATAGTCCATCTCAAACCTGTCAAGGTCATGTAGAAGTCAATGGCAGGTGTCCCTTAAAGGAATTGTTCAGTATAAAAGTAAAAACTGGGTAAAAAAATAGGCTGTGCAAAATAAATAATGTTTCAATATAGTTAGTTAGGCAAAAATGTAATGTATAAAGGCTGGAGTGACTGTAAGTCTAACATAACAGAACAGAACACTACATCTTGCTTTCCAGCTCTCTTTTGTTTATACTGACTGGTTACCAGGCAGTAACCAATCAGTGAATTGAGGGAGGGCCACATTGGTCATAACTGTTGCTTTTGAATCTGAGCTGAATGCTGAGCATCAATTGCAAACTCACTGAACAGTTATGTCCCATGTGGCCCCCCTTCAAGTCGCTGACTAACTCAGATTTAGAGATCTGAAAAGCAGGATGTTGTGTTGTAATCTGTTATATTAGACATCAGCATTTATACATTACATTTTTGGCTAACTAACTATATTAGAATTTTTTTTTTATTTTGCACAGCCTATCTATTTAAACAGTTTTTATTTTTACCCTGAACTGTTCCTTTAAGTTGTTTTCTTGACATCATGATCTGCGCAGGATAATCTGATAAAACTGATTTTCACAGAGGCTAGTTGTGAAATTTTTTCACTCTGACTTTGATTGACAAATTTGTTTAATTTGTGAATATGAGATTGACTCTAGAAAATGAGATTAACTCTACTTTAATAAATAACCACCCTAAAGAAAAATATATTCACTTTAGGGAAGATGCATTGAAAAAAGGTTAGACTTTTTCATTCTGAAATACTGTAAAGTGAAGGTTGGTTAAAGATGCTGACAGAGTAATTTTTTTTAAATGTTAAGATAGTTTACAGCTCAGTACTGCTCATGGCTTATTGTCCACTGTGGGATTATACATTAAGGGCAAGGCCAGACGGGGAGATTCGGGGGAGATCTGTCGCCTGGCGACTTCTCGCCGAAGCGAATCTCCCCCGAATCTCCCGGAATAGCTAACTAGCGCTGCTCACCCGCTCTGTGTAAAGTCGCCTGCGCTTCAAACGCAACGGCGCGATTTTAAAAGTCGATCAAAATTGCCTGGCGAGGCAAGCGCAGGCGACTTTAAGCAGAGCGGGTGAGCAGCGCTAGTTAGCTATTCCGGGAGATTCGGGGGAGATTCGTCGCAGCGAGAAGTCGCCAGGCGACAGATCTCCCCCGAATCTCCCCGTCTGGCCTTGCCCTAAAGCAAATTGATCAATCCTGCAATCCTGTGTTAACAGTTAAGAAAAAAAAGTTTCCTGTAAAGTTAAAACTAGTAATGGGCGAATTTATTCACCCGGTGCGAATTTGCGGCAAATTCCCGCTGGGGAATAAATTCGCGAAATGCCAGCGACGTAAAGAAAAAAACGAGACGCGTGCCGAAATTGACGCAATGCGCATCGAAAATGATTTTTCCCCAATTAGCGAATTTCGCTGGAAATTTGTGAATTTTTCGGCGAAGCGAAACTGGATAGATTCGCCCACCACTAGTTAAAACCTAAAAAATATTAAACCTCTGTATTAAATGGTAGACTTTTTTTATTGTAAGGTACAGTAGGTATTACTTGTATGAGGAACATCCCCATAATAAATTTGATGCAACATACTGTAATGAATGTAACAAAAAATGGTTAATGTAACAACAGATGAAAAGTTTCTCAAATTCTAGCAACCAATTAAATATTTGTTTTCAATGTTACATGGTTGAACTGGAGCAACGTTTGTACCTGTTATTACACAATCCTCAAAGGGGTAATGTAATAAAAGTCAAACGTTTACACCAATCAGATGTTTGCTTTTAAACAGGGACCATTAAATACTTGCTGTTGACTGGATGTCCTTTGCTAGAGCTGGTCCAAGCTTTGCTGTTTTTATTACATTAAGCCAAACTGAAGAATACCTTCTATCCATGTCTGGTGTGTGTGTGTAAATGGTAAATGCAAAAACTGTGTTTACCTTTACAAAACATTTCATATTCATTTTCCATATATTGGAGATGGTCTAACTTCCATATGTCAATGCACCAAAGAGCACATTTCAAAGGGTCAAACAATACAACATATTTACTGGAATTTTCTTTTAAAGACATCACTAACATACATGATCTCTCAACACTTACTGCTTTAACTGAAGAGAAGCAGAGCTGATCAGTATATGGACCTGATTGTAAAGTGAAAACTATGATGAAACATGTGGGAGCAGTGTCGGACTGGGACACCAGGGGCCCACCCAAAAACCTTAGACCAGGGGCCCACTCTCGGTACTAATATTCTTCATCTCCTCAATCAACCTCTATTCTCCTAGTTTATTTTCTTTACATACTATAATCTATTATTCCATCTATTTAGCCTCTTTGTTCTCATAGAAATAGGGAATGACCATGAAATAGGCCAAAAGTTTAGCAGCATGAGGGCCCACTGACACCTTGGCCCACCGGGAGTTTTCCTGGTATTCTGGTGGGCCAGTCCGACACTGTGTGGGAGGAGATAATAAATTGTCTCTGGAATGCATTACTTCTCTTTAGTGTAAAAAAAAATAATATGAATATCAGTTTGTTAGTATTGTAAAGAACTGCAAAACATGTTGGAACTTTGCAAATGTTATTGTCATTATTATTATTATTATCATTCTTAATAATAATAATAATAATAATAATAATAATCACCCTGCTTAGCAAGAAATAAACATGGAGTACCTTCAATTTTCTAGTCTGTCCATGAGTCCAACTGTTTGAGTCAGATATTTCAATGCGGTTTTGACCAGTTGGCCCATGGGTCAAGCTGCCACATACAGTATGACTGGCCATAAATTAAAGGATCATATTGTTTTGTACCGAATGTTTGAACTTGAGTATTTGAAAGTTGCATGTAAAAGTCAGTTTAGAGATGGAAATATTTTAACTTTAAATATGACTCTAACTAGATGGAGATGTAACTCATTCTCTTTATTCTTGTAGTGATACACCATGCATCCACCAACATGGAGCATTGGTTGTGGCTATTTTGTTAAAATTAATTTGAAAAATGCTTATTACAATAAAAAAATTAATTGCCTTGGCACAGATACCTTATGTAGGTATCCTATTTGAAAATGTATGGCATTTCTGACAGAACAATGAAAGCTGGAATAGGTTCTGTTTGGTGAACAGTTGTGCTTTTAATTGATGTTTATATACTGTATTGGTTTAATAGGATTGGCCTTATGACCTTTCTGGGGAAAAAAATCTATATAAATAAATATATATGTAAAACCAGTCTCCAGTTCCCAACTCAATCCAGTCGATAGACATATATCGACAGAACGTAAAATCCATAATCTCCTGGAGACCTCCCACTAGAGTTTAATAGCCCTTGAAGTACATATATGAAAGAACTACAAAAATTACCTTCAAGTTACACTGCATGCACAATTAAGCATTTTTAAATACTGATAAATGACACATCGTTGCCTTCAAGGTATTTGTGCCCACATTTTTAAAAGACACTTTCTCTGAAACTGATATATTGCTTTACAATGCAGAATTCCCAGGATCAAATTCTACAGTCTGTCCATTTTATAGAATGAAACTCAGTGGCAGTTTTACAACTGTCTGGTATGTACTGTGCCTCTATGGGCCTCTGTATTTTTCAGCCAGCTGTTGGTGTTTATTTTAACTCAGTGGTGTATATTATTACTGGTTTCTGGGGTTTGTTAAGCATTGCAGATTCTAAATACTTTTCCTGTAGTCTGATGATATTGAATCTATGGATATTTATGAAGTCAGCCCAGACAGACTGACATTATTTTCCTATCATTCACCAACGTGAATGTGCCAGTGTAAGATAAAATGTTTTAAATGTTGGTCCTGTAGCCTATTGCATTTTGCTGCTCTACATCACCCCTCCAATGGACAGAGACATCTATAATTCCACGTTGAAAATAGACAAATAACTGTATAATTTTCTTCAGTACCTGCCTTCAGTAGAGCTTACAATCTAACACTATGGATAGACTAATGCATGGAGTTGCTTCCTTTATCAGCATAATATGTTACAGAAATATGTACAAACATTGAGGGGCAGATTTACTAAATTCACATGAAGGATTTGTATGAAGTTCAAGTTTTCGAATTCAAACGAATGATTCCAATAAAAATCTATTCAAATATTCAACTATTCGACAGTTGTAGTACTTCCCCTTTAAATTTTTATTCTACTGCCTAGTTCACCAGATCAAAGCTACCAAACTGGGTTTCATTATTTTTGATTGAATAAAAAAATTAGGTCGAATGATTGAAAGCGTTCTAATTGCGGTAAAATCCTTCGAATTCGATAATTGAATTCGAAGGATTTTACTTCCCACAATATTCCCATGGTCGAATTCAAGGGTTTTTTAACCCTCAAATTCGACCCTTAGTAAATCTGCCCCTAAGCACGTAAAATGCTAATTCTAATTCCTGTGTATTATAGTATAATTTGGACAGATCTTAAGGTGTTTTTATTAGGAATGAGTGGCAAGAACTGGCACAAAACGTACAGAAAATGTTTTATCAGTGCCCCTCTTTCCTTGGAATGTGATAAAATTAATGGATTATACAGTTTATCAGGACACATAATCTGGACAAATGAGAAGGAAATATTTATTTGTAGGATTAGCCCCAGCTCTATGTGCTCTTAAACAGGGACCTGTGGCATGGAGTGCAGATTGTAAAAGTATGGTGGATTGCACCCATTTTTACACTTTTCATCTTGCCTTCCACATCACAAACAACCTCTATTGCTTTCAGTGCTCTTTGCCAAGTAGTTAATGATGGATTAAATAAAAGTGGGCCCAATAAAGAACATGGCTGCAGACTCCTAGCCCATTCCGAGAACATACCTTTGACTGCTACTCTCTATAAACAATCTTTCAGGCATTTTTCTTTCCAAGACCAACAGACTGTAGTTTAGAAAGCAAAGATTTATGTAACAGCCTTATAGTTTACACCTGCCTTAAGAAAATGACAATGTCCATATTGTATCAATAGGTGCCAACTACATTGCACACAAATGCTGTTAATGCGTTCACACCCTCTAGTATACCAACATTTTGGTACAATTACACTGGAATGCTGGATAAAAACACTACATCATGGTGCAAGCAGCACCACTTTGGAAAATAAATCTTCTATTCATTAAATGGATCTATCATGATTTTTATTGTGTAGTTTTTATTTCTAAATTACACTGTTTACACTGCATATAATTCAATGTACCATATAAAATTTTATTCCTAAACCAACAAGTGTATTTTTTTGTTGTAATAGCAGTGTGCAGGCAGCCATCTCAGGTGATTATGTCTGGTCATGTGCTGCACTTTGGAACTGCTTTCTGACAGGTAGTGATGGGCGAATTTATTCGCCAGAGACGAATTCCCGCGATTCGCCACTGGCGAATACATTTGCGAAACGCCAGCGAAAATTCATCTGGCAAAAACTTGCAAAAAAATTCGGGCATCGTTTTTGACGCGACGCGGTGAAAACGAAGCGGCGCAGCGAAGTTGACGCGACACTCGTCAAAAAACGTCCCGTGACTCGTTTCGCGAATTTTTTCGCCAATTTGCAAATTTCTCGGCGATGCGAATCTGGTTAGATTCGCCCATCACTACTGACAGGCTATTATTTCTTCTACTCAATGTAACTGAAGGTGTCACAGTGGGACCTGGATTTTACTATTGAGTGTTGTTCTTAGATCTACCAGGCAGCTATTATCTTGTGCTGTTATTTTGCTATCTTCCCATTGTTCTGTTGTTAGGAAAGGAAGAGGGTGAAATCACTCAAATTTGCAGTACAGCAGTAAAGAGTGACTGAAGTTTATCAGGGCACATTAGAAACATGTTTTATTTTGCACATCCTATCTATTTACCCTGTTTTTATTTTTACACTGAATTGTTCATTTAAGGTAGTCTAATAAGATGGTTGTGTAATATTAATAACTATTGATGGGCGAATCAGCGGCGTTTCGCTTCACCAAAATTTTCTCTAGAAATTAAAAAAACGGCGAATAATTTGCGAAATGCCACTGCGCCTCATTTTTGGATGCTGTTGTCACCCATTTCCGACCTCAAAAAAAAAAAAAACGTACACCGTGGTCCAAAAACAGACATGCGTGTCCAAAATGAGATGCTGTTTTGTAAATTTTTCACGGAAATCCGCTGCAAATTCACTGCAGACGAATACATTCGCCCATCACTATTAATAACTTTTTCCTAAGGGAATATATTGGAGAAAAAGTTTATCCTAAGGGAATGTATTGGGGCAATGTTTATCCTAAGGGAATATATTACAGCAATGCTTATATATTATATATATTTATTTATTAGAACAATACTTACAGTATTCAAAATCATTTTGTTTAATTTTTTAAGCTGACCCAATCTATGCACATACAGATGCAGTCACTTGGATTTGTAAGTTAAATGCATCGTGACTCAGGGCTAATTGAAGCAACTGTGTTATCTAATGTCATCTTAACTCATTTAATGCATTTAACCTTTTCATTAGCATATCAAAGCACCATTGTTTTCAGTGGTGAACTCTTTAATTGGATGGGATGCTGTGACACAATATTCTGTGCTAAGTGGGATAAATGGGATAGATGAGTTAAGTCACAACGCATTTAACTTACAAATCCAAGTGACTACATCTGTACA
Source organism: Xenopus borealis (assembly GCA_024363595.1). NCBI lineage: Eukaryota > Metazoa > Chordata > Amphibia > Anura > Pipidae > Xenopus > Xenopus borealis. The sequence continues at coordinate 66,554,585 of CM044431.1, forward strand.
TTTAGGGGCAGATTTACTCTTCGTCGAATTTCGAATTGAAAAAAATTCGACCATGTGAAAAGGTAGGGAAGTAAAATCCTTCGAATACGACTATCGAATTCTAAGGATTTTACCACAATACGATTGGTCAAATGATCGAATAGGAAATATTCGATCGATCAATATTTTTTATTCGATCAAAAATAATGAAACCCTATTCGGCAGCTTTGATCTGGCGAACTAGGTGGTCAAATAAAAAGGAAGTACTTCGACAGTCGAATGGTCGAATATTCGAATGAAATTTTATTTGAATCATTAGAATCATTCGATTCGATCGAATTTACAAAATTCACTTGTCGAAGTGGTCTTCACAAACATTTGAAATTCGAATTCTAATGTTTTTGAAAATTCGATCGAACATCGAATGCTTCATGTGAATTTAGTAAATCTGCCCCTTAGGGGCAAATTTACTATTATTCCCCAAAATTAGCTCGACCAAATTCGATAAGCATTCAACCATAGAATGCTTATCGCTGAACGATTTCTCGATGAATTTGTATGATTAGATACTGAACGATCCGATCGTACGAATGGTATTCGAGCAGGACGCATATGGGGAGCTTCCCATAGGCTTATTAAAATTCGGTAGGTTCAATCTGAGGAAGTAGGCAGTCGAACAATTTAAAAATTTTGATTCCTTCGATCATCGAATGATCGAATTATCGAATATCCGATCATTCGATCTATTCGATATTCGATGATCGAAGAGGCCAAATTTGCATATACGATTTCACGAAAAAATTGTACGATCGGTATTCACGTGAATTTCGGAAATTTGCCCCTTAGTGTCCTTGTTGACTTTAGGACTGATTGGCAATATAAAAGCATGGCCATAGAAATCCTCCATGACTTCTAACATTTTATAGTAGGGGGTACATTATTCCCTACATTAATGGGGAAAGCAAGGTCTTCTGGTACCTAACAATGCCAAATGCAACAGGACACATTTTAACATGCCTATTAGAAGAAATAATCTACCCCTTACTTTAAAATAATACTGGAATCTGGCCACAACAGCAACTTCTTTCTTCTAATTACCAATGTTAAAAATGAAAGTTTTCATGGTTTATCCTTACTCTAAAATTAAAAATTATACTGGAATCTGGCCACAACTGAACCTTCTTGCTCCTAATTACCAGTGTTAAAAATTTAAGGTTTGATGGTTTTAAAAGAGGCTGAAACAGAAGCTATTAAAATGTAGTAAAACAGCTTCAGGTACGTCAATTTTTTACAACTCACTGAAACAGGGGAAAATACAAAATTCATGCAACAGGGTGAAATAGGGGTTAATTGATAAATACAGCCCTGTGAGTCTGATGCAGGTTACAAACAGACAGCAGGTACTTTAAGTATAGATGGCTCATAGCAGAGGCACATTAAACACACATGATTATAGGAAAGGTAGGAAGTATGTTATTGTTGCATAACAGTTTTCTTCTGGTGTCTGCTATTTCGTTATTGGATAAAACACTTTGAATCCGAGGGAATAAAACATAGGCAAAACACCTTTTTTTTAACATCAGTGCAGCTGCAAAATCTATTTTCTGTAAAAGAATAAAAAGAAACTGGCGTGAATAACTTGTTGATAATATAGACCTCTGGAAAACTACATTTCAGGGTACAGTATGTTTTGGTAGTGGTAATTGCTTAAAAGTGCATTTTGGCCTATTTTTTCATGGTTTATGGATCTAAGTGAAATAACAAAGTCTAAATGTATCCTGTTAAAATTACTATAACAAAACAGAGAGCAGGAACAAGAGTATTTTACCTCTGGCTCATAAACTCCAAACGCTTACATTAGAGAACACATTTTGGACTTTAAAATTACATTTATCCTATAAGGACTGCCAGTGTCAACAAAGGATAAAGCCAATGCACAGCACTGTCTATATTATATAGCACCTTAGTCTTTGGGTTTATTCTGAAAAAGTCAACACATCTTACTTTACATGCCTCTGTGAATTCTGTGTAAATGTCACAGGCCTATTTGTAAAGTTATTAAGTGCAGTTGAAAAAGGTAACTCTTATAGTCATCCTCTTCATGTCCTTCAAACAAGGTTTCCCATGGAAAGGAAAAATGCATGTTTATTTATTGTAGATAAGGTAATGCTAAACACACACTAGACACACCACTTCAAAACAATGGAGAGCTAAAGTAGCAACAGGGATGGAATATCACAATTGGGCTTTTTATTGCCAAACAATGTATGTTCTTTGCTGAAATGTCACCAGGACATTAAAACAAGTTGCCAGTATTTGTCACATTGTGTTAAAGAGATATTTTCAACCTTCCATCCTGCGGGCATTCCCATATTTTCTTTTCAATCAACTACCTGTCTACTTGGATTGTTACTTTACCCCTCTAGCTTACAGGGTTTACCAACTGTAAAAATCATAAAATAAATATAGTATAACATTCTCAATTTCTGTTCTTTTAGCAGACAGTTAATTATTAGGAAGCCAAATCCTTTTATTATTTGAGCAGTCTTAAAGCATCCTGCCATGACTTTGAGGCTGGAGTTTAGCTGACAAACTAAGGGGCAGATTTATCAAGGGTTGAATTTCGAGGGTTAAAAACCCTCAAAATCGACCCTCCAATTTTTGACGAGTTAAAACCCCTTGAATTAGAATTTGAAATTCGAGGGGCTTTAACGCAATTCGATATTTCGAATCATCGAATAAAAAAATTCGATCAATCGATAAAATTCCTTCAAATTGATCGACTCAAAAGATTTTAAGCAATCGAGCAAATTTTTTTTTCCGATCCCATAGGATTCTATAGCAATTTGGTAGGTTCAATCTGGCGAATTTGTAGATTGAATTTTTTCTTAAAGGGACAGTACTTCGAAAATTTAATTCAAAATTGATCAATTCGAATCAAATTTTGGGATGTTTGATAGTCGAATAAGCCCAAAATCAATTAAAAAATTATTTTTAATTAGAAATTTGTGACAAATTTTCACTTCGAATGAATTCGACCCTTGATAAATCTGCCCCTAACTGTATTGATTTTGCATTATACTCTCTCTCATGTTTTAAACAGTAATTATGAATTCAGTATAGTATCCTCAGTAGAGTATATTTTTTTTATATAAGTTCACATAATTAAGATCCCCATCCAGTGGCTCTTAAATAACATGTTGCTCACCAATCCCTAGGCTATTGCTCTCAGTGGCCTCAAAGCAGGTGTTTATTTTTGAATACTTGGCTTGGAAGCAAGTTTTGGTTGCGTAATAAACAGGGGTACTGACAAACAAAGAATCTTGTAGGCTTCCAATCCACATAGGTACTACCAAATAACCAAAGATTATCGCCATTGACCTTCATGCTTGTGTTGCTCCCCAACTTTTGAATGTAGTTCAAGGGTAAGAAAGTCTGGGGACCCCTGATATAGATAAAGTCACATTGGGGTAGTTAGTTTTTCAAACTCTAGATTTTGAGTAATTTGTCTTTCAGATCTTATGTCGCGTGGTTTGAAATGTAGGTTTCAATCAGGTTAATGTTCACCTGAAACTAGCAGAGTAAATGTAAGAACTTTCTTGTCTCACCCCAACAATTATTTTAAAAACGCACACAATAAAGGGCACAAAATTAAGACAGGAACATCAATATCTACATCATACACAAAGTTAATTCTAAGATAAATACCTCTAAGGCAGTGGTTGTAGATCTTGCATTTTAGAAAACATCTTTGGCGCTTCAGCCTTTGGTCAGGTTGACCCTTTTGAAAGACTTGCCATAATGTTGCTATTTCAGCCATAACTGCATAATTATCTAAGGCAGAACTGTCCAACTGGGGGCCCGTGAACTGGATGTGGCCCTCCAAAGTCTTTTTATGGCATCTAGTCTGCTTTACTTTTCTGTGCTATCTAAATAACTATCAAATATATCAAAAAATATCTAAATACTATAACAAAACTACTAGATCTCAATTTCCATATCTTGGATAGAATCATACATACTGTAAATTACTCTACTATTTAATTGTGCACTAAAATTGACAGTCCACAAATAGACCAAACCCTACAATTATCTCTGGTGTTTGCTGTCAGACAACTGTCAATGATTTCCATTGCCTTCTGGGATGCTGTAAATACTTCTTTTTAGTTATTAATTCATATCTTGGTACCTGTCTTCATGACTTATGGGTGGGATCATCAAGGACAGCTTAGCTGTTTTATTTACATAAAGGTATACTACAATCATTTATTACCCTACTCAATCTATTGCATCTGACCAAGGCTCTGTCTCCCTGAAATCTTTATGTGTCCTGTAATGGTTTCTTCCAGTGCTCTGGTGTCCTAATTTTGATGTTTGCAAAGCGTTGTGATATATGTAATTGTTTTATTAACAAAAACAACATTGTTTTAAAGGACAGGGAAAGTTATACTAAAGAAGTATGCTTGAAATGTTGTACATTATGTTTTGGGCTTCTGTACCAGCCCAAGGCAACCACAGCCCTTTAGCAGTAAAGATTTGTGTCTCCAAAGATGCCCCAGTAGCTCCCTCTTCTTTTCTGCTGATTAACTGCACATGATCTTTGTTGCTGTCACTTACTGGGCTTAGGGACCCACTCACAATATACAGTACACATAGAATAGAAATGTCACAATATAAGGCTGATTGAATACAGTACATTCGCGAATTTTTCAGCGAAGCGAAACTGGGTAGATTCGCCCATCACTACCTTTAATGACAGATGGCCATGAATCCTTGAATGACTGCAACTCATGCCGATGATAAGCTGACTTTTTTTTTCCCAGACACTGATTATCTAGTATGTCTTTTGGAAAAAAATAACATTTAAAGAACTTCATATCTAACAATGCATTTATACTGTGCATCAATGGTTTTAGCAAAAGTACACCAGAGCATTTGCGAGTGATCCATTTCTAATCTATACTTCCATTAGGTCATTCACCTAGTAAATCAGTGAATGCAGCTCTAGGGAATCTAGCTTAAAAGAATCCACATGCAAGAAAAAAGTGTTAAGAGTTTTATCTAGATAGTAACAGAGTTAGACAGTTTATATTATCCAGAGGACTTTATTTGAAGATTCAAGATTAAGTGCAGAGATTACTGGATTTGCCCAGATGAGAGTATATGTCAACCTTTGGAAAGCTTTTGGTTTTGTCACAGTTTCTTGTGGTTATTCAAAAAAAAAAAAAAAAAAGTCTTGCCATTTTTAAAATAAAATGTGTATGAATCCAGAAGTGTTTAAAGAAGGTAATGCATGTTACTGTATATTAAATTCATTTTATACCAATTTAAAAATTTTTTTTAGATACAAATATAAAATTGTAAGGCGCACAAATGGGGGTTTAATTATAAGAGAAATAATGCAATATTTTTATTAGTGGTATTAATTTCTTAATATATTAATTCTTTATATTCATGGCACATAAACAGTACCACAAGGGCATAGAGTAGGATAGAATTTAGTAGTACAGGTATGGGACCTGTTATCCAGAGTTCTTGGGACCATGGGTTTTCTAGATAATGGATCTTTCTGCAATTTGGATTTTCATACCTTAAGTCTACTATAAAATAATTAAAATATTAAATAAACCCAATAGGTTGATTTTGCTTCCAATAAGTATTACTTATTTTTATTTTTACAGAAAAAAATGAAATCTTTCTTTTAAAAATTGGTTTAAAGGCAATGGCCATTTTTTCTAACGGCAATTTTTTTGTCTCAGGAATTTTTTGTTGCAGCAAATATTTCTGTGGTGAAGTTTTGCAACACTGAAAAAAATCTCTGCAAATCCATGGCTGGTGCAAAAATATACTCGTTGCTAATTATGATTTTTAAAAAAAATCCACAAAAATTAAGAGGAAAATTATTCCTTTATTAAAAGTAGATTTAATTTTTGCTGGATCATGTTGCTTTCAGATATTTAGAATAGGAGAACTCTGTCAGTGACTCACATCATAAGGATGTTGGTTGCAGCAAGGGAAAATATGTTATGCTGAACTAATCACAAATAATTCATTAAATATACTTAAAAAAAAGACAAAAACTATCTGTTAGGCATCCAGTACAGGTTTATTATAGGATAAGTTTTCCTTATATGCAGTTTACTAAGGAAAAAGTTGTCATAAGAAAGAATATTCCAGTGCCCAACATCACTATATGAGGCATGTCTTGGATCTCTCACATTTTCTATTCTAAATTTGGTACAAACAGTTGATAAAATAATTTTTGTTCCTATGCTTAGTCTGAGATTGAACCTTGGATCATTCTTCAACTTCTCCTTGATCTCCTTTGAAAAAGTGTCTCCTTCTGCTTGATCCTCAGGTTTTGAAATAAAAAAATTAAACCTATCTTGAAAACAATGGAAAACTGGCATGTTAACTTGCACTGATATTAGAAAATATATAATAAAATACAATATACAAAATAATATAACTTTAAAATATATTCCAAGCCCTGCGCTGTATACTGAATGTTCTCTATTTTCTTTCTCATTATTCCAAGTATAATTATCTTGAAATGCTTCCATTTTTGCCATGGTTCATGAAGCAACTCGTATCATTTTACCAGTTTTAGTATATTTTAAACTACAACTGGATCACACATTCAGATTTTAGATATATAATTCATTATGTATTCTAACCTAATAACTGGTAATGTGCCATGTGAATCTACTGGTAAATGTGCATCTAATGGTAAATTCATTCATTATTTTTTTTAACTAGGAAGCACTTAATGGTAAACATGTGTTTTGATTGAAACATGTAATTACATAGTCATAGTCCATGTGTACAATATCACAAAAGAAAGGATGTAGTTAGCAAGGTAGAATCTCTGGGTTGTTGTTGTTGGTTCAGTTCACATATTTCAAGTTAAGCTCCTGTGTTATGCATGCTGACAATAAAATGTAGTATCTTGGCCACAACATAGGAAAAAATTACCTAAAAAATACTAGTTTATTGTTTTAATGCTAATAGAGTGCTCATTATAAAACAGACTCTTAAATTTTAGTATACATCTGTAGAACATTTAATACCTTTAAGTTTTAGTTTTAGTGCATAACCTTATCCCTCATATGTGACTTACAATTATAGTTATAATGTTGCATGAGAAAAGAACAAGTGAATCAATATACTCTTGGCATGCAAATATATATTAGACCAGTTGCTGAGCGAATGCCTGTATAATAACCCAACACAGTACACTAGCATTTTCCATGCTAAATACAAGGGCATCACAGACTTTTGCATTGAATATAACAGAGTTTCCCAAGCTGTGGGACTGTCCAGACAGTGGGGCTAGAAGTGGGGGACTGTGTGGACCCAGCATGAAGACCATTTAGGGTGATATTTGAATAGAATATCCATGTGCTATCCTAACAGCACAACCTGAAGGTAAATAAGAGTAAACACCTATTTGGTTATATTTGGAACCATTGCTGGGTGGCCTTTTTTTATGGGTTTCAATTAATAGGTTCATAGTACTGTTATGCTAATAACATCAATTGCCTCTAGTTGTTTGTCAGATCAGTTGGCTAGTGGCTCTATAGCTAATATAAAGATGAGTTGGTTTTTGGTCTTTAAAGTCTTAAAGGTATGGTTACTTTTTGATATCTAGTAGCAATAATTACTATATTGAGTTTTTTCTAGTTAGTTGATTTAGGTCACATAAGCTCCTCTTTTGGAATTCTGATTTCTGAATTCTGATTTATCTGTGGTTGTTATAATAATGGACATGTGCAGGCCTAGACATGTTTCTATATACTGCCTTTGTAAAGCCTTCTTTATTGTTGGTTGCTTACCAAACAATTTGTTACTATTTTGTGTTTTTTTAGTCGTTATGTGTGCTTTCAGGGAATTCGATTTTGGGGGAAAATTCAGCTAATGCGAACGTTGCTGTTACCAGTTGTTTCCAGTTACAAAAATAATAACAATTTGACATACAGTACTGTACTACTGTCGAACATTATCTGTGAAAATTTGAACTGCTTTTCATATTTAAATTTTTTTGTGCTATAAATTCAATTTATACATTTTATAGATTTTGACCCCTAATAACTATATAGCATTAATTGCAAGTTGGAAAGAGGTCAAATTGTTTATTTTGCCTTAATACGGACTACATTTGCCTTTTTTGTGATTCATAACATGACAAAGATATCAAACAAGTTAAACTTTGCTGCAAATACAGCCAGGGGCAGAATCATTAAGGATAACATTGTGTGTGAGTTTTCAAGGTGATTTATTTGGACAAAAATAGATTTTTCAGGTTAAAAAAAACAATTTTTGTCAAGGATTCTTATACCCAACTCTGGAAATAGCTCAAATCCCAAAAAAAATCTGTTGAGGTCATGTAGGTCATGGCAGAGGTCCTTTGAACCATTTGAAGGTGTTATTAGCCTTCATGATGTTCAAGATTTTTTGGAGGGTTTTGCCCAAAAACTCAAATAATTTGAGCAATTTGTATTTAATTCCACAAAAAACTCGATTAATTAGAGTTTCAGGTTGTTAAGCCCAAATTCAATTTAAGTTTTTTCTTAAATAAGAAACCATTCACCCCTTAATGACTTTACAACACACAAACAGGAAATGTGAGCAAAATGACCTAAAATAATGCAATATCCCACAATTACATAGCTTTAGAAAGCAAAAATCAAAGAAAAAAATATATCCAACAACATCATAATCACAATAATGTAATCACATTACTTAAACTTACTAAAAGCACATTTATTGGAAGGTGCGGGGGGGGGAGTGGGGATTTAAAACCTTTATCAGGTGTTATATGTTAACTAAATATTCATATCAGAGAAGTAGTTGCTACATATACAGTAGTACGGGAATACAGATTTGACATGCATGTAACTTTACCTTGATTTATTAGCTTGCCAAAATTACCAATATATTTTTCTGTAACAAAATCCTAGCATGAATCTATACAGTTTCGTACAGCATAATCTATGGGTGGTAAAAATCATACTGGTGACAAATTGCTTTCTTTAGCTTTTTGAGCTCTGTGCATTAAGTATGAAATATGCCGCAACGTCAGAGGATTGGAAAGAGCATTCAGGTTTGATATACTGTACACCAAATAAAATAGCTGCTGAGTGCCTTAATATTAACTGAATCTTCTGCAATATAAACACACTAAATTCAAATTCTAAAGCAAGTAATTCTTTAGGTTTTTTAAAAAAATACACTTTACATTAATAAGTTCATTGTTTTGCAAGTTAAATCATTCAAACATTCCAGCTGGAAGAGTACCCCATTCACAGCACTGGTGAAATGTATAATTCTGATGTGTTATCTGAATAAACAACTTCAGAATATAAAACCAGATAGATTTTATAATAAGAAAAAAAAGTCTAACAGAAGCTGAAACTTATTTTTCATATAAACCCAGAGAGTCCCATTCATTCACTGAGATGCACATTTTATCAAAGGCCATTTTTAAGCCTGAAACATCGCTGTGATGCCCAAAGAAGCTTCTCTGGAGGAGCTGCTCTATTTCTTCAATTGGAGCAACAGTACTGACAAATCAGTTAATGGGAACATGTTTATAAACTTGTTGCATGACAATTTTATGGCACAAGTTGTTGAGGAAAAATGCTATTCTGGATCTAGTGATTTCAAATGACCCAGAACTTATAGCAATGTGCAAGTCATTGAACCCCTAGGTAACAGGGACCATAATGTTATATCATTAAAGGACACCTATGGCCCAAAAATTTGCCCCAAACCGAAGGTGCGGGCTGATAGAGCCTAGGTTTAGTACTTTAAAAAAAAAAATGCCCCCTCCAGGCGCTGGCTTACTCGCACCGGGAGGGAGCTCCCGGCGCGAGCCCCCGGTGCGAGCCTCCATGTCTTCTGAAGCGCATGCGCAGTATGAAAAGCGGCCCTGGAAGTGTGGCCGCCTTTCAGTATGCGGGTGTGTTACGTCACATGCGCATACTGCGCACCTTCAGTTTGGGGCAAATTTTTTGGGCCATAGGTGCTCTTTAAAGGAACAGTAACATCAAAATTTGTTAGAATACATCGAAATAAAAACACCAAGACAAATTAAAATTTCAAATAGAAAAGCCTTTATTAAGAAATAACTTACAAAAACTCCACTTCCTGTCCTCTTCAGAAAAGGCAACATGGTAACCATCCATCCTGCTGGGCTCGATTTCTCCTCCTGGCTATTCACTGACAGGTACCTTGGCGTTCCTTCCCAATAAGCAGACTGGCCCATAACTGCCCATCCCTCTCTACTTCACACAACTGCCTCTTCTGCTGCTGGATCTTACAACAGAGACTTCTCCTCGCAGCAGAGTTTCCTTCCCCAACACAACTTTCTGGTGCAGGTGCAGCCCATGTCGCGAACTGAGACCAGCGTCAAAGTTGGGCTCTGAACAGTAACCAATGGCTCCCTCTCGACACCCATTATTCTATCTGCTTAGTTCTCTGGCACAATTGTTGCCACAGACATCCATGTTAGGGAGCTGTCACGATTGCACCCCTTCATGCCTGTGAGAAACTCTGCGCAACTTTGACGCTGGACTCTTGGGTTTGGGACTTGGGCATTTACGCCATAGGTGTACAGTTGGTGAATCAGTCACTTACGCACATTGTGCGCAGACGATCGCAGGAACGGCGCAGTTTGCATAACGTTGTGCCTCCTTGGCAGGCCTTGTGTCGGACGCTCTTTAGGTGTACATGTGTAAGCTGCACCAACTGGTGTGGCTTGAAGGGAAAGGAGGAGCCCGGCGCCTGAAGAGAAGCCTCGAGCCTGCGCCATTTTCTGGGAGAGGAGGCCCGGTGCGGGGGGAGGTGTATGTGTGATCCCTTTATTTAGTGTGGCTAAGGTGGATGGATGTCTGTGGCAACAATTGTGCCAGAGAACAGAAGCAGATAGAATAATGGGTGTCGGGAGCGATCCATTGGGACAGTATTTAGAAACTATTCCTAACTAAGTCCTATTCGATAGTCGAAGTAGCCCAAAATTACTTCGACTTACTTCGACCTTTAGTAAATATACCCCTTAATGTCTGGTGCAAACAACAAATATACACTGGGGCAACAAAAACCATGTATTTCAGAAAATCTAATTTGGTGCCTTGAGGGCTGCCCTTCAGAGCATTGATTGGGACATTATGTTTTCAGTGGCAAACACATAACAGAAATGGTTGTCATTTGAAATGATATTAAGTCATTACTTTACTTTACTGTTATCAATTTATTCCCTTACTGAGTTTTTTTTTAATAAAAAGTGGCCACTTCTAACAATTTCACCAACCTCACAAGTAAATACATACACATGACCTTTATATACCTGTTGTATTTAAATTGACGTAAGCATAAGTAAGTTGATGAAGTTACGTTTGGAAGTAATGCTAGAGAAGAAATGTTTGCGATGAGGAATTATAATTGACGAAAGTACACCAGCGTTCTTTTGCCAAGATGAATTTGAACATTTTAATAAATGTGCATATTCGTCACATAATGTCAGACGTAGTTGTGCAAAGTATGGTGAAGTTTCCCAAGGCAAAAATACATACAGTAGGTAAGTAAATATGCCCCTGTGTCTTCACACTGTACTTTTGGTTATTTCTCAATCTTCATTACATCAATCTCCACCACAAAACTCAAGGACAAAAAAGAGGGAAAGCAGCAAACACCAAAGGTTTACAATGCATAGACTAGTGTGCTTTGAACTGAGGATTACAAGAACAATATGCTTCACATACAGTATTTATTCTGAAGATACAACTAAAAGATTCGTGTCTGTAAAGGCCCCTATGTGATACTGTAAACGTTAGATATAATGTAAAACTCTCATTACTTATCTATGCTCTCAGTTTAAATAAATATATTTTGCTTGTATTTTGGAACTGGTACTGAGGCTGTTTAATTATAGCAGTAACAGTTTTCCGACTAAGACCCAATGTTTAGTTCCTTCTGGCTGCTGGTTCTGGTGTTACACCTCAAGATATAAATTCAGAAAACAAATTGAATCAAGCAGCTCCAGAGCTTTGCCCGAAACATGTAGTGTGCTTAAACTGCTTCATAAACGCATTGCAGTTTAAAATACTGCCTAGAGCAGCTTGATTCAATTTGCTTCCTTGGTGTTTAATTATACTCTGATATGCATAGTAGTTTTCCCCATATGCAGTGATTGCTAGCATGGTTAAAAGAAATAAAGGTGCAATGGGGCAAAATCATTACAGGCGGAAATTATGATCAAGATCCAGTTATCCAGAGCAATCAAAGGGCAGAATATACTTTTTTAGAAAACAAGAATCTGATTGGTTGCTATGGGTTACTAGACTTAGAGTAAACATTGTGTCTTTTATTACAACACTGTCAGAAATAAATTAGAACATCTGTTTGTACATGAGCTGTTATAAAGTGTGTGTTTGTTCTCAGACACATGCTCTGATTTGCGAAACATGTATATATTGGTAAATAACATCAGAATAAAACTGGATCAAATGTTTTCATCAAGTTCAGAGCAAAGTAATTAAAGATTTTTGAAAGCATTTGGTGAATGTTTCTCCATCTCACTGTATGCCCTAGAACAGATGCACATCCTCATAAACATGTGAATGATTCCAGATGATTATCTGGTACATGGGAAAAAGACAAAACTCTAAAAACAATCTCAGACTAAAATGTGCTTATTTTTTCATTACTTAAAACACATTTTTGCCTCTAACAATGAACAAAAAGATGAAAGGTTATTAGATAATTATTTATTCATAATTAGAAATCTCCTCCACAATATAATCACTTGCCTAGAACAGGATTACACTAAAACACTGAATAAATTGAATTAATTAAAACAATACTTCTATTTTATGATCACTCAGCATGCATGCTGCAAACCAGAAGTAAACAGTTGGATACATTTGATTTGATCCCTATGAATACAAACATATCTAAATAACTTCAAATTTTCCAGTACTAAGAAGGGATATCAAGAAACCTTTCCTAAGAATCTGGCTCCATTGAGTGTTCTTTGGTGTGATATTTGCTATTCTGTAAGCCTAAGGCCAGACGGGGAGATTCGGGGGCATTTTGTCTCCTGGCGACTTCTCGCCGCGACTTGTAGCCCCCGAACCTCCCCGAATAGCCATTTCAAAAAGCGCGCCACTCCGTGTGGATACGCACCGGCGTTTTCAAGCAACGCCGGTGCGCTTGGGTACGTGGCTATTCGGGGAGGTTCGGGGGCTACAAGTCGCGGCGAGAAGTCGCCAGGAGACAAAATGCCCCCGAATCTCCCCGTCTGGCCTTAGCCTAACAAAAGTTAGTTGCCCACACTTTTTCCACTTTAGAGCTGCCAAATTGCCATTTTAGCCTATGAGGGACCTTCTAGAACCTAGGAGTTCGAAGGAACTTGCACCATAATGTGTGCTCCAAGTTACAGAAATAATTGATGCTGGTCCTTCATTGTGCATTCTCTGATCATATATTCCATCTGCTTAAACTGAATTACGTACAGATGCAGTCACTTGATTTGTGTGTTAAATGCGTCGTGACTTAACTAATCTATCTCAGTTATCCCACTTAGCACAGAATATTGTGTCACAGCATCCCATCCAATTAAAGAGTTCACCATTGAAAACAATGGGGCTTTGGTATGCTAATGAAAAGGTTAAATGCATTAAATGAGTTAAGATAACTTTAGATAACACAGTTTCTTCAATTAGCCCTGAGTCACGACGCATTTAACTTACAAATCCAAGTGACTGCATCTGTATGTGCAAATCCTTCTTCTTTAATTTTACAAAGGGTTGTAAAATTTGTTTGTACCAAGTGCATTTTATAAAATAAAAATAAGTAAATAAAATAAATTCTTTGCTCATACTACCATGCTTGGAGAATTAGACAACCTTTCAGATGTAATTCTATAATTCTATAATTCGCTGCGAATTCGGCCCTGGCGAATAAATTCGCCCATCACTACAATTAGGAGATGGACAAAGAAAATATGAACAAAAACAGTACAAGTAAGCATGAAAAAATAAATATAGATAGAAGCCACACAAACCAGGATGGAAACTGGAACACAAAACCTTACCAAATCAAAACAAAATATAAATCATTGGACAAGGCACTATAAAAACAAATAACAAACCAACATTTGACTACAGAAGGTAAGCTAAAAGGGTTAGTCAAATTGTACATCTGGATAATCGTTAGGCTAAAGCAGTAAAAGGACACCAGCTTATAATCAGACCAAACAGGACAAGACTGAATCAACAATAATATAAATATTTAATAACAAGTGGAATTTAAGGCTTAATGGTGTATATCTGGGAAGAGAAAACACTTACTAGAACCACAAATTAAATCAGTAAAGGTTCTGAAAAAACAGATTCACAATGTATAAGTTAAGTTCAGCTAATGGGCTCTGATACCCAAACAATGCATTATCCCTTACTTATTCAGCGGCCATGATTGAATACATATCAGCAGATCACAACAGGTATGGGTCTGGCTAATGTATACTGTTAGATTTTGTCATTTACAAAAAGTTCAGGAGGATTCTTAAAGACACCAGCATAAAGGAGTATTTAATTATTCTAAGCTCATGAAAGGACGAAATTCAAAAAACATTTTTTTCAGTTTCCTTATAAAACCAAATGAATTAAGCTCTAAATTCCAATCCATTTTGACATTTCTTTTCTTGTTAGTCAAGGTTGGATTCCTTTTACCAGACAAGCATGAATTCCAGCAAATATTGTTAGTTCTGTCCTTTGGAATAATAGTCAGATTTATACAAATTGCTGTTCTAGTAAGCTTGGATGGCAGTCAAAGCATGAAAACCTAAATATTAAATATAAATAAATAGCATATTATCTAGTGGATAAAGAGTTTAGCTATTGAGCAGATAATATTTTTTACACCGTTACAAAATATTGGCTGGACAACGTCAAGGAAATGTATATAAAAAAAGACTTTTTTTAAAAAAAAGAGAATTGTCATAAACATGCCAGGGATTTGAGCTTGAAATGGCCTTAACCTGTGAACTTAGTGGGATAAACCTCAAATATATAGAAGAAAAACTATGTGTACAATGGAGGAAAGGGGCGAAGACATCACAAAAATGACATTACAAACTACAGTATAACTTGCATCACAGCTTTATATACTTATTCATATTTTCAGCAGCTTCTTTTTAGGCAATGTTATCTGTTTTTATTACTATATCTATAGAAAACCATTCTTAGCTGATTTGGTCACATTCAAAAATTTTATTAATTTGTATTTTCACTTTGACTTGATAAATCTGCTCCTTAGGGTAGATTTATCAGAGGTTGAGTTGTGATTTGCCAAAAAAAATTAATTTTTCAGTCAACATCTTGAATTTTCATGTTTTTTTTTTAACTAAAATTTTTCAGGGATTTATTAAAAAACTAAATTTGTCAGGATTTTTGTAAAAACAACTCAAATTTTTTGAGATTTATTAAAAACTCATTAAAATTCATCTTAAAACTGTCATGTAGAAGTCAATGGCAGATGTCCCTTGAACTATTTGAAGTTATTAAAAGCCTTCATGATGTTCGAGTTTTTTTTTCAGTGGGTTTCGCTCGGAAAAATTTTTTCCCACAGAAACATCGATTAATTTTAAGTTTTCAGGTTTTTTCACTGATTATGGTTTTTCCCATTTCAGCTTTTTCTTAAATTCTAAAACATTCAAGTTGTGAATTAATTTGAGGTATAAAAAAGCTCACAAAACTCACCCTTTGATAAATAACCCCCCTTAAAGTACAGAGATCGAAATTATGGAAAGATGCCTGATCTGGAAAACCCAGGTCCCAAGCATTATGTATAACAGTACCCATACTTGTACTCTATTCCTTTTTGCCATATACAATCTTTTTTCTTATGTTGCTAATCCCACAGAACTAAATTACAAATGAAATATATGCAAGGTTTGCTTGGCTTCAGTGAAAATTAAATCATACCGTTTCATATTTGTATTCTGCACATAGCCTTCCTCACCTTCTGTACCGGTATTTATTACGATGTACTGTATGTATCTCCATATGTTCTATGTAAGTAATTCATGTGATTTAGTTGTTTAATCACATTCACTTTACAGCACTACAAAATAAGTTGGCGCTATAGAAATACATGTTAATAATAATAATAATAATATTGAGGTGTTGGTTGATCTCATTTAAAGCAGATAAGGTTATTAAAGGGATTGCTCACCTTAAATTACTTTAGAACGATATAGAAAGGGATATTCTGAGACAATTTGCAACTTGTTTTAAGTTTTTATTATT
Organism: Xenopus borealis; assembly: GCA_024363595.1. Lineage (NCBI taxonomy): Eukaryota > Metazoa > Chordata > Amphibia > Anura > Pipidae > Xenopus > Xenopus borealis. The sequence goes on from CM044431.1 coordinate 66,570,874, forward strand.
TATGGGTTTTCTGTTATTTAGCTTTTTATACAGCAGCTCTCCAGTTTGTAGTTTCAGCAGTCATTGTGAGGGTCCAAAGTGCCATAGCAACCAAGCATTGATTTGAACAAAAGGTTGGAATATGAATAGGCAATGGCCTGAATGGAAACATGAGCAATAAAAATGATCAATAACAATAAGGTGCAGATTTACTAAGGGGTCGAATAGTCCAGGACTTTTAGCCCTCAAATTCAACCCGCAAATAACTGGTGAATAAAAATTTGCCAAATTTAAATAAAATATTCGAAGGTTTTGAGCACTTTTCAAAAATTCGCAAAAATCGTACAATCAAAAATTTTACGCAAAATGGGTACAAATCAAATATTCACAGTGTTGGATCGTACGAATACTATTTGATACGAAAAAAGTCTATGGGGGATTCCCATAGGCTTCTATTACAATTCAATAGGTTCAATCTGGCGAAGTAGGCAGTCGATTAAAAATTTAAAGGACAAGTTCTTCGTCCAGCGAATAGTCGAGCAATCAAATATATATTTATTTGATAATATCCATTCGATGCAACCGAATATTTCATATTCGATGGTCAAAAAAACTTAATTTGCATATTCGAAATAGACTATTCAAACGCATCTTCGAATCCTTCACACAAATTCGATAAATCCGCCCCTTTAATGTGTAGCCTTACAGAGTATTTGTTTTTTGCTTTTTTGACCCCCATTTGAAAGCTGTAAAGAGTGAGAAGAAAAGGATAAAAAATTAAAAACCTATAAAAAAGAAACAATAAAGACCAACTTAACCATATTAAAAGTTATCTTAAAGGGGTTGTTCACCTTTGAGTTGACTTTTAGTATGATGTAGAGAGTGGTATTCTGAGACAATTTGTAATTGGTTTTGATTTTTTATTATTTGTGGTTTTTGAGTTATTTAGCTTTTTATTTAGCATCCATCCAGTTTGCAATGTCAGCAATCTGGTTTCTAGGGTCCAATTTACCATAGCAACCATGCATTGATTTGAATGAGAATATGGAATATTAATAGGATAGGGTCAGGAAATAAAGGTGAATAATAAAAAGTAGCAATAACAATAAATGTGCAGCTTCAGAGAGGATTTGTTTTTTGAGGGTGAGTGACCCCCTTTTGAAAGCTAGAAAGAGTCAGGAAAAGAAGACAAATAATTCATAAACTATAAAAAATAAATAATGAAGACCAATTGAAAGGTTACTTAGAATTGGTCATTCTATAACATACTAAAAGTTAACCTGAAGGTGAACCACCCCTTTAAAGGTGAACCACCACTTTATGCACTTTTTTCTTGTGACCTTAAAAGCCTCTGCTTTTGTGGTGTTTACAGATCTCTAACTGGAACCTACTGAAGCTGTAATATAAACTGCTGCATATGGACACTATCTGTGTTTATATATTTTAATGCATTTTACAGTATAAATCCAGAAACTTAAATATCAGCAAAATTATTTGTTTTCTTCAACTGTTGACTGAAATCTGAATATATTTGTTTTTTTGTTGGCAGCTATTTCAATAAATCTGTAACTATATCTTTACTTTGCTTCAAAGCCAACGCCATTTTTCACACTGTCGTTTGCTTACATTGTGTTAGTCATAGGGAAACACATGCTATTTTTTTTTAATCAGCAGCCTACACCCTTCCGCAGTAAAGTGAAATGGCATTGTGCAGACACTTGCAGAGTCACCATAAAAGAAATAGGTGTACATAGTGCAAATCATTCTCAGAAACATGGCATACAGTTTATCTGATTGGATGCAGGAGTCACTGAGGGTCATATATTGAGAAATGCAGTTGTGTCCAAGGTCTGACCACTCTCTGCACTTCACAACGGTGCATGGGATAATAATGTGCAAGTTATGGCACCAGTTGAAGTGGAGACACCTACTTTCCTCCCTCTGCATGCTCCTAATGAATACTGCATTGCTGAAAACAGGAAGCTCTATAAAGTGGCGTAACTAGATGTTATTGGGTCCCACAGCAAATTAAATTTAGGGCCCCCAACATATCCAGAAGTTATGCTGTTTTCCAATATATATTTAAATTGCACATTAATTATTGACTGATGGGGCCCCCAATATCTCCTGCCACCCCACCCCACACAGGGTCTGCTTCTTCTGTTGTTACGCCCAAATATTTATTGGACAAATGCTGGCCTCTACAAATCTCATCTACTTGCAGGGCACCCCCCAGCCCTTCATGAATACAGTGCTGAATACTATATATATACTGAATACTATATTCATGGGGGTGGCTGCTGGTCTCTGTTTTCTGAAATGGAGCACAGACACCTGTGCAATTCAGGAAGGGAGGAAGGGAGTGATATGGTGGATTGCACTCATTTTTTTGCAGTTTGCACACTGCCTACCCAATCATAAATGAGTCCTAAAGGCTAATTTTCTCTTTAGTCTAAGGTACAGTATTTATAACACAATTATTTGGTTAGCAAAAATGTACGAAAACATTTCTTATGATATATAAAATTGGAAGGATTCCATCAGAACATTTCTGACAGTAAAAAAAGATCTTGATGCATTCTGTAGCTTGCACTGGTTAAAAAATATGGTGTGAGGTGCGTGGAGCATGGCGTTGGGGCGGGGGGCTGCATCACTAGTGCAATGATTGCTACAGTGTTTGTTGCTGCCCTTGGTAACTAGCCACCACTTGAGGCAAGGTTCTAACCTTGCAAATTCAGACCAAAGCCCATCAAGTTCAACCTCTCCAAATGAAACCCAGCACCCATACATGCACACACTGACCCCTCCATACCCTCACATACATTATATATACCCATATCTATACTAAATATAGATTTTAGTTGTTTTTCCAAGAAATCATCCAAGCCCCTCTTAAAAAGCTTTAACAGAATCAACCATCACAACATCACCTGGCAGTGCATTCCACAACCTCACTGTCTCACTGTGAAGAACCACCTACGCTGCTTCAAATGAAAGTCCTTTTCTTCTAGTCTGAAGGGGTGGCCCCTGGTGTGGTGATCCTCTTTATGGGTAAAAAGGTTTCCTGCTATTTGTCTATAATGTCATCTAATGTACTTGTAAAGTGTAATCATGTCTTATCGCAAGTGCCTTTCCAGAGAAAACAGTCTTCCATCCCTCTAGTTGCATGTCTCTGCACTCTCTCCAGCTCATTTACAGTATATCCCTCTTAAGGACTGGAGTACAAAACTGCACTGCATACTCCAGGTGAGGCCTCACCAGGGAACTATAGGGGCATCATTTTTTTTCATCCTTTGAGTTTATGCCCTTTTTTATGCAAGACAGAGGAGTTTGCAGGAATCTATGATCTGCGAACTCCATTTGTTCTAGGGAATAAGGATAGCCACCTAGCAACAGCTGTTGGGTAGAATAGCACACACCTGGTGGTTGCCCGAATGAAATTCAGTTTGTCTTGTTCTGTTGGTCTCCAATAATATTTAGAAAATGTTCTCTGAGAAGACCACCTGGCAGCTTTGAGTATGATGGGAAGTGATACACCCTTTGATGCTGCCTTTGTGGCTGTGGCTGATCTTAGAGAGTGTGCTTTAAAAATGGTAGTATCAATTGAGGCCTGACTCATAGCATGCAGTATCCACCCTCTGATTGTGTTTACTTTAGCAGGACGAAAAGGATTTCTAGATGTCAAGAGTAATTGTGACATATCACCTCTCACTTCTCTAGATTTTTCTAAATAGGTGGATAAAGCTGATACAATACATAAAGATGGATCTTCCTCATCTCTAATTAAGTCCACTTCCACTGGAGATGACTTTTCAATAAGCGTTTTAGTTCTACCCTTAAGGATAATGTGGTAACCACCTGGGGTTGAAGAAAACCATGGGTCTGTTATGTGGATAAGTGTTAGTTCAGCCCCTCTTGCTGCTAGAGCTAAAGCCAAGAGAGTAGTCACTTTGATAGTAAGGCTTCTCAAGTCTGTATTCTGATTATCTATGGTAGATAGGTACTGCAACAGAGGTTCTGTGTCCCAAGTGTTATCATATCTAGGACAAATTGGTCTTGATAAACAAGCTCCTCTGATTAATCTTAAATACAGTTTGCTATCTGTAAAATTTGGAATTAAGAAATTCAGTGCTGAACCGTATGATTTTAGGGTATTAGAAGCTGTCCCTTGTTCAAATTTATATGCCAAAAAATCTAATGCAGAGTGCAGTGAAATCTCTTTATCTGAGTCTTGTAAATGAGGATACATCCAAGTTTTAAATTCCGCAATGAGGGAATTATATTTTTTACATGTTCTAGATCTAAGGGAAGAGTTTATTAGCTTTATGGTAGAATGATTCAAGGAAGGATTTTGGTATAAGAAATTGGAGCTGCAATCCACATTAGTGTCGGCAGGTTCTTCAGAATCTCCTGTGTACCCTGAAAGCAGTCCTGAGTGAACTCTAAAGGAACCTTCCTGCCTGAAATTAGGGGTTGTATCAGTGGAAACCATGGTTTGGATGGCCAAATTGGATACACTAGGACTAGATCTCTGACTCCCTCCATTTGAATTTTTTGGAGAACATTCGGGAGAATATATGGAGGGGGAAAGGCATAAAGGTGTGTTAAGTCTGTCCATGGGAAGGAAAGTGCATCCATTCTCCATGCATTGGTTGTCCAGGTTCTGGCTACAAATTTCTTTGTTTGAGCTGATGTCTGGGATGCAAATAAATCTATTGATCTTTTCCCCAGTTGTGACTCTATTTTTTGGAAAATTTCCTTTTTTAGTGAGACTTGTGATAGTGTTATCTTTTGACGCGATAAAGCGTCTGCTAATTCGTTTTCCTCTCCGGGAATGTATGTGGCGTGTAATGTGATTTGATTGGAAAAAGCCCAATCCCAGAGTTCTAACGCCAAATAACAAAGTGTTTTTGATTTTGTTCCTCCCATTCTGTTTACATATGAAACTGCTGTTTTGTTGTCCGACTGAATTAACACGGACTTTTGAATATTTGGGGAAATTAGAGCCTTTAAACCTAAAAACATTGCTTTTAGCTCTAATACATTTATGTGAAGTGTTTTTTCTTTTTCTGACCAAAGACCTCTGACTGCTCCTTTGTGAGTGTAAGCCCCCCAACCACTTAAGGAAGCGTCTGTTGTTATGAGAACATCGTAATCGTTTTTTATAAGTGGCTTGGGGAAAGGCTGGGTTTGCCATGTTATCAGAGCAAGTTCCCTTTTTACTCTGTCTGGAAGTGTTAAGTTTTTGTTCCAGTGAATGTTTTTTCTTAATTTTTGTGCTAGCCACATTTGTGAGTGCCGACAAAGAAGAGGTGCTTGAATGCATCCTGGGGACAAAGCAATTATTTTCCCTATTGCTGCTGCCATTAAACGTAGGGAAACCTGATGAAGTGGTAGCAACTTGGCTATGAAAACTTGAATATGTTCCCACTTTTCTCTTGGAATGGATAGGGTTAAACTTGTTGTATCTACTGTGAATCCAAGAAAAGTTATTGATTGGCAAGGGTTTAGTACTGACTTTTCCCAATTTATGTTGAATCCTAATTTTTGAATTAATGTGATGAACATTTGCCTTTGGTCTGTGAGAACTGAAATATCTGGATTTAGGATAAGAATGTCGTCCAGATAAAAAATGCATGTTATCCCTTTTTGTCTTATGTGAGAAATTACTGATTTTATTACTCTGGAGAATGTGTATGGAGCGTTGGAGAGGCCAAACACCATTACATTCCAGTGGTAGATATTTTGCTTCCACTGGAATCTCAAAAACCTTCTGTGATTTTTTGATATTTTTATAGTATGGAATGCATCCTTTAGATCTATTTTTATACAATAAGCATTTTCTTTTAAGAGGTATGTGAGATCTGTAATGCTTTCCATTCGGAAACGTTTCTTTTTTAAGAAGTTGTTTAAAGATTTCACATTCAGGACTGGTCTGACCGAACCGTCTGGCTTTGGTACTGGAAAAAGATGACTTATCCAGCCCGACTGTGACAGGTCTGATAGTTCTATTTTCCCCTCTAATAAAGCCCTTTCTAAGGCACAGTCTAGAACTGCACTGGTATCTCTGTATCTCTTTGAGATTTGAAGTGGGAAGGATTTTAGAGGAAGATACAAGCCCCTTCTTATTATGTTTAAAACCCATTTGTCTGTGGTTATTGTTTGCCAATGCTGTATAATTTCTGAATGGGAAAATACATGAGTTTTGTTTACCTGGCACTCTTTTCTTATAACCAGTAGACCACTTTGGGTTGGTTGGTCGTCCACTGGACTGGACTCTCTGGCCAAAGAAAGGTCTCTTATAGCTCTGTGAGGGTTCTCGGGACGATCCCTGAGCTCTGTAAGGACGTCCCTCTCCACGAAAGGGTTTTTTGTTGAAAAAGGAAGGCCTCTTCCAGTCCCCAAACGATTTTCTCGCCTTATAGCGTGATTTTACCTCTTTAATAAAATCTGGACCAAATAAATTAGAATCCTCAAAATTTGGAAATTCATGTGATTTTGGAGCCAGGTCAGACATGCCCATTGTATGTAACCAACGAGCTCTTCTCACACTTGTGACATGGTTGAAAGCCTGGCCAATCATCAATGCAGCCCTGGTAGATGCTTTAAGAAGTGCTAATTTTGAGGATTGCAAGGAATTAATATTCTTTATGGACTGTTGTCCCTCTTTTTCTGCTTTATCAAGCATGAGTAACAAAGGACCTGCTGCATCAGCAATTTTAAATTGTATGTTGCGCAAGGACTGATCCATCCTGTCATTATTGGTTGCTGTACCCGTAATTGATGATAGTGCAGGGTCTACTTCTGGAGCTAACATAGCCTGTATATCAGGGATTCCAATATGATGCCTTAAAACCAAGTCATCTTCTTTCATTAAAGAAGAACGAAAAGCATACTTTGCAAAGTCATACACCTCAGATGTATCCTTAAGTGCCCATCTGGCATTAAATAACTTAGGTGGAGGTGTTTTCCCCAGCAGATCAACTCTTGACATCTGTATGTCACTTATTTTTCCTCTTTCTGAGGATGCTGAAGATTTCATTGTTTTTTCACAATCCCAGTCCACCTCAGAAATTTTTGAAGTGCCAGCAACGGGCTCAGAGTCAGAAGCAACCGCTTCAGAGTATAATGAGGAATGACTGCTGCAGTCATAATGTTTAGAATTACCCTTTTTGGGTAGTTTTTGTGAAATCCCAAACGGGACCAAATTCCTCTTCTTCTCCTTTCTTTTCTGTCTCAAACGAGACTTTTTTGCCTTATGAGAGCTGTCTGATGAACTCTTCCCAGAGTCTGAGGAAGAGTCTTGAATAACATAGTTTTTGTTTTTCTTATTTTTTATGAATTCCTCTTCCGAGGATGAAGAATTAACTGGAGACCGAATTCGTCTCCTTTGCTTAGTATTTTTACTATGTCTGTGAGGAGAAATTTCTAACGACTCAGTAGCCGTTACAGAAAGAGCGTCCTCCATCACAGCGCTGTAAAAAATTCTGACAGGAACAAGATCTCGCGAGAGTTAAGAGATCCTGTTCCTGTAACTTCTTCCCGCTCTTTTTAGAGCATTCAGAAGTTTTCCAGCGATATATCCGGGAGGCTGCCGCCTAACCCAACAGCTGTTGCTAGGTGGCATCCTCCCGACGAACAAAGAACTTTACTTGCTTTAATGGCCACAGAATGACACTGCTCAGAATTAGACAACTTGTAATCCACAAAAAACCCTAGATTCTTCTCAGTCAACACACTGCCATTTAGTGTATAACTTGCATTTATATTATTTTTGCCAAAGTGCATAACCTTGCATTTATCTAAATTGAACCTCATTTTTCAGTTTGCTGCCTGGTTCTCCAATTTAGTCAAATCACTCTGCAAAGTGGCTGCATCCTGCATAGAACCTATAGTTCTGCACAACTTTGTATCATCAGCAAAAACAGAAGCCGTACCCTCCTCCAGGTCATTAATAAACAAGTTAAAAAGTAAAGAACCTAGTACTAGTACAGTAACTACACTGGTCTAATTTGAAAATGTTCTATTTGCCACTACTGTTTGTAATGTATCGTTTAGCCAGTTCTCTGTCCACTTAAAAATACTATGTTCCAGGCCAACATTCCTTTATTTAACCAGTAACCTTCTGTGTGGCACTGTATCAAATGCTTAAGCAAAGTCTAAATAGATCAACCTTCAAGTTTGCAAGACCACTATCATGTTCATTTATCTGCAGCATGTTGTTAAGCTTTTGTTCTAGCTTTTTGTTATAGCTTGTTAAGCTATTGTTCTAATAACATATAACAGCAGTAGCAGAGAGTATTATAAGGACATTTCGGTGAAGCTGCAAGCGTTCAAAGGGGCTGTTGACCTTCCAATTATTTTCAAATTCCGATGTTTTCAGATTCTTCAACTACCTCCGATGTTTTGGTTTTTTTGGCCATTTTTCCAAATCCAAGTTTAACTTTCAACGTTCCTGTGTCTGGGGTTTCAGTCTGGTGGTTCAGTAATCCAGGTGCAGATCCTGCTACATTAGTTGAGAAAAGGTAAAGAAAAAAGTAAAATAATACAACTTTGAATGACAATATTAGAATAACAGTCACAAATAGAACATTGAAATACAGTAAATGCAAACAAATCTGTATTTCTGAAAACAACTGAACTGAAAAATAAACATTGGAAGGTGAGTAACCCCTTAAATACTTTTCAGTGAGCATGTTAACCATCATAAGAAACATTGGGACCAAAAGATAGAAAGTCTTTCTCCTTTTTACGTATGACTACATGGCAAAACCGTCTCTTGCTGTCAAACTTTTGCAAAGAACTATTAGACCTTAAGCATGCAAGTTGTTTTAACTCTTGCTGATCATTGATGGGATGCAGGGGTGTCTGTAAAGTTATATAAGTGATGCAACATCAGTCATCTCTTTTGATGCTTTTATTTTGTATATTTTATATCTTCTAAAATAATCTATTTTTGTTTATTTGAGTCAAAACACAGTAGGTTGCCATAGTATGTTGTAAGTCAAATTTAGTGCCATAAGATTCAGAATGTGTCCAAGTCATCATAATAACTTTTAATTTCAAAATGTGTTACCTCATTTGTTATTGCATGCCATTGTGTTCGAATGGCATTCCCACAAGTTTAACATTTCAACACATGTATCAATTTCTTTGAAGTCTTTATTTCTGTGCTATTTGATGTACTTGTCAAGAATGGAGTAAATGATTTCAAGCACGCTCAGGCAAAGGCAGCCAGTGGCAGTGTGTGTTTTAAATAAAAATGTGTGCACAATTCTTTAAAATCCCTTTAGTTCTCAGCTAGTAATGCAACACCTTCTACATGCAATCGTCACACAGTAAATGGCACATCTTAAAGATCATCTGCACACAGGAACCCCCATTTACTTTAATGAAAAAGAGTATGTTATGTATAATCTCTGAAGTGCTGTAGAATAGGTCAGTGCCATGTAAATCAATAATAATAAAGCTGTGCCATGTCCTCTAAGCAGAAATTAGTTCATTAGGTTGCCATATTCCAGTCTGAAAAGCCTATGATTATGAAGCTCATCATTATCTTGCTGTTAGTGCACAAACTGATCCCAAAATTATACAGGATGAGGTAACCCTTTGAAGATGTTAATAGCCTTCATGATATTCATTTTTTTTCCAGTGGTTCTGCTTGAAAACAATTTGAGCAATTAAATTTTTTTTTCAGTGAAAACTTGATCAATTTCACCCCGCTGCACTGATTCCAGTTATTTGTATTCAAGTTTTTTCTTAAATTAGAAACCATTAGAGTTGTGAGTTCACTGGAGGTCTAAAAAAGCTCACAAAGCTCTAAAATTACACCTTAATATCTACTAGAAAACACTAAGTTATTTATCAAAGGTCATGTTGTATTTTCCATAATCATTTTGAGTTTTCAAGGGAATTTTTAGTAAAAAATTTCAAAAAAGCTGGTCACTGCTCTTATATGAACTATAACAAACAGGGGAAGAGGACCTTTTATATTTATCTATATGTATTTTGTGGTCACAGCCTCATTGCACCCCAGTCTTACTGGTTTTAAATTAGTGGTGAGCACAACTTTTCCCTTGTTTGTTATAGTTCATATAGGAGCAATGACCAGCTAGCTACCTGTTGTAGCTCCCACCCCTTCCCAGCTATAGTCAGGTGATCCTACTGGTGTCTAATAAAAGGGCAACCAAGTTTGGGAGTTTTACCTTGAAAGCAGGTAAAACTTAGTTCCTTTGTAAAATGTATAATGAAGCAATATAATTCTTAATGAATCAGATGCAATTTGAGCATAGGACTGGCCAGATATGAGATGACTTTGACGTCATCCTAGACAATCACCACATTTAAATAAAGATTCATGAAAAGTGAAATATTTTGCATATCAGTTTGAGCTTGATAACCATGAAAAGGTTAATAATCAGAAACAATATTTCTGGTGGGGGTAGGTTCTGGAATTATTGATATAGGTTTTCCACATTCATCATTTTTTTTTTTATGTTTCATAACAATTTTGCTGACATCAATATAATTTTTAATTAACCAGTATATCCTTTGTGCAACCGGCAAATCAGGTGATTAATAAACAAAGTTGTAATCAGCAAATGGAAAGTCCAAACCACTCCCACATAATACTTTGCTGCTGCAGCACTACTCCCTCCTTTCTGTAGTTCCCCCCGCTAAAATTTGTCGAAATCATCTAGAGGTCAATCATAGATGTCCCTTTTACAATTGGAAGATCATTCCTTGATTTATGGTTTTCGGATGTTCTTGACGCTGGCTTTTGTGCGACAATATGAAAAAGTTGTAGTTATTGTGTGACAGGTTTTATAACTTTTCTGCCACTTCTCCCATTTGTGCTTTTTCAGTTTGGATCTTATAAGTGAGTTTAGTCATAGTTTCAAAATACAAAAAAAAAGAAGAAAAGAAAGTTTGTAGGAGCTTAATTAAAATGTACTGAAATACAATGGAAGTGCTACTGGCCAAATTAACTATACACATAGGGAAAAAGAGAAGAGATTGATCAATGCACATTCCACGGTACCCTGTCATATAAGTAATCTATGCAGATGCATGTGTACAAAGACAGAGGGTTTTTAGTTACAAAATTATGATCATAAGATTGATAAGCCACCACACCATGTCAAGGTAAAACCCATATGGTGGTCCCTAACTATTTACCACTGGTCATAAAATCAAATGCTAAAGCCTCCCAGGATAAAAGCATTACCTGAAATAAAGGTCTCTCGACCTGGGCATTGGTTTCATCCATAGGGCTTAGTCCTCCCCCACCATTAGCTTTCAAGGGGGAGAGATAACATAGACCCCAGCTTTGGTTCCATGAGATTAATCCTCCCCCACTTGCGGCTTTTAAGAAAGAGAGACTTCCCAGACCAACACCCATTTCCAAAGGCATTGGAAGCTTCCCATAGGCTTCTATTGCAATTCGGTAGGTTCAATCTGGTGAAGTAGGCAGTCGAATAACTTTAAAATTGTTATTTCTTCGATCATCAAATGATCAAATTATCAAATATACAATCATTCGATCTATTCGATCTATTCGATGATCAAAGAGGCCAAATTTCACTTTATGATTTCATGAAAAATTCGTACAATCATTGTTCGATCGAATTCGATCGAACTTTGATCATTTCACTTGAAATTCGTAAATCGGCCAATAATATCAGCTTCATCATACTGGAATAAGATTTTTTTCTAAACATAATCAAGTAAAAATTCTATCCCATTTCTGAAATAATGAAGCTTATCTTAATTACCCCCTCACAGCATCTGTTTCTCTTGCTAGAGTTGGGTATCAGATTTTCCTTGATAGTTAGGTCCAATATTTTGGGGGACTCCCTTTCTTAACATGTATTATTGCCGAGTCAATAACTGATTCCAGTACACATAATATCTAACAAAATAACTGACTAACACAAATCCTGATTGTAAAGAGTGAATATTTCTGGTGATTTTAAAAGAGTGAGCTCTAATAGGCAAATGGAAACCCCGACTAAAACCAGTTGGATCTAACTGTCATTCAAAATTAGATTTCCAACTCTTGCATGAACAGAGAATGAAGAGAAAAAATGTCTTTTCCAGAATGATGAAGCTTATATTATACAGTATATCCTATAGAGGTTTGGTACATTGAGCTTCAATGCTTTGCAGCTGTCTCTGAAGAAATGGCATCTGTTATTTAGAATTGTAGTTTGTACTTTCTATGGAGGCAGAATAGCACAACAAATATCACATTTGCAAAGAATTTTAAGTGAAATTGCTCCTATTTGTCTTTAGAAAGAAAGAAAGATTAATATGGCTACAAGACAATGAAAAAAGCTCTTTTCAGAACTCCATATACTAAAAAGTCAAACCTCTAGCGTGTTGTGGTATTATTGTTTTCTTAACTAAGAAAAAAACAGAACTGGAGGATATGTGACTGTTTTGACAGAGTGTTTTTTTTGTTGTTGTATATGATTTCTCTTCTTGGCTTCATTCATGCAGATTTTAGGGAGCAAAGAAATATCATTCCACAAGCATAAGATTATTCTGCTTCACATCTTGTTCAAAGTTCACAAAGGGTTCTGTATGTTCTAAACATCCTCAAAATTACATGAATTTTTGCTAAAATTGCACATTTTCTTCTATACCTATTTATAGTGTTGTTAATATGTCTACAAATTACTGTGAAAATGATGTTGTGATGTACAGTATGTGACATTTAGGAGCAGATTTATTTAGGATAGACTTGTGTTTTCCAAGAAAAATTCAAGGTAAATTATTTGGTCAAAAATCAAAATTTTCAATATTTATTATATCCTGACCCTGGAAATAGCTTGAATCTAAAAATGCACCTTCTAAATCTTGGCAAGGGCATGTTGGAGTCAATGGCAGATGTCCATTGAACCATCTGAAGACATTAATAGCCTTCATGGAGGGTTTAACCAAAAATATTTTCCATTTTTTCTTAAAGGGCACCAATCACAGCGAAAATCAAACACATATTAACAATCTGACCAGTACAACCTAATCAAACTACATATACAGTTTTCTGAAGAAAAAAAAGCAGCTTTTAAAAAAAATCCCATACTCAAATGGGTTCTTTTTCTGAGGGAGTCCATACTGTGACTATAACATGCAAATGAGTTCATGACCATGCTCAGATTGTAGCACTGCACTGACTATTCTACCCAGAATGCCTAGCTTTAGAATACTCCTCCATTAGAAGTATCATGAGATTACCCCATCTTATCCCCTGCTGGTGATGTCATTATGCAAATGAAGGGCGCACACTAACTTCCAGAAGGTGGTAGCACTACTGAACAGCAGCTATAACAGAAGGTAGGCAAATTTGAAAATAGCTTAGAAGGTTTATTAGGCAACCAAGACATTTCAACTGAGCATGTGCAAGATTTTAGAGCTGCAGTTGGCTGTAAAGGTATACTGTAGGTAGGAGGAGTCAGTGAAATCCAAGATGCCTGCCTCAATGACAACTGCAGAGGAGATTTTGCAGAAGGTTTAGTGAGGTTTAGTGACCTTCGATAAATAACCCCCTAAAACAGTATTGAAAATATTATAATCTACTGTAGTAAAAAATCTGACAAATATTTAAAAACCTATTCCATCATTTTGTGACAGTTATAGGCCTGTCAAGATTCACAAGAGTTCACAATTACACCGATTTCTGGGAGAATGGTGTGATGAGCAAAGTTTGTCAAGGTGACCATGACAAAGGTCTCAAGGCAAACCTAATAAATAAACTTTTTCTTTTTTCACCATATTCTGCAGTGTGCACCCAGGCTTTTTCTCCAGTAAATAAGTGCAGCTATTTTTCATATTTATATATTTCATATTTTCATATTTATATATATATATATATATATATATATATTTCATATTTATATATATATTTTGAATAGGTCAACATTTCGGTCTTTGCCTAAGACCTTCATGGTCTTGAGAAAAGTCTTAGGCAAAAACCGAAATGTTTTTACCTATTTAAAATAAAAGCATGGATTTTTAAACAATAGTTTTTAAAGGCTCTCCCATGTGCACCTTTATGTTTGGATTTATATATATATATATATATATATATATATATATATATATATATATATACATATATACTAGACATTAAGCCTGTTAAATTAACGGGCACTAGAACATATGTAGTCAAACATTTATAAAAACAGAATTGTTCTAGGCGAATTTTCGCCTGCGCTATGCAAATTCACTAGCATGCGAATTTACGCTCTGGTCGGCGAATGGTTACGTATTTATGTTTTTCAGACTTTCACCCACAATGGTAAAACACGCCACAGCGTAAGGGTGCGAAGTTGTGCGTCTATCTACTTCGCTAGTGTAAATTCGCCAGAGACGGTCCGTGGGGCACATGCGCAGTAGCGCAATTCCACGGACACAGGGACTGGACGCAGAGACACTTGAACTTTATTATATAGGATATATATATATGAAAAATATGAAAAATAGCTGCACTTATTTACTGGAGAAAAAGCCTGGGTGCACACTGCTGAATATGGTGAAAAAGGGAAAAAGTTTATTTGTTATTCCAACGTATCGATTTGTTATTCATTTTTGTATGAAGTTATAGTAGGTAGCACCAGGGTCAATAGATGAGTGGTTACATACAGTGTGCTGAACTTGTTGGGACCCTATATATATATATATATATATATATATATACATATATATATATATACATACATATATATATATATATATACTCAGTGGAACGACACTCAGTATGTATATATAACAGTCATATATATATAACAGCCAAAAGTGTGCACTCCATTAAACAAGGTTGCCTGCCTGGTGCAGAAGTCTGTATACCATAAAACATCATATTACACCGCACTGAACAAAGAAATGTATGTTTACTGAATCAACGTATCATTCTCAAATCATTTTTTTTTGTGGTATTTCAATTGAAAACGAACCGTTTTTGTAGGTCTGTTTTCAATGAAATTCAAATTGTTCTAATCGTTTGATTGTATCGTTTGAACGATTTAAAAAAAAAAATTAAATTTCCAGGACTTAGAAAAAATTGCAGGAAAGGTTCAAGGAGGTCCCCCATAGGCTACAATGGCAATCTAGCAGCTTTAAGGTGGCAAAGTGTCAAATTCAAAGTTTTTTAAAGAGACAGTACTTCGAACTACGAATTTTCACATTTTTTTCAATTCGAATCGAATGTGATCATCAAAGTAGCCCAAAATTACGTTAAAATTCGAATTTGAAAAATTTAGACCCTTAGTAAATGTGCCTCATAGTATTTATTAAAAAAATCCCATTGACTTTAATGCATTTACAGCGAGAAAGATTTTAGCATGGGTAAAAAATTGCCACGCATAAAAAACATTTTTGAGAGCCATTGACTTCAATGTATTTTGCAAATTTTTTGCTGTTTCGTAAAATTTTTTGCACATAGCGTAATGGGACAGATTCACTATCACTAGCTGTGAATTCTGATTCCCTTGCCTGTGAAATTCATAACTATGTAATTATCAATTGTTTTTGTACTTGGATTTACGGTACTTGGCTTATACTATAGTTTTAATATTTTGCTTGGAATCCTCTGAATTTATTATTTTAACCTAGTGTGAAGTGATTAGGGGCAATACTGTATCAAAACAGAACAAAAATTAATCTGAAACACAAATACAATTAATTCAGGACTAACTAGATAAAGGGAGACATTGAGTATGAATACTGGGCTCTTTTTTTACTGAAAACAAGAAAACTCATTCTTTCATGTCACATGTTGCATGCTTATGTAGATCATGAAAATATAAGTCTTCTGTTATTTATACTAATTCATTAATTCACATTTAAAAGAAAATAATCTTAATTTTTTTGGGAATTACTTCAAAGGCTGAAGTTATAATTCTTTTGAAAACAGACTGAGGGGTAGAAGGCTCCTTATGTACTAGAAAATGATTTAGAAGAACTGAACTAAACACCAGTGTATGAATCCTTACTGTGCCCCATTTCCACAAAAATTCTTGTGATATATATAAATATATGCTTTCTCTAGGAAATAACCAATACATTGTTTATATAGATAATATTAGAATTCAGCTGAAATCATACAATCTATGTATCAAGGACAAATCTACTAGGGCTTACATTTTTTTCTTTATTTAATTTTACAGACCACGCTGTAAACCTGGGTGTTACTTTATATTACAGACAAACCTTCAGTGATAAACTTATGAGACCAGATTACTTTAGAGATGATCTATAATGAACTATTTACAGCAGTGATCCCCAACCAGTATCTTGTGAGCAACATGTTGTTCTCCAACCCCTTGGATGTTGCTCCCAGTGGCCTCAAAGCAGGTGATTATTTTTTAATTCCAGACTTGGAGGGAAGTTTTGGTTGTATAAAAACCAGGTACTGCCAAACAGAACCTCAATGTATGTCTGTATGTATGTATGTATGTATAACTTTATTTGTAAAGCGCTGTTAAGGAGCCGCAGCTCTGTACAATGCATAAAAGTACAATATATATAAAAGTATACACGGGGGAGACAAATCACATATATACAGAACAAAGAGGTTAAGTGCGGTAAGAGACATAGGGGCAGATTCACTAAGATCTGAAAAGTCGCCAGTGTAGGCTTTGCTAGCTTTCGCCGCTCTTCGACAGGCGAATTTTCGCCAGCGCTACGCAAATCCACTAAAGTGTGAATTTAAACTCAGATCAGTGAACGGTAGCATAGTTGCGCTAGTGTTACTTCACTAGGCAGAGCGCTGTTACGTTAGCGAAGCCTAATTTGCATACGGTGGGAACTTTAACTTATAATAGAAGTATATGTTACAGCCACTACATTCCACTACACTAGCCCAGGAAACCTTTAATAAATTATATAAAGTTGTCCTATTGCCCTACATGTGCCCCCTGTATAGTTGAGTTGCCATATGTTTGGAAATGTAGGGGGGAAGAAGGGTAACCCCCCCAAAAAAATTATCGATCTTTTTCAGACTATCACCCTCCTATGCTAAAATACGCCAGCGTTTTTTTTGGGGCTTAGCAGTCTGGAGATCATTTGCAACTCTACATAAGGCAGTCTCAGTGGATTGTTCAGGTCAAATGCCAGACTGCATAGGGTCAAGTAGATTATTGGTGCAGAGAAAGTTAGTAATACGGGAGAAAATGAGATGTTCCAGAAGTTTAGAGGCTAGTGGTAAGAGAGAGACAGGATGGTAGTTAGACAAACAGGATGGGTCCAGTGTAGCCTTTTTCAGGATGGGCTTGACACAGGCCTGTTTGAATAACAAGGGGAAAGTAGCAGAAGTTAGTGAGGAATTGAATGTATGAGTAACGAAACGAGTCGCGCGTCGTTTTTGACACGACGAAAATGACGGCCTGGGATAGGGCAGTGCCAAGGCAGGTCATGAGAAATTTATAGTGGAGGAAGTCAGCTTTTGTACGGGATTTCCTACACATGTGCTCACCATTTTACACTAACCTGGGAGTAGATTCCTCTTCAAACACACAGGAAGAGTGGACGAGGTGGAAAAAGGCCTTAACCTTGAGATCCGGGTCAGAGGAAGCCACTGGGTGGAGCAGGAAGTGGAGGCAGCATCAGGCAGCCACACATGTCTGCTGCACCTATGGGGCCCCTGGTCAATCGCACCCATTGTCTCTCGCTTGTTGTCTAAGGGCATCTGAGTAAGCAGGGAAGAAGGGTGCAGCATCAAAAGCTGTACTTTTACATCCATGTAGCCATCTCAAGATATAGACCACTGAACTTTATGCTCTTTAAATTTTAAATGATGGTAGATAAGTTTAAAGTCTCTATATGCTCTTTAAATATGCAATAAAAAAATAGTTGGTAATTGCCACAACGTTACCTTATTATCAAGGACCTCTATACACAAAATAATAATGGGACCATTCTTTCTTTTAGAGATTTACTCAATATATTTAGACATGTACTGTAGGAGTACAACAATGCCATTGTTGTGGACAACTGGAGAACACTTGAGGTGAAAAAATAACACTTATTTGACAAAAGTAGTGATGGGCAAATTTATTTATTTGCTGCGAACACCCGCAATTTGCAAAAATACAGTTTTTGGACGCTGGCGTCCCAAAAAACGGATGCGGGCATCCGTTTTTTTTCGCGATTCGACCCATCACTAAACAAAAGCTCTTTTGGATTATGAACTCCTCAAGGTCAAGTAGTACTACCAAGGCTAGCTTGAGAACAGAATCCATCCAATTCAGGGGACTTCTGGGGGAAACTGCATACACAGAATGTTTTTCTCTTTCACAGTTGACTAGAAAAACAATGGGACCATTACTACAACTGATTGGGCCTTGGACAACGCAACTTATTTAATGGATATGGCATATTGTTCTTACTTCCAGGGGTATTATACGCCTAAACAGCAATACTAGCATCTCTATCTGATAACCCATTTTAAGGGAAACATAATTTGGAACTTACTTTTGAACAATTTGAAGCCTAGAGTTATTAGGCACATTGTGCATAGATCAATTAAGAACATGTGGTATGGAATGCCTTAATGCTGTCAGCTGCTAGTGCGTCAATCAGATTATTGAATTACATTTACTAAAAGGGTATAAGAGGCCTACAACCTAACTAATTTGGCCATATTTAATGTAAATTTAGTCTTTGGACAGATTTTACAAGATTGTATCAGATCAAAAGATCACAACATGCTAGTCGGATGTAGTCGGATGGATCAAAAAATAATGGTCCTTCACAGAACGCCTGATGGAAAAGAGCACTGCATGTTGCGTTTGCCCCCAAAAAGATTCTAATGGTATTTTTTTTCTTATTGAAATAAATTGAATGCCAGATATAGATGCCAATAGAAAACAAACAAACATTATCTGATCCAACTTACATTACAGAAGGGGGAGGGGGCCAGATTTTGTAGCACCCACAAAATCGTGGGTTGTTGTGTGACAAGATTTCAGCTGCCTTTTAGCAGAATTTTCACAAAAAATGTATCGACAAAAAAACATGGAATTTCACTCTGAATCCCAGTCTGCTGGAAAAGTTTTCTCATCATAATTAATTTAAAGTCTTTTGCATGTATTGCCAGTGTTTGAATCTGGTTAGACTCTCTAAAATTCATAAGAATGTGTCTGTTATTGTCAAATATTATTGACCTCCTTTAATGTGCCAGAGACACAAGTACCACAGTAATCAATTACAATTTATTGTAATTACTGCAGAAATCATCAGTTAGATCTCGATTAGTTTTTATAATACAATTTACAGAAAATATATTTTCTACTTTGCTTTTTCGAGAAACTAATTTTTTAAACAATTACATTTTCCTGCTATTGTTTTTTACACTGTTTTGTGGCTCAGTATGCATGAAACACTTTCCGTTTCAAGGATCGCACTTAGTGATAAATCACTTAGACATTTCCACATAACTTCACCTGCTATTATTACAATCAACACAACCTTTCCAGCTTATGCTCAAAAGTTTAAAGCTGCATGTAATATAGTTTTGCCAACAGCTGATTCAATTTTGTAGTTTTAACTTCATGGCTACATTTGCTATTCCTCATTTAAAACATGCATATACACAAAAGCTAGTCCACACACTGAACTATTGTCTGTGTTTACCCAATGTAACAATTTCTGTATGTGAAAACCCAAAACTATTTTTTGTTCTACTGCTTGCAGACTGCAATTCACATAAGAGGTGAACATTCTTCAGATGTTGTCCAAACCATTAGTGAGTATCTGCTACAAAGTAAATCAATAACTTTTTTTTGTAGTTCTACCTTGGCTTCTGTTATTGGTGTTAATCAATCTCTGGAAAAAATGTAATGATAATAAAGACAGGTCTCTATTGATTATAAAAAAGAAAAATATTTTAACAGGCTTAGGGGCTGATCTCTACACTTTAATTATACATTTCAAGCATTGTTTATAACTTGAGGACCTATATTTTAGAAACAGTCATTGAGCTGACAGCTGCATTAATCTTATTAAAATTACAGTAATGATCTGTGTTGATACAGATTATATGACGCCGTTTTCTGATTTTCTAAAATACCTTCATGTGGTTTATTTCCAACAATGCTTTTTGAAAGTTTAAAATTCCAACATGATGAAAATTAGTGTTACTTTTCTAAAAAGAAAATATATATACATATATTAGGTCTTACAAATTCTCCATTTGCCTACAACTTGTAAAACACATCTAGTTGGCTGCAACTAGTCTGGAACTAATTTAATATTCAGCGTAATGCTGATAAAATGAACTACCCTCTGACCAATAATGCATTTAGCTTCCTGTGACAGATATTTTAACAGGGAAATTATGACACTGACAACTTTGCTAAATAATTGCAATACTAAGCGATACAATGATTATAAAAGTCCACCAATTGACTCCATAGAGGTTCTAGGAGGTCCCCCAGGTCTTAGATGGCTAGTTGTTGCATTTACATTTTTAAAGAGACAGTACATGATGCATTTCAAAATTTGAATTTTTTAAATGTTTGCAAATTAGAATAGAATTTGGACTATTCTCTAGTTAAGGAAGACAAAAATTCACCTCGACCTTTGATAAATCTGCACCTTAATGTATGTATTTTTTAAGTTGAGTGTTTCCACTGCTTTTCAACCCTCCTTACATCTTATTGTTAAATTAAACACAGGTATTGCCAGACAACTTGAAATCAATTTTAATATGCTTTTTAAATAAAAGTACTTTAATTAAAAAAAATGGAAATGATCACATGAATATCAGGCAGTTGATTTCTCCATTCAAGGAAAAGAAGTGGTTATCATGTTTGCAATAGGAAAGTAAATCTGTTTTCTGTATTGATATTTTACATATTAGCATAGTTACATATTAAGTTATTTTGAAAAAAAAGACACCCATCAATCTTTGAAAAGTCTATATGAAAGTTTTAGTTGATCCAGAGGAAGAAAAAACTTTCTGAACCCTACCTAATTTGTCTTGGTGGAAAATTCTTTTTTCCTTACTCCAAGGTGGCAATTACCCTGTATTTCTTCACTTGCTAAAAAGATATCTAGCCCCCAAAAAGCCTATTTTTTAACTTGTTGCACTAGGCTGCATACAACTGGTGAAAATTAATTTTATAATTATAATCTTTTTAACTATTTCAATAAGGAACCAAATATCCTAAATTTCATGTTTACCATTTTCTAAGTGATATAGATTAGATATTTACCCATACATTGATTTGCTTAATTGGATTTGTTGCAATACTGAATGAAGCATCTTTTATTATGGAAAAACAGGAGAGTTACCATAAAGTGATTTTATTTTATGTTGTGGCCTGCTGATGAACCCCACGAGATTTCAACGTCTGAGTTTCTGCTAAATGATGGTCTAATAAAATGTATAATATTACCTATTTAAACTTCTTTTTTTATATTGTTTGGGTTCAGTTTGTACAACAGTCAATTTCTCATTTTAAATATATAATGTAACAATATCCAAGATACAAACAAATCATGTGACTAATATGTAACTCTCCATTTCAGAGTCATGTACAATAAATGCACTTTTGTCTGGTACATTTTAAACATTTGTTACTGTGGCAAAAAATACAAATTGTCATCCCTTTAGGTCTGATGTCTGTGAAAATGCCAGGCTCTGTTTAAAGGAATCAATTTCAAATTTGTCTTACAGCTACAGAAACTGGGGATAACAATTTGGCTTTTTATGCTAAACAAAAGTTAGCATTGCATTACAGGTTTGTAAGGGAACATAATTGTTTCTGTGGTCTTGTGGTCTAATATTAATATGCTTTTAAATGGAGCCCTGATGGATTAGATCATTTTCCATTGGTTTAGAGCTCCAGGGATGGTGAGACAATGCTGTGCTTTAATTAAATTACCACATTTCCATATGATTAAATGTTTAAGAAATGAAAACTTCTGAGTGCTGAACGTATATTTGTTTTTCGGAACAAGGACACATCATTTTACTTTCATAAAATATATTTAGGTAGCACATGTCAGATTATTTGTTAGTAAAGAATGCTTATTCTGTAAAATAAAGGAATTTTTAGTCAGAATAAATTACAGCTATGGCAATGTGGAATGCTTGGGACCAGGAGTTTTCAGAATTAAGGATGTTTCCATAATGTGTAGCAGCATACTAAAAACATTTAAACATCAGAAATCTCCAATAGGATTGCTATACTCTTGCCTTGGGTGTGTACTAGCTTAGGTATTATCAAGCTCTACTGTATGTAGTTTTTTCTTACATTTTTTTCTTTACATTAAACTGAAAATGTAAGAACTTTGGGGTTCACCCAATTTGAAATGGCCACATTCCACCGTATTCCAGATAACAGGTTTCTGGATTTAAAAAAAATCCAGTACTTCCACAATTACATAGTTACATAGTTACATAGTTAAATCGGGTTGAAAAAAGACAAAGTCCATCAAGTTCAACCCCTCCAAATTAAAACCCAGCATACACACACACACCCCCCTACACTCTTCCACAAAAACCATATATGCCCATAGCTATACTAAGGGGCAAATTTACTATTATTCCCCATAATTAGCTTGACCAAATTCACAATTCGATAAGCATTCGACCATCGAATGCTTATCGAATTGTTTTAGGCTATCATTTTCCTCGCAATACGATTTCTCGATGAATTCGTACAAATGGATACTGATCGTTCATCCTTTGATCATCGAATGATCGAACATCCGATCATTTGATCTATTCGATGATCAAAGAGGCCAAATTTGCTTATCTGATTTCAAGACAAATTCGTACTATCGTTATTCGATCGAATTCGATCGAACCTCGATCATTTCACCTGAATTTCGTAAATCGGCCCCTAACTGTAGAGTTTAGTATCAAAATAGCCTTTGATATTA